>CM042180.1:13902452-14034952 GCA_023376005.1 Doryteuthis pealeii
CAGTTGAAAGGTTGCCTAACCAAAATATCTATTATATTTTTAATTTAAAATAAAAATGTATTTCAACAATTCCTTAATAACAGATGACGAGCCTTGCCCGGAAAACGTGATTTCACTCAATGCTGCAATAACCAGACACCATTAAAAGAATTAAACAAATGCCGTATTTGGCAGGTTATAAGACACACTTTAATTTGGGTAAGCATTAAAAATCCCACCCCCTCCAGTTTAAACTACAAATGTCAGGTAAATATTTTTACCTGACATTCAAAACCCTTCCCACGTATGGTAAAAATTACGCTACAGAATTCACAGTCAGAATTCCTCATAATATGTATAGTTACAAATCAACTAATTACTGGATATTACTAACAAGTTCAGGTAATCTGAACATTAGCTACATAAATGAGAGTAACCTCCCCTTGTTTATTTCACTTTGAGGAAGCCTTATGTTTTGGTCAGCCATTTTCATTTCACCGTAAATCTACACTGAAATTGGAGACTTAAATTACTACTAAATAACAACTAGAGAATTTTTTTTTAATAAGGAACTTGGGTAATCTGAACATTAGTTACATAAATGAGAGTAACCTCCTCTTGTTTATTCCACATTGAGGAAGCCATATGTTTTGGTCGGCCATTTTCATTTCACCTTAAATCTACACTGAAAATACGAATTTGTTTGAATCAATAATACTGCATGTTTTAACACAAAAATCTAATAAAATGTGTTCTTAATTGTGCTTGTGCCTTATTTGAAATGAACTTAATTGTTATTAAGAACACATTTTATGATATTTTCGCATTAAAACATACAGTTGTATTGATTCGTATTTTCAGTGTAGATTTAAGGTGAAATGAAAATGGCCGACCAAAACATATGGCTTCCTCAATGTGGAATAAACAAGGGGAGGTTACTCTCATTTATGTAACTAATGTTTAGATTACCCAAGTTCCTTATTAAAAAAGATCTCTAGTTGTTATTTAGTAGTAATTTAAGTCTCCACATGTTCGCCCCCAGTTGTGGACCCTAGTCGCATGGTTGCCAGGCGTTCTTTAGAGATCTCCTTGCATTAAACCAATTAACAAAACAAAACCATTAAAATGGAGATGAACAGGCCATGATAGAATCTCTCCGATCAGTGGTGTAGCGCGCACTTTTAGATAAAGTTTTAAGACTAATTAACTGATTACGGGGAATTACTTAGAAATTCCTTACCGAAGAAATTCTGTACTTGTTATTTAGTAGTAATTTAGATTTCCACATGTCCTTTCCTCCAATCAACACCATTTATTTAAGATGGTGTTACCCGAGTCGCATGATTAACAGACCTTCTTTAAGGATCGCCTTGGATAGTACCAAAATGAATTAAAAAATAAATAAATAAATAAATAAAATTTTTTTTTATCTATTTAATTTCAATTTTGTGCTTGCTTCCTCCCCCTGTAGTAATAGTACAGCCTTTTTTTATTTCCAAAAATTAGACCTTTTCCTTATCGCATCTATGGTAAATTGGGACCTAAATTTTGGATTTAATTTAAGGACTTAAACTAGGCACTGCCAAAGATGAAATAAAATAATTGATGCATTATAAAATTCGTTCATTTATAAATCAACACTGAAAATTTCATTAAAATAGGATAATTTCCTAATTTTTGGTAAAAAAATTTTTCAATCGGGATGTTAAATTTATTTTGTAAAATACGGATTTTACGGCAACTCTGGCGGCCATGTTTAAGATATATATTAGCAAAATTGACCGAAAAAATAGTTTAAGATGTATTAAAAATAAATTACATGTGTAATATTTTTCTTTTTCTTTTTACTGATGCTCATTATGTTACTACTTTTCGACTTAGACAAAAATTTAACCTTAAATAATCTATTTAATTAATTTTAATTCGTTTTTAAAACGAAAAGCAGACGACATTTTGGCAGACGCTAACTTAAACTTAAATGTTTAAGAACCTAAAAAATCACAATTTACAGCATTTTTTTTTACTCTACTCACTACTGCGAAGTATTTTTTTTCTTTTACAAAATATTTTTAAAGTTTAGTGAAAAAGAAAAAAAAATGGCGCTCTGAAATTAAAAAGACAAACATTAATTTTAAAATGTTATTAAATAACGACGAAGCGTTTATTTTTCAACGCAGTGACTGTTATTTAAATGCCAATACCCGACATGAAAAACGCTAAAAAAATAAACCTAAAATAATTGGCAAAGCAAATTCGAGTTTCGACTGACGCTGCGTCTCAGCCTTGACATGGACGAGTCAAGACTCCATACATGGTAATTTTCAGAGTCTGAAAAAGTTTGTAAATAGCTTGTCTCTTTCAGATTACGAGTTCGTTAAAGAAGAAAGAAAGAAAGAAAGAAAGAAAGAAAAATGTTGCTTTCTGCAACAAAATAAAATAAAAAATATAAAGAAAATATAGCATTGTCTTCTTTGTGTTGAGCAAAATTCCCATTCTGGCTTATCTGGTGCCATGGATAGATATTTACTACTACTACTCCCCCGGGAAGGTAGGATGAGACACGATATTATATTTATTGAGGGGGTCTCTCCCACGCGTCAATGATGCCAAAAATAGCTTAACTGTCGGCATCTCTTAGGAGTATCTGAGCCATCAGGAACTTACTATGACTATCCTTTCTTTAGGGCCATTAGAGAAACGGGTTGCCTAGGGATGGAGATGGACCCCTGAAGCTGAGTCATGTAATTATACCTGGCCACGATAAGCTGGCATCTTCTAATGAAGTTTAATTGATGTAAGTAAAAAATAAAAAAAATAAATAAAAAAAAAGGTACATCAATAAGTTTAAAAAAAAAATTCTATAATTTATTTCGGTTAAAATTAAAAAAAAAAAATTTGGCTTGGGCATAGATTTTAATGAATTTGATTATTACTAAGGACACGATCTATGTTATTTTTTTACTTAAATTTGAACCGTTAGTTGTGTTTTTAACCGTTTTTCATTGGACGTTATTTTACTACAGAGGGCCGCAAGAGAACTAATTTTTAAGGAAAATAAATATTTTCGGAGAATTTAACATAAAAACACGGATCATTACACTTTTGCTCATCCATACTTAAGAAAAGCATGCGTCGTCTGTAATATTGAAATAGAAATCTAAGTTTTAAAAAATAACATAAATCGTGTCTTTAGTAATAATTTTAAATTCATTAAAATCTATGCCCTAGCGAAATTATTCCGTTTTAATTTTGACGACGATTTGCAATTTTAACCTTTATTTCCTTGTCTGTATTTACTAAGACAGTCCCTTCACCACGGACAGGATGCGTCATAAGACCAGTTTTTTAAACCAGCTAGTCTGAATTCAGAGTTTTTTCTTTTATGAGCCTGGTTGCCTTACTGTGGCTAAAGAACACAGTCTGCCCTACTAATTATTTTAATGAAGTTGTGCATTTTTATAAAGGTTCACACTTAAATGGCACACATAGGATAGGTATCAACGATTCAAGCGTAGGTTTTCACTTTAAAAACGAATTAGAATTAATTAAATCGATTATTTACAGTCAACTTTTGTTTTAGTCGAAAAGTAGGAACATAATGAGCATCAGTAAAAAAAAAAAAAAAAAAAAAAAGCAAAATAAATAGTACATATGCAGAGATGCTGATAAGTACGCGTCCTGCATCCCTGACGCACAAAAATCTAAAAGGATGCAGAAAATCATATCCATGCGTCTCAGTTTTTCTTTTTTCTTCCCTCACCATTTCAAGCTAACTATAAATACATTTCAATAGTTTCTTGGAAATGAATTACACAAGATAGGTTACAAGGTAGAAGTTACACGGCTTTAGTTGGGACCCATAAACTCATTCAAATCAAATATGTGCGGCCCAGGACGTACTGAATCAAAAAGCTACCAGCATCACTGCATATGTAATTAATTTTAATACATATTAAACATTAAATTATCCCGAAAATTTTACGAAATCCGATGTTGCAAGTAATGTAAGTGTTGTTAAACGGAGATTCCAACAGCACACCTCCCCCATTCCAAAGGATCAGAGTAGTCAGATGCCTGTATGACAGTGGTCATTAGGGTAGGTCGATTTTTCACTTTAAAAAAATATCAAATTGTCCAGTGATGCGAAAATTGTTTGTTAGTATACTAAATACTACTACCAAAAACTAGATCTCTTACTCGCACCATTGTTTGAGAAAATAGCATCAAAGATCGTCTACTAAAATGCACCAAAATTTAGCCTAGAAGTTGGTTAGAAAATATAGTAATTTCAATATTTAAAACAGAAAACGTTGTCATTTTGAACAAAATGAATAAAATATTATCACTAGAATTCAAATTGAAAATATGCCCTCCACCACAACAGACACCGCTGATATGCTGCTTCTTACCTAATAGGTAAGCTTAACAGTGATAACATTTTAAAAGATTGAAATCTATTTCCTCAAATGAAGGCAAAGTTTTGAAAAAATTGTGTAGTAATTTTTTATGTTAATTTTCAACTTTCGACACATGGGAGTCGTTACAGTTCCAAAATCGATCTACCCTAGTGGTCATTGAGTTGAAGGCATTTTGGATTCTTTGTTAAGTTGATTACATATTGCATACTGATTTTGTAAGCAACATGTGGTACAGAATGTGCAACATGTGGTACAGAATGTGCAACATGTGGTACAGAATGTGCAACATAATTCCAATATCAACTAGGGTAGTGCAACTATAGTGACCCATACTTGGTTATGTGCTACGGATGCCCAAAAAGCACCTGCAAAAAAAAACCCCTGGAATTTGCTGTAATATGCTCAAACAACTACCGGGCACAAAGGGGTCGCCACAGCTCAATGCAGTCAATAGGCTGCTAGCAGAATAAACTTTTGCAACCCTTAAAATACCTTAAACAACCCTAAACTACCTTAAACAAACCCTAATAACATTACGGCTTATACCTAAACGAGAAGGTGCCGCTAGCTTCTAAAAGAAGTTATTAAACCTCGGCGAAGCTTGTCCGAACTAAACCAGAACTTTCTTCTTCTCTTGTTGTACCTTTTTATGTGCATATATATATTAAACCTGTTGCATTTTGATTTCGTTGTACTCTCGTTCCTTAATGCCATAACTTGCTTTTTCTCTTCTGCTCACCCCACCTTGTTACTTAATTTGTATAAGATCTCCAAAAAGCAAAACGGGGGACCCTAAGATCTGTCAAGCAACTTAAGGAGCTAAGGACCCTCTCAAAGGAAAGAACAGTGGTTTCAAATGAAGAGGGACTGAACTCTGTTGTAGGATGTTCCAAACTACTACAGGGGTCACCACTGCACAAACCTACTTGGTAAACTGTGGACAGATCTCCAAAATGCAAGACTGGGGACCCTAAGATCTGGCAAGCAACTTAAGGAGCTAAGGACCCTCTCAAAGGAAAGAACAGTGGTTTCAAATGAAGAGGGACTGAACTCTGCTGTAGGATGCTCAAAACTACAGGGGTCACCACTGCACAAACCTGCTTAGTAAACTATGGACAGATCTCCAAAATGCAAGACTAGGGACCCTAAGATCTGGCAAGCGACTTCCGGCCCTGTTATACAACTAAGCAAAGCTTAGTAAGTAATTTAGGCATCTCACATGGTGTGCATGGATCACCAAACTTTTTTCACAGTGGGCCGGATAATTGAAAAAATAACGAGAGCTGGCCACATTATTATTGTGTTTAATACTTGCTAGCCAGAACGAAAGCTCTGAGAAAAAAATATGTAAAATAAAATTTATCTTTCCCTGTTATATTCATGGATGAGTGGCGTAAGATACACAAAAACAAATTTAACCAAAATATTTATTTTCAAAACATTATCAAAATGTGTTTTTCAAGCAGATGTAAAAAAAAAATTCAGGATCGCTTAAGTAATAAGTAAAATGCTCACACGCACGAAATTTTGTAACCTACCTACAGTAGTCAAGTCCATGAACATTTAGTAAGTTTAACATGATATTTAAATGCTATCAATAAATGGTACACGTTCCGTACGTTTTAACAAACAAATTCAAGTACCGTCGGCGGGCCTGATAAAATACCTTCCCGGGCCAGATTCGGCCCGCGGCCGTAGTTTGACGACCCCTGGTGTAATGGTTAGCAAGCTAAATCAGCAGACCGTAGTAGTGAGTTCGATTCTCACTGGGCGCCCCCATACTTCTGGCCTTGTGTCACAGCTTAGTAAAGAATTACATCAATCACCACATTATTTTTGGAACCATCTCTTTTTAAAAGTGCCAGAATCAAAACAGCCTAACTGATATTTTCTTTAAGACACAATAACATCTACTAGCATGGATATACCACTGTATGATAATTTAATTATTACAACGTTTGATATGTTTACTTAAGAACTATTGCCATATAGTTCTATATTTAAAAAGTATAATAATCTCTCTCTCTCTCTCTCCTCTCTCTCTCTCTCTCTCTCTCTCTCTCTCTCTCTCTCTCTCTCTCTCTCCTTTCATCATTTCCATTGAAACAGATTAGCGTTTTCGCTTCCGACATTCAAAGTGAAGTTAACAGAATACGTTATTAAAAGTTTTTTAGAAATCATTAACAAAAAACATTAAATACACTATGTACAGAAAAATTACCAACTAGTTGATATTTTATTTATATGAAATATCTTTTCTTTTCTTTTTTTTTTTTCCAAACTCACAGAAAAACTAAAACGCTCTAAAAAAATCTCTTACAAAAGATTGTATGTTAAAAACGTGGCCCCAGATTGAAAAAACAAAAGAATTACCAAAAATTAGGGAATTATCTGATTTTGATACAAAAATTGATTTATCAATAATTATACAGTGACGCTGATAGCTTTTTGATTAATCGCGTCTTGGGACGCACATATTTGCTTTGAATGAGTCCCCGGGAAAATTAATGGGTCCCAACTAAAGCCGTCTAACTCCTACCTTGTAACCTATTGTGTAATTCGTTTCTAAGAAACTATTGAAATGTATTTACAGTTAGTTTAAAATTGTGAGGAAAAAAAACAAAAAAAAACAAATGGACTGGTCCTTTTAGATTTTTGTGCGTCAGGGATGCAGGACACGTACCTATCAGAATCTAAAATTATATAAAAACTTCAATTTTTTTACACAGGGTGCGGCAAAATGATATGATATATTTGTAGTGAGTAACTCCAGTCTTACTATCATGTTCACTCTCGAGCTAATACCCCTGGGAAAGTTATGAACCCCGTTATCTTTCCAGCTATTGGTTAAATAGTGCCACTCCCACCTAAGTTTTGTTTTACGGCATATCAACCTTGGAGGGTCATTTGATGCCGACAAAGTTTTGAATGGATTTTTAATGGATGCTCAATTTTTTTTTTATAAACACATTTTTCTATTTAACCCTTAGAAGGGATCCTAACAGGTACTACCACCCCAGGTCAGAGTGAACCAGGTAGCAATTATGATGAAGGGGTGCTCCACATTCTTCAGACCTCCAGAACTGGAACCTCACCATCAGAGTTTAACGTCATTCCCAGGGCATGAAGACCCTCAGCCACCACCTTTTAGCATCCATATGATAAAAAGGGTTGGGGCTTGCCATAAGGGCAATAGAGTTGGGACAATCATATAGGTTGCTAGGGCTTGACGTGACCAGCCGATTCATCGGAGGGGGCCTCTCCGACCGCCCCTCTAGCCTAAGTAAGGGTCTAAGTGGAGTGTTGCATGTCATGGACTAAACCCTCCGCACAAGCAACAAAGATCATTTGGCCCTCCCCTGTAGTGTATAAAAGATCTTATTTGAGATACTTCAATATAAGTCACGGGTTGCATTGCAACCCGTGACTTTATTGAAGTATCTCAAAAAGATGGGACTAATATCAATCTAATAAATTAGAAGTCCCCAACCACTGGGTCGCGACCCGGTACCGGGCCGCGGGCCATTAGGTACCGGGCCGCACAGAACGTTTTAATATTTTTTTAGTTGATTATCAGTCTAAATGTTGATGTTTTATTTTGAAAAGTGACTTCTGTGCCTCTTGACTGGTCTCGGTCACGTGATAATTAACGATTATCGAGTAGATGTAGGCTGGAGCATATGAAGGCCGGTAATTTTGTAACGAAACTGTTAATTTTAACTAGGTGGGGGGGTAGGGTTAAGATTAGGGTTTAGGGTTAGTTTAATGGGAGAATAAATAGATAATTTGGGTTCTGTTTTTTCTGGGTCACCCTGTATACCGGTGACCCAGAAAAACAGAAGCCACAATTTTTGTAATAAAACTGTTAATTTTAACTAGGGGAGTTTAGGGTTAGGGTTTAGGGCTAGTTTAATGGGGAAATAAAAAATAATTTGGGTTCTGTTTTTTCTGGGTCACCCTGTAATATGTTGGCTAAACTTACAAATTGGTCGGAAAATTAAAACGGGAAGTTTTTTGGTGGTCCCCCATGACAGTTTAACTACAGTCTATGAATGAACTTTATGCGAATTGGGTTACGGTTTAGGGGTTTGGGGATTAAGGTTGTTTTTAATTAATAATTACGTATTGCTTAAAAAACAACAAAAAACCCAAAATTACTATACATTTAATTAACCATTGAAATTAATTATTGAATCCAACGGTAGACACATTAGTCTCAGTTGTTTGTGTTAGTATTGCAAAGTATAATTTTAATTAAACTTGGTTTAAAAAATATTTTTCAACATTAAATGTATAGTAATTTGGGGGTTTTGTTGTTTTTTTAAGCAATACGTAATTTTTAAAAAAAAACAACCTTAATCACCAAACCCCTAAATTGTAACCCAATTCGTAACCCCAAAAAGTTAATTCATAGACTGTAGTTAAACTGTCATGGGAGACCACGAAAAAACTTTCCGTTTTAATTTTCCGACCGATTTGCAAGTTTAGCCTTATAATTTTTAATTTTCGCGTGAAAGACATTTTTTTCCCTTTTACAGATTACCGTTCATTTTTGAAATCCTAATAAGAACAACATTCTTTTTAATTCTAATATTAATGATTCCTAACATAACGAAAAGAAGAAGGCAAATGAAAAGTCACCGTGCCTATCTTCAAACATATTTCTTTAACGGCAAATGCGCTTGTTTGGCTGCAAACCTGGGGGGAAAGTAGCGGGTGTATATTTTAGGTTAGGGGTTCGTATACGTGAAAAAGAAAAAAGAATCAGGGAGGCTGAATCTCATTAGTGTACGCTTTGGTTTTTTTTAGGGCTAGAAAGTTTGGATTAAAAAAGATACATTTGTTTTTGGGGGCGCTTTTAAAAAATTTACGCACTTTTTCCTCCACGCACATTAAAAAAAACGCACTATGGAATATTTACTAAGGAATTAGTTTAAAAGATATAGGATTTTCAATAAATTTGTAAGTAATGACACAAAAATCTACCTTTGCAAAAATCGTGTGTGAAGTCAAAGGTTTGAAACATTTCGGGGTGGGTGGGGGTTTTTCTTCTTTTTTATTTCCCCACGTATTCTATTTTCGCGTTACCATAAAATACAGACTTAAGGGCGAAAAAAAAAATGTTTTCTTTTTTTTTTTTTTTCGGACTTTATTTTTATCTTATTATCTATAATTTTATCTGTTGTCTACTTTGCTAATATTAAATTCTGACCTTTTATAAAAAATTTAAAAAAGACAACAAAAAAAATATTCAAATTCTATTTTTGATTTGTTATAAATACAGTCTCGATAGCGAGTGTAAAAATAATAATAATAAAAAAGATAAAAAATAAAAATAATTGACTAAAAAAAAAAAGGTCTTTTTTGTATTTTATTTATTTTTTTTTGCTAGCAGAAGAATTTCATTGCGATATCAAATTTATTTTCCGATTTTCGGTACTTATTTTTTTTATCAGGATAACTGCCTTAGAAATTATTTTTTTCTATTCACACCTTCGGTCTTTTGTCTTTTTATTTATACTGTAATTAGTTTCGACTTTATATAACCCCACCGATATTTTGCGCCCCAAAAATAAAAATGCACAAAGCTAAGTGACCTGAAAAAAGAAAAAAAATCAGAAAGTTTTGAAATAAAATAACTGGTGCATTAAAAAATTCATTCATTGATAAATCAACACTGAACATTTCATTAAAATCGGATAATTTTCTGATTTTTGGTAATTTTTTTCAATCGGGAGGTTAAATTTGTTTTGTAAATACGGTTTTGTCGGCAACTTTGGCAGTGCCTACCGTAAATGCTTTTAAAATCATGATGATCCTTATAAGCTAATAATTGTGTAAAGTTGCTAATTAACTAATTACTAACAAGTTTCTTACTAAAAAAAATCTCTATAATTGTTATCTAGTTGTAATTTAGACCTCCACATGTCCGCCCCCAGTCGTGGACCCCAGTCGCATGGTCGCCAGGCCTTCTTTAATGATCACCTTTGTTTTAAATATATTTAACGAAAAGAGCTGGACTACCACATTTGGGGAATTTTAATTTTTCATCATAATAAATAAATAAATAATTTTCTAAGCTTTGTTGTGGTACAAGGCCAGAAGTATGGGAGCACCCGGTGAGAATCGAACTCACTCACAATGGTCTGCTAATCTTCCTTGCTAACCATTGCACCGGGTGAGGTGGCCAAATCGGTAATAATTTACTAAATAGAATTGCCTTTTTGGGAAGGATTTTGAAACAAAAGATTATGTTGCGCTTTTTAGTCTAACGCGCAAGCGAGCAATAAAAATGTTGGGTCGGCTTTTTGCAAAATTGAAAACTTTCAATATTTTTTTTTTTTTTTTTTTTTTTTAGCTATGCGCTTTTATAAGAATCCTCACACAAATTGATTTTTTTTGTTCACTGCGAGATATTTCTGATGTGAAGGTGCTCATTTTACAGTGGCCTTAAACCAAACATCTATTGAAGAAAGGTTAACCGGTGAGTTCAGACGTTCAACAAATGTTTTAATTATTAAGGAAAAAAAACAAAAAAAAAAACGCTTATAAAGAAAATGAGAAAATACAGAAAAAAATAGTAGATTAGGTTAAAAAGAAAGAGAGAACAAACGGAGCTTTTAAAAGAATTAATTGAGCAAAAAAGATCCCGGAAATTAAAAAAAAAAAAAAAAAAAAAAGAAGAAATTACTTACCATGATGAATTCGAGTTTGTTTTTTGTTTTGTTTTTTATAAGTCAAAAAAGTGATCGTGGGGTTTTTATAATAGAGAAAGATGTAGAATTTGGTAAAAAGCAAATAATAGATCTGGGAACTGCTCACTAGAATTTAAGGGATCCGATGTGAGTCTATCCTGGTGAGATGTATTGCCGTTTTGTGTGAAGCAGGCTGAGGGGAACCCGACTTTATATACCCTTCATCCGGGCACTAGATTGACCTCATCTCTTTCTCTTCTCAGTTTTCATCGACAAATTCCTTCTTTCTTTAAACTTAACACTGAACTGCTACTACTATAATGATGATGACGATGATGGTGATGCTAAAGAAAAGCTTGTTATATTCTTAATATAAAGAAAAAAGAAAAGAAAGAAAACTTTATTACAAAAAAAAAAAAAAAATGTCTGAGCTGCGTTCTTACTTTGTTACAGTCTATTTTTCTTCCCTTGCCATGGTATTAATTCCTAACCAACTCTAAAGAAATTAAAATTCAATTCAATTCACAGAGTTTGAAAAGGAAGAACGAAATTGGGCGCCTACGGTGGCGCTGTGATTAGCACGCTCGTCTCGTAAACCATGGTATTGTGTTCGATCTTCACCGGGCATTCTATTCTTTTATGACCTTGTCGGTCATAGATAAATGAACTCAATTAACCGTAGAAGAATGAACTGACTTTTAATGGCTTGTGACACGCGCACTTAAAAGTTTATTGAGGAAGTCTCAACAGGTCATGACAATGATATTGTTTTATTTTTTAATTAAATAAATAAATTAAATTATTTTTTTCCAGGGATGGAATTAGTTGTATCCATTAAAATACTTTTTTAATTACAATTTTCTAAATAATATGTTACATAAAAATGAATTTTACCCTTTTTCTCTATTTTACCACATATTAAAAAGTTTCATATCCTTATGGCGTCCCGTGCTGATGTACTGGTTAGTAATCTAGTCTCGCAGATCCATTACTACTGCATAGCGAGTTCGATCTTCGCTAGATGCCCCTTACAAAAAATCCCCACATTATAAAGACCTTGTGTTTTCACACAGCCTGGTCGGAGGTCAGGCAAATATATATCCTTACAATATAGGTATACCCTAAAATTCGGCTGCTTTTCATTTTAAAAACGAATTAAGATTAATTAAATGTATTATTTAAGGTCAAATTTTTGTCTAAGTCGAAAAGTAGTAACATAATGAGCATCAGTAAAAAATTTAAAAAAGCTAAATAATATTACACATGTTATTATAAGGGTAAGTTACCGTTATAATTACCGTTCGTCCTTTTCCTTACATAATTGTAACAAGAAAGTGTTTTACGTGATTATTACTGACAATACAAAAAAAAAAAAAAAAAAGCCGGCAAATTTATAATTGAAAACTTAAAACTTTTAATATGAAAATAAATAAATACAAATTCTTAAAAAATAAATTTGTTTAGATTTGTTTTTTAATTTAAGGACTTATTGACCTAGACATTAAATCGGAGAAACTGAAGTGAAAGTTATTTGGACAGATAAACTTTTAATGTACTTTTCTTTTTCTTCTTTTCTTTTTCTTCTTTTCTTTACCTTTGTTTTTTGGGGTTTTTTTGTTTATTTCGCTTTCCTTTCTTATTTATTTTTTTCCTATTCTTTTTTTGTTTTCTTTAGTTTTTTCTTTTTTAACGCACTTATTATTCTTTTTTTGTTTTGTTTTTCTTGTTTCTTTTTCTTTCTTTTTTCCTTTTCTTTTTCTTCTTTTTCTTCTTTTTTGTTTATTTCGTTTTTCTTTCTTTTTCCTTTTTTCACATTTTCCTTTCTTTTCTTTAGTTTTATTTTTTTCGTTTTTCTTTTTTGTTTTTTGTTTTTTCTTGTTTCTTTTTCTTTCTTTTTCCCTCTTTTCTTTCTTTTTTATGTCTTTTTCTTTCTTTTTCGCTTCCTTTCTTTATCTCTTCCTTTTCTTTTTTTTCTTTTACCATTTCTTGTTCTTTTTCTTTTTTTCTTATTTTTTTCGTTTTCTTTTTCTTTTCTTTGTTCTTTGTTTTTTTTGTTCTTATTTTTTTGTTTTTGTTTTTCTTTCTTTTTTACTTCTTTTTTTTTCTTTTTCTAATTTTTTGTCTCTTTCTTTTTAATTTTTTTTTTTCCCCCTTTTCTTTCTTTTCTTCCTTTTTCTTACTTTTTTTTTATCTTCTCTCTCTTTTAGCATTTCTTTCCTTTAAAAACTTTTGAAAATTGAGGAAGTATTGATGAAATCCATTTGTTTTTTTATTGTTATTTACTAAGTATACCCAAAATTGGCCTAAAATGCGTTTTTGACAAAATGACTTTAATAAATTGGTAAATTATTTTCTGTAGGAGGAAAATAATTTACCAAAAATCAGGGAATTATCGGATTTTAATGAATTTTCAGTGTTTATTTATCAATGAATGATCTTTATAATGCATTATTTATTTTATTTCAAAACTTTTTTATCATTTTTTTTCAGGTCATTTAATTTTACCCCCCCCTTACTTTGGTGGTGTAAAATATTAGCAACTTAGTCCTTGTTTGATACCAATTACAGTATAAATAAAAAGATAAAAGACCGAAGTTGTAAATATAAAAAAAATTGTTTTAAGTGGAATATTTTATAAGAAAATAAGTACCGAAAATCGGAAAATAAAATGTAAAAAAACAATAAATAATTAATTTTTGGAGATTTCTTTTTTACTCATTTCAATAATTATTTAATTGGCTATTATCTTATAAAAGAAAAAAATTATACATCGATATTTTTTCTGCTTAAAAAAGGTGTGGGGGGGGGGCTACATTTTCAATAGAGTTTTTCTCCAAAACGTATACTTTGTTTGACTAAAATAAGGTTTGCATTAGATAGATATTTATTTCTAGAATCTAAAAATATAACATTTTAAACTTAACATCAGAATATTTTTATTTTGAATGAATTTTATATATTAATTTTTCATAGCAAAAATATTTATTTAAAGTTTTGAAATAAAATAACTGATGCATTATAAAATTCATTAATTGATAAATCAATACTGAAAATTTCATTAAAATCGGATAATTCCGTGATTTTTGGTAATTTTTTTTGCAAACGCGAATGTTACATTAAATTTGTAAACAAGCCATTACAAGCCATTTAAAAAGAGCAAAAATGGCTGAACGGATCGGAATTGACAAAAAAAATTTGTTTTAAATGTATTAAAAATAAATTGCATATGTAATGATATTTTCTTTTATTAATGATAGTCATTATGTTACTACTTATCATTTTAGACAAAAGTTTGACCCTAAATAATAGATATAATTAATTGATTTAATCAATTTTAATTCGTTTTTAAAAAAACTGTATCAGACAAATTTTGGGAATGGCTATTATTTACTGTGATTGATATGTGATAACAATAGTGAACATCATTTTTTAGAATAATAATTGTTTTTGAAGTAATTTTTTTAAATTTCTAAGAACAAAAATAACTAAAAATGTTTATGTGAAAATATATCATTCTACAAAAATATTTAGTCGAAATAATCACTTGAATTCTTATAGTAATGTTTAGTAATGCATGTTAAAGTTAAAATAGCTTCATTCTTGTAGCGCTCTTTCGGAATAAATCCAGGAAGTTCCTGAAGTAACACTTGGGACCCTTTGGTTTCTTATATAAAAGTAAAGTCATCAGGGTGGCCTAAAGTCGGCATCAGCCTATCAGCAAGGGAGTCTATCCCCTTTTCCCTAACGCTAGACCAAGGAGATTGTTTTTGCATCTGAGGTGGAGCGCCACGCCTACCATCACCTCCTTACTTTACCGTACAGATCTCTGTGCTACTCATACACTGAGTTGGCGAGGGCCGGTATCAAACTAGGAACCTTCTTACTTTACCGTACAGATCTCTTGCTACTCATACACTGAGTTGGCGAGGGCCGTGTGGTTTCTAGCCGAATGCTCTACCATCTCAGCTAATATATATAGGGAGTGGCAAACTCTGTAAAGGAAGGTAATAAAAAAAAATCTTTAATTTTAAAAATTTTCAAACTATTACCAAAAAGTTAGGGAATTGTCCGATTTAAATGAAATTTTCAAACCTTTATTCATTGATGACTTAATTTCATAATTATTATGACATTTTTTATTATCATTACAAAATTATTTGTTTTACGGCATATCAACCTCAGTGGGTCATTTAATGCCGATAAAGTTTTGAAATAAATCAATTCTTAATGGATAATACAATTTTTTTATAAATACATTTTTCTATTTAACCCATAGATGGGACCCTAACAGGTACTACCACTCCGGGTCAGAGTGGACCAGGGAGCAATGGTGATGAAGGGGTGCTCCACATTCCCCAAACCTCCAAAACTGGAACCTCACCATCAGATAGAGTTTAACGTCATTTCCAAGACATGTAGACCCTCAGTCACCGCCTTCTAGCACCCATATGATAAAAAGGGGTTGGGGCTTGCCATAAGAGCAATAGGGTTGGGAAAATCATATAGGTGCTAGGGCTTGACGTGACCAGCCGATTGATCGGAGGGGGCCTCTCCAACCGCCCATCTAGCCCAAGATAGGGCCAAAGTGGAGTATTGCATGTCATGAACTGCTCATCCACCTGGGCTCTATCCTTAAGTTCATAATGAATAGCTTATTTTATTTTTTTTTAAACTTGAAAAAAAAAAAAAGAGGTTTTTATCAATTCAGAATGTAAGGAGAGATGACCACTGTTCATTTGAAGAAAAAAGTTTTCTCATTCCTAATTTTTACATTTCTAGAAAAATCAAATCCTGAAGAATATATGAAATAATAAAAAAGTAAAAAAATAATAAATAAATAAATGAAGTTCAATACCCGAAAAAAGTAATTTGAAAATTTAAAAGTTATTTTCTTAAAACTCAAAAAATATTTTATGTAGCTTGTTTATTTATTTTTTTTTTTTTCTTCATAGTTTTAAAAACAATATTTCTTCTGAACTGATGCAAAAAAAAGTATTTTTTCTGATTCAATTGGCCTATTTTTGTTCACTTAAAAATTCAATAGTGAATTCTAAATGCTTGGAAGCATCTATGTCTAAGTTAATATTGACACCAGAGATAAAGCTCTATTTAATCTATCCAAAAATATAAGTTTAAAAAGGCACAATTTTGTGCAACATATTTTTAGAGATTTTTATATATTTAAAGAATTATTACTAACAATAATTCTTTTTCTGTACGGAAGACTAAAGGGATACAAGTTACTTCCCTTTTTTTAAAAATATTGGGATTTTTAGTCAGGGGTTTAACCAACTGTTCAGTGCATGTATACTTTTTGTTTTGTTATTTTTTCTTACTTGTTTTGGGTATGCCCTGTAAGTTTTTTGTAGGAAATTTTCACATATCTAGGCTTCCATAACTTTGCTAAATTGTAAATTAATATTTATTGAAAAAAGGGAGATAACTTGGCTATGAGTTCCCCCTCTTGTTGCTCTCTCTCTCTCTCTCTCTCTCTCTCTCTCTCTCTCTCTCTCTCTCTCTCTCTCTCTCTACCATTTAAAATGTTCTTTTCTTTAAATAAAAGTTGTTTTTTAACTTGAAGTACCAACCATAATATCAAGATATTTTGTGGGCATCCGAAAACAAGAGTTGATTTTTAGCAGACTTTTTTTTTCTTTTCTGTGTGTCTAGAACAAAAAAAGGATATTAGATTTGAATAAAATATCAATAAGTAAGTAATATTTCTGTACATAGTGTATTTAATATTTTTTTATTGATTTCTAAGAAGAACATTTTTTTAATGCTTTTTTAATGCTTTTTAAAAACTTTTAATAATATGTTTTGTAAGTACATGACTTATTTCACTTTTACAGCATCAGATTTTGTAAGTTTTGGGGCTAATTTAATGCTTAAAATGTATTAAAAATTAATTACATATGTAATATTATTTTGCTTTTTTTTACTGATGCTCATTATGTAACTATTTTTAAACTAAAATTTAACTTTAAATAATCGATTTGATTAATTTTAATCACAAGATTCCAGGTTCAATGCCAGTCCCTGCCAGCTCAGTGTATGAATAGCACAGATAGGTAATCTGATCTGTATGGTAAAGTTGGGAGCTGACTGTAGGTGTGGCGCTCCACCTCAACAAAAAAAAAAAACAAAACAAAATCTCCCTGGTCTAGCACTAGCGAAAAGGGGGTAGACTCCCTCACTGTATAGCTAATACTGACAATAGCCCACTCCACCAACTTTTAAGTGATAAAGTCCGGATAATCCGAATAATACAAATTATCAAGCCTCATCTAAAAAAATTCAGAGAAATAAAGTCCATACAATTAATTTTAATCACAAGATTCCAGGTTCAATGCCAGTCCCTGCCAGCTCAGCGCATGAATAGCACAGATAGAGTAATCTGATCTGTGTGGTAAATTTGGGAGCTGACAGTAGGTGTGGTGCTCCACCTCAGAAAAAAAAAAGACAAAACAAAATCTCCCTGGTTTAGCACTAGCAAAAAGTGGATAGACTCCCTCATGTACTGCTGATACCGACAATAGGCCACTCTGCCAACTTTTAAGTGATAAAGTCCGCACAATTGGACAAGTGGGGCACATTTGGTCTTTTTAGGGGCAGGTTTAGCTCAGTTGGTAGAGCACCCACCTTGAAATCACAAGGTTTCTGGTTCGATAGCAGTCCCCGCCAATTCAGTGCATATTTAGCACAGATTATGTAATCTGATCTGTGTGGTAAAGTGGGGAGCTGACAGTAAGTGTGATGCTCCACCTCAGAAAAAAAAGACTTTGTTGAATTAAAAAAAAAATTATTATGCAGGGTCGTCTACAAAGCGTTTCTTTACTGTCTTGCGTAGGCCAACTACTTCTGCCAGTGCTCCACTCACTTCAATTATTTATGGGCATATTCCCTAAACATCCGGGCACATCAGTCGAAACTCGCGCCTGTACAACGACCAATTCTCATGCATTCGGATGGACGCATGTAGGACCCAACATCCGGGCCCTGAATTGCACCTCGCGTCCATCCAGTGCCTAAATCGCATTTCTTTGCATTCGGGAGGGCGTGGGTTCGACTCAGGCAGGCAAGACAATGTCTTGCTCTTTTTTAAAGAGTACGGTAGTACTCGTTCTCCGTCACAAAGACAAAACAAAATCTCCCTGGTCTTGCACTAGCAAAAAGGGGATAGACTCCCTCACTGTACAGCTGATACTGACAATAGACCACTCCACCAACTTTTAAGTGATAAAGTCCAAATAATCCAAATAATACAAATTATCAAGCCTCATCTCAAAAATTCAGAGAAATAAAGTCCATACAATTAATTTTAATCACAAGATTCCAGATTCAATGCCAGTCCCTGCCAGCTCAGTGCATGAATTACACAGATAGGGTTATCTGATCTATGTGGTAAAGTTGGGAGCTGACAGTAGGTCTGGTGCTCCACCTCAGAAAAAAAAGACAAAACAAAATCTCCCTGGTCTAGCACTAGCGAAAAGGGGATAGACTCCCTCACTGTACAGCTGATACTGACAATAGCCCACTTCACCAACTTTTAAGTGATAAAGTCCAAATAATACAAATTATCCTCATCTAAAAAATCAGAGAAATAAAGTCCATACAATTGTTAGTAGTATCTATTAAATGTTAACTGCAAAGTTATGAATAAACTGTTGCTTTTCTGCTAAGACAGATGGTTACTGGCACTTTCCATATAAACAATAGTAGCTTCTTTGTTAAAGTAATAATACTTATGCTCATTCAGTTTATATGTAAAAAACAAACAAACAAAACAAAACTACACATAAGCTTTTTAACAGAAACTGTGAAGTGCACTGTCATCAGACATATTGGCCACTGAATTAGATGCTGAGGTTGTTGATTGGAAATATGGGAAAAATGGAAGGAAGGGAGAAGGAGGAAGGAAGAAAGGGAGTGAGGAAGGAAGAGAGGGGGAGGGAGGAAAGGAGAAGGGAGGGAGGAGAAGGAAAGAAAGAAGGGCGGAAGAAGGGAGGGAGGAAAGAAGAAAGAAAAGAAGGAAGGAAGAAGAAGGAAGGAAGAGAGATGGAAGGAATAAGGAAAAAAGGAGGGAAGGGGAAGGAAGAAAAAGGAGAAGAAGAAAAGAAGGGAGGAGGAAGGGAGGAAGGAAGGAAAGGAGAAGGGGGAAGAAAAGAAAGAAGGGAGGAAAGGAGGAGGGTGAAGAGGGAGGAAAGAAGGAGAAAGAAGGAAGGAAGGAGGAAGGGAGAGATGGAGAAGGGAGAAGGAAAAAAGGAGGGAGAAGAAAAAAAGGGAGAAGGAAGAAGAAAGAAGGAGGAAGAAAGAAGGAGGAAGAAAGGAAGGAGGGAGAATAAGGAAGGAAGAAAGGATGGAAGGGAGGGAGGGAGGAAAGGAAGAAGGAAGAAAGAAAGAAAGGAAGGGGGAAAGAAGAAAGAAAGGAAAGAAGGAAGGAAGAAAGGAAGGGAAGGAGGATGATATTGCTGATGTGGATAATGAAGGAATAGTTTAAACGTTACGCACTTTCAGTAGAAAAGAATGTTGTGCGGTAGGTACAGTGAGGACGATGCCTAACCAACTACTAAGGAACGGTTTAGCTCAGATAAGGGCTGGTTTATCTCAGTCGATAGAGCATTCAACTAGGAACCATAAAGTTCCTAGTTCAATATCGGCCCTCACATTCTCAGCGTATGTGTAGCCCGGGGAGCTGTGCAGTAAAGTAAGGAGCTGATGGTAGGTGTGGCGATCCACCTCAGATGCAAAAGCAATCTCCTTGGTCTTATAGAAGTAGTATCCAGTGATTGTTACTTTTAGTACACCATTTAGGTTGGTACCTACCAAGACATCAGTAGATGTGTGTTGCGACCAATAATCACGAGAGGAAACTTCTCAGTCGGTCGAGCACTTGACTAGGAATTGCAAGGTTCCTGGTTCGATACCGGCCCTCGCAAACTCAGTGTATGAGTAGTACAGTGATCTGTCTGGTAAAGTGAGGAGCTGATGGTAAATGTGGCACTCCACCTCAGATGCAAAAGCAATCTGCTTGGTCTACCGCTTGTGAAAAGGGGATAGACTCCCTCGCTGTCTGACTGATACCGACTTTAGGCCTCCACTGTGACTTTTATTTAGAAAGGAGTCAAAGATTCAAATTAATACAATTATTATTTCATATATCCTTGATTTAAATCAGGGATCATCAAACTGTTTTCACTAAGGGACGGTTAATTGAAAAAATAACAAGTTGATTCCGTAGTCAAGTTCATGAAGATCTAGTAGATATTTCTGGTATATATATATATATATATATATAGTATATTCTGGCTAAAAATTAATCCATCTAGTACCAGAGGGCTATCCCTTTAAACAGCTATTGCCTCCATTGTCTAAAAGGGTGGGGGGAGAATCGGGTTCTTTGCCCAATGCCTAGGGAACCTCGTTAATGTCTATACACTAAAGCAAAAGTGAAGTTTGTGTTTTGTGTTCACTTTGTGTCTGTGTGTGAATTTTGTGAGCTCAAATTATATTATGGTTGGTTGGTTGGATTTTATGGCATGTCAACCCTTCTTGGTTTATTTAATGTTGATAGTCTTTTTTTTTTCTTTTTCTTTCTTTTTTGTTTTTTTCTTTTTTAAAGCAATCATAGGCTGAGACTGGTTACTCTCCGTCTCTATATACCACCAGCATCTCTCCTATTTTGTAAGTCATCCACCATCACCACACAACATTTCACCACATGTCCTGATGAAGGTTGCATAAACCAAAACTTTATAACATTGACTTCACCATCAAGAATAAATAGGTCATTCCATGTCAAAACACCAGCAAAAATTTGAAATCTGCACCCACCAACACCGAATTACTTGAAATTTGGTAGAAAAATTTATTTCCTTCTTTCTTCCCTCCCTCCCTCTCATCCTTCCTCACTCCCTTCTTCCTCCCCTCCCTCCTTTCATGAGTTAGGGAAGTGTGCCAAATTATTTTGTATTAGACCTTACTGTTCTGATTTTAGAGGGGGGTATAATTTTTCTATTTTGCCTCTAAATTAAGCTGTGCGGTGTCGCAGAATCTCAGTGTTTTTTTTTTTTAATTTAAAAAATACTTCCATGCATTCAATATTTCTGAAATTTGGTATGTAGGGCAAATAAGGACTGTAGAATCCAAATATCCGACTATTTTAACCCGAGAGAAAATTTTATTTTGCTCACCCAAATGCATGACTCCAAAATCAACAACTTTTCACCTATGAAGCTTACGGTCAGCCTGTAGAAAATGTGACATCTTCAATTTTCATAATATTTTTTCTAACATCTACTATGCCTGCTTAAGTTCACCAAATAATTTTGTGAGGGTTTCAAGCTATTTTAGAAGATATGACCCTGCCAAGTTCAGAGTTTTTCCCATGTACATGCAGGATTTCAGTGAAAGATTATAATTAAAGACAATCTTCCTAATGCTCCATGAACTCTCAAATGTTGATATTGTGCTCAGTGACTTCTTAAACTATTCATTAATATTATTTTTATTAATTTAAAAAAAAATTAAATACAATGGTGAGTCAAAAAGTAATGCCCTTTTGTTTAGGACAGGAACATATCAGGAACATATCATACATCAAAATGAAGCTGGTCCTCTGTGGATCACATCCCTACTTTTCTACAGTCAGGATTTCAGTGAAAGATTATAATTAAAGACAATCATCCTAATGCTCTATGATCTCTCATGATATTGTTGTATACCCCCTTACTTGCTTCTTACTTCTTCTATTCTTCGGTCGTCTCTGACATCTTATAACATCTTGTCTTGGTCTGGAATCTTCTAAGGTCTGGACTTTCTTGGGGACTTCGGGTCTGGTCTTCTATTGGGGATTTCTCTTTATCAGAAGTTTTTAGAGGTAATAACACAAGACTCCGATTTACTTTGATCTTACTTTATTTTTAATCCCCAACCAGACATCTGCACAGAGTGAGTTGGAGCGTGTATAACACGACTCACCACCGTCGTGGTTTCTGCCAACTGCCTAAAATCTATTTCTAATCTAAACCGGAAGAGGGTCTCCTCCACCGATTCTCACGGTATCCACCAGAAGGTTAGGACTGAGGTCAAGCCTTGTCACTCATCCTTCAAGGCCGTGGGCTATAACTTATAACCGCCATTTTTATTTCTACACTATTGCACATAAATATTAGGTATCTAATAATTATGTAACAATATTGTGCTAAGTGACTTCTTAAACTATTCAATAATAATAATTGAATATTATTAGTATTATATAGGAGTAAGTCGTTGGGATGGCCTAAAGTCAGTATCATCTGGACAGCAAGGGAGTCTATCCCATTTTCACAAGCACTACACCAAGAAAATTGTTTTTTAGCATCTGAAGTGGAGCGCCACACCTACCATCAACTCCTCACTTTACCACACAGATCCCTGTGCTACTCATACACGTTCAGAATTGCGGAGGCATGGAATAAGTTGCCCGCGTCTGTTGTAGGCTGCCGAAACACTGAATCTTTCAAAGCCTCCATGCTTCCTGTAGTCCACTGACACTATACCTAATGCCCCTCTCCACACACATATGCACACACATACATGCATATTACTACTGTAAACTGTTCGTGTTCCTGACACTAATACATTATTTGTGTACTTGACATGAGACTTTGATGCACCTGAGCACTGTACACAATAAATTTCATTATCAATATTATTATTGAGGGCCGGTATCAAACCAGGACCCTTATGGGTCTCAGTTGACTGAGCTAAACCAGCCCTACTGAGCTAATAGGAGTACACAAGACCATATACATAGGCAAGTAAGTGGGGTTAAGGGTTCAACTAAATTATTGCAACTGATTTATACACAATACACCTCTAGAATAGATATCACCTTTTAATTGTCTTATTTGAATTTGTAATGAGAAATCCTATACTGTTGAGTAAGATCATTGTATTTTAGCATTAGTCTCTATTACTTACACACTTGAGAATGCTTTCTTCTGATACTAGATCTTTCTTTTCTTTTTGTTTACAAAAATCTGAAGGTCATCTATCTAACTATCTATACATATGTAAAGGGTGGGGGTCCAGTGGCTTCGGCGCTGGATCTTTACAAGTTAATAGCGTCGATCCCAGGGGGCTATCCCCCCAGGCAATACCTGCCCCCTTAACTTAAAGGGGCAGGGCTGGGTTTATTGCCCAGCACCTGAGGTGCCCCCCTTAAGGGGGAATGCCGACGGGATCGACACAATTTTTGTTCTTTCCCACCCATGAGCTTCAGCTTGTGGGTGGGCCCACGTTAAAACGAGGCCTTGTGCCCAGCCCATACAAGTGGGGTATGAGGCAAATACCTGTAAAGGGCAGTTGTGTGTATGTATGTATGTCCAGAGAAAATTAAAAAAATAAAACGGTAATTTTCGTGGAGAACCGTCCCGGCCTCCGGCCTCAAAAATCACTACCCAATGGCTGCTGAAAAAAATCACCAGCTACCATTGGAATCCGTAGCTGAAGCAGTGTCACTTGCAAAAAAAAAAAAAATTAGGGTTGGGGTTGGGGTTTAGGGTTAGTTTAATGGGAAAATAAATAAATGATTTGGACTCTGTTTTTTGTGGGTCACCCTGTATACAGGGTGACCCACAAAAAACAGAACCCACAAATTTTGTAATAAAACTATTAATTTTAACTAGGGGATTAGGGGTTGTGGTTGAGGTTGGGTTTTCAGGAAAAACACCTTAAGCTGGTTGTTTTTTGTTTTTTTTTTGCAAATGACACAGCTTCGGCTACGGACTTCAATTATAGCTGGTAATTCTTTTCAGCAGCCACTGGGTAGCGATTTTTGAGGCAGGAGGCCGGGACGGTTCTCCGCGAAAAGTACCAATAAAACAGTTAAAGACAAAGTAAATGCATTTACGCATTCACTGTTTCTAGCTTTTTCTGCACGAATTATGAAGATTTTATTTATATTCACGAAGATATTTAAAAATTAAAATAGCATTAAAATTCTACTGAAAAATGTCTGTGAATCTGAAAGTTAAACAAAACAATATGGAAGCACAAAACAATCAAATTTTTTTTTTTTTTTCAGGATGGATTAACATAAGATCTTTTTTCGTTGGCATTTTTATTGGACATCCAGCGAGGATTGAACTCGCTATTCAGTACTAATGGATCTGCAAGACTAGCTTGCCAACCATTACACATCATTTTTTTTTCTCCTCTACACAGGTGACACCGGGTAGCCACTTCTAGTACATATATAAAGGACAGTTACTGTGAATATATGTATGTCTGGAGGAAACTCAGAAAATAAAACATTTAACAACAAAGTAAATATATATACACATTCACTGTCACCAGATCTTGCTTTTTGAGCAAAAATAATGAAGATTTGATTTATATTTGAAGATATTTAAAAATCAAAATATACATAGAAATAGCATTGAAATTCTACTTAAAAATGTCCAGCATTTATAAATCTCAAAAGTAAAATCAATACACCTGTTCCCCGCCTCTACCCAGTCTATCACTTACAAACTTGATAATGCTTTCTTCTGATAGTAGATATTTTTCTTTTTTACAAAAATCTGAAGGTTATCTATCTATCTATCTATCTATCTATCTATAAAGGGCAGTTTTTGTGTATGTATGTCTGGATGAAACTATGAAAATAAAACAACTAACGACAAAGTAAATATATATACACATTCACTATCACCAGATCTTGCTTTTTGAGTAAAAATAATGAAGATTTGATTTATATTTGAAGATATTTAAAAATCAAAATATACATAGAAAAAGCATTGAAATTCTTCTTGAAAATGTCCAACATTTAACATCTCAAAAATAAACAAATCAATTTTGTTCCTCTCCTCTACCCAGATGATGCTGGGTAGCCACTTCTAGTACATATATAAAGGACAGTTGATGTGTATGTATGTATGTATGCCCAGAGGAAACTATGAAAATAAAAAACAATTAATGACAAAATAAATATATATACACATTCACTATCACTAGATCTTGCTTTTTGAGCAAAAATAATGAAGATTTTGTTTATATTTGTGAAGATAATTAGATAATAATAATTAATGTGAAGATAATATTTTAAATAGAAGTCATTAATTTTATTTTCCAAAGTGCCTGTGCACGTTTTTTCTGATGCCCCACCTAGCCCTGATCAACGTAAGATCTTTTTTACGTAGGAATTTTAATGGGGCATCCTAGTAAGACTAACTTCCCTCCTCTATCCAGGTGAAGTCGGGTAACTGCTTCTAGTTCAATAAATAAGGTGAAAAGAGATAAATAATTTTTTTTTCAGATGTTTATTTCCATCAATATATTAATGCTCATGTTCCTTAATTATACAACTGTTATCATCTTGCAGCACCATCTTCTTAAAAATGAGACCGTCCAAATCATCCAAGATGTAATGCAAAAATGTAAATCCTGATTATCTAGTGTTGCTTATCAGCCGAATTCTTGTTTCTTATGAGTGTCATCACCTCAACTAAATAAGGGACCATTCCATTTTTATTAGAAAGAAAGAAATGGAAGAAAAAGGACATGCTACACAGAAAAAATATATTAAGAAAGAGATTAGGGGAATGATAGAGAGAGGGAGTGAGTGCACAGAAGCGATAATGCTAATCTGTTTCAATCAAATATAATGAAAATAAAAAGAAGGAAAGAATTTGAGTTTTGTTTAACGGCATATCAACCTCTGTGGGTCATTTAATGCCAAAGAAGGAAAGAAAGAAAGAAAAAAAAAAAGAGTGAGAGCTAAATCAAGATTTTGAACAATTTCCAATAGCTCTTAGGTAAACGTATCAAATGTAATAATTAAATTATCATACTGTAGTATATCCACAGATCCTGCATGTAAATATAAACCCTGCATCATTTGAAATTTTTTTAATCTCACAAAAAGGTTTGTTTTGAGGCTATTCAAAATGACAGCAAATCAAATAGAGTACTACAATTTAATTTTTAATGGATGAGAAGTGCAAACCATATATAATTTATAGAGGTATATTAGATATACTAGCAAATATATGCACCCTTCGGGTGCAAGTATTTTGTTTTTTTGATGTAATAAAATATTGTATCAAATTAGAAACTATTAGAAAATGATAAACTGGGGGGGGGGTATAATCGAAAAATAGAACAGCTTTAAATCTAACTCTTCCATCATTTTCCATCACTCCCGTCTTTCATTTTTCCTAATTTATCTATTTAGTTATATTATGAAGTATTTAATAAAATTACAGTTCTTTCGTCTTGTTTATGGATTTCTTTTAAGATTTATTGAAGAGATTTTTGCTCAGATTCTTTAAGAGAAAACCAAACAATTAGAAATCAATAATACTAAGCATATATTTATTAAAATCAAATTCTTAGTATCAATATGCAAATTAGCCTTCTCTTTCACACTCTAAACCGCTATTTTGTTGAATATATATATATATACTTGCATGTTATTAGTATGTAGATTAATCCAACAGTATTAATAAGGTATAACAATTTTATCAATAATTGAGGTTTAAATAAAAAATAAATTCATGGTGAATGTGACGTCAATAACTAAGGGAATTGTGGCTTGAGTAGTGATTTAGTTTCTGTTACAGACAGAAAAACACACAATCTCCATTATAATAAGATATAAAGGAGCATCTTTTAGTCAAAATGATGTTTACAAATAGGCTAAACATGGGTTTGCCATGATGATCATGAGTCCCAAAGACCAAAGTTCATGAAATGGAAATACACTGACTCTCAGGTAAAGAAAAAATTCGGGGTTAACTAGTCAGTAAAGAATATCCTCCTGACATGTAAATAGAGGGTCAGACTGGGCTCTTTAACTTTGATATGGCAATCTGTCTAAGAGAAGGAAAACTCTTAATTCAAATCTGTTAATCTCCACTTAAAAACTGGAATATTTAAAACCATATAATTGTGTACAAATCCTTCTCTGAATGTTTGAGATGAGGCTTGAAGATTAGTATTATCTGCGTTATTCGGACTATTGTCCCCATCTTCATTGTTATTTGTACAACGTTTCGGCCGATATACCCTCCGGCCTTCTTCAGGTATTTCTTGTCGGACTTGGGAACCTTCTCGGACTCGGGAACCAATTGGACACATGGCCAAGTAGATTAGGCAGTTAAGTTAAAACAGTTCTAAGTGACAGTTATCTCTGGTACCCAAGTTCAATCCTGAGTAAAAGCAGTTAGAAAAATAATTAATTAACACAACTCCTACCCCAGCTATGGTTAGCGAAATGAGAACAGGATACCCCCGTGGAATAAATAAAGGGTTAGGTTCAAAGTTCCATGATGGCTCCTGAATACGACAAGAAAGTTCCCGAGTTCGAAAAGAAGGTTCCCGAGTCCGAGAAGGTTCCCAAGTCCGACAAGAAATACCTGAAGAAGGCCGGAGGGTATATCGGCCGAAACGTTGTACAAATAACAATGAAGATGGGGACAATAGTCCGAATAACGCAGATAATACAAATCCTTAGTATTAGATAGGAATACTTAAAACTATATAATTGTGTACACATCCTTAGTATTAGATAGGAATACTATCCCCTTTTCACTAGTGCTAGACCAAGGAGATTGTTTTTGCATTCGAGGTGGAGTGCCACACTTACCATCAGGGACTAAATTACTATTATTTTGGAAAGATCTTTGAATTTTTCATGTTAAAGATTGGTTAGACTTATTATGACATGTCAACCCTTGTTGGGTTATTTCATGCTAAAGACATTTTCATTTTATTCATTCTTGTTGGGTATTCAAACTTTTTTTTACTCATTTTTTTCAAACAAATTTTTTGATCTATTTAACCCATAGATGGGACCTTAACAGGTTCTACCACTCTGGGTTAGCGTGGCCCCGGGAGTAATGGCAATGAAGGGGTACTTTACACTCCCCAGAGCTCCAAAATTGGCCCATCCAATGAGTGATTTTTTAGAAAAAAATTGATTGATTGATTGAGTTAAATGGCATGTCAACCCAACCAAAATTATTTTATGCCTGGTGGTTAGGCAATTGCATTCATTATACATCCAATTCTACATTTTTTGTATAGTTTTTCTTTAGAGGTTTTGTTTGTTTCATAAAGTAAAGTAAAGTCATCGGGGCGGCCTAGTGTCAGTATGAGCCAATCAACGAGGAAGTCTATCCCCTTTTCACTAGTGCTAGACCAAGGAGATTTTTTTGGCATCTGAGGTGGAGCACCACACCTACCATCAGCTCCTTACTTTACTGCACATATCCCTGTGCTACTCATACGCTGAGTTGGCGAGGGCCGGTATCGAACTGGGAACCTTGTGGTTTCTAGCCGAACACTCTACCGACTGAGCTAAACCGGCCCTTTGTTTCATACAATCCCCTATTAAGCAACAGCAGGTACTGTAAGCAATCAGATATCAAAATAACTTGATACAGCATTAAATAACCCGAAAAGGGTTGATATGCCGTAAAACAAAACAACCAACTAGCCAACCACACTCCCCTATCAAATATGAATATTTTTTAAACATTGACTCATAGGTAGGACCTTAATAGGTATTACCACTCCAAGTCAGAGTGGACCTGGGAGTAATGGGAATGAAGGGGTACTCCACACTCCCCATAGCTCAAGAATTGGCACATCCCTAAGAAATTAGTGATTTTCGGAAAAATCAGATTGATTGATTGAGTGAGTTAAATGACAAGTCAATCCGTCTAGAGTTATTTTATGCCTGGTGGTTAGGGAATTGCATTCATTATACATTCATATCTACATTTTTTTATGGTTGTTTCTTTAGAGGTTTTGTTTGTTTCATACATTATTAAGCAATAGCAGGTACTGTAAGCAATCAGATATCAAAATAACTTGATACAGCATTAAATAACCCAAAAAGGGTTGATATGCCATAAAACAACCAACCAGCCAACCACAATCAAATACGAATATTTTTTAAACATTGACATAGGTGGGACCCTAATAGGTATTTACCACTCCAAGTCAGAGTGGACCTGGGAGTAATGGCAATGAAGGGGTACTCTTCCCAGAGCTCCAGAATTGTAACCTCACCACTATATGCAGTTTAGTCATACATTCATGTTAAAAGAATATATTTTAAATTTCTCTTATTAACCCTTTTACTGGCAACAATGATCATAAGCAAAACCCCACAATTCTCTCCCTATGACTCATCCCATATCCTATTACCCCCCCCCCCCCCCCCAGTTGACATGTCCCAGGGTAAGTCATTACTATTCCTCTCACTCAGTTACATAGTGTGTGGCTGCAAATAATGACTTTGTGGCTAGAAGTATACTTCAACATTCTCACTTGCACATGTCTCCATCACCAATTCACAGGTGAATTATGGGTAATTTTTGCAAGATCAGTTACAGCAGTGTTTATATGGATTTTTCATCATAAACTCTTTAAGGCCATTTAAATGAAATCAATACTTTAATTAAAAGGTTTGTATGAATTTAATACATCAGAATAGAATTTAGAATTGTCCCTCAACAGACTCACTTAATTTTACTTGGAAAGTCATAAGATTAATGGATTAATCTATTCTATCATTTACTAGTGTATATATATATATATATATATAATATATATATATATTAGATGAATGTGTATGTATATATATATATATATATATATATATATATAGATGAATGTGTATGTATATATATATATATATATATATTAGATGAATGTGTGTGTGTATGTATATATATATATATATATATATATATTAGATGAATGTGTGTTGTATGTATATATATATATATATATATATATATATAGATGAATGTATGTATGTATATATATATATATATATATAATTTAAGAGATGAATATGTGTGTGTGTGTGTGTGTATATATGTAATTTATTATATGAATGTATGTATGTATATATATATATATATATATATAATTTAAGAGATGAATATATATTAAGTGAATATGTGTGTGTGTGTGTGTGTATATATGTAATTATTATATGAATGTATGTATGTATATATATATATATATATATATATATTTAAGAGATGAATATGTGTGTGTGTGTATATATGTAATTTATGATATGAATGTGTGTATGTATATATATATATATATGTGTGTGTGTGTGTGTGTGGAGGCACATGGCATAATGGTTAGAGCTGGTGAAAATGGACGTGTCGACCTGAGTTCAAATTCTAGACAAGGCTGTTTGCATTTCACATAGCGATAATACCCTTGGGAAAGATATGAATCCATATATTCTCCATCCAGCTATGGGTAAAATAGTAGGGCAGACTGGGTTCTTTAACCTTGGGTAGGTAACCAGTCTAGGAGAAGGAAAACACTGAATTAAAAAATCCTGAGGTCAGTCGTTGATTGGTGTTGTGGCATTCCTTGTGCACCAATTCTTTCCTATCGACTGTGCCAAAAAGTGCGGAATGGTCCAACACAAGCCTTCGCCACTATAAATAAATCACTGTGTTGGTTGTTCACCAAATGAACACTCATGCATCGAAAATTGACAAGAGAGTCCATTTTTTTTATATATATACATATACATATATATATAATATATAATTTAAGAGATGAATATGTGTGTGTATGTGTGTGTGTATATATGAATTTATTATATGAATGTGTGTATATATATATATATATATATATATATAAGTGAAATAAAATAGAACTTAATCCAACAGTGTGAATTTGATATATTGAAAAAACAAAAGATGTTTACAAATGCATGGGATCATCAGGAGAGAATGTGCAAACCGTTTCGGGGCCTTCCTCTCAATGGGGGTCGATGTTGCTTTTTAAAACCGTTGAGAGGAAGGCACCAAAACGGTTTGCACATTCTCTCCTGATGATCCCATGCATTTGTAAACATCTTTTGTTTTTTCATTATATCATATATATATATATATATAATTTATGAGATGAATGTCTGTGTGTCTATATATAAATAAATTGACAAGATAAATGAATTTATATATATATATATATATATATATATATATAATTGACTAGATGAATATATATATATATATATATATATATCTTATTATAATGGAGATTGTGTGTTTGTCTGTCTGTAACCGAAACTATATCCCTACTCAAGTCACAATTCCTTTTGTTATTTACATCACATTCTCCATGATTTTATTTTTATTTAAACCTCAATTATTAATAAAATTGTTTTACATCATTAAGACTGTTGACCATATCTACATACGAATAACATGCAATTGTATTTATATATACAACAAAATAGAGGTTTACAGTGTGAATGGGAAGGCTAATTTGCATATTGATATTAAAAATGTGATTTTATTAAATATGTGCTTAGTATTATTGATTTCTAATTGTTTGGTTTTATCTTATTGAATATGAGCAAAAATCTCTTCAATAAATCTTAAAAGAAATCCCTCAACAAGAAGAAATAACTGTAATATTATTCTTTACTTCCTATTTTAACTAAACGTCTAATTAGGAAAATTTACCAATGAAAGACGGGAGTAACGGAAAATGATGGAAGAGTTAGTTTCAAGTTGTTCTATTTTTCAATCATACCCCCTCTGTTCAAAATCTTTTATCTACATTCTTATTCAGTTTCATTAGCCTTTCTAATTTAATATGATATTTTATTATAAAATTTAACTAAAATACTTGCACCCGGAGGGTGCGTATATTTGCTAGTATATATAATTGACTAGATGAATATATATATATATATATATAGTTGTAAAAGAAGTTGTTTCCGACCGCGGTTTCTGTGTTATTCCAACACCTTCATCATGGGGATTGAGTGTATTTCTTTTTTTTTCTGGTTACTATATATGGCTAGACTGATATCCTTCTATTTCATTCTGAAGATAATCTAAGTAGGCTAGCCATATATAGTAACCAGAAAAAAAAAAGAAAAAAAAAATTACACTCAATCCCCCTGATGAAGGTGTTGGAATAACACCGAAACCACGGTCGGGAAACAACTTCTTTTACAACTATTAATGCTCTATATTCACAATATATTGAGCCCTATTGGATTAACTACTTACGCTATGTTCACATAGTAGTACCCATAAATAAATAAATAAATATATATATATATATATATATATATATTAATGTGTATGGTTGGCACTAGTATACTAGAAAAAGTAATAGTAATCCAACGTACAGTGTTATTAGAAGAGTGCTCAATATCTGTGATAGAGCGTTGATATGAAACATTTGCAATACATTTTTATAGAAAAAATAATTTTCCATGCACTTAATCTAGTATATATATAATATATATATATATATATATATATATATATATATTTACTAGATTAAGTGCATGGAAAATTATTTTTTCTATAAAAATGTATTGCAAATGTTTTTCTTACTATAATACAATGTCTATAAACCTTCTCATTAAACAGTACCTTCTACAAAGGATGACTTTGGCATTGAATAATCCATGAAGGTTGATATGCCATTAAACAAAGTAACCAAACCAAATCAAACCTAGAATTATACATCCCTTTTAGTTCTCAGTAATTTCATTTGATTTTTAATTTGCAAAATGAAAAAGTAATTAGAAATGCCATTCTTAATGTTCAAAATTTTGAATAGATTTGTTTTCTTTTTTCTTTTTCATTTATGTTTATTATCCAAAATGGCTTCTTAATCAAGCCAAGTTGTCAGTTTTTTTAAAAAAGAGCGGTAAAATACCAACAAGAAGAATTTGGTGAAAATTTGCAATAATTTGAGCAAACATTGTGTTTATTGACACTGGAAATATAATTTAGATGTTTCATATCCGGTTTGAACCATGGAATTTGCTACAGGAAATGAATAATTTTAACTTGACCATTTCCAAGACATTCTTAAAAGAACCCTTCACTTCCTTTTTGGTATTAGTAAACACTGTCATGGCTGACAAAAATATGTGTTTCCTTTCAGCTACCTGGTCAATAAACTGATATTAAAAAATTTTTTTAGATCTCACTAAAATTAAAAATGTTATTCCAAATATAAGGATGGTGCAAAGTTATACATACTTTGGATACAAATAACTCCGACGAAGGTTAATAGACAAAACATTTAATATACACAGCACATGGATAACAGTAGATACAACGTACATAGTAAAAGAGTACATATAAAAAGTGGTACACAAATAAAGATAAAGACACATTCATGAATGATACAGATATACATATATGAGTACAGACATGAGACTAGGAATAGTCCATGCTGTGAGGACTTACAGTAATGTAAGAGGGACGGAGCCCCAACGAGAGGGTTTAGATAAAATCTACCCCATGTGGCTCGTAGTTGCTGAAACAGGAAAAGAGAGCGAAAGGTTTTGAATCCGGCGCTTAAATACTATGGTGCCCTAGCGGGCACCAACGAACTAAAAGGGGCAGACAACTCCACCAGGCGAATACAAACTAACGCTACACAAATATTAATGGAAAATGGCCCCACTCTACCCCCTTTAAAATACCATGTTGGAATTAAAACCACACCACCAATCAGTAATCCACCCTATCGGCTGGGGCTGTAGAATACACCAACTGCACCTCTGCAGAGGAGTAAAATCTCCCCAATACGGACACCTGCTGGCCGTGGGTGGCAACCCGTGATGCTTAATGACAAAATCCTAGTGGCTGAGCAATCCATGACATGCATCACCCCACTTTGACCCTTTTAATATTTAATCCATTAGGGTAGATTGTTCTCATTCCATTAACCATAACCGGGTACAAGTGTTAATCTATGTTAAGTATTCTATGTTGTTTTTGCCTGTAGTCAGGATTGAACCTGCAACCTACAGATGATTGTCTCTTAGAACTGTATTAACTCAACCCTTATTTGAATCTTCAAATCAAACCCTTTATTTAATCCATTGGGGTAGATTGTTCTCATTCTATTAACAATAACGAGGTACAAGTTTTAAGCTATGTTAAGTATTCTATGTTATTATTGCCCATTGTCAGGATTGAACCTGCATCCTAGACATGATTGTCAGTTAGAACTGAGTTAGTTGAACACTTATATCCATTGCACCAACAATACAGATTATCAAATCTCATCTAAAAAATTCAGACAAATAATGACGTCTTTGTTAAAAAAAAAAAAATTTCAAAATAATTTCCAAAATAAACATTTACATTTCTTTCTTTTACTCATTTCTCTCAATTATTTCTCTCTCTCTCTCTCTCTCTCTCGCGCCCCCTATCTCCCCCTATCTCTTTCCCTTTCTCTCTCTCTATTTATCCACTTGATGGTCACTCCCCTACGTGTATAAAAGTAAAGTCGTCGGGGTGGCCTAAAGTCCATATCAGCCAATCAGCGAGGGAGTCTATCCCCTTTTCACTAGCGCTAGAAGAAGGAAATTGTTTTTACGACTGAGATGGAGCGCCACACCTACCATCAGCTCATTACTATACTGTGCAGATCCCTGTGCTACTCATACAGTGAGTTGGTGAGGGCCGGTATCGAAGTAGGAATCCTATGGTTTCTAGCCGAAAACTCTACTGACTGAGCTAACCTGGCTCCTTTTTTTTTTTTTAATACTATGTGTATACTGGTTGCTTATTTTTGACATTTTATGAGACACACACACTCTCTCTCTCTCTCTCTCTCTCTCTTCTCTCTCTCTTTCTCTCCCCTCTCTCTCCTTCTCTTCTTTCCCATCCTTTGAAACAGATGGTGAATAACATGATAATGAAATTATTGTGTACAGTGCTCATGTGCTCTACAACTCATAGTACATAGAATAATGTACAAATATCAGGAAAATGAACAGTCATGATATACATTCTTCATTTATTTCTTTTGCTTGCCTCTGCCCCCTCTCTCCCTCTCTCTCTCTCTCTCTCTCTCTTCTTTCCCCTCCTTTAAAACATAATAATTAAATTATTGCATATAGTGTTCAGGTGCACTACAACTCATCAAAGGTGCAGGTATAATACATAGAATAATGAACAGTGTATGAGTCATGATATACATGTGTGCGTGTGTAAGGAGGGGTGATATCAGGTATAGGGTTGGTGAATTACAGGAAACATGGATGTTTTTGAAGGATGCAGTGTCTTGGCAACCAACAAATGATGCAAGTAGATTGTTTCTTATTTAATGTGAATTTAATTTCTCATTCTTCTATTTGTTTCCTTATATTCAAAATAATAATAATAATACTGGGTTGGGAAGGTGATCCACTGGGAATTATGCAAAAATTAAATTTTGACCATACAACAAAATGGTATATGCATAACCAGAATCTGTTCTTGAGAACGAAACACATAAAATTCTCTGGACTTTGAAATAAAAAATGGATCACCTTATCCCAGCAAGAAGACAGACCTAGTGTTGATAAAACAAAAAGAAAGAACTTGTCAACTGGTGGATTTGCAGTGCCAGCAGATCACAGGGTGAGTTAAAGGAAAAATGAAAAAATGGACAAATATCTAGACCTTGCCAGAGAACTGAAAAAGTTATGGAATATGAAAGTGAAAGTGATACCAATTGTAGTTGGTGCACTTGGAACAGTCCCAAAAGGATTAGAAAAGGGTTTGGAAAGTTTGGAAATCAGAGGAAGGATTGAAACCATTCAGAACACTGCACTGCTGCAATCTGCCAGAATACTCAGAAGAGTCCTGGAGACCTAAGGAAACTTGCTGTCACTCAGACTCCAGTGAAAGACCATCAGCTAACACTGATGTGAAAACTCAAAAGGAGTAAATAATAATAATAGGGTAATTCCATGTCATCCAGAAAAAAGTAAAATTGTCACCCACCCTCTTCAATTTTTCTGAAATTTTGTCCAGGTGTGGACTATGTTAACATTAGACGATCCCTAAAATTTGAGCTTCAAATTCTAAAAATTGGCGGAGTTATGTCGATTTTTAGCTCTCCAAATTTGGTGGGGTTAGTGAAAAATGGCAACTTTTTGTCATCTATTTTTGTCTGTAAAATGAGTTCTAGAGCTTCCCTACTCATAAAAATTGGTTTATAAAAGCATTTTTGCCCAAGGAATCCAAAAATGCTATAAAAAAGGACTTAAAGCCAACGAACTTTAAGTTATTGATGATTTCTGATTTTTTTCTAGCAAGATCAATATCCTGATGTGGCACTGCATCTATGACAAAAAATTTTTCAATTATTATTTCACATATATTGAACATTATTTGTACCAAAAAGATAGTTTGATATTTGCTCAGAACCGAAGCTACAATATTTTGCAAAAATATTTTTTGGATGTTCAAATTTTGGGGATTGTCTAACTTTATCATAATCCACACTTGAACAAAATTTCATAAAAATTGAAGGGAGTGGGTCACATGGACTGGATAATTTGACATGGAATTACCCTGTAACAAGATAATAACAATAATAACAATAATGAAAGTATTGCATACACTGCTCATTCTCGGAAGGTCCTCTATGCAGCATCCTGTATCCGCACAGAGCTGATCAATGTACGTCTTTGCTGATCGGCCCACACTGGCGTGTTCATGTGCTGGCTTCCACAGGAGGACGTCGCTTATGATTTCGTCCTTGCTTCTCCAGCAGTGTCCCGCGTGTCTTGTCCATCTTACTTGGATGGTTTGGGCATATAGGAAAAGCATAGGCCGCAATAAATAAATAAACGATCATATGGAGATCCAATCTCACGGACACGTTAAAGAGACAGTTCTTCCAGGCCATTGTCGTGTCAGTACTTCTGTATGGCTGCACCACCTGGACCCTAACAAAGCGACTAGAGAATAAACTAGATGGGAGCTGCACAAGAATGCTGCGGGTGATCCTGAACAAGACCTGGAAACAACACCCTACGAGAGAACAGCTGTATGGTCACCTGCCACATATCACCACATATCATCCATAGTGTTGATGAATTACAGGAAGCATGGAGGTTTTGAAACATGCAGTGTCTCAGCAGTTAACAACTGATGCAGGTAGTTTGTACCATGCTTCAGCAACTCTCAGAGGGAAAAAATGTTTCTGAAAGTCATGGTAGCTGTGCTGTTTTCTGACTTTACAAAATCAGGTGTGTTAGACACATGGAAATCAAAAATGTGCTCAAGGTTGCTGTTGGCAAGGTTGTTAATAACTTTATGAGAAAATTGGACACATAGCATAGTGGATAAAGGTGTAGGTCAAGAACATAGAATAATAATTAACACAGCTTAACACCTGTACCCCAGCTATGGTTAGTGACAGGATTAGAACAGGATACCTCCGTGGATTAAATAAAGGGTTGTGTTCAAAGTTCTGTGATGGCTCCTGATTACGACAAGAAGGATCCCGAGTTTCAAAAGAAGGTTCCTGAGTCCGACAAGAAATACCTGAAGAAGTCAGTTGCGAGAGTTTCAATGTATCCATTACCAGGACCGAAAAATGTTCCAGAGTATGATAGATGCCTGATGGAGGGTATTTGCTTGGCTGCACATCTCTGAACAGTTTCCAGGAGGTCGATGTTCTGAGCGAGGTTGTGGTTCCAGACAAGTGGTACAAATTCCAATTGTAGCTGCACTATATCTCTATACAACTGTTGTGACCTGGTTAGGGGCCAGAATAAAGACACAAGAGAGGAAATGAGTTAAACAAATATATTAACAAAGAACAGTAATACAAACATATACAAATGAGAAGGTTACTCACGAGGCAGTTTTATCAACTGTCAGCTGAAATATTGACTCTCCCTTAAATGCAGAACCTGCTGCTACTTATGGAAGAGATTATGCGTGCATGGTAAATTACCATAACAACAACTTTAGATAGATAGCCAGAGAGCAGTCTTGCTGAGTGATGCCAGGACACCATTGTTGACTGTCAGAAGATTTTATTATCATGAAATATCATGTCATTTTTTGTTTAAAAAATAAAATTTCAAAATAAATGTTTTTTATTTCTTTCCTTTACTTATTTCTCTTAATTGCTTCTTTCTCCTTCTTTTCTTTTTTCCTTCCTTTATTTCTTCTTTTCTCTCTATTGAAGCAGACAATAAGGATCTCATGCATCGTATTATTACATCTCTCTCTCTCTCTCTCTCTCTCTCTCTTCTTTTATTTCTTCTTTCCTCTACATTGAAGCAGATAATAAGCATCACATGTATAGTGTTATCACCCCACCTCTCTCTTTTATTTCCTCTCAATCAAAATGGAATGGTCCATTATTTAAAAATCATTTCCAATGCGTTTTTGTTGTAAAAATCATTTCCAATGCGTTTTTCATAGTAAAAATCATTTTCAATGCATTTTTATAGAAAAATCATTTGCAATGCATTTTTATAGAAAAAATCATTTCTAATGCATTTTCATAGTAAAAATCATTTGTAATGCATTTGTATAGTAAAAATCATTTCTATTGCATTTTCATAGTAAAAATCATTTGTAATGCATCTGTATAGTAAAAATCATTTTTAATGCATTTTTATAGTAAAAATCATTTCCAATGCTTTTTCATAGTAAAAATCATTTGCAATGCATTTTCTTGTAAAAATCATTTGCAATGCATTTTCATAGTAAAAATCATTTCCAATGCATTTTCATAGTAATAATCATTTCCAATGCATTTTCATAGTAATAATCATTTCCAATGCATTTGTATAGTAAAAATCATTTGCAATTTATTTTTATAGTAAAAATCACTTGCAATGCATTTGTATAGTAAAAATCATTTGCAATGCATTTTTATAGTAAAAATCATTTGCAATTTATTTTTATAGTAAAAATCACTTGCAATGCATTTGTATAGTAAAAATCATTTGCAATGCATTTTTATAGTAAAAATCATTTGCAATTTATTTTTATAGTAAAAATCATTTCCAATGCATTTTTATAGTAAAAATCATTTCCAATGCATTTGTATAGTAAAAATCAATTCAATGCATTTTTATAGTAAAAATCATTTGCAATGCATTTTTAATGTAAAAATCATTTCCAATGCATTTTCATAATAAAAAATCATTTCCAATGCAATATTTATGTTTATTGATTGTTATCCAAAATAAGATGTAAATAAAAACTATTCAATCATTAATAAAGAAATTCCTTCATAGAACATTCTAGAAATGTTGCTTATCTCTTAAATTGAATGCAATTAGATGAAAATAACTTGTGGAGTTAAACGATGACTTTATTACATGACACTATCAAAAATGTCTGCTAATCATTTAGGTAGAGTTGATTGAATGACAATGAAAGACTTGATTTGATACAAATTACAGTCAGGATAAAAGGGAGATAATTGGGACAATCATAGTGCGTTGTCAAAAATGCAGACAACCTTGTAAGAGAGTTGGATGGAGTTCTTTAAAGATATTTTGGAAAACTAGAAACTTTCTGTTTTATCTGGCACAAAACAATGAACAAATAATTTTGAGAAAATCTAACATGATTTATTAACATATATGTAGGAGGCGCATGGTGTTACTTCAAACCTATTAAACTCTGCTTAAGAAATTGACCTAGAGTCACATCTTGCTCATACGGAGAGGTTGGTAAATATTATATATATATATATATATATATAATATATATATATATATACACACACCATAAAAGAAGAATACTTGATGCCATATTTCAAACTGTCTATCTTTCCAGCATTTCTCAATTTTCAAATTATTCTAAGAACGTTAATTCCCTTTCAAAACATCTTTGAACAGATTGATAAACAAGGACTATCACAGTCTCCTCATTATTCTGTGATAAAATTCTTTTTACTCTTCCTTATATCAACAAATGCCCTGAAGAAGATCTACTTAACAGATCGAAACACTGCAGCGTCGGCTAATAAACTTACCACTCATTTTATTTAAACCTGTTTTTTTTCAAATTTTTCAATATACTACATACCGTCGGATTCACTTCCATTTCTCTTCATGAATCAGGAGCCGGAGTCCCTAATGTGGTGTGATGCGGAAATCCAATGCTACCCAGCAACTCCTGCGACACTACCGATGCCAAATTGCATTGGTTCCTTACCTCTCCTTTGAATTACAGCAGCAGTGTGGAGAGCGGGGATTTGCTGTGTGGCAACAGCTCATCCTTCATATGATCCCACCCAGGCCATGTAGTTCCAAAAAAAAAAAATTTGGACACTACTCTATTGTCTCTCATAGACTGAAGGATGTCAACAATATGGGCCTACGTTTCACAGGGCCGGGTTAGCTCAGTCGGTAGAGCATTCAGCTAGAAACCACAAGGTAACTAGTTCGATACCAGCCCTCGCCAACTCAGTGTATGAGTAGCACAGTGATCTGTGCGGTAAAGTAAGGAGCTGATGGTAGGTGTGGCACTCCACCTCAGATGCAAAAACTATCTCCTTGGTCTAGCGCAAGTGAAAAGGGGATAGACTCCCTTGCTGATTGGCTGATACCGACTTTAGGCCACCCTGATGACTTTACTTTTAATTACTTCCACCTTTCTTTCTTATCTTTTTGACAATGACGTCACTCCATTTCTTCAATTGTGGACCTCTGGTGACTCATTAGTCCAATTCTGGACTTGCAGATGCGGTCACACACATTGCAGGGGAAATTCCCATCTACATCTCGTGTGTGCATAACGATGAAGACGTTGCCGCTCAGCAGTCCTGTTTATCTCGATATTGAGCAACTTAACTCCTGTGCAGCAGGCGTCTCGTCAACTCTGTCTGTTGGAGGCCAGATCTTCCATGCTTGAAGTGTGATGATACATTTCTTCAGCATTGTCTTAATACGGTCTCTTGGAACTGCTTTGGGGGTGCTCCTTATCCTCCGCGTGCCATCTGTGAGTTCACTGTAAAGTATTTTGGGGAAGTCTGTTTGGAGGCATGCGGATGGTGTGACCCAACCATCGCTTCCAACGCAACAAAGAAATGCATTTTATGGTTAATATTACTAAGCTTAAGTGTGGCACAAGGCCAGCTGTGTGGAGCACCCAGTGAACATCAACTCATTAATACCTGCTAACTATGTTAAGAGGGTTTTTGGTGTTTTAAAGGGTTAAACGTAGCTGGATATTCTCAGTGCGTGTTACTAGGCTTTTGCTTTTAACCCCCATCTCATTTTTCTGGTTCGTGCTGAAAAGGAAGGAATTAAAAGACAAGCAGAAGGTGGTTTTATAACTTAGGCTTTATTCACTGTCATAGTCGCCTGTGGCAAGGGATATCTCCATGACCAGTCAGAGCGACGACCCAGTAACTGCCTAAACTAGAATGGCTGAGATATTCTCTTGAGGGTCGGTAAGTCTTTTTCGTCGCACATGTGGGGAGGGTTCTTCCGGTGAAGGTCCATAGGATAAGTACTTTATTTATTTTATTTAATAATTTAAATTTATATATATCACATCATTATGTCAGTCATTTATTTACAATGCAATTATTTTCAGGTTGTAATTGTTCAACAAGTTGGAGTGTATAATGAAGATCGTTGGAATGGACTCGTCGACCCGACAAATCCTGGACGAAGCTACGTTCACATAGTGCTAATGCCCTTGGAAAGATATGAATCCAACTACTCTCCCTCCAGCTATGGTTAAATAGTAAGACAGACTGGGCTCTTTAACCTTGGTTAGACAACCAATCTTAGAGAAGGAAAACTCTGAATTCAAACCTGTTAAACTCTGCTTGAGGTGGTCACAACTAGAATAGGCTCAGTCCTAATTGTTACATAATTATTAGATACCTAATATTTATGTGCAATAGTGTGAGAAATCAAAATGGCTGTCATAAGTTACAGCCCACGGCCTTGAAGGATGAGTGACAAGGCTTGACCTCAGTCCTAACCTTCCGGTGGATACCGTGAGAATCGGTGGAGAAGACCTCTTCCAGTTTAGATTAGAAATAGATTTTAGTCAGTCAGCGAGAAACCACAACAGTGGTGAGTCGTGGTTATACACGCTCCGACTCGATCTGCGCAGGTAGTCTGGTGGGGATTTCGAGAATAAAATATGATCAAAGTAAATCGAAGTCTTGTGTTATTATCTAAAACTAACAATGACACAGGGCTTCTGATAAAGAGAAATCCCCAATGGAAGACCAGACACGCAGTCCCCAAGAGAAGTCCAGACGCAAGAAGATGTTAGAAGAAGATGTCAGAAGAACAGAAGAAAGAATAGAAGTAAGATAAGAAATGAGAAGGGTATGCAACATAATTAGTGATCTATTTCACTAATTTCTTCTTTTTTTACAAAACAAAAACTGCTAGTTATTATTTGTATTATTCAAACTATTGTCCTCATCTTCATTGTTATCTGTATAAGGTTGCGGCCGATGTGCCTCTGATCTTCAGGTATTTCTTGTCGTACTCGGAAACCTTGTCGAACTTGTTAACTTCTTCAAACTGGGCCTTCTTGTTGTTATCAGGAGAAGTTCCCGAGTCTGAGAAGAAATACTTGAAGAAGGCGAGGGCACATCCAGTCGAATTTTACAGATAACCATGAAGATGAGGACAATAGTCCGAATAATACAAATAATACAAAAATTATCAAGCCGCATCTCAAAATTCAAAGAAATAAAAACTGCTAGGTCAGCACCTTTCTATGTGACGACAGCACATACGCCACCACATTTCACTTGGAGCTATTTATTCAAACAAGTATTATTTGTTTAGTGGGTGATTATCACTTGAACTTGAAGTCAGTTGTTGGTTGGTGAATAATGTTCTTAAGTTTGTGTGAATAACTGAATGGATGGCTGGACTGTATTTTGCGCATGCGTATTGAGTCGTTTTGGCGTGAGTAATAATCGAGTGATGATAGTAGTGGCTGGAGGGAGGGGAGAGCAAGGGTGACAGTCCACTGTGACCATTTGTCACCACCACTGATAAGACAAAGCAGATGTGTGTCATCAAAAATAGATCAGATCGAAAAATAGGGGTTTTTAAAAACAGTCTTCTTATCGATCTTATCGAAAAAAAAAAAAAAAAAAGAACAACGAAATAATTAGAGTTTACCGGCAATTTTAGGGTGCAAGTGTGTCAATGATACCATTCCAAATTCTTTACGGTGCGAAGATGTTTGGTTTATACTCCGCCCCACACCCTGTGTACTTGGTTAACTTTTATTCGCTTATTGTTAATAACACCACAAATAAAACTGTTTAATAGTAAATAGCGGTACCTTGACTTACGAGTTTAATTCGTTCCGCTCGTAACTCAATTTTCTCGTATATCAAATCAATTTTCGGTAGACTGTGAATTCAGTAGCATAAATGTTTACTTTTGTCTACTGGACAGATGAAGTCCAATGTATATATTTCTACTCTAGTATATAATATGATCTAATATTTTTTCTCAATTGGGATTAATACTTTTAATAAAAATCAAACTCTAAGGAAAACTTTAATGCTGTCGTTTTTAAAAAAATTTTTAACAAAAAACTTATAAATGAATTAACGTATTGAATACGTTAATTCATTTATAAGTTTTTTGTAAAAAAAAAAAATTTAAAAAACGACAGCATTAAAGTTGTTGCATTTAATTAAAAAAAAATTTCATTGATAAATTTAAATAAACACTGAAAATTTCATTTAAATCGGATAATTGCCTGATTTTTGTTAGTTTCTTTTTCAATGGGGAGGGTTATATTTATTTTGTAAACACGGATTTTACGGCAACTTTGGTGGCCATGTTAAGGTATATTTGGGAAAAATTGACCGAAAAAATAGTTTCAAACGTATTAAAAATAAATTACATATGTAATATTATTTTACTTTTTTTTTTTTTTTTTTTTACTGATGCTCATTATGTTACTACTTTTCGACTTAGACAACAATTTGACCTTAAATAATCAATTAATTAATTTTTAATTCATTTTAAAAAATGAAGAGCAGACGACAAATTGGATAAATGAATGAACGCATTCGTATTAAGTTATGTTTTCCTTAGAGTTTGATTTTTATCAAACAGATTTCTGAGGAATTTATACATTAATTATCTAAATTTAAAACTATTCAAAAAAAAATATCAAGATACATACATGATTTAAATTTTCTAAATTAGACAAAATTAATTGTCAAATCTAGCGGATCTATAGGGTAGCAAGAGTTTGGTGTTTTTCAAGGTTTAAAGGTAGCTGTATATTTTTGTTGCTTCAGGTTTTCACTTTTAACCCCATCTCATTTGGTGGTCGCACTGAAAATGAACGAAAAAAAAAACAAACAAACAAATGCAGAAGTTGTTTTAAGGACTTAGGCTTTATTCACCGGTCATAGTTGCCCGTGGCAAGGGGATATCTCTCTGGCCGTGTAGCGACTACGCACAGTTAAGGCCTAAACTCGAATGACCGAGATATTCTCTTGGGTTAGGAAGTGCGTCCTTTTTCCCGCACATGCGCGGAGGGTTCTTCCGATGAAGGCTCATGGGAGTTTGTTATTTTTAAAATTCTAATTTTATCTTAATCCCACAGATCTAATGCAATGCAAAATAAAAAATAAAAAAACTATTTCCATATATATACATGGATCAGTATCTATGTTAAGACACTTACTATTGAATATTTCAATATTCTAAAAAAGTTGAATAAAAAAAACTTATTAAAAAAAAAAAATCCTCGATTATTCAAGCAAATAAAATTAATGCGTAAAAGTTTTTTTTTTTTGTTATCATTTAATAAAAGGTTCTGGAGACTTTGCACACAAAATAATTTTAATTAAAATTATTTAATTAAAATATTATTAAACCATTCAATGTCTTCGAGTGGAACGTTTCTTCTGAATATAATATATTAATTTACCGTAGCAGAAATACCTAATTAAATCAGAAAGTTTTGAAATAAAATAACTGATGCATTATAAAATTCATTCATCATTCATCAGCACTGAAAATTTTATTAAAATCGGATGATTTCCTGGTTTTTGGTATAATTTTTTTCAATCGGGAAGGTTAAAATTTTCTGTGAAATAAGGTTTTGACGTCAACTCTAGACAACATTTACGACCATATTTGAGCAAATTTGACCGAAAAAAAAGTGTAATATTATTTTGCTTTTTTACTGGTGTTCAATATGTTAATATTTTTCGACTTGGACAAAAAAAAATTGACTTTAAATAATCCATTTGATTAATTCTAATTCGTTTTAAAATGAAAAGCAGACGACAAATTGGCAGTGCCTAGTATAAACTTATTGCGAAATAAAATAGTAGGAAATTGGCGCTTAAGCGATGACGCATCAATGACGTCATGCAGGGAGAGCAGGAGGAGTATTAAAAAAGAAGTGGGAGGTACCAATTATTTTTGTGAGACAGAGGAGACTCAGCCAAGATGTATAAACGGGAGAAAGAAAGAAAACAATTTATATTACAACACATATGTCGCATCCCTGCCCGTTACGGAAGGGTTGGGTAAAAATACATCACAGATGTTGTAAAAAGATGAAAAAAGATGATTAATAAAGAAAAAAAAAACAAAGTTAAATGTCTAAAATTAAATAAGAAAAAAGCCCTCTCTATTACTTAGACAAGAATTTCCTCGTATATCAAATCAATTTTCCCCATTGAAATAAGAGAAAATGATATTAATCCGTCCCCCCGCCCTAATTTTTTGTTACATTTTTTTAAATAAAAATTACCACTGTATTGTATAAAACCATAAAATAAAACGTACTAACTAATAATTAGTAATTAATCAAATAGTAACTAACTAATTAATAATTAGTATAATAGTAACTATTAATAATTAGTATAATAGTAACTAACTAATTAATAATAATTAGTATAATAGTAACCAACTAATTAATAATTAGTATAATAGTAACTATTAATAATTAGTATAATAGTAACTAATTAATAATAATTAGTATAATAGTAACCAACTAATTAATAATTAGTATAATAGTATAATAGTAACTAACTAATTAATAATTAGTATAATAGTAACTAACTAATTAATAATTAGTATAATTAATTATTAATCAATAATAATTAATAATAATATTAATAATAATTAATAATGATAATTAATAATTAATTAATTATTAATCAATTAATCAATTAGTAACTAACTAATTAATAATTAGTTAGTTACTAATTGATTAATTGATAATTAGTAATTATTAATGTTTATTTCTTTTATATTTTTCTTTGGCGTAATAAATTTGAAAACTTAAATGTTTTTAGTGAACTTATTAACATAAGCGTGTCTGAAGCTCGCTCATACCTCAAATTTTAGCTCTCAACACAAAGCAAGGACTTAATCGAGTGACAGCTCGTAACTCAAAACACTCGTAAGTCAAGGTACTGCTGTAAAAATTTAACACACGCGTCATTAATGTATATAAAGTGGACACTTAACTTTGTGTAAATGATTAGCAAGCTAGATTTGCAGACCATTGTTGTGCGTTCGATCCTCACTGGACGCCCTATACTTCTGGTCTTGTGCCACATTTAAGTTTAGTAAACTATATGATTAGAGTGGGTTCAAATAAAATAACTGATGCATTATAAAATTCATTGATTGATAAATCAACACTGAAAATTTCATTAAAATCGGATTATTTCCTGATTTTTGGTAAATTTTTTTCAATGGGGGGGGGTTTATTTGTAAAATACGGATTTTACGGCAATATACGGCAAGTTATATTTGAACAAAATTAACCGAAAAATAGTTTTAAAATGCCTTTAAAATAAATTACTTGTGTAATATTATTTTTTTTTTTTTTTTTTTTTTTTTTTTTACTGATGTTCATTATGTTACTACCTTTCGACTTGGACAAAATTTGACCTTAAATAATTGATTTAATTAATTTTAATTTGTTTTTAAAATGAAAAACAGACAAAAAATTGGGTAAGCCTATGATAGACCAGTTGTTAGTAAGTTCGATTTTCACCGGGTGCTCCGTACTTTATGTAATATACACTATGCTTAATAAAAATGACTATGTGACTATGTACTGTGACAAGAGGTTACAATAAGATTATTTTTTTAGTTTAAGAGGACCCAGTCTACGTTAAATGATGGGAATAAAACAGTTAATTTATGACTAAAATTTAAAAAGACCGCAAAAATATGTGTTCGTTTACTTGATAAAAATGCTATGACGAAAGAAACTAATGATAAGAGAGAGGTCATAAAATGAGTAATTTTTGGGAAGCGTAAAAAATAAAGAACAAGGATAGATAGATAGAGAGAGAGAGAGAGGGGGAAGAGAGAGGGAAAGAGAGAGGGAAAGAGAGAGAGAGGGTTAAACATCGTTAAATAAGGAGGGGAAAACTATCTCTATAAAAGGGATGACTAGCGAGACGATCTTCACAAGCTACAAAGACCTCACGTCGGATACCTTATTTCCTACTGAGCTCTCCTCGTTCATTTAATATTTCGTCACCCCCCTTTGATCTAAATCAATTTATTTAAGCAATCATGGTAAGTATTATTTATTATTTATTTTAAAAAAATTAATCGATATTTTAATTTAGTTTAATGATTTTTTACATTGAAAATTTTGAAAAAAAGCTCTACTTGTTTGTCCAATATAATTGTTACATTTATTGTAGTAATTATATATGCAAATGTAACAATTATTATGGGACAGAGATAGTAATGAATTAGAATAAATTATCTACTAATCTATTAAAGTCTGAGACTTTTCCATTGATTTAGTTTTCATAATCAATTTCTCTAGCTCTACTTTTTATATATCTCAACATTTTCTTGTTCTTTACGTAAATAAGTAAAGTTATTGGCATTTTTTTAAACAACAGTATTTAATTTGACAGATATTATCTGTCGTTTATAAAATAATGTTCTGAAAAACTTTTTACACAACCCTTTTAAAATTATGATTTTTTATTCGTATCAAAGATTTTTAAAATATATTATAAGATTTTTTATGGAAATTCAAAATTTAAAATTTTTTAAAATTTTTAAAAATTACTTTTTCAAATTTAATTTTAGTTTTTAAAATTCAAACTTTTTAATTTTTTAAATCTAACTTTTTTTGATAATTACTGTCTTTAAATTTAAAAAAAAAATTCTTTTTTTTTTTTAAATTTAAAAAAAAATCGAGTCCACTTTAACTACGCCATTTTTGTGACAGGAAGGAATTTGGCTGTAATCTTTGACCATGACTCAACCCAAGAATTTATATTTTTAACATCATTTGAGACAATTATTCGAAATTTAAAACTAGTCACAGAAACATTATGAAAATGTCAATCCTAAAAGTATCTGTCTATACATTGTTATGCCAAATTAATGTTAATATTTTCGAACAGGGGTTCCCGACCAGGGATGTTCGCACCCCCTAGGGGGGCGAGAAGCGTCCGTTCAAATTTAGATTACATTTTTCTTTGGTAATTAATATTTATATTTTCGTGTCTTTATTTCAGATTATTATGATATTATCATTACCCTTCGCCTTCATCATGTCGAAGAACATATTATATTAGATTTAGAGAGTGAAATATACGATATTTTGATAAAACTGTAGTACGAATTCCCATTCTATATTTTTGAACAAAAGTATAAATTGTAGGGGTGCGAGGTCAGAACAAAACTCTTTTACGGGTGCGGGGATAGAAAAAGGTTGGGAACCACTGTTCTAGAAGATACTATGCACTTGTTTACTGTCTGTCTGTCTCTTCCTTCCCATCGCCTCAGTGGCAGAAATTTGACAATCTAAAAATGGTTTGTCTCTTTTTGCGATGGAGGAAGGGGGGATTCTTCACACAACAGAAATTGTACTTGTCTCTATTATTTATCGATACTCTTCCACTAGTGCATTTCTTTGTTTTTATTGTGACTGACTTTAAAGATTTTTTTGACAGCATATTAAGTAAATAAAAAGAAAACATGCCATATTTTCTTTACCTTTATTTCTTAGAGAATATTAAAAAAAGATCGTCAAGTTATGCACATATTTTTGTTTTTACATTTTCAACATTCGCATCGTAAATCATGTGAGAATTTTGAAAAATTCAGTATTTCTCTGAATGTTTGAGATGAGGCTTGATAATTTGTATTGTTTGGATTGTTGAAAGAAGGCCGGAGGGAACATCGGCCGAAACGTTGTGTACTGTATATAATATTAGGCACTGCCAAAGTTGCCGTAAAATCCGTATTTTACAAAATAAATGTATCAATGAATGAATCTTATAATATTAGACACTAGACAGCGTTTACGGACATGTTTAGAGCAAAATTGACCGAAATATAGTTTAAAATGTATTAAAAATAAATTACATGTGAAATATTATTTTACTTTTTTTTCTTTTTTTTTTTTACTGATGCTCATTATGTTACTACTTTTCGACTTAGACAAAAAAATCGATTTAATTAATTTTAATTCATTTTCGGGGTTAGGGTTGGGGTTTAGGGTTAGTTTAATGGGCCGGGTTAACTCAGTCGGTAGAGCGTTCGGCTAGAAACTACAGGGTTCCTAGTTCGATACCGGTCCTCGCCAACTCAGCGTATGAGTAGCACAGGGATCTGTGCGGTAAAGTAAGGAGCTGGTGGTAGGTGTGGCGCCCCACTAAACAATCTCATTGGTCTAGCGCTATTGAAAAGGGGATAGACTCCCTCGCTGATAGGCTGATACCGACTTTAGGCCGCCCCGATGACTTTACCTTTTTTTACTTAATGGGAAAATAATTTGGGTTCTGTTTTTTCTGGGTCACCCTGTAATATGTTTTAATTTTCCGACAGATTTTCAAGTTTTGCCGATTATTATTAATTTCAATTTTTTTATTTTAAATTAAAAAAAAAAATTCTTAAGTTAAAACATCTTAAGAACATTAAAAAAAAAAAAAAAAAAATTAAATAGTAATTAGTAAGTCGTCGGGGCGGCCTAATGTCGGTATCAGCCAGACAGCGAGGGAGTCTATCCACTTTTCAATAGCGCTAGACCAAGGAGATTGTTTTGGCGTCTGAGGTGGGGCGCCACACCTACCATCAGCTCCTTACTTTACCGCACAGATCCCTGTGCTACTTATACACTGAGTTGGCGAGGGCCAGTATCGAACTAGGAACCTTTTGGTTTCTAGCCGAACGCTCTACCGACTGAGCTATTGAGTAATTAGTAATTCTTACTAATTACTCAATAGCTCAGTCTAATTACTACTAATAGTAATTTACTAAGTACTAAGTAAATAAGAGGAAAGATGCTAGATTAATTTTTTTAGATATTTTCCGTCAAATTACTCAAAAGTGGTCTGCTCACTGTCTTAATTCTGGTAGCGCCTGTGAATTAAGGAATGATTTTTCATGATATAGCAGAGATGCTGATAGGTACGCGTCCCTGACGCACAAAAATATAAAAGGACGCAGTAAAATCGTATCCTTGCGTCCCAGTGTTTTTTTGTTTTTCTTTCCCCATCATTTCAAGGTAACTGTAAATAAATACATTTCAATAGTTTCTTAGAAACGAATTACACAGGATATGTTACAAGGTAGGAGTTAGACAGCTTTAGCTGTTTCCCAGATCATAAATAAAAACCCTACAATCTATTAAGAAACTTTAGTTGGTCCCCATAAATTTTCCTGGTGACTCATTCAAAGCAAATATGTGCGCCCCAGGACGCACTAAATTAAAATCTCTATCATCTATCTATCTATCTATCTATCTATCTATCTATCTATATATATATATATATATATATATATATATATATATGTACACCCCCACCGAAATGTCTAAATTTAACAAACAGAAAAAGAAAAAAAAATACACATTACACTTAAATATACACAATGTATGTAATTTCTTAACCTCAAGGCATAAAATAACCCGACGGGTTGACATGCCGTTAAAAATCGATCATAACTAGTTATTCAAGTTGCCTGCTAGAAACTTAATTATTTTGTAAGATTTGCTTAGTTATGGCACAAGGCCGGATGTATGGGGGGGGGGCACTCAATGAGACTAATTCCCTATAATGGAGGCGCGTGGTGTGATAGTTAGTCATGGGAAATGGACTTGTTGACCCGAGTTCAAATCCTGGACGAAGCTACAGTTCACATAGCGCTAATACCCTTGGGAAAGGTATAAATCCAACTACTCTCCCACCGGCTATGAGTAAATAGTAAGGCAGACTGGGCCCTTTAACCTTGGTTAGGCAACCAGTCTAGGAGAAGGAAAACTCTGAATTCAAACCTGTCAAACTCCGTTAGGGGTGGTCACTACTAGAATAGGTTCAGTCCTAATTAATGATCTATTTCACTGATTTAATGGTTTACTGGTCTAGCTTGTTATAACCATTACACCACATGAGGCACTCCTGTTAGAAATGTATCAATTATTCTTTTTCTTTCGACTGATTTATGCCGACAAAGTTTAAAAAGAAAAAGGCGATAATGTTCATTTAAGACAGACTGAAATCTTTTTTTATACCACTAATTGATTGTAAAAAAAAAAAAAATAATAATAATTATTGTGTACAGTGCTCAGGTGCACCACAACTCATCAAAGTCTCATATCTAGTACTAAGTACACAGAATAATGTATTAGTGTCAGGAACGTGCATATGTGTGTAGATGGGGGGTATTAGGTATAGTTTTGGCGGATTACAGGAAGCATGGAGGCTTTGAAAGATGCAGTGTTTCGGCAACCTACAGCGGATTCTGTTGCATAAAAAATGCTTTGAAATTTATTTTTAAAACTTTCTGATTCAATTAGGTATTTCTGCTATGATAAATTAATTGATATATAAAATTCATTTAAAATATGAATATCATGATGTTAAGTTTAAAATGTTATATTTTTATCTAATAACTACTTTATTTTCGAATTCTAATAATTTTTTGTCGAAAATTCTATTGAAAATTTAACACCCCCTCCTTTTAGACAGAACAAATATCGATGTATATTTTTTTTCTTTTATAAGATAATAATAGCCAATTAAATAATTATCGAAAAAAGTATTAAAAAAAAATCTCCAAAATTATTTTTTTAGTTTTTATTTTCATTTTATTTTTGATTTTCGGTACTTATTTTCTACCAGATTTTCATCCTTAATTTTTTTTCCCCATCTATTCACACCTTCAGTCTGTTGTCTTATTATTTATACAGCAATTAGTTTCAACTTTATATTACCCCACCGATATTTTGCGCCCCCAAAATAAGGGGGGACAAAATTAAGTGAGCTGAAAAAAAATCAGAAAGTTTTGAAATAAAATGACTGCATTATAAAATTCATTCATTGATAAATCAACACTGAAAATTTCATTAAAATCGGATAATTCCCTGATTTTTGGTAAAAAATTTTGAAGGGGGAGGAGTTAATTTGTTTTGTAAAACACGGATTTTTCGACAAATTGGTATAGCTAATTTTCAGTCTGTCTTAAATTAGAAAAATATACCACTAGTTGATCGTACTTCTTCTCATATTAGCACCTAGATTTACATTCAGACATAGGACTTATTCTATTGCATAAAAATGCTTTGAAATTGGTTAAGGTAATTTGTTTAGTCTTGTTACACTTTTCAAGTGAGTCGTAGTCCAATTATTTCTATAATTTTTCTTTTTCTTGCTTAAAAATAGTCAAAAAAAGGTTCAGTTTTGACTATGTAATTAATTGCAGACGTCGAGATGACGTAGAGAGAATCCACTCCTCCTACCTTTTAACATTTGTTAAGAAGAACGACGAGAGAAGGGCTTCACCGATTCTCTCTCCATGTTCAGTTTTTTTTTCATTACATTCATGTTTTCTCTTTAAAAAATTAAAATAACTTTAAAAAAAGCTCAATATGTATCCATTTCTTCTTCTTCTTCTTCTTCTTCTTCTTCTTCTTCTTCTTTAATATTTTTGAAATTATTATTATTTAATTTTAAAAAAATTATTATTATTTAATTTTTTAAAAATTATCATTATTTACTCCTTTTGAGTTTTCACATCAGCATTAGCTGATGGTCTTTCACTGGAGTCTGAATGACATCAAGTCTCCTCAGGTCTCCAGGACTCTTCTGAGTATTCTGGCAGATTGCAGCAGTGCAGTGTTCTGAATGGTTTCAATCCTTCCTCTGATTTCCAAATTTTCCAAACCCTTTTCCAATCCTTTTGGGACCGTTCCAAGTGCACCAACTACGATTGGTATCACTTTCACTTTCATATTATTATTATTATTTTTTAAATTTAATTTTTTTTAAATAATAATTTAATAAATTATTATTTAAAAAAAAATTTATTATCATTATTATTATTGAAATTATTGATATTATTGTAATAGAAATTGTTATTATCATTTCACTCATTGTGAATTTTTCACACCAGCGTTAGCTGATGGTCTTTCACTGGATTCTGAGTGACAATTCTCCTCAGATTTCCAGGACTCTTCTGAGTATTCTAGCCGATTTCAACAATGCTGTTATCTGCATAGTCTCAATTCTTCCTCTGATTTCCAGTTCCTCTAGTCTGTTTTCTAAACTTTTTGGGACTGTTCCAAGTGCACCAACTATAATTATCACTTTCACCCTCATATTCAACAGGTTTTTCAAACCTCTAGCAAGGTCCTGGTATTTGTCTATCTTTTCGTTTTCTTTCATCTTCACCCTGTGATCTGCTGAAACTGCAAAATCTACAAGTTGGCAAGTTCTCTTTTACTTCTTAATCAAAAATCAAAACTAAGTCTGGTCTTCTGGCTGGGATAAGGTGATCCGTTTTTATCCGTAGAGTTTACGGATAGAGACGGATCACCTTATTTGACTGTTCTCATTTCGTTAAACCACGACCAGTGTTAAGCTATGTTAAGTATTCTATGTTATTATCACTCATGGTCAGGATTGAACCTACAACCTACAGATGATTGTCACTTAAAACTGTATTAAGTCCCAGAGAATTTTATGTTTAATTCTCAAGAACAGATTCTCATTTATTATTATTATTATTATTATTGAGATTTTCACGCCTGCCGTAGCCGGTGGTTCACTGGAAACTGAGTGAGAGTAAGTCTCCTCAGGTCTCCAGGACTCTTCTGAGTATTTTAGCCAATCTTAACAGTGCTGTTGTTTGGATGGTCTTGATTCTTCCTCTGATTTCCAATTCACCCAAATTCTTTTCCAGAGCTTTGGGGACCATTCTACGGACACCAATTACAATTGGTACTATCTTCACCTTCATGTTCCAGTTTTCTCAGTTCTCTGGCAAGGTCCCAGTGTTTGTCCATCTTTTCGCTTTTATTATTATTATTATTATTTACTCCTTTTGAGTTTTCACATCAGTGTTAGCTGATGGTCTTTCACTGGAGTCTGAGTGACAGCAAGTCTCCTTGGGTATCCAGGACTCTTCTGAGTATTCTGGCAGATTGCAGCAGTGCAGTGTTCTGGATGGTATCAATTCTTCCTCTGATTTCCAGACTTTCCAAACCCTTTTCGGACCGTTCCAAGTGCACCAACTACAATTGGTATCACTTTAACTTTCATATTCCATAACTTTTTCAGTTCTCTGGCAAGGTCCAAGTATTTGTCCATTTTTTTCATTTTCTTTTAGCTTCACCCTGTGATCTGCTGGAACTGCAAAATCCACCAGTTGACAAGTTCTTTCTTTTTTGTTAATCAACACTAGGTCTGATCTTGTTGCTGGGATAAGGTGATCCGTTTTTATTTCAAAGTCCCAGAGAATTTTATGCGTTTCGTTCTCAAGAACAGATTCTGGTTTATGCATATACCATTTTGTTGTATGGTCAAAATTAATTTTTTTGCATAATTCCCAGTGGATCACCTTCCCAACCCAGTTGTGTCTAGTTTTGTACTCCCGTTGTGCTAGTTTGCTACATTCGCATAGTACATGGTTTACAGTCTCATCTCTATTACCACAAAGTCTACATTTACTATTTGTTGGGTCTTATCAATTTTCGCTTTGATATAGTTTGTCCTTATGGCATTATTTTGTGCAGCAATTATTAACGATTCAGTTTCTCTTTTGAGGTTTCCTTTTCTTAACCACGTCCAGGTTTTTTCATGTGCAACCTCTCCAATTTGTCGTTTGAAGTGTCCATATAATTGTTTTTCTTCCCATTTTTATTTTCTAGTCTTTGTTGTTTTTCTGTTTGTCCATATGTCACATCTACTATTATTATTATTTTAAGTAGGCAGTGACAAATTATTTGTTACAGATCTTTATTTTATTTGTCACAAATAAAATAAAGATCAGCGACAAAAATTGTTAGTGACCAAATAAGATAAAAATGAAAGTCTGAAACAATGTGGATATTGTAAGAATAGTAACACGAATCGACCGTCTCATACGACGTATGAAGTCCAGAATGCAAATGGCGGCGCCCACCAGTCATTAAGTAGAGACTTACCGACGAACTGCCACTAATATTTGCATAACACCATTATCGCTCACTCTAAGTTAACTATCAATAAAGGGAGGTTACTCTAACCTACCCACACAAATATGATTCCAAATAAGAAATGTAGAAGGAAAGAAATAAAATTATATTTTACCTAATATGCAAAGAATTTACGAAGTGACAAAAGAAGACAAAATTGATACAAGAAACAACTTTATAAAACATAAATACAATTGGTATAGTCCATTGTTCTTTCAGCGGTGTTGCAGACTGTATGTGTCTGTAGGTAGTTGTGTGTGTAAACTGCGTATGTATTGTTTACATTTGTTCGTTGGGATGTGTCAACATTGTAACAGTTTTTTTGAAACAATGTCTGTGATAGAACTTGTGTCGTATTGAGAAGGAGAGAGAGAGAAAATATGAACCAAAAAAAAGATGGATCTTCTGAGTTGTATTTTGTGTCTCCGGACAGCATCCTCTCCCCACTTTGTTGAGTTGGGGAGAGCGCCCTCTCCAACTGTCGAGTTAGGAGAGCATCCGCTCCAACTGAAGTTTTTCAGCTAAATGGGCCTTTTTTATAATTTTCTTTTGTAATTGTCTACGTGATCATTAAGTTAAAATTAATATCAGAATTTTTTCAAATATCAGCTGTTTTCTAATGACGTAGATATCGGATGATTTTGTTACCCATAGCATTCCGATGACAATGCAGTCTTCTATTGACGTAGATATTGTCATCGGAATTTAAACAATTGTTTCTATTGTTGCTAAAATATTTCCAAACTAACTTTTCATTCGATTTTCTTTTGTTTACATAATTCAAAACTTAACTCATACAATTGTAAAACTAATTGTTTAAGAAAACTTAATTATTTTAATTTATTCAATTCCACATGCACGTAAAAATATAGGGGTTAATCCCTATACCCCCAGGAAATTTTATGGGTCCCAACTAAAGTTTCTTAATATGTAGAGGTTTTATCTATGAACAACTAAAGCCATCTAACTCCTACCTTGTACCCCATACAGTATAATTCATTTCCAAGAAAATCTTGAAATGTATTTAAAATTAGCTGGAAATGGTAGGAGGAAGAAAAAAAAAACACTGGAATGCATGGATTTGATTTTTCTGCGTCGTTTTAGATTTTTATGCGTTGGTGATGCAGGACGCGTACCTATCAGCATCTCTACTCTATGGTTTTGGCATATTTGTGTGTTTTCCCACTTTATAATTAAATGGTTTAGGGGTCAGCTTAGCTCAGTCATTAGAGAACCTGCACAATCACAAGGTTTCTGGTTTGATACCAGTCCCTACCAACTCAGTGAAAGAGTAGCACAGATTGAGCAATCTGATCTGTGCGGTAAAGTGGGGAGCTGACGGTAAGTGTGGTGCTTGACCCCAGCAAAAAAAAAACAGTAAAAAAACAAACAGCAATCTCCCTGGTCTAGTGAAAAGGCGATAGACTCCCTCACTGTTCAGCCAATAATAATTAGATAAGATTTGACTTTTGTTGTCTTCTGAATCTTAGCCGGTAATAAAGTTAGAAGGATTTACAGGCAATAGGCCGGCTTAGTTCAGTTGGGAGAACATCAGCCAAGGAACCACAAGGGTCCCAGGTTCAATACCTGCTCTCACCAACTCAGCACAGGGATCTGTGCAGCAAATTAAGGAGCTGATGGTAGGTGTGGCACTCCACCTCAGATGTAAAAAACAATCTCCTAGGTCTAGCGCTAGTGAAAAGAGGAGAGACTCCCTCGCTGTCTGGCTGATACTGACTTCAAGCCACTGCGATGAATTTACTTTACTTTTTTTTTATGTGTAGTGTGGTGATCTAGGACTAGATTGTATCCTGCCTGAATCTGGTTGACACCTTTCCGTCCACTAAGGATGATGGTGTGGTGTCCAAAAAAAAAAATCTGCATCTGTGCAAGTGACTCTGCAGGCCAATTCTTGAGTGACAGTCTTTGGTGCACTGACTGCACACAAATTGTGATGCTTTCTGGGGCTGCTGTCTTTTCTCCCTGTTTCTGGCTCTATTTGCTGTTGAGGCTACTCTCCTCTCCATCTTACCACTCTCCGTGCCTTTCTTAATGTTAAGGCACCAGATTGCTCGATTTTTGGCATCTACCTCCCATGTGTTTGTGTCAATGTGACATATCCTCATGTCTCTCCCGCAGACCTCTTTAAAACGTAGGCGTGGTCTACCTACTGATTGGAAGCCTTTTACTAATTTGCCATATAAAAGATCTTTTGGGATGCAGCCATTTTCTATTCTCCTGACATGCCCAAGACAGCAAAAGTACCTCTTGCAGAGAATGGAGAACATGCTGTTCATGTTGGTGCAATTCAACACGTCTGTGTTGGGCACTTTATCTTGCCAGCGGATGTGTAGAGTACGTTGTAGACATCAGAGGTGGAAACTATTGAGTTTCCTTTTGTGGTTTGTATATATATGGTTCATGATTCGCTATTGTAGAGGAGTGTACTGAGAACACCCCGACAAATTTACTTTACTTTTTTTTATGTGTAGAGTGGCGATCCAAGACTAGACTGTATCCTGCCTGAATCTGATTAGGGTGCTTAATTACAATAACCTCTGCTTCAAACTACTTTGTCTCTAGGTGGGACATTCTTGCTGTCTCTAGCAGTGAAACCATGACGAAGATCCTTCACGGATACATTCTTGATGTTGATACCGACATTGTCATCGGAAAACAACGGCATTGTTAAGATCAGCTAGATTACTCTCAAGACCTTTGGAGACTTTGAACCAGCTGCACCTTGTAAGGAAAAAATTTTAAGCTGTGCAGAATGTCTTGAAAAGAACTTCAGGATATCCCAAGTTGTGTGGAACGTTGTCATGTTGATGTTTCAGGATTCTGCCTAACATCTTCCGTCACTCTTTCCCTGGTTTCATTTGTTGTGACACTGCGAGGTCTCCCAGCTCGTGGAAGGTCCCTTACTGCTCCTTGCTGTTCAAAATGACGAACAATGCTTCGAATTGTTTTGTCACTTGGACCATCTCTCACTTAAAAATGCTGTCGATATGCTCTTTGTGTTACCCCTGATTTTGATAAAACAATTTAACAATTTGTGTACTGATATATCCAGGTTAAGGGATATATTATGAAGTTGGTAGTAAGGTATATTATCACAGTAGTAGCTGGTGTGTCGAATAGCATTACGTCTTCCGAGCAGTTGTGGTGGTAGTCTGGCTAGTAGGCTGGTAGGCTTAGGGGTATTTACATGTGTCCCACTTTCACACGATATGGCACAAGGCCGTTTTATGTGGGCACCACCCACAAGCCGAGACTCATGGGTGGTAGGTAGAAAAATTGCGTCGATCCCGTTGGCATTGCCCCTCAAGGGGGCGCCTGGGATCGACGCTATTAATTAAACACAACCTGTCCAGGGCCGAAGCTTACTGGACTGGTAGGCTTAGGCGCTTGTACCACCACTGTGTCGAATATTTATAGAGGACACTGTCCAATCAGATTATAGTGAGGGGGTACCAAAGTATTTACATATTCGTTACATCAGGTACTTTCTTCGATGCTATACTTATTCATGATTAATTTCCAAAGTATTTTCTATAGAATATCTAAAATAGAAAGAAAAAATAATTATTAATGGTAAAATGGCAGCATTTAGCAAACCCTCAGTGACTTTTTGGCCACCCTGTATAAAGGAACATACCCTCAGGAATTGTGTAAGTTTATCAATTGATAAACTTACACAATTCCTAAGGGTATTGTGATGTAGTTTTGGTGACAGACAGACAGTACATAACCATTATAATAAGATAATATATTATTAAAGCAAACAACTTTTTTAAATATTGATTTCATAAAACAGTTTCTGGCATTCTATCATCATAGTGTAATTGTTCGCAATCTAGTCAGGCAGAACCATTACTACTAAATGGTGAGTTCAATCCTTGCTGGATACCCTACACCTGTCAGCCCTGTCAGTTGGGGGCATTAGAATGCACCGACTGCACCTCTGCAGAGGGGTAAGACTCCCCCAATGGGGCCACCTGTTGGCCGTGGGTGGCGACCCGTGATGCTTAAGGATAGAACCCAAGTGGATGAGCAGTTCATGACTTGCAATACTCCACTTTGGCCCTATCTTGGGCTAGACGGTCGGTCGGAGAGGCCTCCCTCCGATCAATCGGCTGGTCGCATCAAGCCCTAGCACCTATATGATTTTCCCAACCCTATTGTCCTTATGGCAAGCCCCAACCCCTTTTTATCATATGGGTGCTAGAAGTTGGTGACTGAGGGTCTACATGTCCTGGGAATGACATTAAACTCTATCTGATGGTGGAGTTTTGGAGGTTTGGGGAATGTGGAGTACCCCTATATCACCATTGCTCTCTGGTACACTTTGACCCGGAGTGGTAGTACCTGTTAGGGTCCCATCTATGGGTCAAATAGAAAAACATGAGTTGATAAACAAAATTTGTTATCCATTAAGAATGAATTTATTTCAAATCTTTGTTGGCATTAAATGACCTACGAGGTTGATATGCTGTAAAACAAAACAAACCAAACCTACACCTGTGACCTTGTCTTACATCCTACCTGTGTCAGAGGGGTTGGGTAAATATCTACAGAAATGTCTTTCTTTTATGTTATTTTCTGACTTGACTGTAATTCCAACATAAAGCCATTCTCATTCCTTGCTACCTTTTCCTCCAAGATTGATTTAGTGCCAGACCAATTATGGAATACCATTAATAATGGAGATTCGCTTCCGTTTTTTGTCTGTAACAAAAATTACGTCACTGCTTACGTCGCATTACCCAAAATCGTCATAACATAGAATAAATACACTCAAAATTTGAACATGTAACATTAGACAGTCCTCATTGTTTTTTAAAACAAGTTTTAATAAATACATGACTGGTATTATATATCTATATATAGTTTGTTTTATTTTAATACATATTTAAAGTTTACATTTCAAATTATTTTATTTTTAATCCTTTAATGAATTTGATGATTTTACTTAGGGTACAAACTCGCTGACATTGAATTTTTTACTCCCACCCCTCTGGCAATATGTTTCAAAAATCTATTTTTACATCGCCCGAAGGGTGTTTTTTATTTTTTACTAGTACTATTAAAAGCTTCGGTTGCCAGAATTAATGTTTTTCTTTTCTTTATATATATATTATATATATATATATACATATGCACACACACAGTGATGCTGATAGCTTTTTGATTTAGTGCGTCCCAGGACACATATTTGCTTTGAATGAATCCCCAGGAAAATTTATGGGTCCCAACTAACCGTCTAATTCCTACCTTGTAACCTATACTGTGTAATTAATTTCTAAGAAACTATTGAAATTTATTTACAGTTAGCTTGAAATGGTGAGGGAAGAAAAAAGAAAAACACTGGGACGCATGGATACGATTTTACTGCATCCTTTTAGATTTTTGTACATTAGTGATGCAGGACGTGTGCCTATCAGCATCTCTTTCTCTCTCTCTCTCTCATATATTTATATATATATATATATATATATATATATATATGAAGAAAAAGTGGAAGTAAATCCAACAATATGTAATATTTTTTATATATATGTATATATATATATCTCCATGTAATAAAATATACACAAACTAACCAATGAAAAGAGACACAGGCTTATTCACACTAGTGACTAATATACAAATTTAAAAAAAAAAAACCTCCCAACACAACATATTTGGCTATATTATTTAGATTTTTAAAGAAATTTTTCACTTTGATGAATATTGAAAATAAAGGTAAGAAAACCAAGGACACAGAATTACTTTCATGCAATAAATATATATACACAAACTTATATTTATATTCTTTATATATATCTATATCTATATATATATATATATATATATATATGATAATAGCTGTATCACTGATAGAGCACTCTTTTCTTCTTTTTTTTTCTTTTTTTCTTTTTTTTTTTTTTTTTTTTTTTTCATTTTTATATACTTACATACCATCAGATTCGTTTCATTTTGATTATATATATGAAAACCTTAATTTATCAGAAATAAATTTATTTCAGCTACCTTTACCTGTTCAAGTCTCATTTCATAATGGACAAGAATTACATATCAGGCCTATTCAAATTAATGAATAGAAAATTTTGATTTTCATATGCACATTTGGGTTCTCAATTTCGGTTGAATCCTATCATAAAAATACTTGATAACATACACACACACACACACACACACATATATATATATATATATATATATATATATAATATATATGGTACAGGCAAATCTAAATAATACTTTAAGGGTAATCATTATGATCACCTATATAGGTGGATACGAAGGAAAAGAGAAAAAAAATTTGTTTTATTTGATAAAAACAAGGGCCCTTTCGTCCGGTTGCTCATCAAGGTTTATACAGCCGGAGACGACTAAAAGTCAAATTGTAAATACATATGGGTATATATATGAGGGGGGTTTTAGGGAAAGAAAAAAATTTTACTTTTCTTTTAAGTCCCATTAAGTGACACCAGGCCCCAGACACTCACCCAATAAATAAGCAAGTGCCTAGGTCTGATTTGTTTGCACAAGGAGGACGAAAAAAATTTATAATTACGGCCTCAAGGACCTGTAAATGATGTTTCGTCCTAGCCTTATGCAAAATAGAAATTGGTGATCATTATAACTAGACCGGCATGCACTCATGTTGATTAGATGTTCGCAAATCGAAGACTCGCTGCTCTGCGATAACCCGGATGTTATGGGTTTGTGTTCGCGTATTACTCGGGGTATGTGCTGGTTAATTATATATATATATATCTCGCAATAGTGTATGGTTATAACTAGCTCATTTGATGGGTTAGTTGTGGGCCAAAATTTTGCGGTATTATTCGAAGTGCTCAATCAGTGATGTGGGCAGGACAGTGGACGCTTGTGTAAGTTTGGCAACCGTCCATGGCTGAATGGAATACCGGTGGTGGGCCGGTCGAACGAGAGAGGTGAAATGTGACGAGTGAAATGGCCTACCTTGGGGTTTGAAAGGAACGCGAAAGTGTTTTGCATGCAGAGTGCTGGAAGTAGGTGGAAAAGTAGAAGCGTGAGCATGCAATTTGTAAGTCACAAGATGAGATTTGCGACATATGCAAATTTCGGCAAGCCAGAACTGGTATAAAAGGAGACAGTTGGACAGAGCGGGGGAGCATATTGTTGCAGAGACTGAAAAAGACAGGACCAGTTGGCAGTAACTAAGTTGATAGAATTGGGTAGAACAGCAATATATTACAATTTGTCTCTACTATACTTAGTTTAGAATGCCATTAATGGCCCCTTGTAAATGCAAATGCAGATGCATCTGGGTTCACTGCTGGTCAAGGCAATATATTACACTTTGTCTCTACTATACTTAGTTTAGAATGCCATAAATGGTACCCTTGTAAATGCAAATGCAGATGTATCTGGGTTCACTGCTGGTCAAGGCAATATATTACAATTTGTCTCTACTATACTTAGTTTAGAATGCCATAAATGGAACCCTTGTAAATGCAGATGTATCTGGGGTCACTGCTGGTCAAGGCAATATATTACAATTTGTCTCTACTATACTTAGTTTAGAATGCCATGAATGGCCCCTTGCAAATGCACATGTATCTTGGTTCACTGCTGGTCAAGGCAATATATTACACTTTGTCTCTACTATACTTAGTTTAGAATGCCATTAATGGCCCCTTGCAAATGCAGATGTATCTGGGTTCACTGCTGGTCAAGGCAATATATTACACTTTGTCTCTATTATACTTAGTTTAGAATGCCATAAATGGCACCCTTGTAAATGCAAATGCAGATGTATCTGGGTTCACTGCTGGTCAAGGCAATATATTACAATTTGTCTCTACTATACTTAGTTTAGAATGCCATAATGGAACCCTTGTAAATGCAGATGTATCTGGGTTCACTGCTGGTCAAGGCAATATATTACAATTTGTCTCTATTATACTTAGTTTAGAATGCCATTAATGGCCCCTTGTAAATGCAAATGCAGATGCATCTGGGTTCACTGCTGGTCAAGGCAATATATTACAATTTGTCTCTACTATACTTAGTTTAGAATGCCATAAATGGAACCCTTGTAAATGCAGATGTATCTGGGGTCACTGCTGGTCAAGGCAATATATTACAATTTGTCTCTATTATACTTAGTTTAGAATGCCATTAATGGCCCCTTGTAAATGCAAATGCAGATGCATCTGGGTTCACTGCTGGTCAAGGCAATATATTACAATTTGTCTCTACTATACTTAGTTTAGAATGCCATAAATGGAACCAAATGCCTTTGTAAATGCAAATGCAGATGTATCTGGGGTCACTGCTGGTCAAGGCAATATATTACACTTTGTCTCTACTATACTTAGTTTAGAATGCCATAAATGGTACCTTTGTAATGATAATATTTATTTAATTAATATTTTTAATTACAATTATCTTTTTGCTTCTCATTATAGCGTGAGTGTATCAGTATCCATGTTGGCCAGGCTGGAGTCCAAATTGGTAACGCTTGTTGGGAGCTGTACTGCCTAGAACATGGCATTCAGCCAAACGGTCAAATGCCATCCGATAAAACACCAGGTGGTGGAGATGATTCTTTTAACACCTTCTTCAGTGAGACCGGAGCTGGCAAACATGTCCCCAGGGCTGTGTTTGTTGATCTGGAACCAACTGTTGTTGGTAAGTATTTAAACTTCTTAAATGATTGTTAATACTTTCTTGGCATATCCGTGTGCCAGGTGAAATATAATCAATTTCTTGGGGAGGGGCATCACCCCTGTAGACAAGAAGATTCCCTACCTTCAAGACCGAAGCGCGTCTGTATATCTCTGGCCTGTGCCGTGGGTGGGGTGGGGGGAGTGTAGTGGTGACTGCAGAGATTGAACTCAACACCTCCTCATCGTAAGGAGTGGCTCTTCACCCCTGTTAAATATGCAAATTTTGTACGGGTCGGGCAACACTGAGAGTGGTTAGCCTGGATGTAAGATCTTGGAGGGCAGTTATTTATTATTTAAGGCCTACCTTCCCACACTGCGATGTGAAATAAGAAAACAAAAGATACTGACTTACTCATAACTGTTGAGCCATGTGAGCAGAGTAATGAATTCATTTCCTTCGAGTTGTTGTTGGATAAGGTCTTTCAACTGTAACCCATCAATAAAAAGAAGAACCAGATTACTTAACCATTATTATTATTATTATTACTACTAGCAAAAATATTCACCCTCCAGGTGCAAGTATTTAAGTTTTAATGTAATGAAATATATTAAATTAGAAAGACTAATGAAACTAAATAAGAATGCAGATTAAAAGATTTGAAACAGAGTGCAAGTATTTAAGTTTTAATGTAATAAAATATTATATTAAATTAGAAAGACTAATGAAACTAAATAAGAATGCAGATGATTTGAAACGGGGTATAATCGAAAAATAGAACCACTTTGAAACTAACTCTTCCATCATTTTCCATCACATTTTGATCTTCCTAACGTGAAGAGAGGCTTGTGTTGGACTAGGGAACTTTGTCGGATTGTATGAGAACTGCTGTAATATTGTCGCAGGCAAAAAGACTTTGTCAGTGGACTTTTGCGGTTGGGAAATCTATTACTGTGGAGGCTTTGGATTTCACCCTTTACACAATTTCGCCAAAGGTCTTATATTCCAACTCTACATCTCTGGTTTGTCTAGTGCTTGAGGTATCTTGAAAATAGGTATTTACCCGTGTTAGGGAGAGTTATCTCCCCCTAACGATTCGAACCGGATACTCTTGGAAAAGGAGGAGGGGGACAAAAATACTGACTTTCACCAGACAAGACCAGACCAGAACAGAGTAGGTGACACGTGTATCCTATCATCAACCGAACTCTAATCCAAAACCATCCCACTGTATTCCCTGTCAGTGAGAATAAATAAAACAAATATTGTTATATGTTAAACATATTTCACTGTTTTTATTATAATTTCTTTATATCCTGCATCTCGGGATACAACAACCCGACCCATTTGCTACAGGTAGGATGTGACACAAGGTCACAAGTATAGGGCATCCAGCGAGGATGTAGTAATGGATCTAGCTTGCTAAAAATTATACTTACCCCACCCTGAAAATATGCAGGAAGGTTTCCGCTTTAAAAAAGGACCTTGTAGTGTAATGGTTATCATTGTAGGAAATGGATATGGCAATCAGAGTTCAAATCCTGGACGAGGCTGCTTGCATTTCACCTAACCCCTTGAGTACATTCTTTTAAATTTCCTCTTGTATGGATCTCCTCATCAGCTAGACCATGGGTCACCAAACTACAGTCCGTGGGCCGGATACTACCTGCTAAGGCATTTTATCAGGCCGTTGATGGTTCTTGAATTTGTTTGTTAAAACGTACGGAACGCGAGACATTCTGATATCATTCAAATTTAAATATCATGTTAAGCTTACTAAAACCTCATGGACTTAACTACGGAATCCAACCATCGAACCAAATTGACTGATAAATATTTGAAAGCAATTCTCTTGATTGGGTGTTGCAATTCCAGACCAAACATTGATGATATCTTGAAAGGCAAACTTCAGTTTCACAAATCTCACTAAACCTTTCTGCTAATGTTGCGTTCTTTGATAATGTTTAGAAAATAAATATGTTGGTTAAATTTATTTTTTGTGCATCTTATGTCACTTAGTTCTGGCCCTCTCAAATAAAATGTTGCATGCATCTATTATTTATTAATTAAATGATTATTTTAAATATTTTGCACATAAATTTGACACAAAATTGTGGGTATTTATTTATTTGTAAACTTTTTAGTTGATGAGAGTAAAAAAACAATTTTTAAAATTGCTTACTCAAATTTTGCGTGTATATAACATAAGGTGTTTTTATTCTATATATTAACAATTTTAACTATAAATTAAATTCTCATTATAGATTTATGCAATCATTGAGAATATTGTGACATAATTTTGGTTACAAACAGAAATACACCCAATCTCCATTATCAATAAGATATTTTTTCTTCTTTCAGATGAAGTCCGTACCGGAACTTACAGACAACTGTTCCATCCTGAACAGCTCATCACTGGAAAAGAAGATGCTGCCAACAACTATGCTAGAGGTCATTATACCATTGGAAAAGAAATTGTTGATTTGGTTATTGACCGCATACGTAAACTTGCTGACCAATGCACCGGCCTCCAGGGATTTCTTATTTTTCACAGTTTCGGAGGTGGAACCGGATCCGGATTCACTTCTCTTTTGATGGAACGCCTTAGTGTTGATTATGGAAAAAAATCCAAACTTGAATTTTCTATCTACCCAGCACCTCAGGTTGCAACAGCTGTTGTTGAACCTTACAATTCCATTCTGACCACCCACACCACACTTGAGCATTCCGACTGCGCTTTCATGGTCGACAATGAAGCCATCTACGACATTTGCAGAAGAAATCTCGATATTGAACGTCCTAGTTACATTAATTTAAACCGTCTCATTGCTCAGGTTGTTAGCTCCATCACTGCTTCTCTGAGATTTGATGGTGCCCTTAATGTGGATCTGACTGAGTTTCAGACCAATTTGGTACCCTATCCTCGTATCCACTTTCCACTGGCTACTTATGCTCCTATTATTTCTGCTGAAAAAGCTTATCACGAACAACTTAATGTTGCTGAGGTCACAAATGCCTGTTTTGAGCCGTCCAACCAGATGGTAAAATGTGACCCACGTCATGGGAAGTATATGGCCTGTTGCATGTTATACCGTGGTGATGTGGTACCCAAAGATGTCAACTCAGCTATTGCAACCATTAAGACCAAGCGCACAATCCAATTTGTCGACTGGTGTCCAACTGGTTTCAAGGTTGGCATCAACTACCAACCACCCACTGTTGTGCCTGGTGGTGATCTGGCCAAAGTACAACGTGCTGTATGCATGTTGAGTAATACTACGGCCATTGCTGAGGCCTGGGCCCGTCTCGATCATAAGTTTGATCTGATGTATGCCAAACGTGCTTTTGTCCATTGGTACGTGGGAGAGGGTATGGAGGAAGGAGAGTTCTCCGAAGCCCGTGAAGATTTGGCTGCCCTAGAGAAGGATTACGAAGAAGTTGGTGTTGATACTTTTGATGCTGAAGATGAAGGGGAAGGAGAAGAATATTAAAATATCATCAGTCGGGTCAAAGTCCGTCGTGATTTAAGCAGCCATGAATAAAACAGATTAAAACTAATTTTTCTTGTTTTCCTTTTTTATTAATTTTGTTGCATTTTATTTTGGAAAATATATATATATATATATATATATATATATAAAAGTAATTGGTAATTTGCTTGAAGCATTGTTAAGTATGTTATAAAATAATAAAATTCGAAGGCAATACAATGCGTAAAAAATAAAGACAAAAAGATGTTTTATATGTCTAATCGATTTCAAAGCAAAGCTTTATCATCAGAGTGTATTTTCAGAAATTACATGCTTATGTTTTTTTTATTTGTGTGGTTATAATTTCTCTTTTTATTTCCTTTTCCTCTCCTTTTTTTCCTCTCTTTCTTCTTCTCCTCCTTTATGAATGGGCGAATAACTGTAATTTCTTATTTCTCTCTTCTTTTTTTTTCTTTTTTAAAAGTTTGTTGAGAACAAGGCTGACATCCGGTAAGATGTTGCAATGTGTTGCGACCGTGTGAGCATGTCATAATTTCAAAAACAAAAATGAACAAATAAATAAAAACCGTTAATAGAAAAAATTTTTAAGCGAAACAAAAGCTAAGTATGTAAAAAAAAAATTTTTTATCTTATTATAATGGAGATTGTGTGTTTTTCTGTCTGTAACCGAAACTATATTCCTACTCAAGTCACAATTCTCTTAGTTATTGACATCACATTCTCAATGATTTTATTTTTATTTAACCTCAATTATTAATAAAATTGTCTTACATTATTAATACTGTTAACTATGTCTACATACTGACAACATGCAATTATATTTGTATATACAACGAAATAGCGGTTTACAGTGTGAATGTGAAGGCTAATTTGCATATTGATCTTTAAAAATTTGATTTTAATAAATATATGCTTAGTATTATTGATTTCTAATTGTTTGGTTTTATCTTAATAAATATGAGCAAAAATCTTGGGGATAAATCTTAACAGAAATCTATTAACATAAAGAAATAAACTGTAATTTTTGTTCTTCTTCCTATTTTAAATAAATAGTTAAATTAGGGAAATTTACCACTGAAAGACGGGTAAGGGAAAATGGTGGAACAGTTAGTTTCAAAGTTGTTCTATTTTCCGATTATACCCCCTCTGTTCCAAATATTTTTATCTGAATTCTTATTCAGTTTCATTAGCCTTTCTAATTTAACATGATATTTTATTATATTAAAACTTAAATACTTGCACCCGGAGTGTGCATATATTTTTTTTTTTTGTTTCTTTTTCTTATTTCGGAATATTATGTTTCATTTCTCTTCATTAATTTCGAAGATGCGAGATTCGCGCAACTATCTTCACCCGGCAATTTTTCTTTTCCTACTGGGAGATGCTGTTCCGTTAAATTTACAGACGCTCGAAAAAAATTTTTAAACATTCAAAATTAAACTCCTTTTTAGTGAGTTATCTCCCTTTCATCGCAAAAATGTGAATAAAGATATAATTTCTTTTTATATATTTTTTTTTATTATTATTAATTCGGCAAATAACGTGACAATATAAATATATATATTATATTATATTATATTATATTATATTATATTATTATTTATATTTTTTGCTTGAAGGCAGTTACAATGAGTATATCGTATAAAATTCGATAATTAATGAAAATAATCATGACGAGCGAACTCGGCAAATATTGCCCACTACGTAGAACATCGCACAGCAGCCGTTTCAACTTTATTAAGTCACATCAGCGATGTATACTTATGATTTCCCTCTGACAGAAATCGAAACTGGAAGCTCAGCATACAGAGTCAGAGACTCTACCACTGGGCCACCGATACGCAGTGAATGATGTATGCGAAATTAGCTTGTCAAGTGTAAATACGTCACTATTACTACTACTATACAAAGCAGAGAGAGTGGACGGTTAAGATCGCAAATTTTTTTAGGCCTATGCTCCGGCATGAGGAAATGAGATTAAGGTAATTTTCTTTAGAAGCATTGTTGAGTAAAGTATATTATTATTTATATTTTTTTGCTTGAAGGCAGTTACAATGTGTATATCATATAAAATTCAATACATGCATTGTAACTGCCTTCCAGCAAAAAATATAAATAATATACTTTACTCAACAATGCTTCTAAAGCAAATTACCTTTATTTATATATATATTTATATATATATTTATATATAAGTTGAAAATGGAAATGAATCTGATAATATGTTGAAAGGATAAATAAATGAAGGGATAATTCCATGTCACCTACCCCCTTCAATTTTTCTGAAATTTTGTACAGGTGTGGACTGTTAAAGTTAGACAATCCCTAAAATTTTAGCTTCCAATTCCAAAAATTGGCAGAGTTATGTTGATTTTTAGCTCTCCAAATTTTTTTTTGGGGGGGGGGGCCTGAAAAATGGCGACATTTTGTAATCTATTTTTGTCTGTAAAATGAGTTATCGTGCTTCCCTACAACTAAAATTTGGTTTATAAGACCATTTTTACCCGAGGAATCCAAAAATGCTATCAAAAGTATCAACATCAATCAATTTTAAGTTATTGATGATTTCTGATTTTTTTTTCATAGCAAGATCAATATCCTGATGTGGCACTGAATCTATGACAAAGATTTTGTCTATTATTATTTCATAACTATTGAACATTATTTGTACCAAAAAGATAGTTTGATTTGAGCTCTTCTTGCTACAATCATTTGTGTCATCCATTCTGGCCAATATTGTAAGTTGTTTGTTGAAAAAACATTACCAATAAAAAAAAAAAGTCCTGATTAAGTATAAAAATATGAAAAAGATCATTTATAAAAATGTCTTTTTGTTGAAGCTCATTCGGGTTAGAAAAAGAAGAACATGAAAAATAATGGTATAAATAAATAAAAAAAAAAAAAAAAAAAATATTTACCAACTCCTCCGCACAAGCAGGATGTGACACAAGGTCAATTTCTTAAGCGGAGTTCAACAGGTTTGAAAAATTGAGTTTTCCTTCTCCTAGACCAAGGTTAAAGAGCCCAGTCTGTCCTACTATTTATCCATAGCTGGAGGGAGAGTAGGATTCATGCCTTTCCCAAGGGTATTAGCGCTAAGTGAAATGCAATTACCACATCCAGGATTTGAACTCGGTGCGACGAGTCCATTTCCCATGACTTTAACCATTACACCACGCGCTTCCTACAGAAATAATGGTATATGCATTAAAAAGCCTCTGAAATTTTTACCTATGAATGCTAGTTAGGGTTAGCTTTAGGGTCAAAACATGAAAAATATTTTTTTTAAAATTTAGACAAAAAAAAAACCAACAAAAAAAAATGTTGAAAGATACAAAATTTACAAATTTAAAAAAAAAAAGCCCCCCCCCTCATTTAGTTTCTATGTAAGTAAAATTTAGTCCAGATTTGACAGAAAGATCAAAACTATACCCAACCATTCACTAATTTTACAAGGGAGAGTAAAAAAAAAATTATCCACATGTTTGCCATAACATTTATATATTAATATTCGTGTTCCTTAATTTTATGACGGTTATCATCTTGCAGCACCCTCTAATTAAAAATGAGCCCATCCAAGTCATCCAAGATGAAATGCAAATACTGATCATCTGGTGTTGCTTATCTGCCAAATTTTCATTTCTTATGAATGTTGTCACCTCAGCTAAATAATGGACCAATCTGTTTTTATCATAAAGGAAGAAAAAGGACATACTACACAGAAAAAATATAAGAAAGAAAGAGAGTAGGGGAAAGAGAGAGGGGTGATAATGCTAATCTATTTCAATTGAACATAATGAAAAGAAGGAAAGAAAAAATAGTGAGAGTTGAATCAAGATTATTATACTTTTTACATATTGAATTATATTGCAATAACTCTAACGTAAACATATCAAACATTGTAATAATTAATTTATTATACTGTGGTATATCAACAGGTCCTACTAGTATCTATATTATTGTCACACTGCCTATTGTTGGCACTGTTGTGGTCATGTGATTGAACTTTGAGCCTGATCATGCCATTTTGCTTGCTGTCTTTACAGTGTAAACATGGCCACTCCACTAGTATTATGCACCAAGGAAGTGACCTGTCGTCAGTAAGTCCTGTCTTTTGAATGTTTATCATCCACCCTCTGTCATTTTCCTCTTGCGTTCTTTCTTTTTTCATCTTTCTTCCTCCTTCCTTCCATTATTTTCTTTCATCTTTCTTCCTTCAATTTTACCCATAACTTTTTTCAGTTGTCTCTATCTTGCCACCTTTCTTTCTTCATCTTGTTACGATTTTGTAACCATTTTTAGGCTTCAAGTGAGAACACTTTACAGTGGAGATCCCCTGTGTTGAGCAGAGGCTGATCCTTAATGAAGAAACCTATGGTTGTTTTTCGGCATCCCTTAGTGTTGGGTAGAATTCTTTGGTTGTTCCTAGGTGTCCCTTAGTGTTGGGTAAAATCTTTGCGTTGAGCAAAGTTCTTGGCTGCAGGGACGTTTGTCAATGTCAAACAATGTGCAAATGAACGGCTTTTCAGATCAGTGATTAAATAGTTAACTAACCACATATTCGAGCTGTTGATTGGCTAGCTTTAACCATGCGCCCAGGCAGAGTCTATAATTTTAAGTGGTGGACCTCCACATACCTTATATTACAAAAACTCATCTTTCATTTTCCTTTTACCTTCTTCGTTTCTTATGTTTATTCTTCCTTTCTTTCCTTTAATTCGTCCCCAGTATTTCCTCTTATCCTATTCTACTATATATTTATTTATCACGTCTTTTCTATTCTTTTCTTTTATAAAATCGATCCACAAACTAACTAATAACATTAACTATATAAATATATACAATGATAAACAGACATGTAATAAATAAATTATTAATACTGTTGACCATATCTACGTACTAATAACATTAACTATATAAATATATACAATTTATTTTTATTTAAACCTCAATTATTGATAAAATTGTTATACCTTATTAATACTGTTGACCATATCTACGTACTAATAACGTTAACTATATAAATATATACAATGATAAACAGACAGTAATAAATAAATCTTATTATAATGGAGATTGTGTGTTTGTCTGTCTGTAACCGAAACTAAATCAATATTCAAGTCACGATTCCCTTAGTTATTGACGTCACATTTACCATGAATTTATTTTTATTTAAACCTCAATTATTGATAAAATTGTTATACCTTATTAATACTGTTGACCATATCTACGTACTAATAACATGTAATTGTATTTATATATACAACAAAATAGCGGTTTACAGTGTGAACAAGAAGGCTAATTTGCATATTGATATTTAAAATTTGATTTTAATAAATATATGCTTAGTATTATTGATTTCTAATTGTTTGGTTTTCTCTTAACGAATATGAGCAAAGATCTCGGGGATACATCTTAAAAGAAATCTATAAACAAGACGAAAGAACTGTAATTTTATTAAATACTTCATAATCTAACTAAATAGATAAATTAGGAAAAATGAAAGACGGGAGTGAAAGAAAATGATGGAAGAGTTAAATCTAAAGCTGTTCTATTTTTTGATTATACCCCTCAGTTTATCATTTTCTAAATAGTTTATAATTTGATACAATATTTTATAACATCAAAACCTAAATACTTGCACCTGAAGGGTGCATATATTTGCTAGTATATAGAATAAATATACAAGCAATTCAGACATAAGGAAAAGGAAAACTTAATTAAAATTACCTTTACCAAAGCTTAAACTTCTGGGCTGGTAATAACTATGATATCTTTAGCATTTTAAGTAACTTTTTTTTCAAGCTTTTATTACAGACGCTTTGCATCACTGGTCAGAAAAAGTGTCAGGGGCTGTAATTCATCAGTAGTTTCTAGTACAATACGGGGACAATAAATTATCATGTAGGAGTGTGTATGTGGATAGAGAAGTTTAAAAATGGCTGGATAAGCCTGATGCTCAAAGAAGGAGCAGGATGCCCGTCAACCTCCACCACTGATGAGAAGATTCAACAAGCCCAAGAGATGGTATAAGCAAACTGGTGAATTATCATTGATGAGGCAGCTTGTTCTCTGCAGATTAGTTATGGTCCTGGGTAATTTTCACCTTTAGTTGTCAAAATTCCTAGCAAATAAGGCAATTAGAGTAACCTCCCTTGACTTTCACTTTGAAACAAGCCAGTAGCTATTTTAAAAGTCTCTGTGCAAAATAAACAAATCTTAGAAACTTTTTCGAAAACAATACAACTGCATGCTTTAGCACAAAAATATCATAAAATGTGTTCTTAAAATATCTCAAATTCAGCAAATGCTACAATGGGGTGCTCTCTTTCTTTTTTTCTTTTTTAACCTTCTGTTCATTTTCTTGTCTTGCGGAAAAATCAGTGTTCACTTCTACTGAGGGTAGTTTGCCAATTTTCCTGGGGGGTAGGGTTCAGATCATTTACAGCCAAAGTTGTTTTTAAAGAACCAGCGTATGAGTAGCAGAGGGATCTTTGCAGTAAACCTACAACCTGATGGTAGGTGTGGAGTTCCACCTCAGAAGCATAAACAATCTCCTTGGTCTAGCGCTAGTGAAAAGAGGATAGACTCCCTTGCTGACTGGCTGATATCAATATTAAACCACCCTGTCAACTTACTTTTTAGGAGTTATTATAATTTTATTTTATTGTTGTTATTCTCATTAGCAAAATAAAAAACACCCTTCCGGACGATGTAAAAATAGACATTTGAAACATTGCCTGAGGGGTGGGAGTAAAAAATTCAATGTCAGCGAGTTTGTACCCTAAGTAAGTAAAATCATCAAATTCATTAAAGGATTAAAAAAATAAAACAATTTGAAATGTAAACTTTAAATATGTATTAAAATAAAACAAATTATATATAGATATATAATACCAGTCATGTATTTATTAAAACTTGTTTTACAAAACAATGAGGACTGTCTAATGTTGCATGTTCAAATTTTGAGTGTATTTATTCTATGTTATAGGTGTGGCGCTCCACCTCAGACGCTAAAATAATCTCCTTGGTCTAGCGCTAGTGAAAAGGGGATAGACTCCCTCGCTGTCTAGCTGATACTGACTTTAGGTCGCCGATTCTATGTTATGATGATTTAGGGTAATGTGACGTAAGCAGTGACTTGGTTTTTGTTACAGACAAAAACCGGAAGCGAATCTCCATTATTAAATAGATATTGTATCTAGATCATGAATGAAATTGATCAGAGAGGCCAGTTTAGCTCAATTGGTAGAACATCTGCCAAGGAACCACAAGGTTTTGGGTTCAATACCAGCCCGTGCCAACTCGGTTCATGCCAAGCACAGTTTGGATCTTTGCAGTAAAGTGGGAAGCTGATGATAGGGGGGTGCTCCACCTCAGATGCAAAAACCATCCCACTGGTCCAGTGAAAAGGGTATAGACTCCCTCACTGTCCTACCTGATACCGACACTCTGCTGACTTTACTTTTTACTTACATATGCAGAGATGCTGATAGCTTTTTTATTTAGTGCATCTTGGGACACACATATTTGCTTTGAATGAGTCCCCAGGAAAATTTATGGGTCCCAACTTATGGCCGTCTTACTCCTACTTTGTAACCTATCCTGTGTAATTCATTTCTAAGAAACTATTGAAATGTATTAACAGTTAGCTTGAAATAATGAGGGAAGAAAAGAGAAAAACACTGGGACGCATGGATATGATTTTACTGCGTCCTTTTATATTTTTGTGCGTTAGTGATGCAGGACGTGTACCTATCAACATCTCTCTCTCTCTCTCTCTCTCTCTCTCTCTCTCTCTTATATATATATATATATATATATATATATATATATGAAGAAAAAGTGGAAGTAAATCCAACAATATGTAATATTTTTTACATATATACATACATATATATATATATTGTAAACACGGTATGTTTGGAATGGCTTTTTTGCCGACAATTTTTGGGAGAATATGTGCTTAATTGGAGTCATACCTAATTTTGAAAAATTAATTAATTAATAATGAATTAGGCGGGAATGCCTATTTAAATGTATGGCTAAACAAATCGAGAAAAATCAATCTCTGTATGTACATTTCGGCCGATTAGGCCTCATCAGCAGAGCTATAGATAAGAAGGCCGCCCTGTGCGTGATTTGAAACCGGACTGCCAAGCTGACAGGCCGATACCATAACCCCTACACCAAACTATCTATAGCTCTGCTGATGAGGCCTAATAGGCCGAAATGTACATACAGAGATTGATTTTTCTCGATTTGTTTAGCCATACATTTAAATAGGCATTCCCGCCTAATTCATTATTAATTAATTAATTTTCAAAATTAGGTATGACTCCAATTATCCATATATATATATATATATATATATGCATGTAATAACATTTTTATGCATCAGGGACGCCGGATGCGTACCTATCAGCATCTCTGTATAAGAAAACAATATATATCTGTTTTTAGCTGTCAACAGTTTCAAACTATCAATCAAGGTCTTCGAACGTGGATAAGGGGAGACTACTCTCTATTTAGTAATTGATAAATATGTACACTTCTAACAATTAAAAATTCCTTGTCTTTGCTTTAAATAAATATCCCCTTCTTTCTGAATTTCAATGCACAATATACAAATTAAGTGCCAAAATTTACTTTTCTGGTACTCAACAAGTTTTAGGTAAAAAATTATTTTATCTTTAACTTTTCCCTAACTACTAGAAATATTTACTTTGTTAGCATAGAAATAATTTAAAGCTGTGGTTATATCAGTACTGCTGTATGGCTGCACCACTTGGACCCTAACGAGGCGCCTTGAGAATAAGCTAGATGGGAGCTGCACAAGAATGCTGTGTGAGGTCTTGAACAAATCGTGGAAACAGCACCCCACAAGGAAACAGCTGTACAACCACCTGCCCCCCATCTCACAAACCATTCGAGTGAGACGGACAAGGTATGCTGGACAATGCTGGAGAAGCAAGGACGAGCTTATAAGTGACGTTCTCCTGCAGAAGCCAGCACATGGACATGCTAACGTGGGGCACCCACCAAGAACCTACATTGACCAACTATGCGAGGATGCTGGATGCTGCGCAGAGGACCTCACTGGGGCAATCAATGAAAGGGAAGGTTGGCGAGAGATTGGATATCCGTGCTAATTGCGTGACATGATGATTGATGATGAAAGATTATACTAAAATCTGATGATGATTGATTTTCATCATCATCATCATCATCATCATCATCAGGTCACGTTGACAATAGAGATAAAATTGTATAAATAAAAAGTCGACTTAATTTGTTATTGCTACATACTTATATTTTCACCTATGCTGTTTCAATACTGCAGAGTTTGGTAATAGATAATACCTAATTATATCCGTTTTGATTGTATAATATTTGTTGTAGTGCACCTGAGCAATGTACACAATAAATTTCATTATTACATTCCACTAGGAATTATAAGATCCTTTATATTATAACTTGATAGTATAATTATAATTGGGCTGTCTGGCACATGGTCACTAATTTATGAGCAATATGGAAGGGTTGGTTTAGCTGACCATGTCCCTACTCCTTTATATGCAGTGGGTATGTGTAAGTTTGGATGAAGGGACACTTTGTATATATCAGGTGTTTGCAATCTTGTACTACATAGGGTTGAGGGGCCATGTCTGTGAGAAAATGGCAGGCCACATCTATCACAATAGTCCTTGTAGCCTATGGTAATGGTTAAAGTCGTAGGAAATAGACCAGTAGACCCAAGTTTAAATCCTGATAATGACGTTAAATTTTATCTGATGGTGAGGTTCCAGTTCTGGAGGTCTGGGGAATGTGGAGCGCCCTTTATCACCATTGCTCCCTGGTCCACTCTGACCCAGAGTGGTAGTACCTGTTAGGGTCCGATCTATGGGTTAAATAGAAAAATGTATTTATAAAAAAAATTGTGCATCCATTAAGAATGAATTTATTTCAAAACTTTGTCGGCATTAAATGACCCACTGAGGTTGATATGCCGTAAAAACCAAACCCAACCGGCCAACCAACCAACCAACCAACCAACCAACCTTTATCTGTATCAATAGATTAGAAGAAACAACTTCATATGTATTAATAAACTGGTGGTTGACCCTCAGCCACTGCCTTCTCATACCTGTATGATAAAAAGGGTTAGGTATTTTAGTTGCTTGTTTTTTGTTTTGTTATTTTAACAAATTTTTTTTCTTTTGAGTATTCTGGCAGATTGCAGCAGTGCAGTGTTCTGAATGGTTTCAATACTTCCTCTGATTTCCAAACTTTCCAGACCCTTTTCTAATCCTTTGGGGACTGTTCCAAGTGCACCAACTACAATTGGTATCACTTTCACTTTCATATTCCATAACTTTTTCAGTTCTCTGGCAAGGTCCAGATATTTGTACATTTTTTCCTTTTTTTCCTTTTCTTCTTCTTCTTCTTCTTCTTCTTCTTCTTCTTCTTCTTATTATTATTATTATTATTATTATTATTTATTTATTTATTTATTTATTTATTTATTTATTTTAATTTTTTTTGTCATAAAAGCTGCAATAGCGTAAAACTTCTTTGAAAATAACTGTATTTTAAGAGTTTAGTACGGATTACCTCCCTTTGTTCAGAGATTTTTACTGTTTGGAACTTCACAGCGAGACGTTTATTCAACGTTGTTTATATTAGTAAACGAAATATAAATTGAAAATAGAGATTTTGGCGCAACACAGTCTTAAAACTGAGGAGAACCTGCGTATTTTACAAATCAACACTGAAAACATTGCTTTTAACTGCCTGAATAAAATGGTGGAAAACAACTAATTAAAGTACATATATCTAGAAATAAATCAAAATTATTTCAATTTTAAAATAAATGCACATTATCACGTCATTTTTCTATTAACTTTAAACTTTTAATTTAACTAATCAAGTAATTTTAGAATTTGATAAAGATATACAGCTCATTCAACTGTGGCATATGGAAATCTAATAGATTGCAATGGAGTTATCAAAATAATAATTGATTAGAATAATATTTATTTATTTTGTTATTGTTTAAAAGAACTACAATGGTTAAATTACAAAAATACTGGTGCTCTTCCAATATGTGATCTACTATTGATCTACTATTCATGGCATGTGATCTACTAGAAAAAAGAAGTTAGGGTTAGGGTTTAGGGTTAGTTTAATGGGAAAATAATGGGTAGTTAATGGGTAGATCACATATTGAAATGTAAACAACTCGGTAGATCACATATTGGAAGAGCACCAAAATACTAATAGCACCGGGTAGTCACTTGGTTACCTTATTTTAGGAATGACCCAGGAATGGAAAATGGGTTGGGTAAATACCTGGGTGTCCCATCAAGGTGTAATGGTTAGCAAACTAGTCTTGCAGATCTGTTACTACTGAATGGTGAGTTCAATCCTCAATGGATATGCTATACTTGCAACCTTGTATCACATCCTACCCATGGAAAATGGGTTGGGTAAATACCTGGGTGTCCCATCAAGGTGTAATGGTTAGCAAGCTAGTCTTGCAGATCCCTTACTACAAACTTGTATCACTTCCTCCTCATGGCAAAGTCATTGGTAGAGGACTAATTTATGCTCCACAAACTAAACTAGCTGTCCCACTCAGGTGCTAATGTAGTAGTATTTTTACTTTAGTCACAATGTTTCGACCATTGTAGCTTCTGGCCTTCTTCAGATGTCTACTGAATGGTGAGTTCAATTCTTGCTGGATGCTCTTTACTTGCAACCTTGTGTCACTTACATCCTACCTATAGGAAATCAGTTGGGTACATACCTGGGTGTCTCATCATGGGGTTATGGTTAGCAAGCTAGTCTTGCAGATCCATTACAACTGAATAATGAGTTATGCCCAGTGGATGCCTCTGTGACGGAGAACGAGTACCACCATACTCATTTAGAAAAAGAGCAAGATATTGTCTTGCCTGCCAGAGTCGAACCTGCACCCTCCCGAATGCAAAGAAATGCGATTTAGGCGCTGGACGGACGCGAGGTGCAATTCAGGTGCCCGGTTGTTGGGGCCTACATGCATCCATCCGAATGCACGAGAATTGTGCATTGCACAGGTGCGAGGTTCGACTGGTGTGCCCGGATGTTGGGGGACTATGCCCATAAATAACTGAAGTGAGTGGAGCACTGGGCAGAAGCAGTCGGCCTACGCGAGACTGCAGTCAGTGAAGAAACGCTTTGTGGACGACCCTGCATCAGAATTTGTTTTTAATTCAACATAGCCTCTTACTTGCAGACTTGTGTCACATCCAACCCGTGGCAAATGGGTTGGGTCAATAGTGTGCCCCATCAGCATATAATCGTTAGTAAGCTAGTCTTGCAGATCCATTACTACTGAATAGTGAATTTCAATCCTTTATTTGCAATCTTGTGTCACATACTACCCATGATGAATAAGTTGGTTAAAATACATATTTGAACATCCCATCAGGGTGTAATAGTTAGCAAGCTAGTCTTGCAGATCCATTAATACTGAATAGTAAGTTCAATCCTTACTGGATGCCTTTACTTGCAACCTTGTGTCACATCCTACCTGTGGCAAAGTCATGGTAGTGGACTAATTTAGTTTGTGGGTAATGACGGGAAGACTGGTTTTATTATGTAGTGTTTCTATCATGCTCCTCAAACTAAATTAGCCGCGCCCCCTTAGGTATTTGACCTTTACCACAATGCCCCACACGACAGCATTTAAGGAAAAAAACATGAACACAAAAGATAAAGGAAGGAATCATTTATATTTCAATCGGTCACGATATAAAACATAATACATTTATTACCTCAAGAAAAGAATATAAAATGTATATATAGTAACGCATCAATCAAAATGAATTAATGAATTATAGTGTTAGGGTTGATGGGATATATATATATATATTTGGGTAATTCTAATCAACACACCATAAGGTCACATATATCTCCTAGAAACTGTACAGAGACGTGCAACCAGGCGAGTACCCTCCACCAGGAATCTGCCATACTCTGAACGTCTCGCAGCCCTGGGAATGGATTCGTTGAAACTTCGGCGTCTGGCAACTGACCTGGTAAATGCTCATAAGGTCATTAATCATCTGAACAACAGCAACCTGGAGCACCTTTTTGATCTCCATCTCTCCAATACACGTGGGCATGCCTACAAAGTCAGAAAACAGCACTGTTCACGTGACTTTCGGAAACATTTTTTCACGCTCAGAATTGCGGAGACATGGAATAAACTGCCTGCATCTGTTGTAGGCTGCCGGAGCACTGAGGCTTTCAAAGCCTCCATGCTTCCTGTAGTCCGCCAACACTATACCTGATGCCACTCTCCACATACACATGCACACACATACATCCATATTACTACTGTGAACTGTTCATGTTCCTGGCACAACATTATTCTGTGTACCTGACATGAGACTTTGATGAGTTGTGGTGCACCTGAGCACTGTACACAATAAATTACATTATTATATTAAGACAGAAAAACAAAGAACTCATAAATTGAACAAGTAATATTTGTATTAAAACAGGAGATTACAATAATAATAATAATGAAATTTATTGTGTACAGTGCTCAGGTGCACCACAACTCATCAAAGTCTCATGTCAAGTACACAGAATAATGTTGTGTCAGGAACATGAACAGTTTACAGTAGTAATATGCATGTGTGTGTGTGCATGTGTATGTGGAGAGTGGCATCAAATATAGTGTTGGTGGACTACAGGAAGCATGGAGGCTTTGAAAAATTCAGTGTTCCGGCAGCCTACAACAGATGCAGGCAGTTTATTCCATGTCTCCGCAATTCTGAGCGTGAAAAAATGTTTCCGAAAGTCACGTGAACAGTGCTGTTTTCTGACTTTGTAGGCATGCCCGCGTGTATTGGAGAGATGGAGAATACTGATCGAAGTCCTGCAGAATATGCTTTTTTAAATGTTCAGTATTTGTTCATTGATCAGTATTCTTGATTATTGTAAATTTTTGTTTTAATACACATTTTATTTGTTAAATTTATAAGTTCTTTGCTTTTCTGCCTTAATACATGTGACCTTATAGTGTGATGAGTAAATTACCCAAATATATATATATATATCCCATGAACTCCACCACCATAAATTCACATCACAATAACATTTTATTAAAATTACTTACTTAAAACGCATTATAATCACATTTTTCTTTTGCCAAGCTCAAATTTAAACTAATGACATGTGCAAAACTATACCGGATATACATTACATTGGAATACAAAAAAAATCTTCAAATTTAAGGTTGGAAAAGTTTAAGTGAATATTTATTGTTTGTAAATAATTTTCTAGTAAAACTTACTAAACATTAGATAACTATAAACACCTCTCTTCCCCTACCTCTTACCAATACACACACACACACACACACACACACACCTAAAAAATGCACAATGTTTCCTTTCGATACACACACATACACCGTCCCATACTCACGCCATAAAATAGAATATTTGACGTCATATTTCAAAACCGTCCCTTTTTTCAAACCTCAAAAATTTTTAAACAGACTGAATAAAAACAACTACCACTCACTTTTCTTGTTATTCTGTGATAAAATAATTTCTTATCACCTTCCATATACCAACAAATGCCCTGAAGATAATCTAATTAATAGATCGAAAACACTGCAGCGACAGCCAATAAACTCACCACTTAACCCATTTAAACCTGTGTTTTTTCATTTTTCCTAATATACTACATAACTATAATATATATATAAAAAAAAAGAATATTTATAAGTCAATGATATTGGGCATGTATTTATTTTTAAAAACTTGTTTTAAAAAACACATGGTTGGGCATCTTTTGTGCGTTCTTAATCCTGAGTGGTACTATTCGCAGAGTTCCGTCCCGGCCTCCTACCTTAAAAAACGCTAGCCGGTGATAGCTGAAAAAATGTAAATGCAATATTTTACCCCCTCCAGTCTTTTTTTCAACAAGTAAATGTAAATATTTTAACCCTCTCTCTCTTTAAAATATTTGGGGGAAGGAGATAAATATTTACATTTACTTGTCAATAAAAAATTTGGTTTACTTTTAACACTAAAAAAAATAATTTGTTGATAAAAATACAACAGCTATGGACTTCAGTTAAAATAAAAAGAATAACTAAATATTTTGATTTTTTATTTGTAATTGATTGTTGGAAATAAATATATTAAAATAAAATAAAAATACCGAAAAAGTGTTTTAAAAAGGAGAGGGTTAAAATATTTACATTTACTTGTCGAAAAAAAGACTGGAGAGAGTAAAATATCGCATTTACGTTTTTTCAGCTATCACCACCTAGCGTTTTTTTTTTAAGGCAGGAGACCGAGACAGAATTCTGCGAATAGTATCAAAACAATAAATACTAGCATAGTCACAAACTGTTTTAATAAAAACTTATAAGTTTATAAATGTTCTAACATGTGGTCATACTACAAATGTAAAAATTTTTCACCTAAAAGATAGCACCCCCCATCCCTTCTTGAATGTGTGCAATTCCAGCTTAAAACTTGGAGCACCAAATTTAATCCGATTATTTTGAATATTGGAAATCCTAATTTGATTTGAGAATAGTTGAATAAAAAAAAATCTGTTGCTTCTAGAGGCATCTCTCTTATTTACAAATGCATTGCTCTTGGTGCCCCAACTAACGAGCTGTTACTCGGTCGATTTCTCTTTTTTTTTTTTTGCTTTGTGTTTTGAGCTAAAATTTGAGGTACAAGCGAGCTTCAGATACTCTTATGTTAAGAGGGAGTAAATTATCGCATTTACGTTATTTCAGCTATCACCGCCTAGCGTTTTTTAAGGCAAGAGACCGGGACGGAACTCTGCGAAGAGCGCCTCCTGAGTTTATATATAATTCAGTTATTACCACAAGAAAAGAATATAAAATGTATAAATAGTAACGCATCAATTAAAAATCTTGTTTATTATTCACCGATGTAGTAGTGTTTTTTTACACCTCAGTTGTTAGATCGGCTGGGGCATATTTTTTGAGTAGTGTTTTTTGTCGGCAAATTGATGTAGATATTTTAAACGCCTCCCCCCAACCAGATTTTTTATCAGCAAAATAATGTAAATATTTTACAACACCTCTTTGAAGAAAGAGGGTTAAATCAAGATTATTATACATTTTACATATTGAACTATTACAATAGCTATTAAATAAAAATATCAAACGTTGTAATTATAGACTTGTCATACTGTGGTATATCCACAGGTCCTGCTAGTAACAGAATAATACAAATGAAGTTGTCTGTATTTCCTATAAATAGTGTCTGACGAAACTTGGAAGGGAGAAACAACCGAGCAAACGCTAATTATTCTGTTCACCTTTTATCTTTGCTTAGTAAACCTATTCTTCATACTTAATACAAGTTATGTTTCTTCCTATTATTTACCTGTTAACTCTGATAATCGAGTTAAAACACGTATCCATACACATGCATGGGTGTATACCCGGGTTAGTCAAGGATGAATATCTGTGTAAATAGATGTAAAATTTAAACATTACTTATTTACCCAATTCGTTTGCCACAGGTAGGATGTGATACAAGGTTGCAAGTAAAGGGCATCCAGTGAGGATTGAACTCGCTATACATACATAAGGGATCTGTGAGATGAGATTGCTAACCATTACACCATGATATACCGGCTGAGAAAGGGTAGACTGTGAATTCAGGGGCTTAAATAATCTACCGGACAGATGTTAGTGGAAATATGAAATTAAGTCCAATTTATATATTTTTAATTTCTCAACTGGGATTAATACTTTTGTAAGATTAAAAGTGATATATACTTGAAGATACAAATCCGACAAGGGTTAATAGACAAAACATTTAATATGGTACAGCACATGGATTAACAAGGTACATAATACATAGGTGTACATAAACATACATACAAAAGTAGAAGGGAAAAACATAAAAGTACAGACATGAGACTAAGAATAGTCCATGCCGTATAAATCACTTACAGTAATGTAAGGGGCCAAAGCCCCAACAAGAGGGGGGTAGACCAGAGTCTAACCCATAGTCGTGTCTCGTGGATCGAACAACCAGAAAAGAGAGAAGAGACGTTCAAACCAGCCGCTTAAATATAACCGGCCCTAGCGGGAACCAGCAAACTAAACGGGCAGACAACTCTCCAGGCAAAATACGAAAGTAACGCCACACTTTTAATAAAAATGAAACTCTAAGGAAAATGTAATTTGATAATACGTTCATTCATTCATAAGTTAAAAAAAAAAAAGGAACAACATTAATTGATGTTGTATATATTCAAAGTTGTTTCATACTGATTCAGTTATACACTTTTTGACTTTTTTGTTATTTTAAGGGAATTGAGATTATAAACTTATCCTATACTCAGAGAAACTGAAAATTACTAACTATTCGATTGTAATTTTGCCCAGTGTTTAACGATATTTCTATTTTAGTGTAACAATTTTTTTAAAAACTTTAAGCAGTACACTTTTGCAATTCTGAGGTCAAAAAAGTGTATAACTGTATCACTATGCAACAACTTTAAATCTATACAACATCAATCAATTAATGCTATCCTTTATTTTTTTTTCTTCTTAAAACTTATAAATGAATTAATGTATCAAGTTATGTTTTCCTTAGATTTTCATTTTTATTAAATGTATATTCATCGCAGTTCAATATCCTCCAGATAAAAATAAATATCAGTCATTGTTATTTTATTTATTAAACTTTTATGAACATCTAATGTTCAAAGGCAGAGATATTGATTTTTTCCAATGGACAAAACAATTCCCCCCACCCCCTCAGCCTGAGGGTGTCAGAAAAAGCAACACATACACCCACGTGACTTTCCAGCTGAGATTTTGGCATGGTCAGTTGTGGAATGGTGGGTTCAGGTTACTAGGTAGAGAGAGGAGGGTTGTAAAAATCAATATGGCTGCTTTTGTATATTTGGACATTAATAAAAAAAGAAAATAATGAATGAAATGTATTCTCATCTGGATTGTGAATGTAATTAGGTGCCTAACAAACCTGTTTGTCATGGGTGGGATATGTTGCAAGAATGGTTTGTCCAATGAAGATCAATCTCACTACTTAAGTAGTAACGTTTCTCTGAATGTTTGAGATGAGGCTTGATGATTAGTATTATCTGCATTATTCGGACTATTGTCCCCATCTTCACTGTTATTTGTACAACTTTTTTTCTTATTACCTTCCATATACCAACAAATGCCCTGAAGATGATCTAATTAATAGATAAAAACACTGCAACGTCGGCCAATAAACTCACCACTTAACCCATTTAAACCTGTGTTTTTTCATTTTTTCTTAATATACTACATATATATATATATATATATATATATATATAATAGTATCCAATTGCTGCTTTAACTTTTCCATTGCAGTGACATTAGTAAATAATCCAAAAGTGCTCATATGTCAAAAACATAGAGCAATAATAATAAGGAATTACATTGACTTAGTATTTCTCTGAATGTTTGAGATGAGGCTGATGATTAGTATTATCTGCCGTTATTCGGTATTGTCCCCATCTTCATTGTTATTTGTACAATGTTTCGGCCGATATGCCCTCCGGCCTTCTTCAGGTATTTCTTGTCAGACTCGGAAAACCTTCTTGGACTCGGGAACCTTCTTTCGGACTACCTTATTCACTATGCCATGTGTCCAATTGGACACATGGCCTAGTGGATAAGGTAGTTGGGTTAAGACAGTTCTAAGTGACAGTTATATCTGGATTCCAGGTTCAATCCTAAGTAGAGGCAGTAACATAGAATAATAATTAACACAACTCCTACCCCAGCTATGGTTAGCGGAATGAGAACAGGAATACCCCCGTGGACTAAATAAAAGGTTAGTTTCAAAGTTCTGTGATGGCTCCCAATTACAACAAAAAAGTTCCGAGAGTTCAAAAAAGAAGGTTCCCGAGTCCAGGAAGGTTCCTGAGTCCGAGAAGGTTCCCGAGTCCGACAAGAAATACCTGAAAGAAGGCTGGAGGGCATATCAGCTGAAACATTGTACAAATAACAATGAAGATGGGGACAATAGTCTGAATAACGCAGATGATACTAAGTAGTAACGGATCTGCGAGACTAGCTTGCTAACCATTACACCATAATACACAATTGGGAAGCACGGTGGTGTACGGGAAGAGTGGGGTGTACTGGTTAGAGTTGCAGGAAATGGACTCGTCGACCAGAGTTCAATTCCTGGACGAAGTCAAAGTTTACATAGTGCTAATACCCTTGGGAAAAGTATGAATCCAATTATTCTTCCTCCAACTATGGGTAAATAGTAGGGCAGACTGGCCTTTTAACATTGGTTAGGCAGCCAGTCTAGGAGAAGAAGAACTCAATTCAAACTGAAGAATATTCAAACCAAACATATTAAAAGCAATCCTATATATGATTTTATATTGAATATCAGCAACTAGCTAAGCACAACTGAAACAGTGTCCAAGACAGTTGGTATTTATAGAAATCAAGAATGATCCATTCATGCATTTGGGTAATTCCATTCCTTGAGTTCTGATTGGCTGCTTGGTTTCAATGATATTGTGGAGTTTTATAAATACCCTGTTATTCTGCAGTAGAATTGCAACAAGACGGGTTTGTATTAAGTTACAACCGCTTGTTGCCATGTCTTACCAATTCGATGGTAATTGGAACTTAGTTTGATTATTCTTCACAAACCTGGTCACTATTAGAATAGACTCAGGCATTTTCAATTTTAAAAAATAATATTTTTGATAGGACACTTAATATAGTTATTCAACCAACCCATTTGCCACAGATTCACAAATGTGTCCCCTACCATGACTTTGTCATGGGTAGGATGTGACCAAACACTGTAAGTTTAGGGTGTAAGGTTCAAGGTTATAATATAAATTATAATTGGTTGAAACAAACAACTCTGACATGAGTGTTAAACATACATTGGACTTTAATACAGGCACGAGGAAATGATACATATAACAGAAATACAAAGAAGATATAAAAAAAGGACACATTCATGAATAGAGATACAATAAGGAGGTATACAAGAGATACCTAAATGTACATATAGAAGTAAGGGATAGTTATGGAGAGTCCGTAGGCTAAAGTCACTTACTAGTGGCTGTAATTGGGGACGAAGCCCCTACACGAGAAGGTGTAGACATAAACGTCTAACCCATGTGTGTGGGTCCCCGGAGAAGAAAGAGAAGGAGAGTTTGAAACAGGCACTTAAATACACAAAACTCCTGGTGGTAAAAACGGGAACCCAGAGGGAAGATAACTCTTCCAGACAAGGGAAGACAACCCAACAAGGGCATCCAGCAGAGATTCAAACCCACTATTCAGTTGTAATGTATCTGCGAGACTAGCTTGCTAACAATTACACCATGATGGGACACTCAATGTAATTATATACCCAACCCATTCACCACAAATTACTCCCCTACCGTGATTTTGCCATGGGTAGGATGTGACAGAAGGCTGTAAGTATAAGGCATCCTGCAGAGGATCAAACCCACTATTCTGTAGTAATGGATCAGTGAGACTAGCTTTCTAACAATTACACCATGATGGGACAGTCAATGTAATTATATACCCAACCCATTCACCACAAATTCACAAATTACTCCCCTACCGTGATTTTGCCATGGGTAGGATGTGACAGAAGGTTGTAAGTATAAGGCATCCTGCAGAGGATCAAAACCACTATTCTGTAGTAATGGATCAGTGAGACTAGCTTGCTAACAATTACACCATGATGGGACACTCAATGTAATTATATACCCAACCCATTCACCACAAATTCACAAATTACTCCCCTACCGTGATTTTGCCATGGGTAGGATGTGACATAAGGCTGTAAGTATAAGGCATCCAGCAGAAGATCAAAACCACTATTCTGTAGTAATGGATCAGTGAGACTAGCTTGCTAACAATTACACCATGATGGGACACTCAATGTAATTATATACCCAACCCATTCACCACAAATTCACAAATTACTCCCTTACCGTGATTTTTGCCATGGGTAGGATGTGATGTGCAATAAGGCATCCAGCAGAAGATCAAACCCACTATTCTGTAGTGGATCTGCGAGACTAGCTTGCTAAACATTACACCATGATGGGATGTCCTAGGTATTTAATTTTTTTTTTCTACTCGTCTAGTATTTCAATCTCAGTGTAAATGGGTTCAACTTAAAATCTATGACAGCATCAAAATTAACACAGAAACTATAATGGGTTGCTAGGAGGGAAGTAATTATATATACTAGCAAATATATGCACCCTTCAGGTGCAAGTATTTACACTTTAATGTAATAAAATATTATATTAAATTAGAAAGGCTAATGAAACTAAATAAGAATGAAGATAAAAAAGATTTGTAGCAGAAGGGGGTATAATCGAAAAATAGAACAACTGAAACTTACTCTTCCATCACTCCCATCTTTCATTGCTAAATTTTTCCTGATTTAACTATTCAGTTAAAGTAAGAAGTAAAGAATAAAATTACAGTTATTTATCTTTGTTAATCAATTTCTTTTAAAATTTATCCTCGAGATTTTTGCTCATATTCATTGAAATAAAACCAAACAATTATAAATAAATAATACTAAGCACATATTTATTGAAATAAAAAATTAAATATCTATATGCAAATAATCCTTCCCATTCATACTGTAAATCGCTATTTTGTTGTATATATAAATATAATTGCATGTTATTCGTATGTAGATATGGTCAACAGTATTAATAATCTAAAATAATTTTATTAATAATTGAGATTTAAATAAAAAAATAAAATTATGGAGAATGTGAAGCAAATAACTAAAGGAATTGTAACTTGAGTAGTAACATAGTTTCGGTTACAGACAGAAAAACACACAATCTCCATTATAATAGGATATGTATATGGGGGGCGGGCGTAATGGTTATAGTCGTGGGAAATGTACACGGCAACCAGAGTTCAAATCCTGGATGAGGCTGTTTGCATTTCACATAGTACTAATATCCTTGGGAAAAGTACAATCCAAATTACTCTCCCTTCAGCTATGGGTAAATAGTTTGGCAGACTAAGCTCTTCATCCTTGGTATGGCAACACGTCTAGAAGGAAATTGCTGAATTCAAACCTGTTAAACCTTGCCATGGGTAGGATGTGATGCAAGGTCGCAAGAATGAGGAATTGAGCAAGGATTGAACTTGCTATTCAGTAGTAACGGGTTTGCAAGAACAGCTTGCTAACCATTACACCATGATAGAGCACCCAAGAGTAGATACATGTAGGCATTTATCTAAAAATACATTTTTTATTTATTAAAAATTTGATTCACATCTTATTATAATGGAGATTGTGTGTTTTTCTGTCTGTAACCGAAACTATATTACTACTCAAATCACAATTCCGTTAGTTATTGACATCATATTCTCAATGATTTTATTTTTATTTAAATCTCAATTATTAATAAAATTGTTTTACATTATTAATACTGTTAACCATATCCACATACTAATAACATGCAATTATATTTATATATACAACAAAATAACGGTTTACAGTGTGAACGGGAAGGATAATTAACATATTGATATTAAAAATGTGATTTTAATAAATATGTGCTTAGTATTATTGATTTCTAACTGTTTGGTTTTATTTTAATGAATATAAGCAAAAATCTCTTCAATGAATCTTAAATGAAATCTATTAACAAGATAAAATAACTGTCATTTTATTCTTTACTTCCTCTTATAACTAAATACTTAAATTAAAAAGAAAAAAAATGAAAGACGAGATTGAAGGAAGAGTAAGTTTCAGTTCTGTTTTTCGATTATACCCCCTCTGTTTCAAATCTTTTTATCTGCCTTCTTATTTAGTTTCATTAGCCTTTCTAATTTAATATAATATTTTATTACATTTAAACTTAAATACTTGCACCCGGAGGGTGCATATATTTGCTAGTAAATATAAATCTTAAATGAGTCCATGATGATTGGATATATAAGTAGGTATTTACCCAACCCATTTGCCATGGGTAGGATGTGACACAAGGTCACAAATATGGGTGTTATAAAAGAATTAGATATCTTTTATTAACACAATACATCCATTCACCAACAAAACAAAATTAAAAAAAGAAAAGAAAAGAAAACTCTACATAAGCTGCAGACACCAAACGGATGTTAACAAATGTTCTACGCATAGGCTCCAGCAAAACTTGCGGTCGAAAAACAAAATTTATAAACAATAAAAATACCCTCTATTTAATTAATTGGTAATTTGCTTGAAGCATTGTTAAGTATGTTATAATGTATTAATTTGAAAGCAATTACAATGCAAGTAAAAAATAAAAAACAAAAAGATGTTAATTTTTGTCTTATCGATTTCAAAGTAAAACTTTATCTTCAGAGACGATTTTCGGAAATGGACGTGTTTTTTGTTTTTTTTGGTCGTTATTTTTTTTTATGTTATAAACACGCGTCTCGTGGTGTTCTTTTTTTTTAAACGTCACGCGCACTTTGCGTGATGGACATTTAGCCGTTCATTCAATTTCAATTTTATTATTTTCATCTATTTATATATTTATGTAATATTCATTTGATATATGTATAATGAAATGTACATACTATGTACTATATACTGTGAGGAACGTGTATTTTAATTAATTATGTATTCAGTGTTTAGCTCTAATCTATTGTTTATACTAGGACCTAATTTGGCTATTAATAAACTTTCTCTAATTCTGAGATTACCAATGTTTCGTATTACTGTCTCTATCTTAACGGAAAAACTATTGTCTTTATTTTTGCATTTGATTAAATGTTTTTATTTAATGTTTTTTGACCAATAAAAAATCTTCCCCCCAAAACCCTTCAAAGGTCTTCTCGTGCCTAATTTTTGCTATAAATAAAAGCCGACTTAAAGTCAAAAGTTCAGTTAACGGCAGACCGCCAGAGAAGAGACACGCCAGGCCGATATAAAGGAACCGCCATACTATACCCACACCTTGCATCACGCAGCGCCAGAACTGACTTTCAACTCCATTTCAGCCCTCATTTCACCAAGCAGCGAAAAGGAATTACCATCTCAACAATTCCAGTTTTTGTTTATTTTAAATAAACAAAATAAATCCAAGCCTTCTCTATTGGAAATTCCATGTCAATTACCTTCCCCTGCCACTAGGGGGACAAATCGCCAATGGCATATTGGCGCCAAAATTAAAACCCTACGTCACTTATCACGGAGCAGTCAACGAGGGAAGTCGCAAAAATAAGCGATCCCTAGACTTTACTTATCAAGGAACTGTTACTGGAGAGAGGCGTCTAAAACCACGCTATCTCACTTAGCCCAAAATCAGGGCCTACTTATCACAAACCACGCATTAAGGGTAACGCAGTATTACTGTTCCCTAAACTCTCTACGAACCTTCAACGGCGGTTTAATTGCAAACTGAGAACTAAAACAAGAAACGACCCGTGAAGCTCGAATGAACACCTAACAACACGATACCAAGAACTCTTAGAAGATAAGTCTGGTCGCAAATTCCAGCTAATTTGCAAACACCCTTTCGTTGTTCTACCATTTATGTAAATATTTGTACTCTTTTTATTGTTAACCACTTTGTCTAAAATCCTTGTAAATGTTGTAATACAAGTGTCTGCATTCAACTTTGTGTTTGTTCTTCTTTGTCCGACAATTTGCCAACGACCACGGGGAATAAAAGCCCCTTCGATACGTAAATACTTTTATCTCGTCTATTTTTTCTTTTGCAAACCCTACGCATTTTGAGATATATCATGGGGAGTTAAGTGAGGATCAAATCCCTACTCAGTAGGAATGGATCCACAAGAATAACTTGTGAACAATTACACCATGATGAGATTTTCAACCACATTTTGTCAGATTTATTCAATCCTTCACTCCCAATATCTACTCCCTAAATTTACTGTAGTTTCTGTCGACATACTTTAGAAGTGTCCCTCATAAATCTTCATCAAAGTAAGTGTATTTCTACTGTTGACAACTCGTTTGGTGGCTTGGAAACAATCTGCCTGATAATATAAGTAGCGGGTCTGTCTTATAATGCTGTCATCACAGATACAGGTTTTATGTTGAAAGCTGCAATTGTTGGCACTTAACTGACATGTCCAGTCCACTTAAACCAATTGATATTAGAACAATTCTATTTCTATGTTTGTATGTAACCATAACACAAGGGAAATGACACATTGTAGATAGATATTTGTTGGCAAAATATCAATAAAATGCTCAAACGAGAATGTTGGTTCAAGTAGTTGTGAGTGAAAGCAAAAAAGGTCTGTTCTACAGGTGTAAATAAAGTATCCGAAATGAAGATAAAAGAGATACTAATAAAACATAGATAATGTTTGACAATGCTTGATCTAATGAAAATTCCAGATAATATTACTACTAGTGTAAATAAAGCAATTGAAAATTAAGATGAAAGAAATACTAGTGAAAAATGAATAATGCTTGATCTAATGAAAATTCAAAATAATATTCCTACTAGTGTAAATAAAGCAATTGAAATTAAGATGAAAGAAATACTAGTGAAAAATGAATAATGGCTGACAATGCTTGATCTAATGAAAATTCAAAAATAATATTACTACTAGTGTAAATAAAGAAATTGAAATTAAGATGAAAGAAATACTAGTGAAAAATGAATAATGGCTGACAATGCTTGATCTAATGAAAATTCAAAATAATATTATTACTAGTGTAAATAAAGCAAATAAAATTAATTCAAGATAATATTCCTACTAGTGTAAATAAAGCAAATAAAATTAAGATGAAAGAAATACTAGTGAAAAATGAATAATGCTTGACAATGCTTGATCTAATGAAAATTCAAGATAATATTCCTACTAGTGTAAATAAAGCAATTTAAATTAAGATGAAAGAAATACTAGTGAAAAATGAATAATGGCTGACAATGTTTGATCTAATGAAAATTCAAAATAATATCATTACTAGTGTAAATAAAGCAATTTGAATTACGATGAAAGAAATACTAGTGAAAAAATGAATAATGGTTGACAATGCTTGATCTAATGAAAATTCAAGATAATATTCCTACTAGTGTAAATAAAGCAAATAAAATTAAGATGAAAGAAATACTAGTGAAAAATGAATAATGGCTGACAATGCTTGATCTAATGAAAATTCAAAAATATTGCAACTAGTGTAAATAAAGCAATTGAAATTAAGATGAAAGAAATACTAGTGAAAAATGAATAATGGTTGACAATGCTTGATCTAATGAAAATTCAAAATAATATTCCTACTAGTGTAAATAAAGCAAATAAATTAAGATGAAAGAAATACTAGTTAAAAATGAATAATGGCTGACAATGCTTGATCTAATGAAAATTCAAAAATAATATATTACTAGTGTAAATAAAGCAATTAAATTAAGATGAAAGAAATACTAGTGAAAATGAAAAGCCGGGAATNCCTCAAGCATATTAATTTTTTGACTAGTATTTCTTTCATCTCAATTTCAATTGCTTTATTTACACTAATAGTAATTATATCTTGAATTTTCATTAGATCAAGCATTGTCAACCATTATTTATTTTAACTAGTATTTCTTTCATCTTAATTATAATTGTTTATTTACACTAGTAATAATATTATTTTGAATTTTCATTAGATCAAGCATTGTCAGCCATTATTCATTTTTCACTAGTATTTCTTTCATCTCATTTCAATTGCTTTATTTACGCTAGTAGTAATATTATCTTGAATTTTCATTAGATCAAGCATTGTCAACCATTATTTATTTTTAACTAGTATTTCTTTCATCTTAATTTAAATTGTTTTATTTACACTAGTAATAATATTATTTTGAATTTTATTAGATCAAGCATTGTCAGCCATTATTCATTTTTCACTAGTATTTCTTTCATCTTAATTTTATTTGCTTTATTTACACTAGTAGGAATATTATTTTGAATTTTCATTAGATCAAGCATTGTCAACCATTATTCATTTTTCACTAGTATTTCTTTCATCTTAATTTAAATTGCTTTATTTACACTAGTAATAATATTATTTTGAATTTTCATTAGATCAAGCATTGTCAACCATTATTCATTTTTCACTAGTATTTCTTTCATCTTAATTTAAATTGCTTTATTTACACTAGTAATAATATTATTTTGAATTTTCATTAGATCAAGTATTGTCAGCCATTATTCATTTTTCACTAATATTTCTTTCATCTTAATTTCAATTGCTTTATTACACTAGTAATAATATATTTTGAATTTTCATTAGATCAAGTATTGTCAGCCATTATTCATTTTTCACTAATATTTCTTTCATCTTAATTTCAATTGCTTTATTTACACTAGTAGGAATATTATTTTGAATTTTCATTAGATCAAGCATTATTCATTTTTCACTAGTATTTCTTTCATCTTAATTTCAATTGCTTTACTTACACTAGTAGTAATATTATCTGGAATTTTCATTAGATCAAGCATTGTCAAGCATTATTCATTTTTCACTAGTATTTCTTTCATCTTAATTTATTTGCTTTATTTACACTAGTAGGAATATTATCTTGAATTTTTATTTGATCAAGCATTGTCAGCCATTATTCATTTTTAACTAGTATTTCTTTCATCTTAATTTCAGTTGCTTTATTTACACTAGTAGTAATTATTATTGAATTTTCATTAGATCAAGCATTGTCAGCCATTATTCATTTTTCACTAGTATTTCTTTCATCTTAATTTCAATTGCTTTTTATTTAACTAGTAGTAATATTATTTTGAATTTTCATTAGATCAAGCATGTCAGCCATTATTCATTTTTCACTAGTATTTCTTTCATCTTAATTTAAATTGCTTTATTTACACTAGTAATAATATTATTTTGAATTTTCATTAGATCAAGCATTGTCAACCATTATTCATTTTTCACTAGTATTTCTTTCATCTTAATTCAAATTGCGTTATTTACACTAGTAATAATATTATTTTGAATTTTCATTAGATCAAGCATTGTCAGCCATTATTCATTTTTCACTAGTATTTCTTTCATCTTAATTTTATTTGCTTTATTTACACTAATAGTAATATTATCTGGAATTTTCATTAGATCAAGCATTATTCATTTTTCACTAGTATTTCTTTCATCTTAATTTCAATTTCTTTATTTACACTAGTAGTAATATTATTTTGAATTTTCATTAGATCAAGCATTGTCAGCCATTATTCATTTTTCACTAGTATTTCTTTCATCTTAATTTTATTGCTTTATTTACACTAGTAATAATATTATTTTGAATTTTCATTAGATCAAGCATTGTCAGCCATTATTCATTTTTCACTAGTATTTCTTTCATCTTAATTTAAATTGCTTTATTTACACTAGTAGAATATTATCTTGAATTTTAATTAGATCAAGCATTGTCAGCCATTATTCATTTTTAACTAGTATTTCTTTCATCTTAATTCAAATTGCGTTATTTACACTAGTAATATTTATATTTTGAATTTTCATTAGATCAAGCATTGTCAGCCATTATTCATTTTTCACTAGTATTTCTTTCATCTTAATTCAAATTGCTTTATTTACACTAGTAATGATATTATTTTGAATTTTCATTAGATCAAGCATTGTCAGCCATTATTCATTTTTCACTAGTATTTCTTTCATCTTAATTCAAATTGCTTTATTTACACTAGTAATGATATTATTTTGAATTTTCATTAGATCAAGCATTGTCAACCATTATTCATTTTTAACTAGTATTTCTTTCTCTTAATTTCAATTGCTTTATTTACACTAGTTGCAATATTATTTTGAATTTTCATTAGATCAAACATTGTCAGCCATTATTCATTTTTCACTAGTATTTCTTTCATCTTAATTTAAATTGCTTTATTTACACTAGTAGGAATATTATTTTGAATTTTCATTAGATCAAGCATTGTCAGCCATTATCTATGTTTTATTAGTATCTCTTTTATCTTCATTTCGGATACTTTATTTACACCTGTAGAACAGACCTTTTTTGCTTTCACTCACAACTACTTGAACCAACATTCTCGTTTGAGCATTTTATGATATTTTGCCAACAAATATCTATCTACAATGTGTCATTTCCCTTGTGTTATGGTTACATACAAACATAGAAATAGAATTGTTCTAATATCAATTGGTTTAAGTGGACTGGACATGTCAGTTAAGTGCCAACAATTGCAGCTTTCAACATAAAACCTGTATCTGTGATGACAGCATTATAAGACAGCCCGCTACTTATATTATCAGGCAGATTGTTTCCAAGCCACCAAACGAGTTGTCAACAGTAGAAATACACTTACTTTGATGAAGATTTATGAGGGACACTTCTAAAGTATGTTGACAGAAAACTACAGTAAATTTAGGGAGTAGATATTGGGAGTGAAGGATTGAATAAATCTGACAAAATGTGGTTGAAAATCTCATCATGGTGTAATTGTTCACAAGTTATTCTTGTGGATCCATTCCTACTGAGTAGAGTTGATCCTCACTTAACTCCCCATGATATATCTCAAAATGCGTAGGGTTGCAAAAGAAAAAATAGACGAGATAAAAAGTATTTACGTATCGAAGGGGCTTTTATTCCCCGTGGTCGTTGGCAAATTGTCGGACAAAGAAGAACAAACACAAAGTTGAATGCAGACACTTGTATTACAACATTTACAAGGGTTTTAGACAAAGTGGTTAACAATAAAAAGAGTACAAATTTACATAAAATGGTAGAACAACAAAAGGGGGTTTGCAAATTAGCTGGAATTTGCGACCAGACTTATCTTCTAAGAGTTCTTGGTATCGTGTTGTTAGGTGTTCATTCGAGCTTCACGGGTCGTTTCTTGTTTTAGTTCTCAGTTTGCAATTAAACCGCCGTTGAAGGTTCGTAGAGAGTTTAGGGAATGGTAATACTGCGTTACCCTTAATGCGTGGTTTGTGATAAGTAGGCCCTGATTTTGGGCTAAGTGAGAGAGCGTGGTTTTAGACGCCTCTCTCCAGTAACAGTTCTTGATAAGTAAAGTCTAGGGATCGCTTATTTTTGCGACTTCCCTCGTTGACTGCTCCGAGATAAGTGACGTAGGATTTTAATTTTGGCGCCAATATGCCATTGGCGATTTGTCCCCCTAGTGGCAGGGGAAGATAATTGACATGGAATTTCCGATAGAGAAGGCTTGGATTTATTTTGTTTATTTAAAATAAACAAAAACTGGAATTGTTGAGATGGTAATTCCTTTTCGCTGCTTGGTGAAATGAGGGCTGAAATGGGGTTGAAAGTCAGTTCTGGCGCTGCGTGATGCGAGGTGTGGTGTGGGTAAAGTATGGCAGGATGCAGGGTGTGGTGTGGGTATAGTATGGCGGTTCCTTTATATCGGCCTGGCGTGTCTCTTCTCTGGGGGTCTGCCTTTAACTGAACTTTTGACTTTAAGTCGGCTTTTATATATAGCAAAAATTAGGCTCGAGAAGACCTTTGAAGGGTTTTGGGGGGAAGATTTTTTATTGGTCAAAAAACATTAAATAGAGGGTATTTTTATTGTTTATAAATTTTGTTTTTCGACCGCAAGTTTTGCTGGAGCCTATGCGTAGAACATTTGTTAACATCTGTTTGGTGTCCGCAGCTTATGTAGAGTTTTGTTTTGTTGGTGAGTGGATGTATTGTGTTAATAAAAGATATCTATTTCTGTTATAACACCCATATTTGTGACCTTGTGTCACATCCTACCCATGGCAAATGGTTTGGGTAAATACCTACTTATATATCCAATCATTAGAAAGCGTGTGGTGTAATGGTTAAAGTGATGGGAAATGGACTCGTCGCCCCAAGTTCAAATCCTGGACGTGGTAATTGCATTTCACTTAGCGTTAATACCCTTGGGAAAGGTATGAATCCTACTCTCCCTCCAGCTATGGATAAATAGTAGGGCAGACTGGGCTCTTTAACCTTGGTTAGGCAACCGGTCTAGGAGAAGGAAAACTCTGAATTCAAACCTGTTGAACTCCGCTTAAAAAATTGACCTTGTGTCACATCCTGCCCGTGTGGAGGGGTTGGTAAATATATATATATCCAATCATTTGGGACCCAGTTAAGATTTATATTTATGTGAATCAAATTTTTAATAAATAAAAAATGTATTTTTAGATAAATGCCTACGTGTATCTACTCTTGGGTGTCCCATCATGGTGTAATGGTTAGCAAGCTGTTCTTGCAGACCCGTTACTACTGAATAGCAAGTTTGATCCTTGCTCAATTCCTCATTCTTGCGACCTTGCATCACATCCTACCCATGGCAAGGTTTAACAGGTTTGAATTCAGCAATTTCCTTCTAGACGTGTTGCCATACCAAGGATGAAGAGCTTAGTCTGCCAAACTATTTACCCATAGCTGAAGGGAGAGTAATTTGGATTGTACCTTTCCCAAGGATATTAGCACCATGTGAAATGCAAACAGCCTCATCCAGGATTTGAACTCTGGTTGCCGTGTACATTTCCTACGATAATAACCATTACCCCCCCCCCCCATATACATATCCTATTATAATGGAGATTGTGTGTTTTTCTGTCTGTAACCGAAACTATGTTACTACTCAAGTTACAATTCCTTTAGTTATTTGCTTCACATTCTCCATGATTTTATTTTTTTATTTAAATCTCAATTATTAATAAAATTATTTTAGATTATTAATACTGTTGACCATATCTACATACGAATAACATGCAATTGTATTTATATATACAACAAAATAGCGATTTACAGTATGAATGGGAAGGATTATTTGCATATTAATATTTAATTTTTTATTTTAATAAATATGTGCTTAGTATTATTGATTTCTATTTGTTTGGTTTTATCTTATTGAATATGAGCAAAAATCTCGGGGATAAATCTTAAAAGAAATCCCTTAACAAGAAGAAATAACTGTAATATTATTCTTTACTTCCTATTTTAACTAAATAGTTAAATTTGGAAAATTTACCAATGAAAGACGGGAGTAACGGAAAGTGATGGAAGAGTTAGTTTCAAAGTTGTTCTATTTTTCAATCATACCCCCTCTGTTTCAAATCTTTTTATCTGCATTCTTATTCAATTTCATTAGCCTTTCTAATTTAATATAATATTTTATTACATTAAAGTGTAAATACTTGCACCTGAAGGGTGCATATATTTGCTAGTATATATAATTACTTCCCTCCTAGCAACCCATTATAGTTTCTGTGTTAATTTTGATGCTGGTCATAGATTTTATGTTGAACCCATTTACACTGAGATTGAAATACTAGACGAGTAGAAAAAAAAAATTAAATACCTAGGACATCCCATCATGGTGTAATGTTTAGCAAGCTAGTCTCGCAGATCCACAACAGAATAGTGGGTTTGATCTTCTGCTGGATGCTTTATTGCACATCACATCCTACCCATGGCCAAATCATGGTAGGGGAGTAATTTGTGAATTTGTGGTGAATGGGTTGGGTATATAATTACATTGACTGTCCCATCATGGTGTAATTGTTAGTAAGCTAGTCTCACTGATCCATTACTACAGAATAGTGGGTTTGATCCTCTGCAGGATGCCTTATACATACAGCCTTCTGTCACATCCTACCCATGGCAAAATCATGGTAGGGGAGTAATTTGTGGTGAATGGGTTGGGTATATAATTACATTGACTGTCCCATCATGGTGTAATTGTTAGCAAGCTAGTCTCGCAGATCCACTACAGAATAGTGGGTTTGATCTTTTGCTGGATGCTTTATTGCACATCACATCCTACCCATGACCAAATCACGGTAGGGCAGTTATTCCTGAATTTGTGGTGAATGGGTTGGGTATATAATTACATTGACTGTCCCATCATGGTGTAATTGTTAGCAAGCTAGTCTCGCAGATCCACTACAGAATAGTGGGTTTGATCTTTTGCTGGATGCTTTATTGCACATCACATCCTACCCATGACCAAATCACGGTAGGGCAGTTATTCCTGAATTTGTGGTGAATGGGTTGGGTATATAATTACATTGACTGTCCCATCATGGTGTAATTGTTAGCAAGCTAGTCTCGCAGATCCACTACAGAATAGTGGGTTTGATCTTTTGCTGGATGCTTTATTGCACATCACATCCTACCCATGACCAAATCACGGTAGGGCAGTTATTCCTGAATTTGTGGTGAATGGGTTGGGTATATAATTACATTGAGTGTCCCATCATGGTGTAATTGTTAGCAAGCTAGTCTCGCAGATCCACTACAGAATAGTGGGTTTGATCTTTTGCTGGATGCTTTATTGCACATCACATCCTACCCATGACCAAATCACGGTAGGGCAGTTATTCCTGAATTTGTGGTGAATGGGTTGGGTATATAATTACATTGACTGTCCCATCATGGTGTAATTGTTAGTAAGCTAGTCTCACTGATCCATTACAACAGAATAGTGGTTTTGATCTTTTGCTGGATGCCTTATACATACAGCCTTCTGTCACATCCTACCCATGGCAAAATCACGGTAGGGGAGTAATTTGTGAATTTGTGGTGAATGGGTTGGGTATATAATTACATTGAGTGTCCCATCATGGTGTAATTGTTAGTAAGCTAGTCTCACTGATCCATTACTACAGAATAGTGGGTTTGATCTTTTGCTGGATGCTTTATTGCACATCACATCCTACCCATGACCAAATCACGGTAGGGCAGTTATTCCTGAATTTGTGGTGAATGGGTTGGGTATATAATTACATTGACTGTCCCATCATGGTGTAATTGTTAGCAAGCTAGTCTCGCAGATCCACTACAGAATAGTGGGTTTGATCTTTTGCTGGATGCTTTATTGCACATCACATCCTACCCATGACCAAATCACGGTAGGGCAGTTATTCCTGAATTTGTGGTGAATGGGTTGGGTATATAATTACATTGACTGTCCCATCATGGTGTAATTGTTAGTAAGCTAGTCTCACTGATCCATTACAACAGAATAGTGGTTTTGATCTTTTGCTGGATGCCTTATACATACAGCCTTCTGTCACATCCTACCCATGGCAAAATCACGGTAGGGGAGTAATTTGTGAATTTGTGGTGAATGGGTTGGGTATATAATTACATTGAGTGTCCCATCATGGTGTAATTGTTAGTAAGCTAGTCTCACTGATCCATTACTACAGAATAGTGGGTTTGATCTTTTGCTGGATGCTTTATTGCACATCACATCCTACCCATGACCAAATCACGGTAGGGCAGTTATTCCTGAATTTGTGGTGAATGGGTTGGGTATATAATTACATTGACTGTCCCATCATGGTGTAATTGTTAGTAAGCTAGTCTCACTGATCCATTACAACAGAATAGTGGTTTTGATCTTTTGCTGGATGCCTTATACATACAGCCTTCTGTCACATCCTACCCATGGCAAAATCACGGTAGGGGAGTAATTTGTGAATTTGTGGTGAATGGGTTGGGTATATAATTACATTGACTGTCCCATCATGGTGTAATTGTTAGTAAGCTAGTCTCACTGATCCATTACTACAGAATAGTGGGTTTGATCTTTTGCTGGATGCTTTATTGCACATCACATCCTACCCATGACCAAATCACGGTAGGGCAGTTATTCCTGAATTTGTGGTGAATGGGTTGGGTATATAATTACATTGACTGTCCCATCATGGTGTAATTGTTAGTAAGCTAGTCTCACTGATCCATTACAACAGAATAGTGGTTTTGATCTTTTGCTGGATGCCTTATACATACAGCCTTCTGTCACATCCTACCCATGGCAAAATCACGGTAGGGGAGTAATTTGTGAATTTGTGGTGAATGGGTTGGGTATATAATTACATTGAGTGTCCCATCATGGTGTAATTGTTAGTAAGCTAGTCTCACTGATCCATTACTACAGAATAGTGGGTTTGATCTTTGCTGGATGCTTTATTGCACATCACATCCTACCCATGACCAAATCACGGTAGGGCAGTTATTCCTGAATTTGTGGTGAATGGGTTGGGTATATAATTACATTGACTGTCCCATCATGGTGTAATTGTTAGTAAGCTAGTCTCACTGATCCATTACAACAGAATAGTGGTTTTGATCTTTTGCTGGATGCCTTATACATACAGCCTTCTGTCACATCCTACCCATGGCAAAATCACGGTAGGGGAGTAATTTGTGAATTTGTGGTGAATGGGTTGGGTATATAATTACATTGACTGTCCCATCATGGTGTAATTGTTAGTAAGCTAGTCTCACTGATCCATTACAACAGAATAGTGGTTTTGATCTTTTGCTGGATGCCTTATACATACAGCCTTCTGTCACATCCTACCCATGGCAAAATCACGGTAGGGGAGTAATTTGTGAATTTGTGGTGAATGGGTTGGGTATATAATTACATTGAGTGTCCCATCATGGTGAAATTTTTAGCAAGCTAGTCTCACTGATCCATTACTACAGAATAGTGGGTTTGATCTTCTGGATGCCTTATACATACAGCCTTCTGTCACATCCTACCCATGGCAAAATCACGGTAGGGGAGTAATTTGTGAATTTGTGGTGAATGGGTTGGGTATATAATTACATTGAGTGTCCCATCATGGTGAAATTTTTAGCAAGCTAGTCTCACTGATCCATTACTACAGAATAGTGGGTTTGATCCTCTGCAGGATGCCTTATACTTACAGCCTTCTGTCACATCCTACCCATGGCAAAATCATGGTAGGGGAGTAATTTGTGGTGAATGGGTTGGGTATATAATTACATTGAGTGTCCCATCATGGTGTAATTGTTAGCAAGCTAGTCTCGCAGATCCACTACAGAATAGTGGGTTTGATCTTTTGCTGGATGCTTTATTGCACATCACATCCTACCCATGACCAAATCACGGTAGGGCAGTTATTCCTGAATTTGTGGTGAATGGGTTGGGTATATAATTACATTGAGTGTCCCATCATGGTGTAATTGTTAGCAAGCTAGTCTCGCAGATCCACTACAGAATAGTGGGTTTGATCTTTTGCTGGATGCTTTATTGCACATCACATCCTACCCATGACCAAATCACGGTAGGGCAGTTATTCCTGAATTTGTGGTGAATGGGTTGGGTATATAATTACATTGAGTGTCCCATCATGGTGTAATTGTTAGCAAGCTAGTCTCGCAGATCCACTACAGAATAGTGGGTTTGATCTTTTGCTGGATGCTTTATTGCACATCACATCCTACCCATGACCAAATCACGGTAGGCAGTTATTCCTGAATTTGTGGTGAATGGGTTGGGTATATAATTACATTGACTGTCCCATCATGGTGTAATTGTTAGCAAGCTAGTCTCACTGATCCATTACAACAGAATAGTGGTTTTGATCTTTTGCTGGATGCCTTATACATACAGCCTTCTGTCACATCCTACCCATGGCAAAATCACGGTAGGGGAGTAATTTGTGAATTTGTGGTGAATGGGTTGGGTATATAATTACATTGAGTGTCCCATCATGGTGAAATTTTAGCAAGCTAGTCTCACTGATCCATTACTACAGAATAGTGGGTTTGATCTTCTGGATGCCTTATACATACAGCCTTCTGTCACATCCTACCCATGGCAAAATCATGGTAGGGGAGTAATTTGTGAATTTTGGGTGAATGGGTTGGGTATATAATTACATTGAGTGTCCCATCATGGTGAAATTTTTAGCAAGCTAGTCTCACTGATCCATTACTACAGAATAGTGGGTTTGATCTTCTGGATGCCTTATACATACAGCCTTCTGTCACATCCTACCCATGGCAAAATCATGGTAGGGGAGTAATTTGTGAATTTGTGTGAATGGGTTGGGTATATAATTACATTGAGTGTCCCATCATGGTGAAATTTTTAGCAAGCTAGTCTCACTGATCCATTACTACAGAATAGTGGGTTTGATCTTCTGGATGCCTTATACATACAGCCTTCTGTCACATCCTACCCATGGCAAAATCATGGTAGGGGAGTAATTTGTGAATTTGTGGTGAATGGGTTGGGTATATAATTACATTGAGTGTCCCATCATGGTGAAATTTTTAGCAAGCTAGTCTCACTGATCCATTACTACAGAATAGTGGGTTTGATCTTCTGGATGCCTTATACATACAGCCTTCTGTCACATCCTACCCATGGCAAAATCATGGTAGGGGAGTAATTTGTGAATTTGTGGTGAATGGGTTGGGTATATAATTACATTGAGTGTCCCATCATGGTGAAATTTTTAGCAAGCTAGTCTCACTGATCCATTACTACAGAATAGTGGGTTTGATCTTCTGGATGCCTTATACATACAGCCTTCTGTCACATCCTACCCATGGCAAAATCATGGTAGGGGAGTAATTTGTGAATTTGTGGTGAATGGGTTGGGTATATAATTACATTGAGTGTCCCATCATGGTGAAATTTTTAGCAAGCTAGTCTCACTGATCCATTACTACAGAATAGTGGGTTTGATCTTCTGGATGCCTTATACATACAGCCTTCTGTCACATCCTACCCATGGCAAAATCACGGTAGGGGAGTAATTTGTGAATTTGTGGTGAATGGGTTGGGTATATAATTACATTGAGTGTCCCATCATGGTGTAATTGTTAGCAAGCTAGTCTCACTGATCCATTACTACAGAATAGTGGTTTTGATCTTCTGCTGGATGCCTTATACTTACAGCCTTATGTCACATCCTACCCATGGCAAAATCACGGTAGGGGAGTAATTTGTGAATTTGTGGTGAATGGGTTGGGTATATAATTACATTGAGTGTCCCATCATGGTGAAATTTTTAGCAAGCTAGTCTCACTGATCCATTACTACAGAATAGTGGGTTTGATCTTCTGGATGCCTTATACATACAGCCTTCTGTCACATCCTACCCATGGCAAAATCATGGTAGGGGAGTAATTTGAATTTGTGGTGAATGGGTTGGGTATATAATTACATTGAGTGTCCCATCATGGTGAAATTTTTAGCAAGCTAGTCTCACTGATCCATTACTACAGAATAGTGGGTTTGATCTTCTGGATGCCTTATACATACAGCCTTCTGTCACATCCTACCCATGGCAAAATCACGGTAGGGGAGTAATTTGTGAATTTGTGGTGAATGGGTTGGGTATATAATTACATTGAGTGTCCCATCATGGTGTAATTGTTAGCAAGCTAGTCTCACTGATCCATTACTACAGAATAGTGGTTTTGATCTTCTGCTGGATGCCTTATACTTACAGCCTTATGTCACATCCTACCCATGGCAAAATCACGGTAGGGGAGTAATTTGTGAATTTGTGGTGAATGGGTTGGGTATATAATTACATTGAGTGTCCCATCATGGTGAAATTTTTAGCAAGCTAGTCTCACTGATCCATTACTACAGAATAGTGGGTTTGATCTTCTGGATGCCTTATACATACAGCCTTCTGTCACATCCTACCCATGGCAAAATCACGGTAGGGGAGTAATTTGTGAATTTGTGGTGAATGGGTTGGGTATATAATTACATTGAGTGTCCCATCATGGTGTAATTTTTAGCAAGCTAGTCTCACTGATCCATTACTAAAGAATAGTGGGTTTGATCCTCTGCTGGATGCCTTATACTTACAGCCTTATGTCACATCCTACCCATGGCCAAATCATGGTAGGGGAGTAATTTGTGAATTTGTGGTGAATGGGTTGGGTATATAATTACATTGAGTGTCCCATCATGGTGTAATTGTTAGCAAGCTAGTCTCAGTGATCCATTACTACAGAATAGTGGGTTTGAATCTCTGCTGGATGCCCTTGTCGGGTTGTCTTCCCTTGCCTGGAAGAGTTATCTTCCCTCTGGGTTCCTGTTTTTACCACCAGGAGTTTTGTGTATTTAAGTGCCTGTTTCAAACTCTCCTTCTCTTTCTTCTCCGGGGACCCACACACATGGGTTAGACGTTTATGTCTACACCTTCTCGTGTAGGGGCTTCGGCCACCATTACAGCCACTAGTAAGTGACTTTAGCCTACGGACTCTCCATAACTATTCCTTACTTCTATATGTACATTTAGGTATCTCTTGTAAACCTCCTTATTGTATCTCTATTCATGAATGTGTCCTTTTTTATATCTTCTTTGTATTTCTGTTATATGTATCATTTCCTCGTGCCTGTATTAAAGTCCAATGTATGTTTAACACCCTTGTCAGAATTGTTTGTTTCAACCAATTATAATTCATATTATAACCTTGAACCTTACACCCTATACTTACAGTGTTTGGTCACATCCTACCCATGACAAAGTCATGGTAGGGGACAAATTTGTGAATCTGTGGCAAATGGGTTGGTTGAATAACTATATTGAGTGTCCTATCAAAAATATTATTTTTTTAAATTGAAAATGCCTGAGTCTATTCTAGTAGTGACCAGGTTTGTGGTCGAATTACCGTCGAATTGGTAAGACATGGCAACAAGCGGTTGTAACTTAATACAAACCCGTCTTGTTGCAATTCTACTGCAGAATAACAGGGTATTTATAAAACTCCACAATATCATTGAAACCAAGCAGCCAATCAGAACTCAAGGAATGGAATCACCCAAATGCATGAATGGACTATTCTTGATTTCCATAAATACCAACTGTCTTGGACACTGCTTCAGTTGTGCTTAGCTAGTTGCTGTTATTCAATATAAAATCATATATAGGATTGCTTTTAATATGTTTGGTTTGAATATTCTTCAGTTTGAATTGAGTTCTTCTTCTCCTAGACTGGCTGCCTAACCAATGTTAAAAGGCCAGTCTGCCCTACTATTTACCCATAGTTGGAGGAAGAATAATTGGATTCATACTTTTCCCAAGGGTATTAGCACTATGTAAACTTTGACTTCGTCCAGGAATTGAACTCTGGTCGACGAGTCCATTTCCTGCAACTCTAACCAGTACACCACCCCACTTCCCGTACACCACCGTGCTTCCCAATTGTGTATTATGGTGTAATGGTTAGCAAGCTAGTCTCGCAGATCCGTTACTACTTAGTATCATCTGCGTTATTCAGACTATTGTCCCCATCTTCATTGTTATTTGTACAATGTTTCAGCTGATATGCCCTCCAGCCTTCTTCAGGTATTTCTTGTCGGACTCGGGAACCTTCTCGGACTCAGGAACCTTCCTGGACTCGGGAACCTTCTTTTTGAACTCGGGAACTTTTTTGTTGTAATTGGGAGCCATCACAGAACTTTGAAACTAACCCTTTATTTAGTCCACGGGGGTATCCTGTTCTCATTCCGCTAACCATAGCTGGGGTAGGAGTTGTGTTAATTATTATTCTATGTTACTGCCTCTACTTAGGATTGAACCTGGAATCCAGATATAACTGTCACTTAGAACTGTCTTAACCCAACTACCTTATCCACTAGGCCATGTGTCCAATTGGACACATGGCATAGTGAATAAGGTAGTCCGAAAAGAAGGTTCCCGAGTCCAAGAAGGTTTCCGAGTCCGACAAGAAATACCTGAAGAAGGCCGGAGGGCATATCGGCCGAAACATTGTACAAATAACAATGAAGATGGGGACAATAGTCCGAATAACGCAGATAATACTAATCATCAAGCCTCATCTCAAACATTCAGAGAAATACTAAGTCAATGTAATTCCTTATTATTACTGCTCTATGTTTTTGACATATTGAGCACTTTTGGATTATTTACTAATGTCACTGCAATGGAAAAGTTAAAGCAGCAATTGGATACTATATATATATATATATATATATATATATATATATGTGTGTGTGTAGTATATTATGAAAAAATGAAAAAACACAGGTTTAAATGGGTGAAGTGGTGAGTTTATTGGCCGACGCTGCAGTGTTTCTATCTATTAATTAGATCATCTTCAGGGCATTTGTTGGTATATGGAAGGTAATAAGAAAAAAAGTTGTACAAATAACAGTGAAGATGGGGACAATAGTCCGAATAATGCAGATAATACTAATCATCAAGCCTCATCTCAAACATTCAGAGAAACGTTACTACTTAAGTAGTGAGATTGATCTTCATTGGACAAACCATTCTTGCAACATATCCCACCCATGACAAACAGGTTTGTTAGGCACCTAATTACATTCACAATCCAGATGAGAATACATTTCATTCATTATTTTCTTTTTTTATTAATGTCCAAATATACAAAAGCAGCCATATTGATTTTTACAACCCTCCTCCCTCTACCTAGTAACCTGACCCCACCATTCCACAACTGACCATGCCAAAATCTCAGCTGGAAAGTCACGTGGGTGTATGTGTTGCTTTTTCTGACACCCTCACGGTGACGGGGGTGGGGGGAATTGTTTTGTCCATTGGAAAAAATCAATATCTCTGCCTTTGAACATTAGATGTTCATAAAAGTTTAATAAATAAAATAACAATGACTGATATTTATTTTTATCTGGAGGATATTGAACTGCGATGAATATACATTTAATAAAAATGAAAATCTAAGGAAAACATAACTTGATACATTAATTCATTTATAAGTTTTAAGAAGAAAAAAAAATAAAGGATAGCATTAATTGATTGATGTTGTATAGATTTAAAGTTGTTGCATAGTGATACAGTTATACACTTTTTTGACCTCAGAATTGCAAAAGTGTACTGCTTAAAGTTTTTAAAAAAATTGTTACACTAAAATAGAAATATCGTTAAACACTGGGCAAAATTACAATCGAATAGTTAGTAATTTTCAGTTTCTCTGAGTATAGGATAAGTTTATAATCTCAATTCCCTTAAAATAACAAAAAAGTCAAAAAAGTGTATAACTGAATCAGTATGAAACAACTTTGAATATATACAACATCAATTAATGTTGTTCCTTTTTTTTTTTTTTAACTTATGAATGAATGAACGTATTATCAAATTACATTTTCCTTAGAGTTTCATTTTTATTAAAAGTGTGGCGTTACTTTCGTATTTTGCCTGGAGAGTTGTCTGCCCGTTTAGTTTGCTGGTTCCCGCTAGGGGCCGGTTATATTTAAGCGGCTGGTTTGAACGTCTCTTCCTCTCTTTTCTGGTTGTTCGACCCACGAGACACGACTATGGGTTAGACTCTGGTCTACCCCCCTCTTGTTGGGGCTTTGGCCCCCCTTACATTACTGTAAGTGATTTATACGGCATGGACTATTCTTAGTCTCATGTCTGTACTTTTATGTTTTTCCCTTCTACTTTTGTATGTATGTTTATGTACACCTATGTATTATGTACCTTGTTAATCCATGTGCTGTACCATATTAAATGTTTTGTCTATTAACCCTTGTCGGATTTGTATCTTCAAGTATATATCACTTTTAATCTTACAAAAGTATTAATCCCAGTTGAGAAATTAAAAATATATAAATTGGACTTAATTTCATATTTCCACTAACATCTGTCCGGTAGATTATTTAAGCCCCTGAATTCACAGTCTACCCTTTCTCAGCCGGTATATCATGGTGTAATGGTTAGCAATCTCATCTCACAGATCCCTTATGTATGTATAGCGAGTTCAATCCTCACTGGATGCCCTTTACTTGCAACCTTGTATCACATCCTACCTGTGGCAAACGAATTGGGTAAATAAGTAATGTTTAAATTTTACATCTATTTACACAGATATTCATCCTTGACTAACCCGGGTATACACCCATGCATGTGTATGGATACGTGTTTTAACTCGATTATCAGAGTTAACAGGTAAATAATAGGAAGAAAACATAACTTGTATTAAGTATTGAAGAATAGGTTTACTAAGCAAAGATAAAAGGTGAACAGAATAATTAGCGTTTGCTCGGTTGTTTCTCCCTTCCCAAGTTTCGTCAGACACTATTTATAGGAAATACAGACAACTTCATTTGTATTATTCTGTTACTAGCAGGACCTGTGGATATACCACAGTATGACAAGTCTATAATTACAACGTTTGATATTTTTATTTAATAGCTATTGTAATAGTTCAATATGTAAAATGTATAATAATCTTGATTTAACCCTCTTTCTTCAAAGAGGTGTTGTAAAATATTTACATTATTTTGCTGATAAAAAATCTGGTTGGGGGGAGGCGTTTAAAATATCTACATCAATTTGCCGACAAAAAACACTACTCAAAAAATATGCCCCAGCCGATCTAACAACTGAGGTGTAAAAAACACTACTACATCGGTGAATAATAAACAAGATTTTTAATTGATGCGTTACTATTTATACATTTTATATTCTTTTCTTGTGGTAATAACTGAATTATATATAAACTCAGGAGGCGCTCTTCGCAGAGTTCCGTCCCGGTCTCTTGCCTTAAAAAAACGCTAGGCGGTGATAGCTGAAATAACGTAAATGCGATAATTTACTCCTCTTTAACATAAGAGTATCTGAAGCTCGCTTGTACCTCAAATTTTAGCTCAAAACACAAAGCAAAAAAAAAAAAAGAGAAATCGACCGAGTAACAGCTCGTTAGTTGGGGCACCAAGAGCAATGCATTTGTAAATAAGAGAGATGCCTCTAGAAGCAACAGATTTTTTTTTATTCAACTATTCTCAAATCAAATTAGGATTTCCAATATTCAAAATAATCGGATTAAATTTGGTGCTCCAAGTTTTAAGCTGGAATTGCCCGGCACACATTCAAGAAGGGATGGGGGGTGCTATCTTTTAGGTGAAAAATTTTTACATTTGTAGTATGACCACATGTTAGAACATTTATAAACTTATAAGTTTTTATTAAAACAGTTTGTGACTATGCTAGTATTTATTGTTTTGATACTATTCGCAGAATTCTGTCTCGGTCTCCTGCCTTAAAAAAAAAACGCTAGGTGGTGATAGCTGAAAAAACGTAAATGCGATATTTTACTCTCTCCAGTCTTTTTTTCGACAAGTAAATGTAAATATTTTAACCCTCTCCCTTTTTAAAACACTTTTTCGGTATTTTTATTTTATTTTAATATATTTATTTCCAACAATCAATTACAAATAAAAAATCAAAATATTTAGTTATTCTTTTTATTTTAACTGAAGTCCATAGCTGTTGTATTTTTATCAACAAATTATTTTTTTTTAGTGTTAAAAGTAAACCAAATTTTTTATTGACAAGTAAATGTAAATATTTATCTCCTTCCCCCAAATATTTTAAAGAGAGAGAGGGTTAAAATATTTACATTTACTTGTTGAAAAAAGACTGGAGGGGGTAAAATATTGCATTTACATTTTTTCAGCTATCACCGGCTAGCGTTTTTTAAGGTAGGAGGCCGGGACGGAACTCTGCGAATAGTACCACTCAGGATTAAGAACGCACAAAAGATGCCCAACCATGTGTTTTTTAAAACAAGTTTTTTTAAAATAAATACATGCCCAATATCATTGACTTATAAATATTCTTTTTTTTTATATATATATTTATAGTTATGTAGTATATTAGGAAAAATGAAAAAACACAGGTTTAAATGGGTTAAGTGGTGAGTTTATTGGCTGTCGCTGCAGTGTTTCGATCTATTAATTAGATTATCTTCAGGGCATTTGTTGGTATATGGAAGGTGATAAGAAATTATTTATCACAGAATAACAAGAAAAGTGAGTGGTAGTTGTTTTTATTCAGTCTGTTTAAAAATTTTTGAGGTTTGAAAAAAGGGATGGTTTTGAAATATGACGTCAAATATTCTATTTTATGGCGTGAGTATGGGACGGTGTATGTGTGTGTATCGAAAGGAAACATTGTGCATTTTTTAGGTGTGTGTGTGTGTGTGTGTGTGTGTGTGTATTGGTAAGAGGTAGGGGAAGAGAGGTGTTTATAGTTATCTAATGTTTAGTAAGTTTACTAGAAATTATTTACAAACAATAAATATTCACTTAAACTTTTCCAACCTTAAATTTGAAGATTTTTTTGTATTCCAATGTAATGTATATCCGGTATAGTTTTGCACATGTCATTAGTTTAAATTTGAGCTTGGCAAAAGAAAAATGTGATTATAATGCGTTTTAAGTAAGTAATTTTAATAAAATGTTATTGTGATGTGAATTTATGGTGGTGGAGTTCATGGGATATATATATATATTTGGGTAATTTACTCATCACACTATAAGGTCACATGTATTAAGGCAGAAAAGCAAAGAACTTATAAATTTAACAAATAAAATGTGTATTAAAACAAAAATTTACAATAATCAAGAATACTGATCAATGAACAAATACTGAACATTTAAAAAAGCATATTCTGCAGGACTTCGATCAGTATTCTCCATCTCTCCAATACACGCGGGCATGCCTACAAAGTCAGAAAACAGCACTGTTCACGTGACTTTCAGAAACATTTTTTGACGCTCAGAATTGCGGAGACATGGAATAAACTGCCTGCATCTGTTGTAGGCTGCCGGAGCACTGAATCTTTCAAAGCCTCCATGCTTCCTGTAGTCCACCAACACTATATTTGATGCCACTCTCCACATACACATGCACACACATACATGCATATTACTACTGTAAACTGTTCATGTTCCTGACACAACATTATTCTGTGTACTTGACATGAGACTTTGATGAGTTGTGGTGCACCTGAGCACTGTACACAATAAATTTCATTATTATTATTATTGTAATCTCTTGTTTTAATACAAATATTACTTGTTCAATTTATGAGTTCTTTGTTTATCTGTCTTAATATATGTAACCTTATGGTGTGTTGATTAGAATTACCCAAATATATATATATATATATCCCATCAACCCTAACACCATAATTCATTAATTCATTTTGTTACTATATATACATTTTATATTCTTTTCTTGCGGTAATAAATGTATTATGTTTTATATTGTGACCGATTGAAATATAAATGATTCCTTCCTTTATCTTTTGTGTTCATGTTTTTTTCCTTAAACACTATCGTGTGGGGCATTGTGGTAAAGATCAAATACCTAAGGGGGCGCGGCTAATTTAGTTTGTGGAGCATGATGGAAACACTACATAATAAAACCAGTCTTCCCGTCATTACCCACAAACTAAATTAGTCCACTACCATGACTTTGCCACAGGTAGGATGTGACACAAGGTTGCAAGTAAAGGCATCCAGTAAGGATTGAACTCACTATTCAGTATTAATGGATCTGCAAGACTAGCTTGCTAACTATTACACCATGATGGGATGCTCAAATATGTATTTTAACCAACTTATTCATCATGGCTAGTATGTGACACAAGATTGCAAATAAAGGATTGAAATTTACTATTCAGTAGTAATGGATCTGCAAGACTAGCTTACAAACGATTATATGCTGATGAGACACACTATTGACCCAACCCATTTGCCACGGGTTGGATGTGACACAAGGCTGCAAGTAAGAGGCTATGTTGATTTAAAAACAAATTCTGATGCAGGGTCGTCCACAAAGCGTTTCTTCACTGACTGCAGTCTCGCGTAGGCCGACTGCTTCTGCCCAGTGCTCCACTCACTTCAGTTATTTATGGGCATAGTCCCCAACATCCGGGTACATCAGTCGAACCTCACGCCCGTGCAATGCACAATTCTCGTGCATTTGAATGGACGCGTGTAGGCCCCCAACATCCGGGCACCTGAATTGCACCTCGCGTCCGTCCAGCGCCTAAATCGCATTTCTTTGCATTCGGGAGGGCGTGGGTTCAACTCCAGCAGGCAAGACAATGTCTTGCTCTTTTTCTAAATGAGTATGGTTGTACTCGTTCTCCGTCACAGAGGCATCCACTCATTATTCAGTTGTTATGGATCTGTAAGACTAGCTTGCTAACCATTACCCCATGATGAAACACCCAGGTATGTACCCAACTGATTTGCCATGGGTAGGATGTGAGTGACACAAGGTTGCAAGTAAAGAGCATCCAGCAAGAATTGAACTCACCATTCAGTAGACATCTGAAGAAGACCAGAAGCTACAATGGTCGAAACATTGGGACTAAAGTAAAAATACTACTACATTAGCACCTGAGAGGGATGGCTAGTTTAGTTTGTGGAGCATGATTGAAAAACTACACAAATAAAACCACTCTTTCCATCATGACCCACAAACTAAATTAGTCCTCTACCATGATTTTGACTTAATTAGGATGTGACACAAGGTTGTAGGAATGAATCTGCAAGACTAGTTTGCTAACCATAGAATGCTCAAATAGGTATGTATTTTACCCAAACTATTCGTTATGGGTAGGATGAGACACAAGGTTGCAAGTAAAGGGTATCCAGTGAGGATTGAACTCACCATTCAGTAATAACGGATCTGCAAGTCTAGCCTGCTAACCATTACACCTTGATGGGACACCCAGGTATTTACCTAACCCATTTGCCATGGGTAGGATATGATACAAGGTTGCAAGTATAGCATATCCATTGAGGATTGAACTCACTATTCAGTAGTCATGGATCTGCTAGACTAGCTTGCTAACCATTACACCTTGATGGGACACCCAGGTATTTACCCAACCCATTTTCCATTCCTGGGTCATTCCTAAAATAAGGTAACCAAGCGACTACCCGGTACTATTAGTATTTTGGTGCTCTTCCAATATGTGATCTACCGAGTTGTTTACATTTCAATATGTGATCTACCCATTAACTACCCATTATTTTCCCATTAAACTAACCCTAAACCCTAACCCTAACTTCTTTTTTTCTAGTAGATCACATGCCATGAATAGTAGATCAATAGTAGATCACATATTGGAAGAGCACCAGTATTTTTGTAATTTAACCATTGTAGTTCTTTTAAACAATAACAAAATAAATAAATATTATTCTAATCAATTATTATTTTGATAACTCCATTGCAATCTATTAGATTTCCATACGACACAGTTGAATGAGCTGTATATCTTTATCAAATTCTAAAATTACTTGATTAGTTAAATTAAAAGTTTAAAGTTAATAGAAAAATGACGTGATAATGTGCATTTTTTTTAAATTGAAATAATTTTGATTTATTTCTAGATATATATGTACCTTAATTAGTTGTTTTCCACCATTTTATTCAGGCAGTTAAAAGCAATGTTTTCAGTGTTGATTTGTAAAATACGCAGGTTCTCCTCAGTTTTAAGACTGTGTTGCGCCAAAATCTCTATTTTCAATTCATATTTCGTTTACTAAACAACGTTGAATAAACGTCTCGCTGTGAAGTTCCAAACAGTAAAAATCTCTGAACAAAGGGAGGTGATCCGTACTAAACTCTTAAAATACAGTTATTTTCCAAGAAGTTTTACGCTATTGCAGCTTTTATGACAAAAAAAAATAATAATAATAAATAAATAAATAAATAAATAAATAATAATAATAATAATAATAATAATAATAATAATAATAATAAGAAGAAGAAGAAGAAGAAGAAGAAGAAGAAGAAGAAGAAGAAGAAGAAGAAGAAGAAGGAAAAAAAGGAAAAAATATCTGGACCTTGCCAGAGAACTGAAAAAGTTATGGAATATGAAAGTGAAAGTGATACCAATTGTAGTTGGTGCACTTGGAACAGTCCCAAAAGGATTGGAAAAGGGTCTGGAAAGTTTGGAAATCAAAGGAAGGATTGAAACCATTCAGAACACTGCACTACTGTAATCTGCCAGAATACTCAGAAGAACAAAAATTTGTTAAAATAACAAAAAAAAAAAACAAGCAACTAAAATACCTAACCCTTTTTATCATACAGGTATTAGAAGGCAGTGGCTGAGGGTCAACCACCAGTTTATTAATACATATGAAGTTGTTTCTTCTAATCTATTGATACAGATAAAGGTTGGTTGGTTGGGTTTGGTTTTTTACGGCATATCAACCCCAGTAGGTTATTTAATGCCGACAAAGTTGTGAAATAAATTCATTCTTAATGCATAATACAATTTTGTTTATCAACTCATGTTTTTCTATTCAACCCATAGATAGGACCCTAACAGGTACTACCACTCCGGGTCATAGGAGACCAGGGAGCAATAGTGATAAAGGGCGCTCCACATTCCCCAGACCTCCAGAACTGGAACCTCACCATCAGATAAAATTTAATGTCATTCCCAGGATTTAAACTCGGGTAGACGGGTCCATTTCCCATGACTTTAACCATTACTGTATGCTACAAGGACTATTGTGATAGATGTGGCCTGCCATTTTCTCACAGACATGGCCCCTGGACCTTATGTAGTACAAGATTGCAAACACCTGATATATACAAAGTGTCCCTTTCTAAGTCTTCATTCAAACTTACACATACCCACTGCATATAAAAGAGTAGGGCCATTGTCAGTTAAACCAGCCCTTTAATATTGCTCATAAAATAGTGACCATGTGCCAGACAGCCCAATTATAATTATACTATCAAGTTATAATATAAAGGATCTTATAATTCCTAGTGGAATGTAATCATGAAATTTATTGTGTACATTGCTCAGGTGCACCACAACAAATATTATACAATCAAAACGGGTATGATTAGGTATTATCTATTACCAAACTCTGCAGTATTGAAACAGCATAGGTGAAAATATAAATATGTAGCAACAACAAATTAAGTCAACTTTTTATTTATACAATTTTATCTCTACTGACAACGTGACCTGATGATGATGATGATGATGATGATGATGATGATGAAAATCAATCAGCATCAGATTTAATATAATCTTTCATCATCAATCATCATGTCACGCAATTAGCACGGATATCCATGACAATCTCTCGCCAACCTTCCCTATCATTAATTGCCCCAGGGAGGTCCTCTGCGCAGCATCCAGCATCCTCGCATAGTTGGTCAATGTAGGTCCTTGGTGGGTGCCCCACGTTAGCATGTCCATGTGCTGGCTTCTGCAGGAGAACATCACTTATAAGCTCGTCCTTGCTTCTCCAGCAGTGTCCTGCATGCCTTGTCCATCTCACTCAGATGGTTTGTGAGATGGGGGGCAGGTGGTTGTACAGCTGTTTCCTTGTGGGGGTACTGTTTCCACATAGTTGGTCAATGTAGGTTCTTGGTGGGTGCCCCACGTTAGCATGTCCATGTGCTGGCTTCTGCAGGAGAAAGTCACTTATGAGCTCGTCCTTGCTTCTCCAGCAGTGTCTTACATGCCTTGTCCATCTCACTCGGATGGTTTGTGAGATGGGGGGCAGGTGGTTGTACAGCTGTTTCCTTGTGGGGGTGCTGTTTCCACAATTTGTTCAAGACCGCACGCAGCATTCTTGTGCAGCTCCCATCTAGCTTATTCTCAAGGCGCCTCATTAGGGTCCAAGTGGTGCAGCCATACAGCAGTACTGATATAAACACAGCTTTAAATTCTTTCTATACTAACAAAGTAAATATTTCTAGTAGTTAGGGAAAAATTAAAGACAAAATAATTTTTACCTAAAACTTGTTGAGTACCAGAAAAGTAAATTTTGGCACTTAATTTGTATATTGTGCATTGAAATTCAGAAAGAAGAGGATATTCATTTAAAGCAAAGACAAGGAATTTTTAATTGTTAGAGGTGTACATATTTATCAGTTACTAAATAGAGAGTAGTCTCCCCTTATCGATGTTCGAAGATCTTGATTAATAGTTTGAAACTGTGGACAACTAAAAACAGATATATATATATATATATATATATATATATTTTTTTTTTATACATATGAAGAGATGCTGATAGGTACGCATCAGGCGTCCCTGATGTATAAAAATGTTAATTATAAAAATGTATATATATATATATATATATATTCCTTTACTAAAAATCTATATATATATTATATTATATCTATATATATATTATATTATAAAAATCTATATATATATTATATTATATATATATATATATATTCCTTTACTAAAAATATATATATATATTCCTTTACTAAAAATCTTTTGAATTCCAACCGTCACATTTCTTAAAACTCATCCCCTTCCGTTTAAATTGTTTTCGTCTTGTTGCCAACATCTCAAAAATTCGCTACATTTGGTTGACAAAAGATATACATATGAGACATGACCGACATATATATGGCGTGAATGCCTATGTTGGTGAATATTGTAACGTCTTTCGTTCTTTTTTGCAGTATTAAGGTTTTTTGTTTTGTAAACTGATTTGACTTTCCTCTCCGACCCAAATAATGACGGGAGTGAATGAGCTCTGATGATGATTTTTGTAAAATCGAAATATTGATCAATATCAGCTATGATTATATTATAAATTGTTTTCTCTTTAACAGCATTGTGTGATGTTTTCATTCCACCTTTTCTTACTCATATATATATATATATATATGTAAAAAATATTACATATTGTTGGATTTACTTCCACTTTTTCTTCATATATATATATATATATATAAGAGAGAGAGAGAGAGATGATGATAGGTACACGTCCTGCATCACTAACGCACAAAAATCTAAAAGGATGCAGTAAAATCATATCCATGCATCCCAGTGTTTTTCTTTTTTCTTCCCTCACTATTTTAAGCTAACTGTTAATACATTTCAATAGTTTCTTAGAAATGAATTACACAGGATAGGTTACAAAGTAGGAGTAAGACGGCCATAAGTTGGGACCCATAAATTTTCCTGGGGACTCATTCAAAGCAAATATGTGCGTCCCAGGATGCACTAAATAAAAAAGCTATCAGCATCTCTGCATATGTAAGTAAAAAGTAAAGTCAGCAGAGTGTCGGTATCAGGTAGGACAGTGAGGGAGTCTATACCCTTTTCACTGGACCAGTGGGATGGTTTTTGCATCTGAGGTGGAGCACCATCCTATCATCAGCTTCCCACTTTACTGCAAAGATCCAAACTGTGCTACACATGAACAGAGTTGGCACAGGCTGGTATTGAACCCAAAACCTTGTGGTTCCTTGGCGGATGTTCTACCAATTGAGCTAAACTGGCCCCTCTGATCAATTTCATTCATGATCTAGATACAATATCTATTAATAATGGAGATTCGCTTCCGGTTTTTGTCTGTAACAAAAACCAAGTCACTGCTTACGTCACATTACCCAAAATCATCATAACATAGAATCGGCGGCCTAAAGTCAGTATCAGCTAGACAGTGAGGGAGTCTATCCCCTTTTCACTAGCGCTAGACCAAGGAGATTATTTTAGCGTCTGAGGTGTAGTGCCACACCTATAACATAGAATAAATACACTCAAAATTTGAACATGCAACATTAGACAGTCCTCATTGTTTTTTAAAACAAGTTTTAATAAATACACGACTGGTATTATATATCTATATATAGTTTGTTTTATTTTAATACATATTTAAAGTTTACATTTCAAATTGTTTTATTTTTTTAATCCTTTAATGAATTTGATGATTTTACTTACTTAGGGTACAAACTCGCTGACATTGAATTTTTTACTCCCACCCCTCAGGCAATATGTTTCAAATGTCTATTTTTACATCGTCCGGAAGGGTGTTTTTTATTTTGCTAATGAGAATAACAACAATAAAATAAAATTATTATAACTCCTAAAAAGTAAGTTGACAGGGTGGTTTAATATTGATATCAGCCAGTCAGCAAGGGAGTCTATCCTCTTTTCACTAGCGCTAGACCAAGGAGATTGTTTATGCATCTGAGGTGGAACTCCACACCTACCATCAGGTCCAAAGTTTACTGCAAAGATCCCTCTGCTACTTATACACTGGTTCTTTAAAAACAACTTTGGCTGTAAATGATCTGAACCCTACCCCTCAGGGAAATTGGCAAACTACCCTCAGTAGAAGTGAACACTGATTTTTCCGCAAGACAAGAAAATGAACAGAAGGTTAAAAAAGAAACAAGAAAGAGAGCACCCCATTGTAGCATTTGCTGAATTTTAGATATTTTAAGAACACATTTTATGATATTTTTGTGTTAAAGCAGGCAGTTGTATTGTTTTCGAAAAAGTTTCTAAGATTTGTTCATTTTGCACGGAGACTTTCAAAATAGCTACTGGCTTGGTTCAAAGTGACAGTCAAGGGAGGTTACTCTAATTGCCTTATTTGCTAGGAATTTTGACAACTAAAGGTGAAAATTACCCAGGACCATAACTAATCTGCAGAGAACAAGCTGCCTCATCAATGATAACTCACCAGTTTGCTTATACCATCTCTTGGGCTTGTTGAATCTTCTCATCAGTGGTGGAGGTTGACGGGCATCCTGCTCCTTCTTCTAGCATCATGCTTATCCAGCCATTCTTAAACTTCTCTATCCACATACACATTCCTACACGGTAATTCATTGTCCCCGTATTGTACTAGAAACTACTGATGAATTTCAGCCCCTGACACTTTTTCTGACCAGTGATGCAAAGCGTCTGTAATAAAAGCTTGAAAAAAAAAGTTATTTAAAATGCTAAAGATATCATAGTTATTACCAGCCCAGAAGTTTAAGCTTTGGTAAATGTAATTTTAATTAAGTTTTCCTTTTCCTTATGTCTGAATTGTTTGTATATTTATTCTATATACTAGCAAATATATGCACCCTTCGGGTGCAAGTATTTAGGTTTTGATGTTATAAAATATTGTATCAAATTATAAACTATTTAGAAAATGATAAACTGAGGGGTATAATCGAAAAATAGAACAGCTTTAGATTTAACTCTTCCATCATTTTCTTTCACTCCCGTCTTTCATTTTTCCTAATTTATCTATTTAGTTAGATTATAAAGTATTTAATAAAATTACAGTTCTTTCGTCTTGTTTATGGATTTTCTTTTAAGATGTATCCCCGAGATCTTTGCTCAGATTCGTTAAGAGAAACCAAACAATTAGAAATCAATAATACTAAGCATATAATTAAAATCAAATTTTAAATATCAATATGCAAATTAGCCTTCTCGTTCACACTGTAAACCGCTATTTTGTTATATATATAAATACAATTACATGTTATTAGTACGTAGATATGGTCAACAGTATTAATAAGGTATAACAATTTTATCAATAATTGAGGTTTAAATAAAAATAAATTCATGCTAAATGTGACGTCAATAACTAAGGGAATCGTGACTTGAATAGTGATTTAGTTTCGGTTACAGACAGACAAACACACAATCTCCATTATAATAAGATTTATTTATTACTGTCTGTTTATCATTGTATATATTTATATAGTTAACGTTAGTTTGTGGATCGATTTTATTAAAGAAAAGAATAGAAAAGACGTGATAAATAAATATATAGGAGAATAGGATAAGAGGAAATTCTGGGGACGAAGAAAAGAAAAGAAAGGAAGAATAAACATAAGAATCGAAGAAGGTAAAAGGAAAATGAAAGATGAGTTTTTGTAATATGAGGTATGTGGAGGTCCACCACTTAAAATTATAGACTCTGCCTGGGCGCGTGGTTAAAGCTAGCCAATCAACAGCTTGAATATGTGGTTAGTTAACTATTTAATCACTGATCTGAAAAGCCGTTCATTTGCACATTGTTTGACATTGACAAACGTACCTGCAGCCAAGAACTTTGATCAACGCAAAGATTTTACCCAACACTAAGGGACACCTAGGAACAACCAAAGAATTCTACCCAACACTAAGGGATGCCGAAAAACAACCATAGGTTTCTTCATTAAGGATCAGCCTCTGCTCAACACAGGGGATCTCCACTGTAAAGTGTTCTCACTTGAAGCCTAAAAATGGTTACAAAATCGTAACAAGATGAAGAAAGAAAGGTGGCAAGATAGAGACAACTGAAAAAAGTTATGGGTAAAATTGAAGGAAAGAAAGATGAAAGAAAATAATGGAAGGAAGGGAGGAAGAAAAGATGAAAAAAGAAAGAACGCAAGAGGAAAATGACAGAGGGTGGATGATAAACATTCAAAAGACAGGACTTACTGACGACAGGTCACTTCCTTGGTGCATAATACTAGTGGAGTGGCCATGTTTACACTGTAAAGACAGCAAGCAAAATGGCATGATCAGGCTCAAAGTTCAATCACATGACCACAACAGTGCCAACAATAGGCAGTGTGACAATAATATAGATACTAGTAGGACCTGTTGATATACCACAGTATAATAAATTAATTATTACAATGTTTGATATGTTTACGTTAGAGTTATTGCAATATAATTCAATATGTAAAAAGTATAATAATCTTGATTCAACTCTCACTATTTTTTCTTTCCTTCTTTTCATTATGTTCAATTGAAATAGATTAGCATTATCACCCCTCTCTCTTTCCCCTACCCTCTTTCTTTCTTATATTTTTTCTGTGTAGTATGTCCTTTTTCTTCCTTTATGATAAAAACAGATTGGTCCATTATTTAGCTGAGGTGACAACATTCATAAGAAATGAAAATTTGGCAGATAAGCAACACCAGATGATCAGTATTTGCATTTCATCTTGGATGACTTGGATGGGCTCATTTTTAATTAGAGGGTGCTGCAAGATGATAACCGTCATAAAATTAAGGAACACGAATATTAATATATAAATGTTATGGCAAACATGTGGATAATTTTTTTTTACTCTCCCTTGTAAAATTAGTGAATGGTTGGGTATAGTTTTGATCTTTCTGTCAAATCTGGACTAAATTTTACTTACATAGAAACTAAATGAGGGGGGGGGCTTCTTCTTTTTTTAAATTTGTAAATTTTGTATCTTTCAACATTTTTTTTGTTGTTTTTTTTTTTGTCTAAATTTTTAAAAAAATATTTTTCATGTTTTGACCCTAAAGCTAACCCTAACTAGCATTCATAGGTAAAAATTTCAGAGGCTTTTTAATGCATATACCATTATTTCTGTAGGAAGCGCGTGGTGTAATGGTTAAAGTCATGGGAAATGGACTCGTCACACCGAGTTCAAATCCTGGATGTGGTAATTGCATTTCACTTAGCGCTAATACCCTTGGGAAAGGCATGAATCCTACTCTCCCTCCAGCTATGGATAAATAGTAGGTCAGACTGGGCTCTTTAACCTTGGTCTAGGAGAAGGAAAACTCAATTTTTCAAACCTGTTGAACTCCGCTTAAGAAATTGACCTTGTGTCACATCCTGCTTGTGCGGAGGAGTTGGTAAATATTTTTTTTTTTATTTTTTATTTATTTATACCATTATTTTTCATGTTCTTCTTTTTCTAACCCGAATGAGCTTCAACAAAAAAGACATTTTTATAAATGATCTTTTTCATATTTTATACTTAATCAGGACTTTTTTTTTTATTGGTAATGTTTTTTCACAACAACTTACAATATTGGCCAGAATGGATGACACAAATGATTGTAGCAAGAAGAGCTCAAATCAAACTATCTTTTTGGTACAAATAATGTTCAATAGTTATGAAATAATAATAGACAAAATCTTTGTCATAGATTCAGCGCCACATCAGGATATTGATCTTGCTATGAAAAAAAAATCAGAAATCATCAATAACTTAAAATTGATTGATGTTGATACTTTTGGATTCCTCGGGTAAAAATGGTCTTATAAACCAAATTTTAGTTGTAGGGAAGCACGATAACTCATTTTACAGACAAAAATAGATTACAAAATGTCGCCATTTTTCAGGCCCCCCCCCCCAAAAAAAAAATTTGGAGAGCTAAAAATCAACATAACTCTGCCAATTTTTGGAATTGGAAGCTAAAATTTTAGGGATTGTCTAACTTTAACAGTCCACACCTGTACAAAATTTCAGAAAAATTGAAGGGGGTAGGTGACATGGAATTATCCCTTCATTTATTTATCCTTTCAACATATTATCAGATTCATTTCCATTTTCAACTTATATATAAATATATATATAAATATATATATAAATAAAGGTAATTTGCTTTAGAAGTATTGTTGAGTAAAGTATATTATTTATATTTTTTGCTGGAAGGCAGTTACAATGAGTGTATTGAATTTTATACGATATACGCATTGTAACTGCCTTCAAGCAAAAAATATAAACAACAATATACTTTACTCAACAATTCTTCTAAAGCAAATTACCTTAATCTCATTTCCTCATGCCGGTGTATAGGCCTAAAAAAATTTGCGATCTTAAACATCCACTCTCTCTGCTTTGTATAGTAGTAGTAATAGTGACGTATTTACACTTGACAAGCTAATTTCGCATACATCATTCACTGCGTATCGGTGGCCCAGTGATAGAGTCTCTGACTCTGTATGCTGAGCTCCCGGTTTCAATTTCTGTCGGAGGGAAATCACAAGTATACATCACTGATGAGACTTAATAAAGTTGAAATGGCTGCTGTGCGATGTTCTACGTAGTGGGCGATATTTGCCAAGTTCGCTTGTCATGATTATTTTCATTAATTATCGAATTTTATACGATATACGCAATGTAACTGCCTTCAAGTAAAAAATATAAATAATAATATAATATAATATAATATATATATTATATTATTATATATATATATATATATATATATAGTCACGTTATTTGCCGAATTAATAATAATAAAAAAATAAAAATATAAAAAGAAATTTATATCTTTATTTACATTTTTGCGATGAAAGGGAGATAACTCACTAAAAAGGAGTTTAATTTTGAATGTTTAAAAATTTTTTTCGAGCGTCTGTAAATTTAACGGAACAGAAACTCCCAGTAGGAAAAGAAAAATTGCCGGGTGAGGATAGTTGCGCGAATCTCGCATCTTCGATATTAATGAAGAGGAATGAAACATAATATTCCGAAATAAGAAAAAGAAACAAAAAAAAATTATATATATATATATCTTATTATAATGGAGATTGTGTGTTTTTCTGTCTGTAACCGAAACTATATTCCTACTCAAGTCACAATTCTCTTAGTTATTGACATCACATTCTCCATGATTTTATTTTTATCTAAACCTCAATTATTAATAATTGTCTTACATTATTAATACTGTTAACTATGTCTACATACTAACAACATACAATTATATTTATATATACAACAAAATAGCGGTTTACAGTGTGAACGGGAAGGCTAATTTGCATATTAATATTAAAAAATCGAATTTAATAAATATGTGCTTAGTATTATTGATTTCTAACTGTTTGGTTATTTTAATGAATATAAGCAAAAATCTCTTCAATGAATCTTAAATGAAATCCATTAACAAGATAAAATAACTGTCATTTTATTCTTTACTTCCTCTATATAACTAAATACTTAAAATTAGAAAAATAACAATGAAAGACGAGAGTGATGGAAGAGTAAGTTTCAGTTGTTCCATTTTTTATTATACTCCCTCTGTTTCAAATCTTTTATTATACTCACTGTTTCAAATCTTTTTATCTGTATTCTTATTTAGTTTCATTAGCCTTTCTATTTAATACATATTTTATTACATTAAAACTTAAATACTTGCACCCGGAGGGTGCATATATTTGCTAGTATATATAAAGAATTGAAAACAAACAAACAAAAAAAAAAGAGACTGAAAACAGATAAGTAAAAATTGAACGGTTTTTCTAAGAAAAATCTCTTATTTCTCGCTATCCACATATATTGGACATTCTTAATTCTCTCACTTCTTCTTTTTATTTTTGATTGAACACAAAAAGAAAAAAGATTATGAATGAATAAATTATAAATTATAAAATATATTTTTGTTTTTACATTATTCTTATTCAAATTTTGATATATGTTTTCTCTCAATTATTGTTGATTTTCTCAGAAGAATTAAAATCCGGCGTATCACACGCGTAAGTAGACGAACATAATAATATATATATATATATATATATATATGTAAAAATGGAAAAGGAATTGAATCCGACAATATGAGGAAAAATGAGTAAAGAAAAGAAAAGTAAATGGATAAAATGAATTTAATCAATCACTTACACATGTGTTTCGGTCAGTTTATGTGTGTGAAAATATTTCGCACACATACAAGAATCGAATAAATAAAATATTTCGCACACATACAAGAATCGAATAAATATTCACTCTGATGAAGGTCGATTCTTGTATGTGTGCGAAATATTTTCACACACACATAAACTGACCGAAACACATGTGTAAGTGATTGATTAAATTCATTTTATCCATTACTTTCTTTTCTTTACTCATTTTATAATATATATATATTATATATATATATATTTTCCAAATAAAAAATGCAACAAAATTAAAAAAAGGAAACAAGAAAAATTAGTTTTAATCTGTTTTTTCATGGAGCTTAAATCACGAGACTTTGAGACTGATGAATTTTAATATTCTTCTCCTTCCCCTCTCCTTCAGCTTCAACAGAATCAATGCCAACCTCCTCGTAATCCTTTTCAGAGCGCCAAATCTTCACGGGCCTCTGAGAACTCTCCTTCCTCCATACCCTCTCCCACGTACCAGTGGACAAAAGCACGCTTGGCATACATCAGATCAAACTTATGATCGAGACGGCCCAGGCCTCAGCAATGGCCGTAGTATTACTCAACATGCATACAGCACGTTGTACTTTGGCCAGATCACCACCAGGCACAACAGTGGGTGGTTGGTAGTTGATGCCAACCTTGAAACCAGTTGGACACCAGTCGACAAATTGGATTGTGCGCTTGGTCTTGATGGTTGCAATTGCAGCGTTAACATCCTTGGTACCACATCACCACGGTACAACATACAACAGGCCATATATTTCCCATGACGTGGGTCACATTTTACCATTTGGTTGGACGGCTCAAAACAGGCATTTGTGACCTCGGCAACAGTAAGTTGTTCATGGTAAGCTTTTTCAGCAGAAATAATAGGAGCATAAGTAGCCAGTGGAAAGTGGATACGTGGGTAAGGTACCAAATTGGTCTGAAACTCAGTCAGATCCACATTAAGGGCACCATCAAATCTCAGAGAAGCTGTGATGGAGCTAACAACCTGAGCAATGAGACGGTTCAAGTTTGTGTATGTGGGACGTTCAATATCGAGATTTCTTCTGCAAATGTCATAGATAGCTTCATTGTCGACCATGAAAGCGCAGTCGGAATGCTCAAGTGTGGTGTGGGTGGTCAGAATGGAATTGTAAGGTTCAACAACAGCTGTTTGCAACCTGTGGTGCTGGGTAGATAGAAAATTCAAGTTTGGATTTTTTTCCATAATCAACACTAAGGCGTTCCATCAAAAGAGAGGTGAATCCTGATCCGGTTCCACCTCCGAAACTGTGGAAAATAAGAAATCCCTGGAGGCCGGTGCATTGGTCAGCAAGTTTACGTATGCGGTCAAGAACCAAATCAACAATTTCTTTTCCAATGGTATAGTGACCTCTAGCATAGTTGTTGGCAGCATCTTCTTTTCCAGTGATGAGCTGTTCAGGATGGAACAGTTGTCTGTAAGTTCCGGTACGGACTTCATCTGAAAGAAGAAAAAATATCTTATTGATAATGGAGATTGGGTGTATTTCTGTTTGTAACCAAAATTATGTGACACTTATGTCACAATATTCTCAATGATTGCATAAATCTATTAATGAGAATTTAATTTATAGTTAAAATTGTTAATATATAGAATAAAAACACCTTATGTTATATACACGCAAAATTTGAGTAAGCAATTTTAAAAATTGTTTTTTTTACTCTCACCTTCTTTCAGTAACAAGAATTTAACTAAAAAGTTTACAAATAAATAAATACCCACAATTTTGTGTTAAATTTATGTGCAAAATATTCAAAATAATCATTTAATTAATAATTAATAGATGCATCTGCATTTTACCTCCATGTTTATTTGAGTTTCTTATTCCTTAAAACAAGGTTTCTCAATGAACGCCATGCAATTTGGGGAGGAAGGGTTCCCACAAGGGCAAATTTGAAAAATGGCGGCCCATAAATATTTAGGATCCACAAAATATATACAAAGATAAGTTGACAGAGTGGCCTATTGTCAGCATCAGCCAGACAGCGAGGAAGTCTATCCCTTTTTCATTACCACTACACCAAGGAGATTGTTTTTTAGCGTCAGAGTTGGAGTGCCACACCTACTATCAGCTCACCACTTGCCGTATAGATCCCTGTGCTACTCATACACTAACTTGGCAAAGGCCAGTATTGAAACTGGGAACCAATGGTTCCGAGCTGGATGTTTTACAGACTGAGCTAAATAGGCCCTATTATAAATATATACTTGGGGTATTTAGTAATTAATGATTATTTAAAATAAAATATTATTGTTTAGTTAAAATGTTAAATAAATCCAAGCCATTTTGTTAATATAAATATTAATTTAGGTAATTTATGAGGAAGTGTGTCCCGGGCTCCTGCCTCAGAAATTGCTACCCGGTGACAATTAAAATAACGTCCCCAGCTATGTTGTCTCGGCAGTGTAATTAAGTTCATAACAAAAACTGGGAATTGCATTCATTTTCAGTTTTAGGGCAACACAATTTTCCCTTGTTTTCTAAACACTTTCCACTTGTCACAAGCACCGTTGTACTTTGAAGTCAGACTGCAACCTCTGTCTCAGGCGACACTGCATTTATATTGCCATGGCTCGTTTCTGATTGGTTGTTCAGACATGACCAACTAATCATATAAATGGATTAGTCTCCTCTCGCAAACCTCTTTTTTGTCACATCTGGTTTCAGGGGAGGCCAGTCATTTTTTTGCATTACATTCATAGTGTAGTTGTTTCTTGAGCCCCCCCCCCTCACAGTCTATTAAAAAAACTTTTAAATAGTCCTAATTGACTTGTAGACCAGATCCCAACAGGTACTCGACACTCCTCAGATCTCTAGAACAGGAGCCTCACCATCAGATGCAGTTATGGGGGGGGGAGGTCTTACCTCTCTGCAGAGGATACAGTTAGCATACTCTAAGCCCCGCCAACAGGGTAATTGGGACCGATTTAGCTCAGTCCATAGAGCATCCACCTAGAAACTATAAGGTTCCGGGTTGGATACTGGCCCTTATGAGCTTGGATCTGTGCAATAAAGTGGGAGCTGATGGTAGGTGTGGTGCTCCACCTCAAATGCAAAACAATCTCACTGGTTTAGTGCTAGTGAAAAAAAAAAGATAGACCCCCCCTCACTGTCTGGCCAATACTGATAAGGGACCACCCTGTTGACTTTACTTTTGACAAATAAACATAATATAATATACATATAAATATAATGGTAATCTGAACATTAGCTACATAAATGAGAGTAACCTCCCTTGTTTCTTTCACTTTGAGGAAGCTGTCTATTTTGGCTGGCCATTTTCATTTCACCGTAATCAATACAACCGCCTGTTTTAACACGAAAATATCACAAGATATGTGTTATTAATAACAATTAAGTTCATTTCAAATAATGCATAAGCACAATTAAGAACACATTTTATATTTTCATGTTAAAAGATTCAGTTGTATTGATTCGAACAAATTCATATTTTCAGTATATATTTACAGTGAAATGAAAATGGCCGACCAAAACAGATGGCTTCCTCAAAGTGAAAAAAAAAGGGGGGTTACTCTTATTTATGTAGCTAATGTTCAGATTACCAACATAATATACAATACATAATAATCATATGTGAAAAAAAATAATAAATAAATAAAAATAAAGATAATAAAATAAATAGATAAATAAAAAAAAACTGCCCCTGTAAAAAAATTGATTTGAATAAATTTAGTATCTGCATTATCATACATATATTTACCAACCCTTCCGCACGAGCAGGATGTGACACAAGGTCAATTTCTTAAGCGGAGTTCAACAGGTTTGAATTCAGAGTTGTCCTTCTCCTAGACCAGTTGCCTAACCAAGGTTAAAGAGCCTAGTCTGCCCTACTATTTATCCATAGCTGGAGGGAGAGTAGGATTCATACCTTTCCCAAGGGTATTAGCGCTAAGTGAAATGCAATTACCACGTCTGCATTATCATATAAGAAATTATTTGGTATGCCTCATAGTTAAGGCAACTTTTAAATATGATACCAATTGAAAAGAGGTACTATCTATAGGAGATATATTTAAGTACATCTCTAGCATATAGCAACTTGCTCAGTTCATGGAAATAAATTACAAATTAAATTCTCCTTGGAAGCCTGGTTAAACACACCAGCTGCTCTATCAACTAAGCTTTGATGAACCACTGATAAGCAGAATGGCAAATCTAACCTTTTAAACTCATCCCTTACTCCTAACACTTAATATTGTAGACCCATGGTTAATACACCTGTAACTATCTTTTTTTAATAAAAAGTCAGGTATCTTCGAAATTATACTAAAGATACTATAATTTTATCATTTTTAGAGGAATATTATACACAACAACCAGTTTAGCGCAGTCGGTAGAGTATTCGTCTGGGAACCTCAAGGTTCCTGGTTTGATACCTGCCCTCACCAACGAGTAGCTCAGGGATCTGTGCGGTAAAGTAAAGAGCTGATGGTAGATGTGGTGCTCCATCTCAGACACAAAAACAAACTCCTTGATCTAGCACTAGTGAAAAGGAGATAGATTCCCTCACTGTCTGGCTGATACTGACTTTAGGCCACCCTGACGACTTTTTATATACACAAAATGGATCTATTTAGATATTACAGTATCTTCCGTAAATAAGTCCATTTAATGTTAATAGCTGCTCTACTAACTAAGCTATGAGGAGTTGCTAATTAGAAGCCTGGTTAACGCACCAGCTGCTCTACTAACAAGCTATGATGAGTTGCTATTGAAGCCTGGTTAGCAAGCGCTCTACTAACAAGCTATGATGAGTTGCTAATTAGAAGCTGGTTTAAACGCACCAGCTGCTCTACTAACCAAGCTATGATGAGTTGCTAATTAGAAGCCTGGTTAAACGCACCAGCTGCTCTACTAACCAAGCTATGATGAGTTGCTAATTAGAAGCCTGTTAAACACACCAGCTGCTCTACTAACCAAGCTATGATGAGTTGCTAATTAGAAGCCTGGTTAAACACACCAGCTGCTCTACTAACCAAGCTATGATGAGTTGCTAATTAGAAGCCTGGTTAAACACACCAGCTGCTCTACTAACCAAGCTATGATGAGTTGCTAATTAGAAGCCTGGTTAAACACACCAGCTGCTCTACTAACCAAGCTATGATGAGTTACTAATTAGAAGCCTGGTTAAACACACCAGTTGCTCTACTAACCAAGCTATGATGAGTTGCTAATTAGAAGCCTGGTTAAACACACCAGCTGCTCTACTAAACCAAGCTATGATGAGTTGCTAATTAGAAGCCTGGTTAAACACACCAGCTGCTCTACTAACCAAGCTATGATGAGTTGCTAATTAGAAGCCTGGTTAAACGCACCAGCTGCTCTACTAACCAAGCTATGATGAGTTATTGATTAGCAGAATGGCAAATCTAACCCTTGTCTAGGATTTGAACTCGTTTCGCTGTGTCTATTTCCTTTGACAGTAGCCATTACACTACATACATAACAGCTTCCTTAAGTCATGGAAATAAATGAAAACCTAATACTCTTGCAACCATGTTTAACACACCAGCTGCTCTGCCAATAAAGCTATGATCATCATTATTAGCAGAATGGAAAATCTAATCCTTTAAACTCATCCTTTACTCCTAACACCGTGCTGTTTCTTAATATTGTAAACTGACCAAGCAAATTGCATTTAAAGAATAAGTGAATTAATAAAGTAGTAACTAAAAGAATAAGCACGCCAGCTGCTCTACTAACTAAGCTATGATGAGTTATTGATTAGCAGAATGGCAAATCTAACCTTTTAAACTCATCCCTTACTCCTAACACTGTGCTGTTCCTTAATATTGTAGACCAAGCGAGCAAGTTGCATTAAAAAAATAAAGAATTAAAATTTTAAAAATTAAAAGTCAAGTTAAAGAATATATAAAATATAAGTAAAAAAATAAATTAAATAAATCATGGTTATCAATTCTTAGACTAAAAGTAAAAAGAATCCCAAAAAGAGTGAAGAATTCAAGTTTAATATTCTTGAGTAAAAGCAAAAGAGTTTTTACTTACCAACAACTGTTGGTTCCAAATCAACAAAAACAGCCTGGGGACATGTTTGCCAGCTCCAGTTTCACTAAAGAAGGTATTAAAAGAATCATCTCCACCGCCAATGGTTTTGTCGGATGGCATCTGACCATC
>CM042180.1:14039952-14109952 GCA_023376005.1 Doryteuthis pealeii
ACATCAACATCAGCAATATGTATTAACAAGAGTAATTAATGTATTCAAGACCTCAGCCCCCACCCCCACCCCCACCCAAAGTCAGTCAAATGTGAGAGAGAAAGAACAATAAATAGTTGGAAGAATTTTTCTTAAAGTTAAGTAATCCACTTCACCACTTTTAGGGTCTTAAGGAAAGAAAGTTTGTTGCGAAAAAGAAATATAAATAAATAAATCTATTAATAATGGAGATTCGCTTCCTGTTTTTGTCTGTAACAAAAACTACGTCACTGCTTACATCACTATACCCGAAATAGTCATAACATGGAATAAATACACTCAAAATTTGAGCATGTAACATTGACAGTTTTTTTAAACAAGTTTTAATAGATATATCCCCAGAATCATAGTTTGTTTTGTCATTTATTTGTCATTTAAGTTTGGTTTGTTTTGTTTTACAGCATATCAACCTCAGTGGGTCATTTAATGCCGATAAAGTTTTGAAATAAATCAATTCTTAATGGATAATACAATTTTTTTATGAACACATTTTTCTATTTAACCCATAGATGGGAGCCTAACAGGTACTACCACTCCGGGTCAGAGTGGACCAGGGAGCAATGGTGATGAAGGGTGCTCCACATTCCCCAAACCTCCAAAACTGGAACCTCACCATCAGATAGAGTTTAACGTCATTCCCAGGACATGTAGGCCCGCAGCCACCGCCTTCTAGCACCCATATGATAAAAAGGGGTTGGGGCTTGCCATAAGGGATAGTTTGTTTTATTTTAATAGATATTCAAAGTTAATAGAACTTAGTTTTGATTTCAAATTGTTTTTGTTTTTTTTTTAATTTTTTACTCCTTTAATAAATTTGATGATTTCATGATTTATGGTTCAAACTCTCCGACATTTAATTTTTAACTTCCACTTCCTCAAGCAATATCTTTCAAAAAATTATTTTTACAACGCCCGGAGGGTGTTTTTTAAATTTTGCTAGTAAATAAAATAAATCAATAAATAAAGCTTTTAATCAGATATATTTTAAGTTATTGCCGAGCAGAAAATGAAACAAGTGAGCCGAGTTCAAATTCTGGTCGAAGCTGCATCCACTTCATACTTAGGTCTCTTTTTGGATAGGCAAAAGAAGCCGTTTCTTCACCACTCAACTATGAGGTAAACAAAGCAGATGAATTAGATTCTCCAGCCTTGGTTGTCAACCAGTCTAGGATAAGGGCGACTGGATTCAGAAACAGAGATGCTTAACGCTCGTAAGAAAACACTCCACCCTCGCCGAAAATCACTAGGTCACCGACATTTCACAAAATAGGGCATGAGAAGACTTCCTACTTTGGGTGGTGAGAAAAATAGTGAATGACAGGGGCATTTATTATCGAAAATTATTTATTATTTAAGAAAAGAATATTATTTTAAAAATATAAAATTTTTAAACGCTTAAGTGAATGTATAGCCAAAACTTCCCCCTTTTTTTAACTTTTATTTAAAAAATCAAAATTAAAATTGTCACTTTTGTTTCTTAAGAACAGAGCCTAAAATAACATACAAAAAATTCTATGCACTCTTAATAACAATGAAATGAATCACGATTTTGAGAGAGAGAGAGAGAGAGAGAGAGAGAGAGAGAGAGAGAGAGAGAGAAAAAAAAAAGCGCTATTTTGAGAGATATAGATTTTAATTTAAAATTCTACCGTTTTAAAAACTGTAAAACAATTTTTACATGTGATTTTTTAAAAATATGTCCGTTTCATACTACAAAAATTACGTTTCATTCTTCTTTTTTCTCAGTTTTATTGAATTTTAATTCATATGGGTTAAAAAGTGAAGGTAAATGCAGAATAGCGCACAAGAGATATCATTAGATTACGTATAAAAAGAATTACATTTCACGGAAATACCCGAAACCTTTTGAGGCTACCTCTGAAGTTTCCATAATCTAATGCTATTTATACGTAAAAATGCGATTCTAATGATATTATCTCTTGCGCGCTATTCTGCATGTGTACCAAAATGAAATTTTAGTCATATCTAGATTAATGGAATATCCGGTCTAAGTAGAATTTAGGACAAATTGAGTAAAGCGCGCCACACCTACCATCAGCTCCCCACTTTACTGCACGATCAAATTATCCAAGCAGTGCTACTCATGCGCAGAGTTGGCAGGCCCGGTATTGAACCTGGAACCTTGCGATCCCAAGGCGGATGTTCTAATGAGTTAGCTAAACTGAGACACATCAACTGTGAAGATATGTTGTGAAAATAATTAGAAAAAAACCCTTCTTGTCGGTACAATTCGACTTTCATGTTCCATTCTAAATGCGTTTTTCTTTTTTTACTGCCCGATGCCTGGAAATGACGTCAGAATCTTCGCAATTTTGAACCCCGCCGGTAAGGAAGATTGCTTCATGCGTAGCACCCCACATTAAAAAAAATTTTTTTAATAAACCCCGTGTCTATTTTAGTTTGTTGGTAAGCTAGAAAAATAACACAGCCTTTTGCACAATATCAAAGGGCAAAAACTTGCAAATCGGTCGGAAAATTAGGGTGACCCAGAAAAAACAGAACCCACAAATTTTGTAATAAAACTTAATTTTAACTAGGGGGGTTAGGGTTATGGTTGGGGTTTAGATTAGATTAATGGGAAAATAAATAAATAATTTGCGTTCTGTTTTTTTTCTGGGTCAACCTGTAATGTTTTAATTTTCCAACCGATTTGCAAGTTTAGCCGATCAAAGATTATTGTCTGTTTTTAAAATTATATCATATATCGATCAGTGACGTATCGAAGTCACCAAATTCGGAAACATGGCACTAAGAACAGATACGACACATTGATAATTAAGTTAGTTACATAGTGAATAACTATAAATCTGGTAATTCCTAAGAAAAAGGAAAGAAAAAGAAAGAACGAAGAAAAAGGAAGGAAAGAAAAAGAAAGAACGGAGAAAAAGGAAGGAAAGAAAAAGAAAGAACGGAGAAAAAGGAAGGAAAGAAAAAGAAAGAACGAAGTAAAAAAGGAAAGAAAGAGAAAGAAGGAAGAAAAGGGAAGGAAAGAAAGAGAAAGAAGGAAGAAAAGGAAGAAAGAAAGAGAAAGAAGGAAGGAAAGGGAAGGAAAGAAAAAGAAAGAAGGAAGGAAGGAAAGGGAAGGAAAGAAAAAGAAAGAACGGAGACAAAGGAAGGAAAGAAAAAGAAAGAACGAAGAAAAGGGAAGGAAGAAAAGAAAGAACGAAGAAAAAGGGAAGGAAAAAAAAGAAGAACGAAGAAAAGGGAAGGAAAGAAAAAGAAAAGAAAGAAAAAAGGAAAGAAAGAAAGAAAAAAAAAGAAAAGAAAGTACGGAAGAAAAAGGAAGGAAAGAAAAAAAAAGAAAAGAAAAAAGGAAGAAAAAAGAACGGAGAAAAGGAAGGAAAGAAAAGAAAGAACGAAGAAAAAGGAAAGAAAAAGAAAGAAGAAAAGGAAAGAAAAGAAAGAACGAAGAAAAGGGAAGGAAAGAAAAAGAAAGAAAGAAAAGGAAGGAAGAAAAGAAAAGTACGGAGAAAAAGGAAGGAAAGAAAAAGAAAGAACGGAGAAAAGGAAGGAAAGAAAAAGAAAGAACGAAAAAGGAAGAAAGAAAAGAAAGAACGAAGAAGGAAAGAAGAAGAAAAGAAAAGAAAAAAGGAAAGAAAGAGAAAGAAGGAAAGAAAAGGAAGAAAGAAAAAGAAAGAACGAAGAAAAAGGAAGGAAGAGAAAGAAGGAAGAAAAAGATGGAAAGAAAGAGAAAGAAGGAAGAAAGAAAGAGAAAGAACGAAGAAAAGGAAGGAAGAAAGAGAAAGAAGAAGAAAAGGAAGGAAAGAAGAGAAAGAACGAAGAAGAAAAAGGAAAGAAAGAAAGAGAAGAACGAAGAAGAAAAGGGAAAGAAAGAAAGAGAAAGAACGAAGAAGAAAAAAGGAAGGAAAGAAAAGAAAGACGAAGAAAAAAGGAAAGAAGAAAGAGAAAGAACGAAGAAGAAAAAGGAAAGAAAGAAAGAGAAAGAACGAAGAAGAAAAAGGAAGGAAAGAAAGAGAAAGAACGAAGAAGAAAAAGGAAAGAAAGAAAGAAGAAAGAAGAAGAAGAAAGGAAGGAAAGAAGAGAAAGAAACGAAGAAGAAAAGGAAGAAAGAAAGAGAAAGAACGAAGAAGAAAAAGGAAGGAAAAAGAGAAAGAACGAAGAAAGAAAAAGGAAGAAAGAAAGAGAAAGAACGAAGAAAAAGGAAGGAAGAAAGAAAAAGAAAGAAGAAGAAAAAAGGAAAGAAGAAGAACGAAGAAGAAAAAGGAAGGAAAGAAAGAGAAGAACGAAGAAGAAAAGGGAAGGAAAAAAGAACGAAGAAAAAAGAAAAGAAAAAAGAAAAAGAAAAGAAAAAGGAAAGAAGAAAGAAAAGAAAAAAGAAAAACGAAGAAAAGGAAGGAAAACGAAGAAAAAGGAAGATAAAGTACGAAGAAAATAGAAAGAACGAAGAAAAAAGGAAGGAAAGATAAAGTACGAAGAAAAGAAAAGAAAAAAGGAAGGAAATAAAGTACGAAGAAAGGGGAAGAACGAAGAAAAAAAAAAGGGAAGGAAAAGAACGAAGAAAAAAGGGAAGGAAAGAGAAAAAAACGAAGAAAAGGGAAGGAAAGAGAAAAAAACGAAAGAAAGAGAAACAACGAAGAAAAAAGAAGGAAAGAGGAAATAAAAAAAACGGAAAAAGAAAGAAAGAAAAAAAAAGAAAGAATAAACGGAAAAAAAAAAAAAGAAAAAGAAAAGAAGGAAGCGATTTCGTTGGAAGTTTCTAGAATGCAATCAACCACTTGTCAACTTGTTGATTAGTCGCCATGATTACGAGAGAGAGGGAGAAAGAGAGAGGGGGAGAGGGGGAGGAAGGGACGATGGTTGCTACCATCAAAACACAAAAGTTCTGTTGTGCTGGGCGACAAAAAGATTTACCGCCACAGATATCTACCATCCCCCCCCCTCCTCAGTTCATTAACATTTTACCATGGTGACCATTGCCACTAGTTATTGAATGGTAGTCAAGAGAAAAATTAAAAAATAATTGATTTAATTGAATATTTTTTGTTTTCTTAATTAATTCTCGGTTGATTTTTGATGGAGATACGTCATACAGTGATTGGATTTTTTTTTCTTGTGGGGAGTAAAAAAAATTCTCACTTTACAAAACACACACAAGGATCGTCCAGAAAGTTCTAAGCCTCACTCCCCTCCCCCAACAAAAAAGAGACTTCTTATAAAACTAGAAAAACTAATTAAGATTTTCGTCTTGATTGCTGGGTGGGTGAGGCTCATACAACTGTGACCGACAAATCTAAAAATATACAAAACAGAAGCCCGAGCATCTGGATGAAGCTTAAGACTTTTTGAACCACTCCCGAATAAATATATCATATATGAGCGTCGTTCAAAAACTTCTAAGCCTCACTCACACATACGAGTAGGATGCGACAAAAGGTCAATTTTTAAATCGGTTACTTTTATTAACCCATGGCTGGAGGGAGAATAATTGGATTCACACTTTTCCTAAGAAGAGCGCTATGTGAAAAGCATACCTTTCCTAAGAGTATTATTAGCGCTGTGTGAAAAGCAAACGGCCTCGCACATATACACAAGTAAAACTAAGTTTAAAGTTTTAAATAATTATTGTCGAAATTATTGAGTTCACACACAAGACTTGGAAGAAACCCAATTAAAATTTTAAAGTTTTTTTGTTGTTTTTTTTAAAAAACTTTTTAATCTTTCTTTCCCTTTGAGAAAAAGAAAATATTCTATAATCAAATATTTTAATTTAAAGAAGAAAAAAATACGCTCGTCTAAAATGGTGAAATTTCTAAAAGTAAAGAATTTTATTTTATCTTTTGCGTAAAAGAATTAAAAAGAAATCCTATTGAGCTGTGAATCAAAGAAAAAACTTGTTTCTTGTTTAAATAAAGAAATTTTACACCAAATAATGATTTTTTGTTTTAATATAGTTGATGATCAATTATTGAAGTCTTTGATCATTCGGCGCATAGATTAAAAATATATCTATTTATGATAATATATTTTTTAAACGATAATGTATGTAACCTACTTATGTGGTTCTCTCAAAATATGATGTATGTGCTACCACTACTGTTGAGGGGGGATGCCTATGTTACTGTAGTAATCGATTTAACCACTATCTGTATTTGCGCCTCTAAAATTTTGATAGACAATCTAGTTTAGATAAAAAAGATTTAATTCTCATTCATCAAAACGGAAATCTTAAACTATTAACAGTTATAATAGTATTAGTAAAGTTTATTTTTTAAATTTATTTAAACCAAGTTAACAGACATTATAAATTTAGTTTTTATGCCATCTATATTTACCAGTATTTAGATAATTATCTATATATTTTTCTCCGACTACCAAAATTTCATTACTTAAAAGTTTTCATTGATGAAAAGTTTGGTTTATTTAATGAATGAATGATTGATATATCTTTCTAAAGATAGCTGAAGGCTTGAAGTAGTTCTAATCGAATTTAAACGATTTTAGGTATGTCGTTTATTTTTAAGCCCGTGCTAAGTTTTTGTTCAAATAAATAAGTTTAAAAAAAATTAAAATTAAATTTAAGCAAAAAAAAAAAAAAAAAAAAAAAAAAAATTTGGATTAAATCGATAAAAAAAATTGAACAAAAAATTTGACCCACCAAAAAAAAAATTTTGACCAAAAATAAAAGCCCGAAAAAAAAAAAAGGCATATTTCAAAATTTCAACAAAAAAAATAATTCAAAGAAAACTTACCATGTTGAAAAGTTGACGGTAATGAAGAACGAGGAGGTTTTCTAGCAAAGTTTCGACGAAAGGGTCGATGTGGGTTGCGATGAGAGCTCACTGGAACTTAAAGGATCCTCTGTGAGTCAAAATTGTGAACAGGTGCTACGTGAGCATGGTTTATATAGAGCTGTCTCTCCTCCCACCCTCTTGATCTCAACATCATACCCCTCTATTACTTTCATACTCCTACTCTTTTTCACTCTGTTCAGACATGTCAAAACAAGTTAAGTTTTTACAAAGTTGCCTCCCTTTGTGTCTGTATTTGTTTGTAAATGAACGTTGCTGGTAACCGAACAGTCTAGAAAAAAACAAACCAGTTTTATTTATATTATTAAAAAAGCGTAGATGGTTAAAAGTCTCTGTATTTTTATGAACGTTTTTGATAACCATTTCGTGAAATATTGAAATGTTTATATGGAATAAAATGTGATGAATAATCACAATGAATTATATTTTTGCGGACAACCACTCACTACTCCCTCATTCCGAACAGTAAATTATTGTTCTGAAAATAGATATCTTTTAATTTAATAGTTTCATTTGCTTGCTGACATTCTGTGAATTAGTTGGACTCCGGTTGTAACAGAAATCTATGATTATATTGATATTTATATTTAGGAAAGAGTAAATAATTCTACTTAGCATTTACGTAGATAAATTGAATGCTTAAGAAATGACGTTCAGCGCGAACTCAGACCCCACCTAAAATAATCGTCCACTTGAAAATTGGACTGGGAATTTGTTTTAAGTTTGTTATGTCGCTATGATGAGTTTGGTTCCATTTTAGCTGAGTTATGGCTACATACATTACAAATATAATAAGGATTTTATTATTATGGTTGCTAGCATCATACAGAAACCATGACCTATTTTTCAATCAGAATATTTCTATCAGAATTTTTTTTCATTCATTTTTGTTCGTTTTTAAATAATAAACAGAATAAAGATGAATGAAAAAAAAATAGTACAAATATTAAACTAATTTTAAATCAAAAGTTTTATTTATTTATTTATTCATTTATTTATGTATTTATTAATTTATTTAATTATACTTAAATAAATAAATAAAATAAATAGACAATTCAGAATTTTAAATTTTTCATAAAAGTTTAAAGAAAGTAGTACCGAAATTTGGGCCACACTGTATGGCCAAAATGTAGGTACTACCCCACCCTTTCTTTAAACTTTTATAAAAGAATTTAAAATTGTAAATTGTCAGTTATTTTAATTTTTTCCCTTAAGAACAGAGCCTAAACTTACTTATAAAAAAAGGTGTCTATCAATTTCTTTATGACTTAATGAAAAAAACGTTTAAAAAATCTTCAAGAAAGAGAAAAAAAACGGTAATAGCAAATAATAGACTTGAAAATTTAAAGAATTACGTAAAAATGAAAGTTAACAATCGAAATAACGTTAAGTTTCATTGATTTTTTTTTCTTTCAAGGGTTTTCTGAATTTTAATTATTTGTTAATCAACCGAATTCTCTGTATAACGTAGATAACTATGAAATGTTCATTATGATCTTTCTAAATAGAAGCATCAATATAATCATGGACCGCTGTTACAACGGGAATCCAACGGGTTCAGAGGTCATCTAGTTAAAAATTCTACGTCGTTAAATAAATAAATCATCTGCTGATTGATTTTATGGTGAAAATTTAAAGTCTGTAAATGAATAATAGAAATATCAACATTGAGTAAAAGGTTGAAATTAAATAATTGGAAAAAAAAGTACAAATGAGTTTTATAAGTTTATTGTCTATCAAAGTAATATGAAAAAGCTTGGTACTCGAAAAATGTCAGTGGACGATAAACGGTTAGTGTTCGGTGCACAGAAAAGATTATTATTTCTCATTTTGATTCGTCGTCTTCGACTATCGATTTATTTTATTGTCAGTTATTCATTTATTTATTTATCATTTTATTCATTCATTCATTCATTATTATCGAGTTTTTCGCACCTGCCGTAACTGGTGGTTGAATAGAGGCTGCGTGACAGCAACTTTCCTCAGGTCTACAGGACTTATTATTATTATTATTATTATTATTATTATTATTATTATTTACTCCTTTTGAGTTTTCACATCAGCATTAGCTGATGGTCTTTCACTGGAGTCTGAGTGACAGCAAGTCTCCTCAGGTCTCCAGGACTCTTCTGAGTATTCTGGCAGATTACAGCAGTGCAGTGTTCTGAATGGTTTCAATCCTTCCTCTGATTTCCAAACTTTCCAGACCCTTTTCCAATCCTTTTGGGACTGTTCCAAGTGCACCAACTACAATTGGTATCACTTTCACTTTCATATTCCATAACTTTTTTAGTTCTCTGGCAAGGTCCAGATATTTGTCCATTTTTTCATTTTCCTTTAGCTTCACCCTGTGATCTGCTGGAACTGCAAAATCCACCAGTTGACAAGTTCTTTCTTTTTTGTTTATCAATACTAGGTCTGGTCTTCTTGCTGGGATAAGGTGATCCGTTTTTATTTCAAAGTCCCAGAGAATTTTATGCATTTCGTTCTCAAGAACAGATTCTGGTTTATGTATATACCATTTTGTTGTATGGTCAAAATTAATTTTTTTGCATAATTCCCAGTGGATCACCTTCCCAACCCAGTCGTGTCTAGTTTGTACTCCCGTTGTGCTAGTTTGCTACATTCGCATAGTACATGGTTTACAGTCTCATCTCTATTACCGCAAAGTCTACATTTACTATTTGTTGGGTCTTATCAATTTTCGCTTTGATATAGTTTGTCCTTATGGCATTATTTGTGCAGCAATTATTAACGATTCAGTTTCTCTTTTGAGGTTTCCTTTTCTTAACATGTCCAAGTCTTTTCACGTGCAACCTCTTCGATTTGTCGTTTGAAGTGTCCATATAATTGTTTTTCTTCCCATTTTTGTTTTCTAGTCTTTGTTGTTTTTCTGTTTGTCCATCTGTCACTTCTACTATTGTTGGCCGCCATAAGTTATCTGTCTTTGCTCTTTCTTGTGTAATCTTCAAGTTGTTGGATTGTGGTTTCTACGCATTCCTCTATGTTGGCAAGACCTCTTCCCCCTTCCTTTCTTGACACATATAATCTATCTCTATCATCTCTAGGGTGGAGAGCCTTGTGCATGGTCATTAACTTTCTCGTCCTTTGGTCAATCTGTCTGAGTTCTTCTTTTGTCCATTTTAAGAATGGTCCTGAGTATCTTATAATGGGGACAGCCCAGGTATTGATTCCTTTGATTAGATTTCTGCTGTTAAGTTTGGTTTCTAGAAGTTTTCTAGTTCTCCTGAGATATTCTTTTTTAACTTTTCCTTTCATTTCTGTTTGCATGATATTGTCCGCTTCTAAAATTCCTAAGTATTTGTAGCTTTCATTTTCATCAAGTGATTTTATAGTTTCCTGATTTGGCAGTTGTATTCCATCCATTAATTTTCTTTCACCCCGTTTTATTACAAGCATAGCATATTTTTCAATTCCAAATTCCATCCCTATATCCTGGCTATATATTCTAATAGTTTGTACTAGGGTCTCCAATTCTTTTTCATTTTTTGCAAAACTTTTTATGTCATCCATGTACACAGGGTGGTTTATCTTTTCTTGTGAGTTAGTGAATTTGTATCCCCCTGTACATTTTTTAAGTATATGATTGAGCGGCATCATTGCTATAATAAATAGTAGTGGTGATAACGAGTCTCCTTGGAAGATACCTCTTTGGATTTTTACTTCTGCCAGGGATTGTTTTCCAGCTTTTAATTGAACTCGCCAGTTTTCCATGGCTTTTTAAATGAAGTTTATGATGTTGTTGGAAATTTTGTACAGACAAAATCCAGGTATGTGGGATCATGTCATAGGCTTTTCTGTAATCGATCCAGGCCATTGCAATATTTTTCCGTCTATTTTTACTTCTTTAAGAATGTATTGGTCTATATACAGTAAATCGTGGGTTCCTCTTTTTCCCTTGCGGCATCCTTTCTGTTCTTCTGGGAGAAGTTTCCGCCAATTGAGTGAAAAGTATATTTCTTCTTTTATAACAGCAGTTAGAATTTTCCATATCATGGGTAGACAAGTTATTGGTCTATAATTGCTGGGGACGTTTCTTTTTTGTGGGTCTTTTTGGATTAGTGTAGTTATCCCTTTTGTCATCCATTCGGGTACTTCCGTTTCTTGTAGGTATCAGTTCAGTTACTGGGCCATTCTTTTGTGGATAGACGTAATTTTTTTTAACCAGAATCCATGTATGCCATCATGGCCTGGTATTGTCCAATTTGCTACTTTCTTGAGTACTGATTTAAGCTATTATTATTATTATTATTATTATTATTATTATTATTATTATTATTTCACTCCATTGGAGTTTTTCTTAGCCGATTTTTCACTGGAGGGTGAGTGACAGCAAGTCTCCTCGGGTCTCCAGGATTATTATTATTATAGTTCTTAAGTTTTTCACACCAGCATTGGCTGATGGCATTTCCCTGGAGTCTGAGTGACAACAAGTCTCCTCAGGTCTCCAGGATTCTTCTGATTTCACTCCTTGAGATTTTTTCACATCCGTCTTAGCTGGTGGTCTTTCACTAGAGGCTGAGTGACAACAAGTCTCTTCAGCTCTCCAGGACTCTTCTGTGTATTCTAGCCGATCTGCTGTGGTCTAGACAGTCTCGATTTTTCTGATTTCCAATTATCTATTATTATTACTAGCAAATATATGCACCCTCCGGGTGAAAGTATTTAAGTTTTATTATAATAAAATATTATATTAAATTAGAAAGGCTAAGGAAACTGAATAAGAATGCAGATAAAAAGATTTGGAACAGAGGAGGTATCATTGAAAAATAGAACAACTTTGAAACTAATTCTTCCATCATTTTCCATTACTCCCGTCTTTCATTGGTAAATTTTCTTAATTTAACTATTTTGTTAAAATAGGAAGTAAAGAATAAAATTACAGATATTTCTTCTTGTTAATGGATTTCTTTTAAGATTTATCCCCGAGATTTTTGCTCAGATTCAATAAGATAAAACCAAACAATTAGAAATCAATAATACTAAGCATATATTTATTAAACTCAAATTTTAAGATCAATATGCAAATTCGCCTTTCCATTCACATTGTGATCCGCTATTTTGTTGTATATAAAATATAATTATGTTATTAGTTGGTAGATATGGTCAACAGTCGTAATGATGTAAAGCAATTTTATTAATAATTGAGGTTTAAATAAAAATAAAATCATGGAGAATGTGATGTAAATAACAAACGGAATTGTGACTTGTATAGTAATATAGTTTCGGTTACAGACAGAAAAACCCACAATCTCCATTATAATAAGATTATTATTATTATCATTGATGATGATGATGATGATGATGATGATAAGTACCCCTTTTTTTAAGCGTCCAGTGCTATTGACATTACTTTTAATTGGACAGGTAGATATTACCTCTGTCCCATAATTATTGTTACATTTGAATATAAATTTCATACTCTAGACTGTAACAACCATTATGGTACGTAAGTGGCAGCTTAAAACTATCATCCGTTTTATTTATTTTTTCAAATCCCCCCCCAAAAAAAGAACAAGGAAAAAATCTGATTTAATTTGAAAAATAAAACCTTTACAAAATTCTCATTTCACTTCCACCTTTTACCTCTGATTTCGACTAAAGCAACAAATGACCTTTTATTAAATATTCAGTTTTCCTCAAACAGTTGAGAATTGTCCGTACATGTTCTGTAAGATTTGAACATGTCTAGATTGGAAGGAAAAAATGTCTATCCTCTTGCCTTTCTCTACCTTTCCTTTTATTTATGAACTCAATTACAAATAAAAAGGTCAGTGGACTGTAGCATGGCAGGTGGGAAAATATCAGTTACATTTTTATTTGAAACTAGCAAATATATGGGACCATATAACCTTTAGGCACCCCTTTTGCTATCTCGATTCATAAGGACATTTTTTTTATTTACATCGTCAAAATCCGGTTGTTTGTTATGGGTTAAGGTTATTGATTAGGGTTAGGGTTAGTTTTATAATTAAAAAAAACTCTAAAAATCGTCTGTTAAAAAACAACCGGATTTTGACGGTGTAAATGAAAAAAATGTCCTTATTAATCAGGATCGCAAAAGGGGTGCCTAAAGGTCATATGGTCCAATATATGCACCATTCGGGCGCAATTATTTAAGTTTTAATGAAATAAAATATTAGATTAAATTTGAAAGGCTAATGAAACTAAATAAGAATGCAGATAAAAAGATTTGAAACAAAGGGGGGGGGGTATAATCGAAAAACAGAACAACTGAGACTTACTCTTCCATCACTCTAATTGCTAAATTTTCCAAATTTAACTGATTAGTTAAAATAGGAAGTAAAGAATAAGATTACAGTTATTTCTTCTTGTTAATGGATTTCTTTTAAGATTTATCCCCGAGAATTTTGCTCAAAACCAAACAATCAGAAATCAATAATACTAAGCACATATTTATTAAAATCAAATCTTTAATATCAATATGCAAATTAGCCTTCCCCGTTCGCACTGTAAACCGCTATTTTGTTGTAAATAGAATTGCATGTTATTTTTATGTGCATATGGCTAAGAGTATTGATAATAGGTTTAGAAAAATAAAATCATGGAGAATGTGACGTTTTATAACAAAGGAAAATATAACTTGAGTGGAGCTATAGTTTTGGTTACAGACAAACACATAATCTCCATTATAATAAGATTGGGCTAAACTTGCAAATCGGAAAATTAAAACATATTACAGGGTGACCCAGAAAAAACCGAACCCAAATTATTTATTTTCCCATTAAACTAACCTTAAACCCCCCTAACCCTAATCTCCCCCAGTTAAAATTAACAGTTTTATTATAAAATTTGTGGGTTCTGTTTTTTCAGGGTCACCCTAATTTTCAGAGCGATTTGCAAGTTTAGCCTAAGATTGTTTGTTTAGAGTCAAACATATATATCCGTAGCATTGCTTGCTGGGTTAGCTCAGTCGGTAGAGCGTTCGGCTAGAAACCACAAGGTTCCTAGTTCGATCCCGGTCCTCGCCAACTCAGCGTATGAGTAACACAGGGATCCGTGCGGTAAAGTAAAGAGCTGATGGTAGGTGTGGCGCTCCACCTCAGACGCAAAAAACAATCTCCTTGGTCTAGCGCTATTGAAAAGGGGATAGACACCCTCGCTGATTGGCTGATACCGACTTTAGGCCGCCCCGACGACTTTACTTACTATGGCGACAAAAAACGAGAAAAAAATTATTAAGGTCAGACGCATACACATACAGGAACTGAAAATGTATCTTGTTGTGAGGGGGAAATTAAAATATATCATCAGGTGACTATCTCAGTCGGTTGAGTGTCCGACTAAGAACCACAAGGTTCCTGGTTCGATACCGGCCCTCACCAACTCGGCGAATGAGTAGCACAGGGATCTCTGTAGTAAAGTAAGGAGCTGGTGGTAGTTGTGGCGCCCCACCTCAGACGCCAAAACAATCTCCTTGGTCTAGCGCTAGTGAAAAGGGGATAGACTCCCTCGCTGTCCGGCTGATACCAAGGCCCTCTAAGATATCAGTGTATATAAGTGTATATCTTAGAAGGCGCTGCTGATACCGACTTTAGGCTGAACTTGCACAAAGGTGTCAAAATTAGATTGACTCAGAAAAAACAGAACCCAAATTATTCATGTATTTTCCCATTAAACTAACCTTAAACCCCAACCCCGACCCTAACCCTAACCCCTAATCCTAACCCTAAACCCCCCTAGTTAAAATTAACAGTTTTATTACAAAATTTGTGGGTTCTTTTTTTTCTGGGTCACCGGTATACAGGGTGACCCAGAAAAAACAGAACCCAAATTATTTATTCATTTTCCCATTAAACTAACCCTAAACCCCAACCCCAACCCTAACCCTAAACCCTAACCCTAGACCCCGACGAATCTAAATGATACAAAAATAACATTAGCACAGTGCAATTCCTGTTTGGTTTGGTTTGGTTTGGTTTACGGCATATCAACCTCAGTGGGTCATTTAATGCATATAAAGTTTTGAAATAAATTAATTCTTAATGGATACACAATTTTTTTATGGATACATTTTTCTATTTAACCCATAGATGGGATCCTAACAGGTACTACCACTCCGGGTCAGAGTGGACCAGGGAACAATGGTGATGAAGGGGTGCTCTACACCCCAAACCTCCAAAACTGGAACCTCACCATCAGATAAAATTGAACGTCATTACCAGGACATGTAGACCCTCAGTCACCGCCTTCTAGCACCCATATGATAAAAAGGGCTTGGGGCTGCCATAAGGGCAATACGGTTGGGACAATCATATAGGTGCTATGGCTTGACATGGCCAGCCGATTGATCGGAGGGGGCCTCTCTGACCGCCCGTATAGCCTAAGTAAGGGTCTAAGTGAAGTGTTGCATGTCATGGACTACTCATCCAAGACTCCGTCCTTGAGCATCACGGGTCGCCACCCACGGCTAACAGGTGGCCTCATTTGGGGTATTCTTACCCCCTCTGCAGAGGTGCAGTTGGTGCATTCTAACGTCCCACCGACAGGGCGGTTATTTATTAAACTTAGCTTAGATGTGTCACAAGGTCGGAACCATAGACCGGTTGGCTGGTTGGTTGGTTTTGGTTGTCAACCCTTGTTGGATTATTTTATGCTGAAGACATTTTATTTTATTTATTCTTGTAGGTTGTTGAGGTGGAGTAGTCGGGTTGCATAGTGGAAACAATGCGTGAAAAAAAAAAGAATTTACAATAGGTAAAAGAGAAGGTGAGGAGGTGAACAACACGAGGTAGATTCAACAAAGATTTATTACGAACTGAGTAGTTTTACAAAAACGTTAAAAAATCGGGAACAAAATCTTGGGCGGAAGTGGGTGGAGTTTGAGCTCCTGCTGATGTCACATTAAATATCTTTATTAATAGAAATATGAGCTTAAAAAATATTCAACATAGGTATTGAACTCTTTTTTTAAACGCAATTTTTAAAACATTTTTGAACTCGTTTTTTTTCTATTTAACCCATATATTGGACCCTAACAGGTACTACCACTCCGGGTCTGGGTGGAACTGGGAGTAATGGCGATGAAGGGGAGTACTCAGAGCTCCTAAATTGGAACCTCACCATTAGATGCAGTTTAACGTCATACCCAGGACACTAAGACCCTCACTCACCGCCTTTCGGTAATCCTTAACTATTTCCTCGTAAATTCCTACCATGAAATAAACTGAACCCTCATTTTATGTCTCTGTTTTTGCAATAAATGTTTTATTTTTCTTGCACCCATTTTTTTACAATACTAAATATATTTTATTTATTTATTTTAATATTCACTTCAATGTGTGGGCTCGTTTTTCAATTTAGGCATAAATTGGATCCTCCTTTTATAGCCGTAATTTTGTTTTTTCGTCGACGATGATTAAAATCTGACGTTTTTATTTTAGAGTACCAAAGCAAAAAAAAAAAAAAAAAAAAAAATAACAACAAACGAACCCCGACTTTAAAACTAACCCTTCTCACAAAATAAAAACTTTTAGAATATACACATTGAAGCGAATATCAAAATAAATAAATAAAATATATTTAGTATTGTAAAATAACGGGTGTAAGAAAAATAAAACATTTATTGCAAAAACACGGACATAAAATGAGGGTTCAGTTTATTTTATGGTATGAATTAACGAGGAAATAGTTAAGGATTACCACGCTTTCTAGCACACATAAGATAAAACGGGTTGGGGGTTGCCATTAGTGCAATAGAGTCGGCACCCAGTTATAATCAATCTCATCATGTTAATCTAGCTTGTTAACCCTTACACCACGTGAGGTGAAATCTTTTAACGAATAGTTATCTCCGGTTTTAATGAAATTGTTGGAGGCTTGTAGTGTATTGATGACCGTCGTAGGAAATAAATACGGGGAAACGAACCAATCCAACTATTCTCCCTCCAGCCCTGGGTAACTTGTAGGGCAGACTGGGCTCTTTAACTTTGATATGGCAACCAGTCTTGGAGAAGGAAAAACTCTGAAAGTGGACCTCTTCTCATTAGTCAAAACTACTTTCAGAGCACCTTCTTCTCCCCTCAATCCTATTGGATTAAATTAAGATCATTTTTATATTTTCATAAAAGTTTAATTTTTGGGACAATTTTACCGCGAACAAAAATGTTGAAATTAAATAAAATATATTATAGGTGTCGTATATTAAAATTCAAGATATTCATGTTGTGGAATGTTTGACATTTTTAGTATACTTTAAGTACAGTATCAAGAGGCTGGAATTTTTAATCCGTTGCCGGATAGAAACATGTCCAGACAGGTTTTTAGTAGCAACCCAAATGGGCCTGCAGAAATCGGATTATGTCAACACATTTGCTCTATACAATAAATATTTATAACTATTTATCCTTCTTTTTCAAAACCTTTTAGATTAATAAGAAAAACGTTGATAGAAAATGAGTCCTTTATTTCCAGGTGGAAAGATTTTGAAACAGGTGTGAAGTGTCAAATGAATGACATATTAAAAGTTGTAAATTACAAAACGGTTAAACTTGCAAATCGTCCTCAAAATTAAAACGGATACTTATTTGGTGGTGATCCATGACAGTTAAACTACAATGTATGAATGAACTTTTTGCGAATTGGGTTATGGTTTAGGGGTATGGGGATTAAGGTTGTTTTTAATTATGTATCGCCGCCGCCGCCGCCGACGACGACGACGATACCAACAACAACAACAAGCCCAAAATTACTATACAATTAATGTTGAAAAATAATTTTTTTAAACCAAGTTTAATTGAAATTATACATTGCAATACTAACACAAACAACTGAGACTAATGTGTCTACCGTTGGGTTCAATGATTAATTTCAAGCGTTAATTAAATGTATAGTATTTTGGGGGTTTTGTTGGGTTTTTTAAGGAATACGTAATTAAAAATAACCTTAAACCCCTAAACTGTAATCCAATTCGCAAAAAAGTTCATTCATACACTATAGTTAAACTGTCATGGGCACCACCAAAAAAGTTTCTGTTTTAATTTTGACGACGATTTGCAAGTATAACCTACAAAACTTACAGTTACTAGCAAAAATATGCACCCTCCGGGCGTAAGTACTTATATTTTAATGCAATGTAATAAATTAATTTCTCCGAATATTTGCTCAATTAGACACATAGCCTAGTGGATAAAGGAGTTAGGTTAAGACAGTTATCTCTAGACTGTTATCTCTAGACTGCAGGTTCAATCCTGGTCAGGAGCTGCAGTAACATAGAATAATAATTAACACAGCTTAACACCTGTACCCCAGCTATGGTTAGCGGAATAAGAACAGGATACCCCCGTGGACTGAATAAAAGGGTTAGGTTCAAAGTTCCGGGTTGGCTCCTGATTATGACAAGAAGGTTCCCGAGTCCGAAAAAGTTCCCGAGTCTAACAAGAAATACCTAAAGAAGACCAAGCCGTTGTACAGATAACAATGAAGATGAGGATAATAGTGCGAATAATACAAATAATACTAGTAATAAATTAGATTTGAAAGAATAACGAAAATAGAACGAATATAAAAAAAATACACTTATTTTGATTATATTTTAATTGGTTTCTATATAAAATAATACATAGGATTGATTTTAATACGTTGGAGAATAAAACAATTATATTAGAGATCAATAACACCAAGTAATTATTTATTAAAGCCGGTTTTGTTAAAACGAGTTGGCAAATTAACCACTATAAATTATGTAAACCTTTATTTCTTAGTGATATATATAAAACACATTGCCGGATTTTAAACACACTAATAACATGGCTGCTTCGAGGTAAACTCAGATTTTCATAGAGACATCGTTAATTGACTATAAATTCAATACTCATTGATAAACTTACGCAATTCCTGGGGGTATTGTGACGTAAGTAGGGACATAGTTTCGATTACAGACAGATAGACTCTGAATCTCCATTATAATGAGATTTACTAAACTTAGTTTACTTTCTATTTTCCTGACCTCCTTTATGAATGTAATTTTTTGCTCATCAGCCAAAATTGGTGTGCCCATGTGTAGGAGTCCATAGGATAATGTCACTTACTTCTCCAGCAGTGTCCAACATGTCTTGCTCATCTTACTTGGATGGTCAGTAATTTATGAGGAAGTGCATCCCGGTCTCCTGCCTCAGAAATTGCTACCCGGTGACTATTAAAATAACGTCCCCAGATATGTCGTCTCGGTGGTGTTACTTGAAAGAAAACAACCAACTTAGGGCGTTAAATGTATTTGGGGGGGGGTCTCTTTTTTTGTCGTAATTCTTATTTATTTATCGTAATTTGTTTAGAAATTTATTTATAGAAATTTGTCGTAATTCTTTTTTATTTATAGAAATTTGTCATAATTCTTGTTTAGATATGAAGATGGATATCTATCTATCTATCTATCTATCTACCTCAATTTTTTCATTTTTTACTTTGTTTATATATATCTATACATCCATCTCCATTTGTTCATAAAGAGAAGCCCCCCCCCACCTCTAAAATACATTTAGCAATTTCTGAGGCTGGAGACCGGGACACACTTCCTCATAAATTACCGGATGGTCTGTGACATGGGACGTAAGTGGCCGTACACCTGCTGTTTTTTAGGGTACTGCTTCCATGTTTTTTTTTTCAAAAGAGCCCACAGAATCCTTGTGTAGTTCCAATCTAGCTTTTTCTCAAAGCGTTTCTATTAGATACAGTTTAATGTAGCATAATTGTGTGGTGGCGTGGGTTTTTGACAATACCCTGTAGCGAGAATTCAAGGGGCCCAAGTGGAAAAATACCAGACCGTTGATAACCTTGACCCTATGGTGGATGTAAGGGCTGTTTGATGTTTTTGTATTAAGGTCACCAGTTTGAGGTCAATAATCAATAAAATATTCAAACATTTAAAGACACCATAAAACATTCAATTACTGTAGGCACATGGCATAAATAACAAGACTCAATATTAAAGCAAACAACTTGTATTGAGAAAAGGTTTACAAAAGCTAACGCATAATACCGAGCAAAGTTCTTTCAGTACTCTTGTGTACAAAATGTAATTTTGTTTTTTTAAAAGTTCATTATAACATGTAAGAAAATATGTTATAAGTTATGAAGTGAGAAAGAAAGGGTAAGAGTTCAAAGTCACACGGCAGTCAGTAGCAAGTAATACTGATGATCTCGTAAAAGGTTGACAAAGAGAGATAGACAGATAGATAGATATTAGTTCATACCTTCTTATAAGTGAATGTGCTTTGTCTTACTTTAAAGTGACGTGGATTTGGTTAGAAGAATAATTTCTTTCTGGTTGGGATCTGAAAATTTGGTTTATTTATAGTCCTCAGGTAGGCTCCAAAAGGGGTCTATTTGATAGATTTTCATCTTAGGCGCGAACGTCTTTGATTGGTTGAAAATGTACAAATTTTTATTTTAATTTTCTTCTTTTACTAGGGTGCGCAATCCCATGCGCAAACTATTAATTTTTGTCATTTGACTTTTGTTCGTCGTAGTAAGAACTTTCAGTTCACTACAACCCCAAAGGCGGGAATCTCGCACGTCACGTGTTTTATTTAGTTAGGAAATCAGTTTTCAACCGACATGAATGCAGAGCAGACGTGCCACTGCGAAGTTGCTAATAAAGAAGATGGGCAAAATAGAAATAAAATCTTGTACAAGAAATCAAAGTCTAGTTAATTACTTGCTTGATTTAAAAAGAAGACCTTAAAAGAAGCCCTAGTTAAAGATGAAACAGCCAGACAGGAACTTAGAAGAAGTTAGGGGGATACTGAACAACAGAACACCGGGCGAAAGCAGAAGCAAAAGAGATGAAGTCAACAACTCTGGTATCTGTCTCTGTCTCTCTATCACACGAGTACTCTCTCGATTGTATACCCGACGATATTCAATGGGTATACAACAATTTTATGCTCCATCACATTGGTACCCTCTGCAGGGGATAGATCCGCCAGCACATTTATCTTCCTAAGCGCCTACCGAATGATGGCAACTGAAGTTTAAGTTTTTGCTTTACTCTACCAGTATTTCGATTGTTGTTGGGTTTGGATTTTCGGCGTGCAACCCTTGGCTTATTTTATGCCAAAGACGTTTTTTATTTTATTCCTTCTGGTTTGATAATTCAATTTTTTTACACTAATTTCTCTGAATGTTTTGAGATGAGCTTGAAGAATTAGTATTATTAAATGTTATTCGGACTATTGTCCCCATCTTTAATTTTTAATTTGGTACAACGTTTTCGGTCCGAATATCGCTCCGGCCTTCTTCTGGTATTTCTTGTCGGACTCGGAACCTTCTCGGACTCGGAACCTTCTTTTCAAACTCGGAAACTTCTTGGCGTATTCAAGGAGCCATCATGGAACTTTGCCCTAACCCTTTATTTATTCCACGGGGTATCCTGTTCTCATTCCGCTAACCATAGCTGGGGTTAGGAGTTGTGTTAATTAATATTTTTCTAACTGCTTTTCACGTCAGGAATTGAACTCGGGAACCAGAATAACCTGGTAACTTAGTACTGTCTTTCAACCTAACTGGCCTACATCACTCGGCCATGTGTCCAATTTTAAAACTCTTCTTATAAACATATTTTTTGAAACTCATTTTTTACTTTAGTTAAAACACCATAGATGGAACCCTAAAACAGGTACAAACCACCCCAGTGATGGCAATGAAAGGGGTACTCCACTCCCCAAGTTCGAATAGAACCTTACAACTAGATGCATTTAACATCATAGCCCAGGATACTAAGAACCTCAGCACTGCTTTCGAGTACATATATGATAAACCGGCTTGCCATAAAGTCTGGACAATCTATGGGTGCTAGGGCTTGATTGGTCGGAAGAGGCACACCCAATTGCCCAATCTAGCCCAAGTAAGGGCCAAAAAGAAGAGTGTTGTAATGTCAATGGACTGTTTCAGCTACCAGGATTCTGTCCTTAAGCATCACAGGTCACATCCCACGTACAACAGGTTGCCCACATTGAGAGTCCTGGGTCTTACTCTCTGCAGAGGTGCAAGCCACCAGGGTGCTTACCGACATGGGTGACATTTGGGAACAATTAGTGAAATAGATCACAATTAGGATACTGACCTATATAGTAAGTGAACCACCTAGTGGAGTTTAATAAGTTTTTTGATTCAGAGATTCCTCTCCTAGACCTGGTTGCCATAACAAGGGTTAAATAGCCCAGTGAAATAGAATCACTATTAGGCCTGAGCCTATTCCTAGTAGTGACACCTAAAGTGGAGTTTATAAGTTTGGAATTCAGAGATTTCCTTCTCCTAGACTGGTTTGCCCTAACCAAGGTTAAATAGCCGCAGTGAAATAGATCACTATTTAGGACTTGAGGCCTAATTCTAGTAAGAGACCAACCCTAGTGGAGTTTAATAAGTTTGAATTCAAGAGATTTCCTTCTCCTAGACTGGTTGCTAACCAAGGTTAAATAGCCCAGTGAATAGATCACTAATTTAGGACTGGAGCCTATTATAGTAGTGACCACTTAGTGGAGTTTAATAATTTGAATTCAGAGATTTTCCCTTCTCCCTAGACTGGTTGCCTAACCAGGTTAAATAGCCCAGTGAAATAGATCACTAATTCAGGACTGAGCCTTATTCTAGTAGTGACCACCTAGTGGAGTTTAATAAGTTTGAAATTCAGACGATTTCCTTCTCCATAGACTGGTTGCCTAACCAAGGTTAAATAGCCCAGTGAAATAGATCAACTAATCAGAGATTTCCTTCTCACTGGTTGCTTTAACCAGAGCCAGTCTGCCCTACTATTTAACTATAGCTGGAGGTATAAAGTTGGATTCATACCTATCCCAAGTTATTAGAATTATGTAAACCTGTAGCTTCGTCCAAGATTTTGAACTCAGGTGACGCGTCCCATTTCCTACAATTCTAACCAATTACACCACATTCATGGACCAACGAAGGCATTCGCCTGGTCAGCCAAAGTGTTTGCAGTCACTGCACCAGAGATTGCCATTAAAAATTGGTCTGTGACACTACGCCATCATCTTTAGTAGACGGAAGGATGCCAACAACAACTGAAAGCATGTGGTGTAATGGTTAGAATTGTAGGAATGGACTCGTCGACCTGAGTTCAAAATCTTGGACGAAGCTACAAGTTTACATAGTTCTAATAACCTTGGGATAGGTATGAATCCAACTTTTATACCTCCAGCTATAGTAATAGTAGGGCAGACTGGGCTCTGGTTAAGCAACCAGTCTAGAAGGAAATCTCTGATTAGTGATCTATTTTCACTGGGCTATTTAACCTTGGTTAGGCAACCAGTCTAGGAGAAGGAAATCTTCTGAATTCAAACTTATTAAACCCACTAGGTGGTCACTACTAGAATAGGCTCAGTCCTAATTAGTGATCTATTTCACTGGGCTATTTAACCTTGGTTAGGCAACCAGTCTAGGAAGGAAATCTCTGAATTAAACTTATTAAACTCCACTAGGTGGTCACTACTATAATAGGCTCAGTCCTAATTAGTGATCTATTTCACTGGGCTATTTAACCTTGGTTAGGCAACCAGTCTAGGAGAAGGAAATCTCTGAATTCAAACTTATTAAATCTCCACTAGGTGGTCTCTACTAGAATAGGCTCAGTCCTAATTGTGATCTATTTCACTGGGCTATTTAACCTTGGTTAGGCAACCAGTCTAGGAGAAGGAACTTCTGAATTCAAACTTATTAAACTCCACTAGGTGGTCACTACTAGAATAGGCTCAGTCCTAATTAGTGATCTATTTCACTGGGCTATTTAACCTTGGTTAGGCAACCAGTCTAGGAGAAGGAAATCTCTGAATTCAAACTTATTAAACTCCACTAGGTGTTCACTACTATAATAGGCTCAGTCCTAATTAGTGATCTATTTCACTAATTTGTTCCAATGGTCACCCATGTCGGTAACACCCTGTTGGCTTGCACCTCTGCAGAGAGGTAAGACCCCAACTCTCAATGGGGCAACCTGTTGTACGTGGGATGTGACCTGTGATGCTTAAGGACAGAATCCTGGTAGCTGAACAGTCCATGACATACAACACTCTTCTTTGGCCCTTACTTGGGCTAGATGGGCAATTGGTGTGGCCTCTTCCGACCAATCAAGCCCTAGCACCCATATGATTGTCCAGACCTCTTATGGCAAACCGTTTTATCATATATGTACTCGAAAGCAGTGGCTGAGGGTCTTAGTATCCTGGGTATGATGTTAAACTGCATCTAGTTGTAAGGTTCTAATTCTGGAACTCTGGGAGTGGAGTACCCCTTCATTTGCCATCACTGGGGTGTTTTGTACTGTTAGGGTCCCATCTATGGGTTAACTAAAAGTAAAAAATGATTTCAAAAAAATATGTTTATAAGAAGAGTTTAAAAATTGGACACATGGCCGAGTGGATTAGGCAGTTAGGTTGAAAGACAGTACAAGTTACAGTTATCTCTGGTTCCCGAGTTCAATCCTGAGTGAAAGCAGTTAGAAAAATATTAATTTAACACAACTCCTACCCCAGCTATGGTTAGCGGAATGAGAACAGGATACCCCCGTGGAATAATAAAGGGTTAGGTTCAAAGTTCCATGATGGCTCCTGAATACGCCAAGAAAGTTCCCGAGTTTGAAAGAAGGTTCCCGAGTCCGAGAAGGTTCCCGAGTCCGACAAGAAATACCAGAAGAAGGCCGGAGGGTATATCGACCGAAACGTTGTACAAATAAAAATGAAGATGGGGACAATAGTCCGAATAACATTAATAATACTAATCTTCAAGCCTCATCTCAAACATTCAGAGAAATAGTTTAAAAAAAATTGAATATCAAACCAGAAGGAATAAAATAAAAACGTCTTTGGCATAAAATAAGCCAAGGGTTGACACGCCGTAAAATCCAACCAACCAACAATCTAAATACTGAGTAGAGTAAAGCAAAAACTTAACTTCAGTGCCATCATATCGGTAGGGCTTAGAAGATAGAATGTGCTGATCATTCCCCTGCAGAGGGTACCATGTGTGGAGCATTAAATGTTGTATACCCATTGAATATCGTCGGGTATACAATCGAGAGAGTACTTCGTGTGATAGAGAGACAGAGACAGATACAGAGTTGTGACTTCATCTCTTTTCTTCTGCTTCGCCCGGTCGTTCTGTTGTCTAGTATCCTAACTTCTTCTAAGTCCTGTCTGGCTGTTTCATCTTTAACTAGGGCTTCTTTTAAGGTCTTCTTTTTAAATCAAGCAAGTAATTAACTAGACTTTGATTTCTTGTACAAGATTTTTATTCTTATTTTGCCCATCTTCTTTATTAGCAACTTCGCAGTGGCACGTCTGCTCTGCATTCATGTCGGTTGAAAAACTGATTTCCTAACTAAATAAAAACACGTGACGTGCGAGATTCCCGCCTTTGGGGTTGTAGTGAACTGAAAGTTCTTACTACGACGAACAAAAGTCAAAATGACAAAAATTAATAGTTTGCGCATGGGATTGCGCCCCTAGTAAAAGAAGAAAATTAAAATAAAAATTTGTACATTTTCAACCAATCAAAGACGTTCGCGCCTAAGATGAAAATCTATCAAATAGACCCTTTTTGGAGCCTACCTGAGGACTATAAATAAACCAAATTTTCAGATCCCAACCAGAAAGAAATTATTCTTCTAACCAAATCCACGTCACTTTAAAGTAAGACAAGCACATTCACTTATAAGAAGGTATGAACTAATATCTATCTATCTGTCTATCTCTCTTTGTCAACCTTTTTACGAGATCATCAGTATTACTTGCTACTGACTGCCGTGTGATTTGAACTCTTACCCTTTCTTTCTCACTTCATAACTTATAACATATTTTCTTACATGTTATAATGAACTTTTAAAAAACAAAATTACATTTTGTACACAAGAGTACTGAAGAACTTTGCTCGGTATTAGGCGTTAGCTTTTGTAAACCTTTTTTCAATACAAGTTGTTTGCTTTAATATTGAGTCTTGTTATTTATGCCATGTGCCTACAGTAATTGAATGTTTTTATGGTGTCTTTAAATGTTTGAATATTTTATTGATTATTGACCTCAAACTGGTGACCTTAATACAAAAACTCAACAGCCCTTACATCCACCATAGGGTCAAGGTTATCAACGGTCTGGTATTTTTTCCACTTGGGCCCCTTGAATTCCTCGCTACAGGGTATTGTCAAAAACCCACGCCACCACACAATTATGCTACATAAACTGTATCTAATAGAAACGCTTTGAGAAAAAGCTAGATTGGAACTACACAAGGATTCTGTGGGCTCTTTTGAAAAAAAACATGGAAGCAGTACCCTAAAAAACAGCAGGTGTACGGCCACTTACGTCCCATGTCCACGACCATCCGGTAATTTATGAGGAGTGTGTCCCGGTCTCCAGCCTCAGAAATTGCTAAATGTATTTTTAGAGGTGGGGGGGGGCTTCTCTTTATGAACAAATGGAGATGGAATGTATAGATATATATAAACAAAGTAAAAAATGAAAAAATTGAGGTAGATAGATAGATAGATAGATAGATATCCATCTTCATATCTAAACAAGAATTATGACAAATTTCTATAAATAAAAAAAGATTACGACAAATTTCTATAAATAAATTTCTAAACAAATTACGATAAATAAATAAGAATTACGACAAAAAAGAGAGACCCCCCAAATACATTTAACGCCCTAAGTTGGTTGTTTTCTTTCAAGTAACACCACCGAGACGAACATATCTGGGGACGTTTATTTTAATAGTCACCGGTAGCAATTTCTGAGGCAGGAGACCGGGATGCACTTCCTCATAAATTACTGACCATCCAAGTAAGATGAGCAAGACATGTTGGACACTGCTGGAGAAGTAAGTGACATTATCCTATGGACTCCTACACATGGGCACACCAATTTTGGCTGATGAGCAAAAAATTACATTCATAAAGGAGGTCAGGAAAATAGAAAGTAAACTAAGTTTAGTAATCTCATTATAATGGAATTCAGAGTCTATCTGTCTGTAATCGAAACTATGTCCCTACTTACGTCACAATACCCCCAGGAATTGCGTAAGTTTATCAATGAGTATTGAATTTATAGTCAATTAACGATTGTCTCTATGAAACTGAGTTTACCTCGAAGCAGCCATGTTATTGGTGTGTTTAAAATCCGGCATGTGTTTTTATATATATCACTAAGAAATAAAGGTTTACATAATTTATAGTGGTTAATTTGCCAACTCGTTTTAACAAAACCGGCTTTAATAAATAATTACTTGGTGTTATTGATCTCTAATATAATTGTTTTATTCTCCAACGTATTAAAATCAATCCTATGTATTATTTTATATAGAAACCAATTAAAATATAATCAAAATAAGTGTATTTTTTTTTTATATTCGTTCTATTTTCGTTATTCTTTCAAATCTAATTTATTACTAGTATTATTTGTATTATTCGCACTATTATCCTCATCTTCATTGTTATCTGTAAACGGCTTGGTCTTCTTTAGGTATTTCTTGTTAGACTCGGGAACTTTTTCGGACTCGGAACCTTCTTGTCATAATCAGGAGCCAACCCGGAACTTTGAACCTAACCCTTTTATTCAGTCCACGGGGTATCCTGTTCTTTATTCCGCTAACCATAGCTGGGGTACAGGTGTTAAGCTGTGTTAATTATTATTCTATGTTACTGCAGCTCCTGACCAGGATTGAACCTGCAGTCTAGAGATAACAGTCTAGAGATAACTGTCTTAACCTAACTCCTTTATCCACTAGGCTATGTGTCTAATTGAGCAATATTCGGAGAAATTAATTTATTACATTGCATAAAATATAAGTACTTACGCCCGGAGGGTGCATATTTTTGCTAGTAACTGTAAGTTTTGTAGGTTATACTTGCAAATCGTCGTCAAAATTAAAACAGAAACTTTTTTTGGTGGTGCTCCATGACAGTTTAACTATAGTGTATGAATGAACTTTTTTGCGAATTGGATTACAGTTTAGGGGTTTAAGGTTATTTTTAATTACGTATTCCTTAAAAAACCCAACAAAACCCCAAAATACTATACATTTAATTAACGCTTGAAATTAATCATTGAACCAACGGTAGACACATTGTCTCAGTTGTTTGTGTTAGTATTGCAATTTTAAATTTCAATTAACCTTGGTTTAAAAAAATTATTTTTCAACATTAATTGTATAGTAATTTTGGGCTTGTTGTTGTTGTTGGTATCGTCGTCGTCGTCGGCGGCGGCGGCGGCGATACATAATTAAAAACAACCTTAATCCCCATACCCCTAAACCATTAACCCAATTCGCAAAAAGTTCATTCTACATTGTAGTTTAACTGTCATGGATCACCACCAAATAAGTATCCGTTTTAATTTGAGGACGATTTGCAAGTTTAACCGTTTTGTAATTTACAACTTTTAATATGTCATTCATTTGACACTTCACACCTGTTTTCAAAATCTTTCCACCTGGAAATAAAGGACTCATTTTCTATCAACGTTTTTCTTATTAATCTAAAAGGTTTTGAAAAAGAAGGATAAATAGTTATAATATTTTATTGTATAGAGCAAATGTGTTGACATAATCCGATTTCTGCAGGCCATTTGGGTTGCTACTAAAAACCTGTCTGGACATGTTTCTATCCGGCAACGGATAAAAATTCCAGCCTCTTGATACTGTACTTAAAGTATACTAAAAATGTCAAACATTCCACAACATGAAATATCTTTGAATTTTAATATACGACACCTATAATATATTTTATTTAATTTAAACATTTTTGTTCGCGGTAAAATTGTCCCAAAAATTAAACTTTTATGAAAATAAAAAAATGATTCTTAATTTAATCCAATAGGATTGAGGGGAGAAGAAGGTGCTCTGAAGTAGTTTTGACTAATGAGAAGAGGTCCACTTTCAGAGTTTTTCCTTCTCCAAGACTGGTTGCCTAATCAAAGTTAAAGAGCCAGTCTGCCCTACAAGTTACCCAGGGCTGGAGGGAGAATAGTTGGATTGGTTCGTTTCCCCGTATTTATTTCCTACGACGGTCATCAATACACTACAAGCCTCCAACATTTCATTAAAACCGGAGATAACTATTCGTTAAAAGATTTCACCTCACGTGGTGTAAGGGTTAACAAGCTAGATTAACATGATGAGATTGATTATAACTGGGTGCCGACTCTATTGCACTAATGGCAACCCCCAACCGTTTATCTTATGTGTGCTAGAAAGCGTGGTAATCCTTAACTATTTCCTCGTTAATTCATACCATAATAAAACTGAACCCTCATTTTATGTCCGTGTTTTTGCAATAAATGTTTTATTTTTCTTACACCCGTTATTTTACAATACTAAATATATTTTATTTATTTATTTTGATATTCGCTTCAATGTGTATATTCTAAAAAGTTTTTATTTTGTGAGAAGGGTTAGTTTTAAAGTCGGGGTTCGTTTTGTTGTTATTTCTTTTTTTTTTTTTTTTTTTTTTGCTTGGTACTCTAAAATAAAAACGTCAGATTTTAATCATCGTCGACGAAAAAACAAAATTACGGCTATAAAAGGAGGATCCAATTTATGCCTAAATTGAAAAACGAGCCCACACATTGAAGTGAATATAAAATAAATAAATAAAATATATTTAGTATTGTAAAAAAATGGGTGCAAGAAAAATAAACACATTTATTGCAAAAACAGAGACATAAAATGAGGGTTCAGTTTATTTCATGGTAGGAATTTACGAGGAAATAGTTAAGGATTACCGAAAGGCGGTGAGTAGGGTCTTAGTGTCCTGGGTATGACGTTAAACTGCATCTAATGGTGGAGGTTCCAATTTAGGAGCTCTGAGTACTCCCCTTCATCGCCATTACTCCCAGTTCCACCCAGACCGGAGTGGTAGTACCTGTTAGGGTCAATATATGGGTTAAATAGAAAAAAAACGAGTTCAAAAATGTTTTAAAAATTGCGTTTAAAAAAGAGTTCAATACTATGTTGAATATTTTTTAAGGCTCATATTTCTATTAATAAAGATATTTATGTGACATCAGCAGGAGCTCAAACTCCACCCACTTCCGCCCAAGATTTTGTTCCCGATTTTTTAACGTTTTTGTAAAATACTCAGTTCGTAATAAATCTTTGTTGAATCTACCTCGTGTTGTTCACCTCCTCACCTTCTCTTTACCTATTGTAAATTCTTTTTTTTTTCACGCATTGTTTCCACTATGCAACCCGACTACTCCACCTCAACAACCTACAAGATAAATAAAATAAAATGTCTTCAGCATAAAATAATCCAAAAGGGTTGACAACCAAAACCAACCAACCAGCCAACCGTCTATGGTTCGACCTTGTGACACATCTAAGCTAAGTTTAATAAATAACCGCCCTGTCGGTGGGGACGTTAGAATGCACCAACTGCACCTCTGCAGAGGGGGTAAGAATACCCAAATGAGGCCACCTGTTAGCCGTGGGTGGCGACCCGTGATGCTCAAGGAACGGAGTCTGGATGAGTAGTCCATGACAATGCAACACTTCACTTAGCCCTTACTTAGGCTATCGGGCGGTCAGAGAGGCCCCTCGATCAATCGGCTGGCATGTCAAGCCATAGCACCTATATGATTGTCCCAACCTATTGCCTTATGGCAGCCCAACCCTTTTTTATCATATGGGTGCTAGAAGGCGGTGCTGGGGTCTACATGTCCTGGAATGACGTTCAACTTATCTGATGGTGAGGTTCCAGTTTGGAGGTTTGGGGTGTAGAGCACCCCTTCATCACCATTGTTCCCTGGTCCACTCTGACCCGGAGTGGTAGTACTGTTAGGTCCCATCTATGGGTTAAATAGAAAAATGTATCATAAAAAAATTGTTATCCATTAAGATTAATTTATTTCAAAACTTTATATGCATTAAATGACCACTGAGGTTGATATGCCGTAAACAAAACCAAACAAACCAAACAGGAATTGCACTGTGCTAATGTTATTTTTGTATCATTTAGATTCGTCGGGGTCTAGGGTTAGGGTTTAGGGTTAGGGTTGGGGTTGGGGTTTAGGGTTGTTTAATGGGAAAATGAATAAATAATTTGGGTTCTGTTTTTTCTGGGTCACCTGTATACGGTGACCAGAAAAAAAAGACCACAAATTTGTAATAAAAACTGTTAATTTTAACTAGGGGGTTTAAGGGTTAGGATAGGGGTTAGGGTTAGGGTCGGGGTTGGGGTTTAAGGTTAGTTTAATGGGAAATACATGAATAATTTGGGTTCTGTTTTTTTCTGAGTCAATCTAATTTTGACCTTTGTGCAAGTTCAGCCTAAAGTCGGTATCAGCAGCGCTTCTAAAGATATACACTTATATACACTGATATCTTAGAGGGCCTTGGTATCAGCCGGACAGCGAGGGAGTCTATCCCTTTTCACTAGCGCTAGACCAAGGAGATTGTTTTGGCGTCTGAGGTGGGGCGCCAACACTACCAACCAGCTCCTTACTTTACTAACAGAATCCCTGTGCTACTCACTTCGCGAGTTGGTGAGGGCCGGTATCGAACCAGGAACCTTGTGGTTCTTAGTCGGACACTCAACGACTGAGATAGTCACCTGATGATATATTTAATTTCCCCCTCACAACAAGATACATTTTCAGTTCCTGTATGTGTATGCGTCTGACCTTAATAATTTTTTTCTCGTTTTTTGTCGCCATAGTAGTAAAGTCGTCGGGGCGGCCTAAAGTCGGTATCAGCCAATCAGCGAGGGTGTCTATCCCTTTTCAATAGCGCTAGACCAAGGAGATTGTTTTTTGCGTCTGAGGTGGAGCGCCACACCTACCATCAGCTCTTTACTTTACCGCACGGATCCCTGTGTTACTCATACGCTGAGTTGGCGAGGACCGGGATCGAACTAGGAACTTGTGGTTTCTAGGCCGAACGCTCTACCGACTGAGCTAACCCAGCAAGCAATGCTACGGAATATATGTTTGACTCTAAACAAACAATCTAGGCTAACTTGCAAATCGCTCTGAAATTAGGGTGACCCTGAAAACACGAACCCACAAATTTTTATAATAAAACTGTTAATTTTAACTGGGGGAATTAGGGTAGGGGGTTAAGGTTAGTTTAATGGGAAATAAATAATTTGGGTTCGGTTTTTCTGGGTCACCCTGTAATATGTTTTAATTTTCCGATTTGCAAGTTTAGCCCAATCTTATTATAATGGAGATTATGTGTTTGTTGTAACAAAACTATAGCTCCACTCAAGTTATATTTTCCTGTTATAAAACGTCACATTCTCCAATGATTTTATTTTTCTAAACCTATTATCAATACTCTTAGCCATATGCACATAAAATAACATGCCAATTCTATTTACAACAAAATAGCGGTTTACAGTGCGAACGGGGAAGGCTAATTTGCATTTGATATTAAAGAGTTTGATTTTAATAAAATATGGGCTTAGTATTATTGATTTCTGATTGTTTGGTTTTGAGCAAAATTCTCGGGGATAAATCTTAAAAGAAATCATTAACAAGAAGAAATAACTGTAATCTTATTCTTTACTTCCTATTTTAACTAATCAGTTAAATTTGGAAAATTTAGCAATTAGAGTGATGGAAGAGTAAGTCTCAGTTGTTCTGTTTTTCGATTATACCCCCCCCTTTGTTTTCAAATCTTTTTATCTGCATTCTTATTTAGTTTCATTACCTTTCAAATTTAATCTAATATTTTATTTCATTAAAACTTAAATAATTGCGCCCGAATGGTGCATATATTGGACCATATGACCTTTGGCACCCCTTTTGCGATCCTGATTAATAAGGACATTTTTTTCATTTACACGTCAAAAATCCGGTTGTTTTTTAACAGACGATTTTTTAGAGTTTTTTTTTTAATAAAAAACTAACCCTAACCTAATCATAACCTTAACCCATAACAAACAACCGGATTTTGACGATGTAAATATAAAAATGTCCTTATGAATCGAGATAGCAAAAGGGGTGCCTAAAGGTTATATGGTCCATATATTTGCTAGTTTCAAATAAAAAATGTAACTGATATTTTCCCCTGCCATGCTACAGTTCCACTGACCTTTTTATTTGTAATTGAGTTCATAAATAAAAGGAAAGGTAGAGAAAGGCAAGAGGATAGACATTTTTTCCTTCAATCTAGACATGTTCAAATCTTACAGAACATGTACGGACAATTCTCAACTGTTTGAGGAAAACTGAATATTTAATAAAAGGCATTTGTTGCTTTTAGTCGAAATCAGAGGTAAAAGTGGAAGTGAAATGAGAATTTTTGTAAAGGTTTTATTTTTCAAATTAAATCAGATTTTTTCCTGTTCTTTTTTTGGGGGGGGATTTGAAAAAATAAATAAAACGGATGATAGTTTTAAGCTGCCACTTCAGTACCATAATGGTTGTTACAGTCTAGAGTATGAAATTTATATTCAATGTAACAATAATTATGGACAGAGGTAATATCTACCTGTCCAATTAAAAGTAATGTCAATAGCCTGGACGCTTAAAAAAGGGTACTTATCATCATCATCATCATCATCATCATCAATGAATAATAATATCTTATTATAATGGAGATTTGTGGTTTTTCTGTCTGTAACCGAAACTATATTACTATACAAGTCCAAATTCCGTTTGTTATTTACATACATTCTTCCATGATTTATTTTTTATTTAAACCTCAATTATTAATAAAATTGCTTACATCATTACGACTGTTGACCATATCTACAACTAATAACATAATTATATTTTATATACAACAAAATAGCGGATTACAATGTGAATGGAAAGGCAATTTGCATATTGATTTAAATTTGAGTTTAATAAATATATGCTTAGTATTATTGATTTCTAATTGTTTGGTTTTATCTTATTGAATCTGAGCAAAAATCTCGGGATAAAATCTTAAAAGAAATCCATTAACAAGAAGAAATATCTGTAATTTTATTCTTTACTTCCTATTTTAACAAAATAGTTAAATTAAGAAAATTTACCAATGAAAGACGGGAGTAATGGAAAATGATGGAAGAATTTAGTTTCAAAGTTGTTCTATTTTTCAATGATACTCTCTGTTCCAAATCTTTTTATCTGCATTCTTATTCAGTTTCCTTAGCCTTTCTAATTTAATATAATTTTATTATAATAAAACTTAAAATACTTCACCGGAGGGTGCATATATTTGCTAGTAATAATAATAGATAATTGGAAATCAGAAAAATCGAGACTGTCTAGACCACAGCAGATCGGCTAGAATACACAGAGAAGAGTCCTGGAGAGCTGAAGAGACTTGTTGTCACTCAGCCTCTAGTGAAGACCACAGCTAAGACGGATGTGAAAAAATCTCAAGGAGTGAAATCAGAAGAATCCTGGAGACCTGAGGAGACTTGTTGTCACTCAGACTCCAGGGAAATGCCATCAGCCAATGCTGGTGTGAAAAACTTAAGAACTATAATAATAATAATCCTGGAGACCCGAGGAGACTTGCTGTCACTCACCCTCCAGTGAAAAATCGGCTAAGAAAAACTCCCAATGGAGTGAAATAAATATAAATAATAATAATAATAATAATAATAATATATAATAATAATAAGCTTAAATCAGTACTCAAGAAAGTAGCAAATTGGACAATACCAGGCCATGATGGCATACATGGATTCTGGTTAAAAAAAATGTACGTCTATCCACAAAAAGAATGGCCCAGTAACTGAACTGATACTACAAGAAAACGAAGTACCCGAATGGATGACAAAAGGGATAACTACACTAATCCAAAAAGACCCCAAAAAAAGAAACGTCCCCAGCATTATGACAATAACTTGTCTACCCATGATATGGAAAATTCTAACTGCTGTTATAAAAGAAGAATATACTTTTCACTCAATTGGCGGAAACTTCTCCAAGAAGAACAGAAAGGATGCCGCAAGGGAAAGAGAACCCACGATTTACTGTATATAGACCAATACATTCTTTAAAGAAGTAAAAACATAGACGGAAAAATATTGCAATGGCTGGATCGATTACAGAAAAGCCTATGACATGATCCACATACTGGATTTTGTCTGTTACAAAATTTCCAACACATCATAAACTTCATTTAAAGCCATGGAAAACTGGCGAGTTTCAATTAAAAGCTGGAAAACAATCCTGGCAGAAGTAAAAATCCAAAAGAGGTATCTTCCAAGGAGACTCGTTATCACCCACTACTATTTATTATAGCAATGATGCCGCTCATCCATATACTTAAAAAATGTACAGGGGGATACAAATTCACTAACTCACAAGAAAAGATAAACCACCCTGTGTACATGGATGACATAAAAAAGTTTTGCAAAAAATGAAAAAGAATTGGAGACCCTAGTACAAACTATTAGAATATATAGCCAGGAATATAAGGGATGGAATTTGGAATTGAAAATATACTATGCTTGTATAAAACGGGGTGAAAAGAAATTAATGGATGGAATACAACTGCCAAATCAGGAAACTATAAAATCACTTGATGAAAATGAAAGCTAAAATACTTAGGAATTTTAGAAGCGGACAATACATGCAAACGAAAATGAAAGGAAAAGTTAAAAAAGAATATTCAGGAGAACTAGAAAACTTCTAGAAACCAAACTTAACAGCAGAAATCTAATCAAAGGAATCAATACCTGGGCTGTCCCATTATAAGATACAACAGGACCATTCTTAAAATGGACAAAAGAAGAACTCAGACAGATTGACCCAAGGACGAGAAATTTAATGACCATGCACAAGGCTCTCCACCTAGAGATGATAGAGATAGATTATATGTGTCAAGAAAGGAAGGGGAAGAGGTCTTGCCAACATAGAGGAATGCGTAGAAACCAACAATCCAACAACTTGAAGATTACACAAGAAAGAGCAAAGACAGATAACTTATGGCGGCACAATAGTAGAAGTGACAGATGGACAAACAGAAAAACAACAAAGACTAGAAAACAAAATGGGAAGAAAAACAATTATATGGACACTTCAAACGACAAAATCGAAGAGGTTGCACGTGAAAGACTTGGACATGTTAAAAAAAGGAAACCTCAAAAGAGAAAACTGAATCGTAATAATTGCTGCACAAAATTAATGCCATAAGGACAAACTATATCAAAGCGAAAATTGATAAGACCAACAAATAGTAAATGTAGACTTTGCGGTAATAGAGATGAGACTGTAAACCATGTACTATGCGAATGTTGCAAACCTAGCACAACGGGAGTACAGAACTAGACACGACTGGTTGGGAAGGTGATCCACTGGGAATTTGCAAAAAAATTAATTTTGACCATACAACAAAATGGTATATACATAAACCAGAATCTGTTCTTGAGAACGAAATGCATAAAATTCTCTGGGACTTTGAAATAAAACGGATCACCTTATCCAGCAAAGAAGACAGACTAAGTATTGATAAACAAAAGAAAAAGAACTTGTCACTGGTGGATTTTGCAGTTCCAGCAGATCACAGGGTGAAGCTAAAGGAAAATGAAAAAATGGACAAATATCTGGACTTTGCCAGAGAACTAAAAAAGTTATGGAATATGAAAGTGAAAGTGATACCCAATGTAGTTGGTGCACTTGGAACAGTCCAAAAGGATTGGAAAAGGGTCTGGAAAGTTTGGAAATCAGAGGAAGGATTGAAACCATTCAGAACACTGCACTGCTGTAATCTGCCAGAATACTCAGAGAGCCCTGGAGACCTGAGGAGACTTGCTGTCACTCAGACTCCAGTGAAAGACCATCAGCTAATGCTGATGTGAAAACTCAAAGGAGTAAATAATAATATAATAATAATAATAATAATAATAATAATAAGTCCTGTAGACCTGAGGAAAGTTGCTGTCACGCAGCCTCTATTCAACCACCAGTTACGGCCAGGTGCGAAAAACTCGATTAATAATGAATGAATGAATGAATAAAATGATAAATAAATAAATGAATCTGACAATAAAATAAATCGATAGTCGAAGACGACGAATCAAAATGAGAAATAATAATCTTTTCTGTGCACCGAACACTAACCGTTTATGTCCACTGACATTTTTTCGAGTACCAGCTTTTCATATTACTTTGATAGACAATAACACTTATAAAACTCATTTGTATTTTTTTTCCAATTATTTAATTTCACCTTTTACTCAATGTTGATTTTCTATTATTCATTTACAGACTTTAAATTTTCACCATAAAATCAATCAGCAGATGATTTATTTATTTAACGACGTAGAATTTACTTAAACTAGATGACCTCTGAACCCGTTGGATTCCGTTGTAAACAGCGGTCCATGATTATTTGATGCTTCTATTTAGAAAGATCATAATGAACATTTCATAGTTTATCTACGTTTATACAGAGAATTCGGTTGATTACCAATAATTAAATTCAGAAACCTTGAAAGAAAAAAAAAATCAATGAAACTTAACGTTATTTCGATTGTTAACTTTCATTTTTACGTAATTCTTTAAATTTTCAAGTCTATTATTTGCTATTACCGTTTTTTTTCTCTTTCTGAGATTTTTTTAAAGTTTTTTTTTTCATTAAGTCATAAAGAAATTGATAGACACCTTTTTTTATATAAGTAAGTTGGCTCTGTTCTTAAGGGAAAAAATTAAAAATAACTGACAATTTTACAATTTTAAATTCTTTATAAAAGTTTTAAAGAAAGGGTGGGGTAGTACCTACATTTGGCCATACAGTATGGCCCAATTTCGGTACTACTTTCTTTAAACTTTTATGAAAAAATTTAAAATTCTGAATTGTCTATTTATTTATTTATTTATTTAAGTATAATTAAATAATTAATAAATACATAAATAAAGAATGAAAATAAATAATAAAACTTTTGTTAAAATTAGTTAATATTTGTACTATTTTTTTTTTTCATTCTCTTACTTTCGTGTTATTATTTTAAAAACGAACCAAAAATGAATGAAAAAAATTCTGATAGAAATATTCTGATTGAAAAATAGGTCATGGTTTTCTGTATGATGCTAGCAACCATAATATAAAATCCTATTATATTTGGTAAATGTAANAAAAAAAGAGAGAAGATGTATAAGGGATTTGTTCAGAGAGAATGGGCCTTGTTAATGCATCCTTGGACTGCTTTGCTCTCCATATTTTGAAATGATACATACAGATGTACCAGAACTTGTTTGAAGGTGGTGTTTATGGTTGACTATTGTTGTTTGTTTTGTTTTACGGCATATCAACCTCAGTGGGTCATTTAATGCCGATAAAGTTTTGAAATAAATCAATTCTTAATGGATAATACAATTTTGTTTATAAACTTATGTTTTTCTATTTAACCCATAGATAAGACCCTAACAGGTACTACCACTCCGGGTCAGAGCGGACCAGGGAGCAATAGTGATGAAGGGGTGCTCCATATTCCCCAAACTTCCAAAACTGGAACCTCATCATTAGATAGAGTTTAACGTCATTCCCAGGACATGTAGACCCGCAGCCACCGCCTTCTAGCACCCATATAAAAAGGGGTTGGGGCTTGCCATAAGGGCAATAGGGTTGGGAAAATCATATAGGTGCTAGGGCTTGACGTGACCAGCCGATTGATTGGAGGGGGCCTCTCCGACCGCCCGTCTAGCCCAAGATAGGGCCAAAGTGGAGTATTGCATGTCATGAACTGCTCATCCACCTGGGTTCTATCCTTAAGCATCACGGGTCGCCACCCATGGCCAACAGGTGGCCCCATTGGGGAGTCTTACCCCTCTGCAGAGGTGCAGTCGGTGTATTCTAACGCCCCACCGACAGGGCGGGACTATTGTTGTATACTGGATCATACAGTGTTCAACATACTTGTACATTCAACTACATGCGCACCAGATATATAGTAACTCACAACAGAGTGCTAAAACCTTGAGGTAGACAGTTCGCATAATGGTTCTGTCTTTCTTGCAGTCTCAGTAATCACTCCAATGTTTTTGGACAGCCGTGTATAAATAGTTCTGGACCAGCACATTCACTCTATACACAAAGTATGCTAGGCTAGTCCTCAACTATCTTTCCACTTCTCTCTTGGCAATGTAGAGAATAGGAAAATATATGGTAATTTATGAGGAAGTGCGTCCCGGTCTCTTGCCTCAGAAATTACTACCCGGAGACTATTAAAATAACGACCCCAGCTATGTCGTCTCGGTGGTGTTACTTGAAAGAAAACAACCAACTTAGGGCGTTAAATGTATTTTAGAGGAGGGGAGGCTTCTCTTTTTTTGTTGTAATTCTTATTTATTTATCGTAATTTCTTTAGAAATTTTGTGACACTTAATTGTAAAATGCATTGGACCAGAATGCATCTAAGTCATCTTCGTGTGTAAACATTAGTGATAAATTTGAATCGTACATTGTGTAAATTCTGTGATTATAGTTCATGGCATGGATTAGTCTATCTCAGTCTATCTAGCAGAGACTTAGAAATTAGCTGAAGCCAGTAATTCACTTAGTCTCATGACAACTTCTTGCCAGCTTACAACTGCTTAAGTGTCACAACTCCCTCTTCTATCAGTGTCCTATTAACAGACTAAACCATCTGACTATCGGCCATCACAACGTTCATTTATTCTCATAATTCTTGTTTATAGAAGTAATTCCCTATCTATCTATCTATCTCAATTTGGTTTATATATATCTATCCACCCATCTCCATTTGTTCATATAAAAAAAGAGAAGCCCCCTCTAAAATACATTTATATTTATGGGTTTATGGCCCCCTGGAATCAACACTATCAGTTTGTAAGATCCAGGGGTGAAGCCACTGGACCTCCCACCCCCGTGTAGTAGTCTACAGGAGATTGTCACTTATGAGTTTGTCCTTATTTCAGCAGTTCCCAGCATGTTTATACTACTTGGATGGTTTGTTAGTGTTGTAGAGTAGCTAACACCCCTTCAACACTCTACCAGATGGACTGGCTCAAAGCAATAAACTAGCCTACAATTAAAGTAGATTAACTTGCTGAATATATTCAGACTGACTTTGCTGCGTTGGCTATACCAAACTGACCCTCCTCTTTTAGTGTGAGTTAGTCTTGTTAATCGTTTGTACTTATTTGTTCTGTGTTTGTATGTATACATTTAGCACTGGATGCTGATGCTTAATAAATGTGTTAAGCACACTATTCATCTGTGTATCTTTTCACCTTGCGATACAACAACAATAATAATAATACAATAATTAATTGTATAATCTGTTTATGTCATAGAAATGAATGTTTTTGGGGTTTTTTTTCTAATTTTTTTCTATTTAACCCATAGATGGGATGTAACAATAGAATTCTCATTATGATTGTATATATGCAATTACCCAACCCCTCCACACAAAGAGGATGTGACAAAGGCTAATTTATTAAGTGGAGTTTAACAGGTTTGAATTCAGAGTTTTCTTTCTTTAAACCAGTTTCATATCACCATCCTCTTTTAGTGTGAGTTTGTCTTGTTAATTGTTTGTACTTATTTGTTCTGAGTTTGTATGTATCCGTTTAGCACCGGATGCTGGTGCTTAATAAATGTGTTAAGCACACCATTCATCTGTGTTTCTTTCCACCTGATACAACAGTGAGATAGGGGGTAAGTGGCCATATAGCTGCAGTTTTGTGGAGTGCTGCTTCCAAAATTTATTCAAAATGGCACACAGCATCCTTGAGTAGTTTGCACCATTGTTTGAGGAAATAGCATCAAAGATTGTGTACTAAAAATCCTTGTTTTCTAAAGGCTAAATTTTGGGAAAACGGATTTTTAGTGAATTTTAGTAGGCGATCTTTGGTGCTATTTCCTTGAACAATGGTGTAAGTAAAAGATCTAAATTTTGGTATCTCAATTTTTTCATATATAAGTTTAGGCTCTTTTCTTAAGGAAATAAAATCAAAATAATGATAATATATAATTAAAATTTTGTTTTATAAAAGTTTAAAGTTTGATCCATTTTTCTATTAGCTACAATAACGGACCTTTTTTTTTTTTAGATTAAAATTTTTTTCCAAAGCTGTTTTTCTGAGGAGTGTGGAGTACCCCTTCATCGCCATTAATCCAAGGTCCACTGAGTGGTATTACCTCTTAGGGTAACATCTATGGATTAAATAGAAAAAAATGATTTTTAAAAAAATGTTTGTTTGTTTGTCTGTTTTGTTTTACGGCATATCAACATTTGTGGGTCATTTAATGCCGATAAAGTTTTGAAATAAATCAATTCTTAATGGATAATACAATTTTTTTATAAATACATTTTTCTATTTAACCCATAGATGGGACCCTAACAGGTACTACCACTCCGGGTCAGAGTGGACCAGGGAGCAATGGTGATGAAGGGGTGCTCCACATTCCCCAAACTTCCAAACTGGAACCTCACCATCAGATAGAGTTTAACGTCATTCCCAGGACATGTAGACCCGCAGCCACCGCCTTCTAGCACCCATATGATGAAAAGGGATTGGGGCTTGCCATAAGGGCAATAGGGTTGGGAAAATCATATAGGTGCTAGGGCTTGATGTGACCAGCCGATTGATCAGAGGGGGACCGCCTGTCTAGCCCAAGATAGGGCCAAAGTGGAGTATTGCATGTCATGAACTGCTCATCCACCTGGGCTCTATCCTTAAGGATCATGGGTCGCCACCCACAGCCAACAGGTGGCCCCATTGGGGGAGTCTTACCCCTCTGCAGAGGTGCAGTCGGTGCATTCTAACGCCCCACCGACAGGGTGTTTTTTTAAAATTGAGTTTAAAAAAACTTGAATATCCATTAAGGCTGCGATTATTTGGTTGTCTATTGTTTAAGATTTCATAATTAACTGTTCCTTGCATATTTCACCAAACAATCATAGGAATCTTTTTTGTGGGGGGGGGGCAGGCTTTGTTGGGAAGGCTTTCCACTATGACTAATTTTCATCCCTCAATAATGATTATACCCTCACGGCCCCCCCCAAAAAAGGGGGCTATTTGAAGCTGTTGGGTATGATGCAATAATGCACAATAATCAACAAATTTGCAATTTTCTACTGACCAGTCATGTGAAACCCACCTGACATTTTCTTTAACCTTTTCATTTCCTTATGGACAATCCCAGTTTGACTGTTGGCAGTTACACTTGATTCATATGACACATATAGATGGGACCCTAACATGTACTACTACTCCAGGCCAGAGTAGACCTGGGATCAACTATTTTTTAAAAATTTGAGTGATTTGTATTATTTGTATTATTTGGACTATTGTCCTCATCTTTATTGTTACCTGTACAACATTTCGTCCCTTTGGCCTTCTTCAGGTATTTCTTGTCAGACTCTGGAGCCTTTTTGAAATCAGGAACCTTCTTGTCGTAATCAGGAGCCATCATGGAACATTGAATCCAACCCTTTATTCAATCCACGGGGGTATCTGTTCTGACAAGAAATACCTGAAGAAGGTCGGAGGGCACATTGTCTGAAACATTGTACAGATAACAATAAAGATGAGGACAATAATACAATAATGCAAATAATAAAAATTATCAAGCCTCATCTCAAAAATTCAGAGAAATAATTTGAGTGATATCTTGTTTTATTTGTTGCAGTGAGTCAGCTGTCGTTTGTTCCTGACCAATTAATTTCTAAAGATATAATTTAATGAGTGGGAACTTAGAGATGTAATGGTTTGGTTTGGTTGGTTGGGTTTTACGGCATGTCAAACCCTTGGGTTATTTTATGCCGAATACTTGTATTGGTAATTAGGTATTCAAAAATGTATAGGGGTTTATTTGCTGTAATCAAATTTTTCTGTTGAGAATTTGAACATCAAGAGAGTGAGTGGGTGATTTTTGTAGGTCTATGAACTTACATCTTTGATAAGAGGCTGGTTCTTTTCAAAAAGTTTAATATCCTCTTGGGATCTATTTTTCCAAATAGTTTGTCCATGCTTCAACATTGTAGAACTTTCTTCAGTGTGGGAGAGGTGTGTGCATTCAATCAGAATATGTTTTTGTGTATCGGTTTCCACATGAACATTTAGGTGGAGGTTCTTCTTTTAAAATGAAGGAGTGGGTTAATCTAGTGAGGGTGATAGTGGTTTCTTCTCTTCTGGTATTACTAGGATCAGGTGTCCTTTCTTTTAAGTTGGGCTGTAGTTTGTAGAGTTTGTTGTGGGAATTTTCATCCCATAATTGCTGCCATTTGATTGTCATTATTTGTTTGATTTTTGGTTTAAGATAACTGTATGGTATTTTGGAGTTTTTGTCTGGTATCATGTCAAGTGCAGATTTAGCTAATGAATCTGCTTTATCATTTCCCTGGATTCCTATATGGCTTGGAATCCAGCAGAATATCACTTTCTTGCTATGGCTAATGGAGTTAAGTTTGTTTAAAAGTTTAGTGTAAGAGATGTGATCATAGGACATGTAATTATGTATGCTACAATAGGAAACATGTCCAATGGCTGAAGAATATTGGAGATGCTGATTTCTCCTATTTGACCAACAAGGTGTGTCAAAAAAGTATCAAGATTGAAGCTGTATTTGTTACATAATCATTAGAACTTAATGATTATGACAATAGTGTAGAAATCATTATGGCGATCAGTATAAATGATGGCCTTGAGAGTGAGTGACAATGCTTGACCTCACTCTGACCTTGCCTTGCGGGAATGGACGGTGAGAATCAGAAGGCAATAGAAAGCCCCCTTCCGGTTTAAGGTGTAAGCAACTCAGTCAGTTAGAGTTAGGAGTTAGAAGCGAAGCTAGCAAGATGTGAGCCTCACTGTGTGATTGTCTGGTCTGGGGTCTACAAATAAAGTAACATCATCGTAAATCGAAGTCTTGTTATTACTAAAAGCTAACAATGAACCAACAGAGACCAGACGGAATCCCAAGAAGACCAGACCAAGATAGATGATAGACGATCAGAAGACGGCCAGAAGAATAGACCAGAGTAAGACGTAAGAGAGGTATATAACATATAGATATTTAGTACCGTCAAAGAAAAGGCACTATGCAACATATTTACCAAGATAGAAATGAAGAACGAATGGAACATTTTTTCAAAATACAAGGTGTGTCAAAAAGTGCTAAAGATCCTGATACTTTTTTGACACACCTTGTATTTATACATCTTAGACATTTGTTAACAGACAGCAAAAAAAAGAACAAAAGTTGGTTGGTTTGTTAGATTTTATGGCATGTCAATCCAACCGGCTGAGAAAAAAAAAAAAAAGACATGATACAAAGTTTGGTAATTTATGAGGAAGTGCGTCTCGGTCTCCTGCCTCATAAATTGCTACCCGGTGACTATTAAAATAATGACCCCAGCTACGGTGTTACTTGAAAGAAAACAATCAACTTAGGGCGTTAAATGTATTTGGGGGGGGGGCTTCTCTTTTTTGTCATAATTCTTATTTATTTATAGAAATTTGTTGTAATTCTTGTTTAGATAGATAAACAAACAAAATGAAATAGATAGATATGAACAAATGGAGATAGATAGGAAGATGACTAGACAGATAGATAGATAGATAGATGGGTGGATAGATAGATATAAACAAAGTAAAAAATGAACAAATTGAGGTAGATAGATAGATATCAATCTTCATATCTAAACAGGAATTACAACAAATTACGATAAATAAACAAGAATTGCGACAAATTACAATAAATAAGAATTACGAGAAAAAAGAGAAGCCCCCCCCCAATACATTTAACGCCCTAAGTTGGTTGTTTTCTTTCAAGTAACACTGTAGCTGGGGTCTTTATTTTAATTGTCACCGGGTAGCAATTTTTGAGGCAGGAGACCGGGATGCACTTCCTCATAGATTACCCAAAGTTTTTATGCAGCAGAAGAAATGACGTACCTTTGCAACAAAACAGGTGCAAACGAGTCTAGTGTGCAAAATGAGTAAAGGACTCGAAAAGTATGGTTGTCTTAACACTGTCATTTGACAAAACACAATCTCGGAACCAGGGGGATTGGCGAGAATGAATTTGCATTATATATATTTCTTCAAGATTGAGTTGTGCATAAAACACCAGGTGACAGGGAATTTTTCAAACATTACTCAATCCTAAAAGTAAGGAACAATTTAGTATAACTTACATGTCATTAAACTAAACAATAAAAAAAAGCCTTTAGGAGACTGTAATGGGCATGACCAATCCCAATTGAGATTGAGCTGTGCATAAAACACTAGGTGACAGGGAATTTTTCAAATATTACACAATCCTAAAAGTAAGGAATAATTTAGTATAACTTACATGTTATTAAACTAAACAATAAAAAAAGCCTTTAGAAGACTGTAATGGGCATGGCCAATTCCCATTGAGATTGAGCTGTGCATAAAACACCAGGTGACGGGGAATTTTTCAAACATAACTCAATCCTAAAAGTAAGGAATAATTTAGTATAACTTACATGTTATTAAACTAAACAATAAAAAAGCCTTTAGGAGACTGTAATGGGCATGGCCAATCCCCCGACATAAACGGCAAAGAATCGCTTGTATCATACATCAGAGACCCGGATGAGACGAGTCGGAATTTGCATAACGGGTAGCCGAGCGATGATAAAAACGGACAGTGGCTGATACTGTGAGAGAGCAAAAAAGCAATTGTCTGGACCAGAAGTGAAATTCGACGACTACTGTGTTTGGGGTGTCAGGAAGTGAAAGTAACGGGCTCGGTTGGTAGAGACTGAGCTGAGGGCGAAATGAATTACTGCGTTCAATTGAACAGACTTCAGTTGGAAAACAGAGACAACCGTTGCTTTAGTATAATAATAGATATATACACCATTTGAGGAAATGATATATAATCAATTGTCATCCAATCAACACTTGTAGGAGTTGAAGTGCTGAACTGGTTATCGTTTCCTCAAAGCAATTCCAGTCTATCCACTGCATCCGTTTTCATCTCCATGGTAACCAAGCTGATAAAACTACTGCATTTATAAAAAGTAATAAAGGAGATTGTTGCGCAAAACGGACAACTTCATCAGACTCGAAAGATCTTTATTCAAACATTTCTGCTGTATCTATAGTGATTAATTAATGGATGCGCGCGGTGTAATGGATAGAGTAGTAAGAAATGGACTCGTCGACCTGAGTTCAATTCCTGGACGAAACTGTTTGCATTTCGCAGTTCATTGCAATATTTATCCATTTTTTTGTTTATTAGGGTGTAGTCTAGTTGCGCTTTTGTGTTATTTGGGTATGTGTATGTCCATTCCGTTTTTGGAATTTGGAGTTCATACCTTGGGAAAGGTATGAATTCAATCCTCCTTCCAACTATGGGTAAATAGCAGGGAAGACTGGGCTCTTTAAACATTGCTAGGTAACCAGTCTAAGAGAAGGAAAACTCTGAATTCAAACCTGTTAAACTCCGCTTAAAAATTGACCCTGTGTCGCATCCTGATTGTGCGGAAGGGTTGGTATATATATATATTGATTAATTAAATGATTTGAACAGTATGTCAACCCATCTAAAGTAATTTTATGCCTAGGGGTTAATCGTGTTCATTGTAGGTTCATTTTTACTTTTTTGTGTACAATTGTACTTCAAATTTTAGCTCACAACACAAAGTAAAAAACTGACTGTTTAAACTTAAACTTTTTTTTTACACAATTCTATTGAATACGAATAATTTTTAAACAGATCTATTTGATAGGACCCTAACAGATACTACCTACTCCGATTCAGAGTTGACCTGGGAGTAATGACAAAAAAGGAGTACTTTTGCAAAATATGAAGGTTTAGACCACAAATGGTGACAGACAAGTCAAAAGAATAAAACGAACACAAACTTAGAATAGGAATAGACATGTATTATTGGGAGAATTGTTGCGGACTTTGGTTTGTCTGCGGAATCTTATACATATAAAAAACACCTTATCTGAAATCCTGTGGTTGGGGAATTATCGAAGTCCCTTGCTACGGCTACTCTGGTCGTACTGCTAGATATACGAGAGACCCTTTTTTGAGGTCCGTCTCCGGTGCTGGTCGATCAGAAAAAAGCGGGAAAGAATCGTGATTAGTTGGCCTCTCGCTCGTAGACAAGGACAATAATCCATACCTCAGATTTCTTTATAGTACTTTACATTCACGAGATCTCTGGAACTTGAGTCTGGTCATCAGATTCAGTTTAGTGATATTATGACACAATGGTTAAGTGAGAATACGGCCAGAGAAAAAAGGGGAAAAACTTCCTCATCACTGGAATAATGTTTGCCTCTCAAACCCTCTTTCATGGGGCCGAAGAGAGGCAAACATTATTCCAGTGTAAGTGAAATCAGTAGTGAAGAAGTGGCTCAAAGAACAGTCAGCAGAATTTTACGGGGCAAGGATACATACTCTCATACAAAGGTGGAACATTGCTATTGAGACTAATACTGACTATGTGGAGAAGTATGGATGTTATCCACAGAGGACCAGCTTCATTCTGATGTATGATACATGTTCCTGTGTTGGTAATTATACCTGTCCTAAACAAAATGGCATTACTTTTTTTACTCACTCTCATATATATATATATATATATATATATATATATATAATTTAATATACCAAGCGTGTTGGTAGATCCTTGCGGAGAGAAAAAACCCGGCAGAGAGTTTGATTGTAAAAATATACTACCAAACATCAACCAGGAAGAAAAAAATTTTTGAAAAAAAGAAAAGACCAAGATATTCGTACCAACAAAAAATAATCTATTGGTATAGTATTTGGCAAAAGAGTCAGATTTTAGCCCTGAAGAGCTTTATGCGAAACTAATAGTAGGTTCGTCTGACTCAGTAGATATCCTTATATATATATATATATATATGAAGATAGGAGGGTTGAAGTAAATCCGACAGTATGAGATAAGGAAAAAGGAAAAGTGGACAAAAATAATAACTCAAACAAGTAGATGTAGGAGAGATATATTTCGTTCCGCTTTAAGAACTTCAGACTGATGAAGTTCCCGATTAAAGAGGAACGAAATATATCTCTCCTACATCTACTTGTTTGAGTTATCATTTTTGTCCACTTTTCCTTTTTCCTCACCTCATATATACACACACACACACACACACACACACACACATATATATATATATATATATATATATATATATATATATATATATATATATATATAGGGGGCGCAGTGGTGTATTGACTAAAGGACACCCACGCTGCACTTCCTTTGTTCGGATAATGACACAAGACAAAAACTAAAACTCCGGAAAAAAACCATCGACAAATTCTTGAGATTCATCTATTGGAGCAGTGTCCAGGCGGACCGTAGCTTCCCGAAAGAATTTGTTTTGTGGTCACTGTGAGCTTAAACCGTTATTTCTCACAGTGGCCTCGTCTAGACTTATTCCGCTAAGGACCTATAACATTTTTTCAACTTAAAAAAAAATGTTATTCACTATAAAATTAAGTCATTAATGAATAAAATGCTGAAAATTTCATAAAAATTGGACAATTCCCTGACTTTTAGTAATTGCTTTAATATTAAAAAAAGATAAAATTTTATAATCTCCCTTGAAAATAATTGCCCATACCTACTTAAAGGGTATTTTGTATCAGTTAATTATTTCCTGAGTTATTCATCTTTGATTTGGTTTGGTTTGGTTTGGTTTTACGGCATATCAATCTCAGTGGATCATTTAATGCTGATAAAGTTTTGAAATGAATCAATTCTTAATAGATAATACAATTTTTTTATGAATACATTTTTCTATTTAACCCATAGATGGGACCCTAACAGGTACTACCACTCTGGGTCAGAGTGGACCAGGGAGCAATGGTGATGAAGGGGTGCTCCACATTCCCCAAACCTCCAGAACTAAAACCTCACCATCAGATAGAGTTTAACGTCATTCCCAGGACATGTAGACCTGCAGCCACCGCCTTCTAGCACCCATATGATAAAAAGGGGTTGGGGCTTGCCATAAGGGCAATAGGGTTGGAAAAATCATATAGGTGCTAGGGCTTGACGTGACCAGCCGATTGATCGAAGGGGGCCTCTCCGACCGCCCGTCTAGCCCAAAATAGGGCCAAAGTGGAGTATTGCAAGTCATGAACTACTCATCTACCTGGGCTCTATCCTTAAGCATCACGGGTCGCCACCCACGACCAACAGGTGGCCCCATTGGGGGAGTCTTACCCCTCTGCAGAGGTGCAGTCGGTGCATTCTAACGCCTCAGACAACAGGGCGGCATATTATTCATCTTTGAGATAACGTTTTCGTTTTCCAATCAGCCAAACCCAATTATTATTAAATAGCTTAAAAGCCGCCCTGTCGGGTGCAATTAAGCTAGTTCCAGCCTCCAGCCGAACAATAATTTAATTCAAAAACAATTTGATGTACGTAGATCCTTACAATTATTTCTATTTCATGGGTGACTTTCACTTTCACTTTCATTGGATTATTTTATTAATTGATTTCAATCATTCCCAAATTTATTTCCAAGTTATAAAAAAATGTTATTGTACAAAAATTTCGTTGCAAAAAGTCACGTAAAAATTCGCTCAGGGATCGAACTGACGTCCACCAGATAACTAGGAATACTTTAAACAAACTCTTTTATCCACTAGGCCAATATTTTTTATCAATTTTCAGGAATTGCATCAATTGATTTGACTTGCTTGATCGATGTTATTTCAACTTTGACCAAGATTCCATTTTAACCAACTTCCGGTTCTGTTAATAAAACAAAATATCAATAATCTTTTATTTGTAAACTAGAAGCGACTACCCAGAATAAACTGCGTAGAGGGGGGGGGGTAAAAATAAAACGTGATGTAATGGTTAGAAAATTAGGCTCGCAGATCCATTATTATTATGTATATTTTAATTTTTATATATCTTCGCGAATATAAAACAAATCTCCATATTTTTTGCACAAAAAGCGAGAACCGGTGATATTTAATGTGTATATATATATTTACTTTGTCGTTTATTATTGTATTTTCTTAGTTTCATCCGGACAACTGCCCTTTATATATGTATGTATATATATATTCGTTTTTTACTATGTTCTCCTTTTTATTAATTGGGGACTTATTTTTGTAAAGAGTATCAGAGAGAATCAGAAAAAAAGGGAGTATCATTTCATCAGCACCACTGATACTAATTGATGGAAAGGGTTGGTTGGTTTTACAGCATGTCAACCCTTGTTGGGTTATTTTATACCAAAGCTTTGATGCTGATAGCTTTGTAATTGTGTGCATCCTGGGACGCACATATTTGAATTAAATGAGTTCTCAGGAAAATTCACGCGTCCCAACTAAAGTTACTTAATAGATTGTAGGGTTTTTATTTATGATCTAGGGAAACAACTAAAGTTGTCTAACTCCTACCTTGTAACCTATCCTGCGTAATTCATATCTCGTTATTATCATCTTTTTTTTAATGTTATCTTATTTTATTTGTTCAATTCAATTCATTAATTCATTCATTCCTTCCTTTCTTTCTTTCTTTCTTTCTTTTCTCCGACCCGTGTTACTTACTCTTCATGTCCAGTTTCTCTGTGGGCATTAATTTGCATAGACGCTGCCATAATCACGTCACGAACGAGACAAAAACGAGACCACACCTTATAAATTCACTTTTTAATGGCGGTCACGCTCTTTTTTCACTTAAAACTTGACATGACAAGCAGGGATGTTTCGTTAAGTCATTCGTTCACCATTCACACTTCATGCAAGATATGTACCTGGGAATATTTTAGAGCATGCAGAGGCAACTTTAAACAAACAAACAAACAAAAAAATCAAGGTAGTTTTACGTTGATGAAACATTCAACCATATTTTTCGGTAAAAAGATATTTTGGCTAAACTTGCAAATCGGCCGGAAAATTAAAACATATTACAGGGTGACCCAGAAAAAACAGAACCCAAATTATTTATTTATTTTCCTATTAAACTAACTGCAACCCTAACCATAACCATACCCCTCCCCCTAGTTAAAATTAAAAGTTTTATTACAAAATTTGGGGGTTCTGTTTTTTCTGGGTCACCCTGTATACATTTTAAAAATAAAATGTCTTGGGAGGGGTTATTCAGAGCGCACCGCGGGTCGCAGTTTGTCCATGACTGGTTTAATCTTAAACCAGAGGTTCTCAACTTTAAAAAAAATATATTTATGGACCCCTTTTGATTTCTATTCTGAACACCCCTTCATCACCATTGCTCCCTGGTCCTCTCTGACCCAGAGTGGTAGTACTTGTTAGGGTCCCATCTATGGGTTAAATAGAAAAACATAAGTTCATTTAAAAATGTGTATCCATTAAGAATGAATTTATTTGAAAACTTTAAGAATGAATTTATTTGAAAACTTAGTCGGCATTAAATGACCCACTGAGTTTGATACGCCGTAAAACAAAACACACCACCACTCCATGCCAGCCTGCATTGTCATATCTCTCCCGCCCCACTCTTCATGTTGTTGAATCAGTCCATCTGCTGTTTACACTCGTCTTTATCAACCCTCGAAAATACTTAATGATGTCGTGCCGTGAGCTATCGTCGCTTCACGAGACTCTACCTGGCTGTTTCCGTTTCCGGTAAGTAAGAAACTTCCTAATATATTTCATTTAGACTCTTGGATTTTTAGCTCTTGTCTTTTATTTGCTTTCTCTATCTATCTATCTATCTATCTATCTATCTATATATATATATATATATATATATATATATATATATGAGAGAGAGAGAGAGAGTAAATAAACAGTTTTGTTTATTTGATATGGCTTTTAGCCGACAATTTTTCGAGGATATGTGCTTAATTGAAGTCATACCTAATTTTGAAAATTAATTAGTTAATAATTAATGAATTTAGGCGGGCATATATGTTCAAATGTAAGGCTAAACAAATCGAGAAAATATCAATACCTGAATAGGTCGAAATAAATATTAAATTTGTCTATTTAAGATCTCTAACGGATTCAGACATACTCTCAAGCTTAATGTACAAAATACACCCCCTCCAAAAAGACTTGGTTAAATTAAAATGACAATTTAAGTAATTAGTGACATATGTTTAAGACCGTTAAAGATATTATTTGGATTTTTCGGACTATTGTTCTTATCTTTATGTATACAAGGTTTCGGCCGATGAGCCCTCCTATCGTAACCGAGGTAGACTGTTCTTATTCCGTTAACAATGACCGGATATAGGTCTTAAACATTCTATTATCACCTATGCCCAACAGTCCCCCCCCCCAATGGGGCCACCTGTTGGGCCGTGGGCGGCGATCCGTGATGCTTAAGGACGGAATTCTGGTGGATGAATAGTCCATGACATGCAACACTTCACTTAGACCTTTAGGTAAGTAAGAAACTTCCTAATACATTTCATTTGAACTTTTGGATTTTTAGCTTGTCTTTTATTTACCTATTTAAGTTCTTTAACGGATTCAGATATACCCTTAAACCTAATATGCAAAATATACCCCCTCCAAAAAGACTTGGTTAAATTAGAATGACAATTTAAGTAATTAGTGACTGTAGGGTTAGACATATCTTTAAGACCGTTAAAAATATTATTTTGATTTTTTTACGTTTGTCTTCGTCTTTATTGTGTGTATATTTTGGCGAAATGCCAGTTCACTTGAGCGTGGAGAATTAATACCCTGCAAATGCTGAGGCAAATAGACTTCCTGGTCAAGCTTAACCGGGGGAAAAGCTTGCAACAAACCTTGTTGCGACCTTGCACGCAGGTAAAACGAATCGTCACCTTAGGTCTTGTAGAATTAATCCAGAAATAACGTAATACCCCCCCCCCTGTGAATGTTAACAAGGTATTTATTTACCAATCAAAGAAAAGTTGACGCCAACCACATGTATATATTACTAATTCGTCGGGGTAGCCTAAAGTCGGTATCAGCCTATCACTAGCGCTAGACCAAGGAGATTGTTATTTGTGTCTGAGTTGGAGCGTCACACCTACCATCAGCTCCTTACATTACCGCACAGATCCCTGTGCTACTCATACGCGGAGTTGGCGAGGGCCGGCATCGAACTAGGAACCTTGTGGTTTCTTATTCTTGCTTTATTCCATCATAAGATTGCAGATGAGTAGTTGTTTTCATTTTTTCCGACAATATATAACGTTTCGGTCGATGTGCCCTCCGATCTTTTTAGGTGTTTCTTGTCGAACTCTAGAGCCTTCATGAAACTTCGAACCGGAGTATACCGTTCTCCTTCCGCTAACCATGACCGGGTACACGTGTTAAGCTATTAAATATTCTGTTATTATCGCCTATGGTCAGGATTGAACCTGTAACCTACACATGATTATCATTGTATTAACTCAACCCTTATATCCGTTGTGCCAAGTGTCCAAGCCCAGTAGATCTGGTTCGCATACCCCCCCCCCCCCGAAATATAAAAAAAATGCCAGGAGTCAAAAAGGGGAGTTTTCACATTTCAAAAAAGGATTCCCTAAGCTTTCAAAAAATACCAAATTTAGCTTGATAACAATTTTTCCTGCTCCACCTTCTTATCTACCAGACTAGATCTGGTTTGCATATTCCCCTCACCAAAAAAAGAAAAAAAAATTTCTCCAGCGGGTAAAAAAGAGGAGTTTTCAAATTTCAAAAGAGTATACCCTAAGCTTTCAAAAAAGACCAAATTTAGCTTGGTAATAATTTTTTCCCCGGTCCACCTTATCTACCAGACTACAGGGCCGGACTTCCTCGGATTGCCAAAGCACTAAACTAGTATTTGGCTCGGGAACACTTCTGCACCTGTTTCGACATACACTACCGGTCGGTACTGTATTTATTTCGGAAATGAATACAGAAGTGTAGTCCGAGCCTGGATATATAGCTCGATTCTTGTATTTACGGGGACGGGTTACAAAAGTGGTATTGGTTGCTGGTTTTATTATTGAAGAATAATTCTTTCTTGCACAATTGTAGCGGGAATAACACTGCTGTACCTAGACCATCGAGATTGATGGCTGTACCCGTACAGCAGTGTAAGAGAATCCGGTTGGGTCTTGCCTACTTGGATCGAAATCGCGCCCTTCGGAATGCGAAAAACACCACTTAAGAGTGACACGGACGCGTGGCTTGATTCAGGTGCCCGGATGCACGAAAAGTTATGTGGGTTCTGATGTCAATAGACAATTCCAAAAGCAAGCGGGGAAATATTTCAGAAAGTACCGGTGTTACAGGATATTTCTTCGGCCAATTTTGCTCAAATATGGCCGTAAACGCTGTCGAAAGATGGCGTAAAATCCGTATTTACAAAATAAATTTAACCCTCCCGATTGAAAAACAAAATTACCAAAAATCAGGGAATTATCCGATTTTAATGAAATTTTCAGTGTTGATTTATGAATGAATGGATTTTATAATGCATCAGTTATTTACTTTCTGATTTAATTAAGTATTTCTGCTATGATAAATTAATATATAAAATTAATTTAAAATATGAATAGCATAAGTTTAAAATGTGATTTTTATATTCTAAAAACATATTTATTTAATAACCATTTTACTTTATTATCGAATTCTAATAATTTTTTGTCGAAAACTATTGAAAATTTAGCACCCCCTTTTAAAAAGAACAAATATCGATGTATAATTTCTTCTTTTATAAGATAATAGCCAATTAAATAATCATTGAAAAAAGCAAAAAAAAAAGATCTCCAAAAAATATTTTTTTAGTTTTTAATTTCATTTTATTTTCCGATTTTCGGTACTTATTGTCTACCAGGATATCAAATCTTGACCCCCCTCCCCGTTTGAAAAATAACCCCCAAAAATCAGGGAATATTCCGATTTTAATGAACTTTTCAGTGTTGATATATTACTAGTTTAATCTATTCCGCTCGTAACTCAATTTCCTTTAATTTAAAGTTGTAAATATACATAAACAAACTTTTAAAAAATCTTACAGTGAAATTCTAATGCAAAAAAATCGTCTGTTGTTTGTAAACAAACAATCGGGAGTTTACGGTGCAAAGCAAAAGGTGTTCCTTTTAAAACAGTTCCCAGCTGGGGTGCTTATTGGTTACTTGGTCCATGATTTCTACTGCGTCTAGTTGTGTGATGACATCATCAAAATGAACTTTGTGTTTGTCAGACGATGACGAAAAATTGGTCAGTGTCAATTTGACAACAACTAGTGAGACGAGAGAGTAAACTCTAAAGGGTTGAGACAATTATTTCCATTTAGAGAGAGACTCATTATTTTGTAGGTCAGACGCTGTGATAATAGGTTACATAAATCCTCACTTAGGTTTTTTTTCTTTTAGTCCATTAGGTACCATTCATTTGGATACTCATTCAATTTGTCTTGACTCTTTTAGTGTAGAGGACACTTCTTTGATTAAATATATTGATATATATTAAGCCTAGTTAAGTAGGGCACAAGGTCAATGGTGGAGAGCAAGATATTATTGCGAGATCAGTATTATGAATTTGTTAAGGGTGTAGTGTAGGGAGACAATACATTCTTATCTCCCTTATGGGAATATTTGTTCGGTGCGTCGTGAGGTGTCACATGACAGTTTCATAAACCCATTCTCGACCTCTTTTGCCTCTGTTCTTTGAATAGTAGAAATGTATAGTCACTGAGAAGGAAACAGTAAGGCTATTTTACTTTTCTTTATCATGTAAGCTTTTTTCCATTTTTGTACCCCTTCCACATACTGCTTGTTCATAGAAAAATGCGTGTATATTTCTAGTTCTTATGTCATGTCTATGAATTCTTTCTTCTTGATACCATTGGTATGTACATTATGTATATAAAAGGTTAAATGTTCTGGCAATCTGAATATTAGCTACATAAATGAGAGTAACTTCTTGTTTGTTTCCCTTTGAAGAAGCCTTATGTTTTGGTCGGCCGATTTCATTTCACCGTAAATCTACACTGAAAATACGAATTTGTTCGAATCGATACAATTGCATGTTTTAATACGAAAATGTCATAAAATGTGTTCTTAATTGTGCTTGCGTATTATTTGAAATGAACTTAATTGTTATTAAGAACACATTTTATTATATTTTCGTGTTAAAACATGCAATTGCATTGATTCGAACAAATTCGTATTTTCAGTGTAGATTTATGGTGAAATGAAAATGGCCTACCAAAAAAAAAAAAAAAAAAAAAAAACGGCTTCCTCAAAGTGAAACAAACTCTCATTTATGTAGCTAATGTTCAGATCACCAATGTTCTTGTATGTACAAATGCGTTTATCGTTTTGTATCCCATTTGACAATTACTAGTGAGTGGGGGAGACGAGACAATTATTTCAATTTAGAGAGAATATTCCTCTACAACATATTGGGGTGTATATATATATATATATATATATATATATATATATATATATATATATAGCCTCATTAAGTATGGCACAAGGTCAATAGGGGAAGAGTACATTAATATTGTGAGGTTGGCATTAGTAATGTAAGTTTCCAATGTAAAGAATTCTCTGTCGATGGGGCTTAGAATACGCTGGCCGTATCTCTTGAACCAGAACATGAGAGACGCTGGGATAGGTTGGTAGGATTTCATATAACCTACACACCAGAACATTTTCTTTTCCATTTATATTGCACGGATATTCATGATAATCTCTTGCCAACCGTGCCTATCACTCATCGCTCTCGGCAGGTCCTCCACACAGCATCCGGTATCTGCACAATGTAGGTCTTTGCTGACCAGCCCGCCCTAGCGTACCCATGTGTTAGTTTCCCGCTAACCATTACACCACACGAGGTGCTCTTATTGCACTTATACATTTTTCTCTAGTTTTCTAAATATGTCATAGATAACCTGGACCAATATACCATTAAGCACCCCATGTGAGACCTAGAATCAAAAGGACATGTTTAGCTTTTCACCGTTAAAATCCGGTTGTTTGTTAACAGACAATTTTTAGACGCACTTTTTTTTTAAATTATAAAACTCTAAACGAAAGACACTTGTTTTTATATTAAAGACACTTTTAAAAAAATGTATTTCATGTTGTTAATTCAATAGCAATTCTTTTTTAATTATAAAACTTTTAACGTTTAACACGGGAATAGTTAAAGCTTAAAAATTATATTATAAGGTTATAATAATAACAGCGAACCCTAACAATATCTTTTTTTAAATAAATACTTTTTAATATTAACTATCCGTAGAGGCACATGGAAAATAAATAAACATGTCCTTTGTTTTAAGTTTTATTTAAAAATAAATAACAATATTAGTTTATGTTTAGTGCAAAATTAATTTTTTCACATAGGCTAACAACAACAATATGAACTATTTTTTTTTTTTTAAATTAAAATCAAAGACTATTTTAGTATAAAAATGTTACTGGTTTTTATCGACCGGCTGTTTTTATTTTACCGGTGAAAAGCAAAATTCAATTTCTTTCAAAACGGATTTGGGCTGGTCCGAGAACCTTACAAAATGGCTTTCTCCCTTTTTATTGCATTCACACATTTATTCTCTTTGTAATAAACAGGATTAGCATGCAAGCGTATGGTGATGAGGAAAAACAAAACACAGATTTTAAGTTTCAAAATTGTATTGAAAAAAGGAACAAGAAAGGCGAGGAAAAGATAGAGATGAATTTAAAGGATAATTTTGGTGATAGTTGTGTCTTGAATAAAAAGTCAGTGAGTGTCCGGTGACCGAATCAGTTGTAGTGTTTAGGTGTTGATTAGGCGAGCTTGTCTTGTGTTTTTAGTAGTCGTTAGCGGTTGCTGAATGAAGTGGAATTGTTCGTCTATTGTGCTGTGAGGTCAGGTTTGGGTAAGTAGGTGGTGTAGGTGAATCGCCGCCTGTGATGTAGATTTCGCTTGCGAGCCCATTTGGTGTGTATTCGACTTGACGTCTGGACCTCTGTGTCGTCGGCTTTTCAAAGCTGTTTATTTATAGAAAGCCGCGACCCAAAATCGGATCAATTGAAGTCATTTTCACTTCACCCGGGAATCTCTTTCATTGGATGAAAATGCGAATTTTATTTACGAATTTTATTTTCCTTAATGTTAGGAATTGATTATCAAAGCGGAACTCTAGATCGGAGCCCATGCGCAGACACGTTTTAAATTGGTCATTCTGTTTTGGGCTACGGTGGAGTAAACTTCCGATTTGGCGTCTACCATTTGTGTTTGTTTTGTTGGCGAGTGTGTGTATCTTTTATTATTGCGATGTGTGTGCGAATTGAAATGCTGAATTAGTGAATCGGGAGATATCTACATTTGCTTATGCAACATCTTTTAGTTGTCCACATTTCTCTAAATGAATTCTAGGTAATTTATGAGGAAGTGCGTCCCGGTCTGCTGCCTCAAAAATTGCTACTCGGTGACTATTAAAATAACGACCCATTCAGTCTATTCAAAACTATCCATCTTCATATCTATCTATCTCAATTTGTTCATATTTATCTATATTACTTTAAATACTAAGATTGTTTTTTATTCAGGTTTGTTTAATGTCTTGTTTTTAGTTTAAATAAACAAGAATTACGACAAAAAAAGAAGCGACCCCCCAATACATTTATCTATCTATTTCCATTTGTTCATATCTATCTATATTATTTTGTTTGTTTATCTATCTACCTCAGTCTATTCAAAACTATATATCCATCTTAATATCTAAACAAGAATTACGACAAATTACGATAAATACACAAGAATTACGACGAGCTGGGTTTGTTATTTTGATAGTCACCGGGTAGCAATTTTTGAGGCAGGAGACCGGGACGCACTTCCTCATTAATTACCGAATTCTATTTAGTTTCTTTTTTTAATTATGTGCACTTCATTTATTATCAACCACAAACGGGGGTGGGGGGCTTTGTGGTTGAGGGAGAAGAAAAACGAGTTCTGTCTGACTTTGTCGGCGAGAGAGAAAAGAAAAAAAACAAAACCAGCTCTGTTTTATGTATCTGTATTTTTGAGATGAGGTTTGATGTGAATAATTTTAATTTTTCGGACTGTTGTCCTCATATTTATTGTATTTATAAACATAACGTTTCGGCCGCTGTATTCTCCGCCCTTTCTCGGGTGATCTTCAAAAGTTCTTCGACGTCTGTTTGATCAACTATCAATCTATTTAAAATGATTTTTCAGGTTGGATCATTAGTATGCTCGTATGCACAGTGAACACCCGAGGAAGCCCGGTGGATACAGCGGCCGAAACGTTGTGTGTGTTTATATATACCACAATAAAGATAACCGCCCTGTCGGTGGGGCGTTAGAATACACCGACTGCACCTCTGCAGAGGGGCAAGACCCTATTGCTCTTATAGCAAGCAGCAACTCTTTTCATCATATAGGTGCTAGAAGGCGGTGACTGAGGGTCTTCATATTCTGGGTATGACATTAAACTGATGGTGAGATTCCAGTTCTGTAGTTTTGGTGAATGTGGAGCATCCCTTCATCACCTTTGCTCCCAGTTCCACTCTGACTCGGAGTGGTAGTACCTATTAGGGTCCCATCTATGGGTTAAATAGAAAAATGTGTTTACAAAAAAAAAAAAAAAAAAAAAATAATTGAGTATCCATTAAGAATGAATTTATTTCGAGACTTTTTCGGCATTAAATGACCCACTGAGGTTGATATGCCGTAAACCAAAACAAACCCAACCATCAAAAAATAGAGGCGTTTGTGTGTAATAGTTATCAATCATCGTAGGCAAAGGATTCGGCGATTATTGGGTTAAAACTCCTTTTGTTTCTATTTGTAATTTATAAACTGGGCATATGAGGGGTTGGGGGGCAATTTTCTGGCTGCAAGTGGTTGAAAATCCTGTTTCTCTAGATCACCTGATTAGACAAATATTTAGCCAATCACGTTTAAGAATTTCTTCACTTTTCATGACTGACATTTGCGTGGGTTTCTAATGACAAGAAATAGATTTTTCTTTCTTTCTTTTTTCTTTTGTTTCGTTTCATTTCTTTTTCTTTTGAGGTGGGTTCTCTTAAAATAATTCATTTGGATGGAGTGGTAATGACGGAAACCAAATGAATTTCTCTTTTTCTTTTTTTCTTTTTCTTTTTTCTTTTCTTTCTCTTTTTTTCTTTTTTTCTTTCTCTCTTTTCTTTTTTCTCCCTTTTTTTCTTCCTTTTTTTTCCTTTTTCTTTTCCTTTTTTTTCTCCCTTTTTTTCTTCCTTTTTCTTTTTTTTCCTTTCTTTTTTTTGAGAGGTGAGATAAACCGGCCCTATTGGTAATTAATAAACCCTGTTTGTCTGAATTTTTTAGAAGAGGCTTAATAATTTGTATAATTTAGATTTTTCAGAATGTTGTCCTCATCTTTATTGTTATCTATGCAACGTTTTGGCTGATATGCCCTCAGGCCTTCTTCAGGCAATTTCTTGTTGAACTTTAAGAGCCTTCTTGTAATTGGGAACCTTCACAGAACTTCAAAGATAGCAACCAGACGATAAGATGATGGCCAGAGGTTGATTCTCTCGTGTGGCAAATAAGAATGGGTAAAATAAATCTTGATCAAGAAAATAAAAGTCTTGTGATTTAATTAATTGCATGACTAAAAAAGTAAGCCCTTAGAAGAAGCAGTTCGAACAACATAGCAGCCAGACGATAAGATGATGGCCAGATAAGTTAGCAGAAGTTGTAAAGAAGAAATGAAGCAACAAGTCTCAAGTCTCTCTCTGTCTATGTCTCTCTCTCTCTGAGTTCCTCTCTCGATTGTATACCCGATGTTGGGTATATGTTTATGCATCTGCAATGGTAACTTCAACCTCAACGCCAGGCTCGATACTGATGGATGTAATTTGTTTCACAATTTCTGAATGGCTGTGAAGATCGATGATTCTTTTATGAATTCTCATCTGGTACCTGTCCCAGGTCTTAGAACTTTCACCACAGGGAGTTTTTCGTGTAGTAATATATAGGTATATACAATTATACAACACCTGAGTATGTTAGAAGTTTATATAACAAAATAAATACACAGTCAAGGTGGATAATTTGATTTTTCAGAAATTTATTTGAAATAAACTTGTTTTATTTTTTGTTTTACACATGGCAAGTTTGACATATCTTTTTTTTTTCTTTTTTTTAAATTTATTTATTTACTCTTGTACATTTTGCAGACCTCAATGTATAGAAACTTTACAGAGGATTTATACAGCAATTTTAGAAAGAATACAAATCTGGCGGTTGGGGGGAGACAAATGTATTTATGTTACAATAAAGAATAGACATGACTTTGTATTTGGATTTTTTGGACTATTGTCCTCATCTTAATTGTTAAATACACAACGTTTCGGCTGATGTGCGCTCCAGCCTTCTTCAGGTGTTGAATTCAGGAATCTTCTTGTTGAACTCTGGAGCCTTCATATTGTAATCAAAAACCTTCATGGAACTTCAAACCAAAGAATTCTATCCACGGGGGTAGACTATTCTTATTCTGTTAACAAGGCTTCGTTTTAATGAGGGACCACCCACAAGCCGAAGCTCATAAATGGGAAAGAACAAAAATTGTGTCGATCCCTTCAGCATTTTCTCTCAAGGTGGGTGCCTCAGGCGCTGGGCAATAAACCCAGCCCTGCCCCCAAAGGGGCAGGTGTTGCCTGGAGGGATGGCTCTCTAAGATCGACGCTATTAATTTAACACAACTCACCGGTCCAGCGGTCGAAGCTCACTGGACCTCCGCCCCGAAGGACGGTTTGAGATTGCCTTAAGAAGGCTGGAGGGCACGTTGTCCGAAATGTTGTGTATATAACGGGTACAAGCATTAAGCCATGTTATGTATTCTATGTTATTATCACCCTTGGCCAGGATTGAACCTGTAACCCACAAATTGTCACTTAGAACTGTATTAACTATAATACTTTTTTATTAATTAATTTTGTTAAATAATTATTTTTTAATATATATTATATTATATATTTAATTTATATTATATTATATTATATTATATTATAGTGTGTATATATATATATATATATATATATATTTATTCATCCCATTTTCGGAACACTTGTTTTTTTCAAATTTTCTTTATATATATATATATATATATATATATATATATATATGTTTATATTATATTATATTATTTTTTAATATATATTATATCATATTATTTTTTAAATTCTTGTAAAAAATTAATTATTTTATTATGTATTCTATGTTATCACCCTTGGCCAGGATTGAACCTGTAACCCACAAATTGTCACTTAGAACTGTATTAACTCAACCCTTATATCAGTTGGGCCATGTGTCTAAGGGTATGAAGGTTCTAGAGTTTGACACAAAACACCTGAAGAAGACTGGAGGGCACATCGGCCAAAACGTTGTGTATATAACAATAAAGATAAGGACAATAGTCTGAAAAATCCAAATAATCAAACCTCATCTCAAAAATTTAAATAAATAGACATGACTTTGTATAAACAGGTATTAAAAAAAAATCTTTTTTTATCAAACCTTGTGTGCAAATATTTTTTTCTCGTTTTTAAATTTTTGTGTAAAAAATCACAAAAAAAAAACAATACAAATTCACCAGTGATTTTAAATGTCATTGCTGGAAAGTAAGTATTAACGATAGCAGCGTGCAGAGAACAAAATGAAGCCAAGGCAAACCTTTCAAATAGGGGACGTTATATAATTTACATTTGGCGTTTAACAGTTGCAAAAGAATTAACATTCTTTTAAACTGAATGTGTTAGCAACAATAAGAATATTGGAAAAGAACAATAAACAAAACAAAACAAAAACAGAATTGAAAACTCTTTTTAAAAAATTACCAAAATATTAACAAATGTCTCACATTTCAGTTGACACAAACACAAATACCCACACACACACCTACATACACACATACATACACTCCTACACACACACATACACACACACATACACACACACATTCCTCAAAAAGTGGCTACCACATTTTCATTATAGTAGCATAAGTAGTTAATCTAAAAGAGCTCAATATATTTGGTAAAATATAGAGCTTTTATAGATGTAGAAAAAAGGTTTTCTCTCTACCATGGTTTCGGTGTTCAAGGTACACCTTTCTCAGGAGAGTTCAACTAATATATATATTGGTTAGGAGGTTGATTTAGAAGGCTATCACAATGCAGTTTGGAATAAATAAAAAATAATAATACGGTAACAATGTGACCTGTATTTTTTATTCTTTCTTTATATAAAAAAATACAGGTCAACACACAACACCATTGTTACCGTATTATTATTTTTTTTATTTATTCCAAACTGCATTGTGATAGCCTTCTAAATCAACCTCCTAACCAATACATACACAATGCTTCAAGCAAATTACGAAACTCTCTTAATATATATATTAATTTAACAGCCAGTCATTTGGCTTATGAATTTATTTCAACTGGCTCCTTTTCAAAAAGAAGCCAGCATCTTCAGACAGCCAATGAAGAAAAAGCAAAATCTCAGTTTACACACACACACACACACACACACACACACACACACACATATATATATAATCTAACAACCAGTCATTTGGCTTATTATAAATTTATTTCAACTAGCACCTTTTTAAAAAGAAGCCAGCATCTTCAGACAGCCATAAACACAACAAGAAAAAGCACAATCTCTTATTTAAAAATATTTTTTAGATAAGAGGAAAAAAAAGCCTTCATCAAAAGATGTTATATTTTGCTTTATCATCATTGTGTTTTAAACTCTCTGAAGATGCTGGCTTCTTTTAAAGAAGAGATGGTTGAAATAAATTTATAATAAGCCAGACTGGGTATTAGATTTTTCCATTATATGGAATTGTAAATATTGCTTTGTATGAAATGATATTGTCATGCATTGAGCTCTCCTGAGGACTTGAAAGAATCTTCCTATATGACTGTGTATGCATATATATATATATATGTTTGTGGTAAAATATAAGGAATGAAAGAACAAAACTCAGACAGAAATGTGTAGTATATTTCGCTAGAGTAATGAACTCGGCTTCTTCAGCTTTTATTGAATTATCAGAATCATACAAGTGTTTTATAGAAGGGGGAAGTAAAGAAGCCGAGTTCATTACTCCAGCGAAATATACTACACATTTTTGTCTGAGTTTTGTTCTTTCATTCCTTATATTTTACCTCATTCTGTCAGATTCATTCCAACCCTCTTTTCCTCATATATATATATATATATATATATATATATATATATGGGCAGCATGCTTTCATTTATATATGTAGAATTAAACAAAACAGATGTCTCTTGTTTAACAATTTTTATTACCGATCTTTTCAAGCTTTCTGACCAACTTGTACTTGGGATAAAAACTTTGGACTAATCCACAGATTCCATCCAAATATAAAAAGTTGGCCAGAAAGCTTGAAAAGATTGTTAATAAAATCGTTAAACAAGACATCCGTTTTGTTTAATTATATATATATATATATATATATAATTATATATAATATATATGATAAGAAGGTCCTAAATAGAAACATTCTCACCACCAATGATATTGGAGATATATATACATATACATACATATATATATATATATATATATATATATATATATAATCTGTAATTTTATATTGCTGGTGGTATGTGCATACTGTTTCTATGTGCATGTGTGTGTGTATTATATTATATACAGTAATTTTTGGTTGATAGGGTTTGAGATGAAGGCCTCAAAATAAATAATTTTCTCTGAAAAAGATATTTATATAAAACTTTTGTTTGAGACAAGGGGGGTAACTTAGTTAGCTCGAACATCACAGTGTATATTTTGAGAGTTCAGTTATTTCCCATCTAACTTACCATTGGCATTTAATAAACTATATTTGACCGGCGATTTGAAAACTGATATCTATTAATAATGGAGATTTTGTGTATTTCTGTCTGTAACAAAAACTACATCCCAGCTTTCGTCACAATATTCTTGTGTTATATACACTCAAAATATGAATAAGCAAAGTTAAAAACATTTTTTTACTCTTGTCCTTTTTTTTCAGTAACAAGAAGGTAACTAAAAAGTTTACAAATAAATACCTACAATTTTGTGAAAAATTTGTGGAAAATATTCAAAATAATTATTTGATTAAGAATTAATATATGCTTATAACATTTTATTTGAGCGGGGACAGGACAAAGTTTCCATTTCAAATTGTTTTATTTTTTTTTACTCCTTTAATAAATATGAAGATTTTTCTTACTTTATATATATATATATATATATATACACACACACAGAAGTATATGTGGACTCTCTAACAACATTGTGTGTGTGTGTGTGTCCCCCTCCCACACACACACACTGTTCTTGTTTTGGGAAATTTAATGATGAAAAAAAAATTACCCTAAAACTTAGTTTCCACCATCTCCATAAAAATAACCCTTTGAAGCATGTATGTAGTCATCTCACCAACAGTAATGGCAAAAACCATAAAAATAAAATAATTAAAATTTTTTTTAAATTAAAGAATTTAATTTTTTTACTTCTTACATTTAAACAAATTATGTAAATTTTCATAGGTGGGTTATTCTGTACAAGTATGAAAATATAACCAAAATTTTTGTCATTCCTCTAATATTAATATCTAAATCCCATTCCAGAAATTATCTTTAAAAAATCCTTATCAAAAGTGTTTAATATTCATTGACCAAATTCATTTATGTGTAATAATATATCTATCTATCTATCTATCTATATATATATATATATATATATATATACAAAGAAGTATGTGAACTCTCTAACGTGTGTGTGTTGTTCTTGTTTTGGGAAATTTAATGATGGAAAAAAATCATCCTAAAACTTAGTTTCCACCATCTCCATCAAGGTAACCCTCTGAGGCATGTATGTAGTCGTCTCATTTAGTCGTAATGGCAAAAATCAATACCATCATAAAGATAAAATAATAATTTTTTTTAAATCAAGAAAAATTAAATTTTTTTTAAAAATTCTTATATTAAAACAAATTAATGAGGGATATTCTGTACAAGTATGAAAATATAACGAAAATTTTTGTCATTCCTCTATATTAATATCTAAGTCCCATTCCAGAAATTGCAGAAATTATTTTTTTTAAATCCTTATCAAAAGTGTTTAATATTTATTGACCAAATTCATTTATAATATAATATAATATACCAACACCCAATTTTTTATTTATAAAAAACAAGACTACCATTTTTTTCGTGTATAACACAAAACATTTTTTTATCTAAATCTCTGAAAAAAGAGGTGTTGTGCTATACTCAAATGTATACAGAAAAAAAACCTCAAATGAAGTTTTGACCAGATTTTTTTTGCATATCACAATATTTATTTTATTCCTTTTAAAAAATAATGAGGAATAACCACAAACTTTTTGAAAAATCAACATCATCAACAAAAAAATATATTCAACCACATAACAAATTATTCAAATTTAAGAAAAAAATTAAATCTTAAAAAAAAAAAAAAGAAGCATTGTAGAAAAATCTATGTAACACAAATTCATATGTTGAACATGTCAAAATTCTCTGTATTTTGTCCATTTTATCTTCAAATATAAAACATTTTATCCTGAAGAAGGCCGTTTTTCTTTGAATACTTAGATATTTTACAATTTTCTATTATTATTTTATTTCATATTTAAAATAATAAATAGAATACAATGTGTACATGAACAAACTCCTGGATGAAACACGTGTTGGTAATTCATTAAGTTTTATCCATTCAACATTTTCTTTCTTTTATTTATTTATCCTTTCAACATATTATCAGATTCATTTCCAGTTTTCAACTTACTTATATATATGTGTGTGTGTATATATATAGGTTTTGTGGTTGGTTTTGAAGGCTATCACAATGCAAGTGTAAAGAAAAATTAGGTAACTATGAGTTTTTTGTGTGTGTAAGTGTCTTTATGTGTTTGTGCGTAGGTGTAAGTGTGTATTTATCCAACAGTGTCTTTAGAGGAAGATATAAAACAGTATGGACAGATCCTACCCATAACGTAACAACTTCAGAAAATTAGCTTTCAGAAATCACCTAATGAAGGGATCTTTATCCTGAAATATTAAGAAAATAAATCAAAGGTAGATGAACAACATCATAGTTACCTTATTTTTCTTTAATGTGATAGCCTTCAAAACGAACCACCAAACCAATATAGACACAATGCTTTGGGTAAATTATAAAATTCTTTTATATATATATATAATATAACCAAGAAAAAAATGACACCTCATAATGAGATTTTTGTTAGAGCAATATCCTTAAAATCCTCTTAGAGAATTAAAATAATGTCAAGTCCAATTTGCAAGTGAATAATTTTTTGGGGTCTGCATTCAAACTGTCCAGCATTTTTTAATTGTTCAACTTTTTAGTATAAAAATGAGATAACTATGAAACACTTGTTACAACCATTCTCTTTTTCCTAAATAAACCATTCTCTTTTTCCTATATAAAAGTATTGGTATCACCATGGGCCACTATTACTGTGGACTAGAAGATTCCCTACCCCCAAGAACTAATCATGTCCATATACGTTTGGCCTGCGCAAAGAGGTGAGTGTAGCAGGTGACTACAGATATTGAACTTGCAGCCTCCTTGTTGTGAGGAGTGGCTCGTAGTGTGGTTTTCATTAAGGAAATAAAACACGCTTCAATTATTCATCGTTTGTTTCTGTTGTGGATGAAGGCAATCCTTGAAGAGTTTCGGAAATTGAATTTATTAAGATGTTATGTGTGACTATGGAATTTGATGCATTTCCTAACTTTTGAAATTTAAAAAAATTTCTGGATGTTTTACCGATGTATACTTTATATATTGTTCTCAACTGATTTTGTATTATACACCTGCATCAGAGAAAGATATTGTTTTGTTGGATGTGTGTCTCAATTATTCAAAAAGTCCACATTTATTTCACTGTCACCCCTGTTGAATATGCAAATTTCGCACAGGTAGGGCAGCACTGAGTGTGATTAGCCCGGATGTAAGATCTGGGGGAGGGCAGTTACTTATTATTTAAGACCTACCTCCCCACAACTGAAGGGAGTTGTGTTTTGATCTTTTTAACGTGAGTTGAATGAGTGAACTTTTGACGGATTGAGCAAGGACTACTGTGTTGTCGGCAAAAGACTGTGTCAGGGGACTTTTGCAGTTGGTGGCACCTTTTATAACCATTAGTCTCTCCCTCAGGTAAAAAGTATTCTGGTCCAGCGCACAAATATAACACATCAAATAATTCAGGAAATTCTGACAGTTCTTGTCGGCCCCAGGTAAGGGTTTCACCCTACTGAAAGTGGCCAAAATCTCCTCCTGTAAGCAACAACTGTTGCTTTTAAACCAGGTGCAGTTTTTAAGGCCTGGTTGGGGTGATGGCACCCTGTTGATGAAGAAGGAACAATATTGGATGGCCGGGGTTCATAATAATTCCATCAAAATAATTCCATCATTGGCTGATATACCTTCTGGCCTCTTATTGTTGTAGTCAGTAACCTTCAAGGAATTTCAAAGTTTTTATTCAATCCGCACATTGGCTGTTCTTTTTCTCTAAAGGTTACTATGACAGATCCCCAAAGGAGGATCGATTGTACCAAAATGTGAATTTATAAACCTAAATGATAATGATAGCCTGTGAAGTGTAAATAGTTAAAATAACTCCTTGTCTCAGAAACGTTGATAGATATAGAATGAATTACCTGTTGTTACCTGTCAAAATATTGCATTCTTTAAAACCTGAAATTTACCAACACTATACTCGTCTCATCGTGTCCTTTTCTCACGACTGTAACCATTACACCATGCCTCCATAAAGTTGTATATAGTTATGGTGCAGCCACTCTTGGAATTTGGGTAATTTTCACCTTCAGTTGGCTAAATTCCTAGCATAAAATTGTGCATGTGCATTATCTGAAATGAACTTAATTGTTATTAAGAACACATTTTATGATATTTTTGTGTTAAAGCATGCAGTTGTATTGTTTTCGAAAAAGTTTCTAAGGTTTGTTTATGTTGCACGGAGACTTTCAAAATAGCTACCAGCTTGTTTCAAAGTGAAAGTCAAGGGAGGTTACTCTAATTGCCTTATTTGCTAGGAATTTAGCCCACTAAAGGTGAAAATTATTGAAATTTGTATTCCTAGTCTGGACCCCCTACCTCACTCAGAACATTGACCTCCTCGAATGTGTTCAGAGACATGCAACCAAGTGAATACTCTCCATCAACTCTCTATGATATTCTGAATGTCTTGCTGCCTTGGGCATAGTTGCAAGATGCTGAAGTTTCAATGTATCTAACTAGGTAAACACTCCCGAGATTATTAACCATCTTGCCGACAGCAACCTTGAGAACCTTTTTGATTTCCATGTATCTAACACATGTGGGCATGCCTACAAAGTCAGAAAACAGCACAGCTCCCATGACTTTTGGAAACATTTTTTCATGCTTAGAGTTGCTGGAGCATGGACCAAACTACCTGCATCAGTTGTTAGCTGCTGAAACACTGCCAGCTTCAAAACATCCATGCTTCCTGTAATTTGCCAATACTATACCTGATATCATCCCTCCATACACACACACACATATATATATATATATTTATTGCCAACTCAACCTCGGCATTTTTGTCTAAACTTGGACTTTCTCTACCAGACAAGAGGAAATACTTAAAAAAGATTCAGGAGAAAGCTCTAACCGCATCAGCGTGGATATGGCAGTCCTATATTGTGACATCAAACCGACAAAGTCTGGTGGTATCGTGAGATACTGCTGGGGCGCTCTGGGTTAGTGGTAATGATGCTTTGGCCCCGAAACCATGCCTGAACCCAGAGTCATCATCTGATGAAGGCTTTGTTGGTTGCAATGCTACTGTGTAAATAGCAGTCATTGTATGAAGATTATATATCATGATTATACGCTATGTGTCTTATTTATACTCCTGTACTCCTCGGAAACGTGGACTACATATCGTCGACACATCAAAGCCTTGGAGAGATTTCATTAGACATGTCTCAGAAAGATAGTAAACGCAGGCTGGCAATCCCTCACGCCAGACGCTGAAGTCCTGCAACAAGCCAATAAGTCCAGCATAGAAATGCAAGACAGCAGACTCCCAAAGCAATTGTTCTATGGAGAACTGCAATGTGGGAAGCGTCCAAGGCACAAGCCCAAAAAGCATTTTAGGGATGCTATCAAAAACAACATCAAAACTCTCAACATAAATGTTCATGAGTGGGAGAGAATAGCTACGAATCATGCTGTATGG
>CM042180.1:14115792-14133292 GCA_023376005.1 Doryteuthis pealeii
AAGAGAGAATATACATTTGTTTTCACTTTAAAAAAAAATGTTATTCACTATAAAATTAAGTCATTAATGAATAAAATGCTGAAAATTTAATAAAAATTGGACAATTTCCCTGACTTTTAATAATTGCTTTAATATTAAAAAAAATAATTTTTTATAATCTCCCTTGAAAATAATTGCCCATACCTACTTAAAGGGTATTTTGTATCAGTTAATTATTTCCTAAGTTATTCATCTTTGATTTGATTTGGTTTGGTTTGGTTTTACGGCTAATCAACCCCAGTGGGTCATTTAATGCTCATAAAGTTTTGAAATGAATCAATTCTTAATGGATAATACAATTTTTTTATAAATACATTTTTCTATTTAACCCATAGATGGGACGCTAACAGATACTACCACTCCGGGTCAGAGTGGACCAGGAAGCAATGGTGATGAAGGGGTGCTTCACATTCCCCAAACTTCCAAAACTGGAACCTCACCATCAGATAGAGTTTAACGTTATTCCCAGGACATGTAGACCCGCAGCCACCGCTTTCTAGCACCCATATGATAAAAGGGGTTGGGGCTTGTCATAAGGGTAATAGGGTTGGGAAAATCATATAGGTGCTAGGGCTTGACGTGAACAGCCGATTGATCGAAGGGGGCCTCTCCGACCGCCCGTCTAGCCCAAAATAGGGCCAAAGTGGAGTATTGCAGGTCATGAACTACTCATCTACCTGGGCTCTATCCTTAAGCATCACGGGTCGCCCACCCACGACCAACAGGTGGCCATTGGGGGAGTCTTACCCCTCTGCAGAGGTGCAGTCGTGCATTCTAACGCCTCAGACAACAGGGCGGCATATTAATTCATCTTTGAGATAACATTTCGTTTTCCAATCAGACCAAACTCAATTATTATTAAATAGCTTAAAAGCCGCCCTGTCGGGATGCAATTAAGCTAGTTCCAGCCTCCAGCCGAACAATAATTTAATTCAAAAACAATTTGATGTAGTTAGATCCCTTACAATTATTTCTATTTCATGGGTGACTTTTACTTTCACTTTCATTGGATTATTTTATTAATTTGATTTCAATCATTCCAAATTTATTTCCAAGTTATAAAAAAAATCTTATTGTACAAAAATTTCGTTGCAAAAAGTCGCGTAAAAAATTCGCCCAGGGATCGAACTGACGTCCACCAGATAACTAGGCATACTTTAAACAAACTCTTTTATCCACTAGGCCAATATTTTTTATCAATTTTCAGGAATTGCATCAATTGATTTGACTTGCTTGATCGATGTTATTTCAACTTTGACCAAGATTCCATTTAACCAACTTCCGGTTTTCGTTAATAAAAACAAAATATCAATAATCTTTTATTTGTAAACTAGAAACGACTACCCAGAATAAACGGGGGGGGGGGGGTAAAAACAAAACGTGAAGTAATGGTTAGAAAAATTAGTCTCGCAGATCCATTATTATTATGTATATTTTAATTTTATATATCTTCGTGAATATAAATCAAATCTTCAAATTTTTTGCACAAAAAGCGAGAACCGGTGATATTTAATGTGTATATATATTTACTTTGTCGTTTATTGTTGTAATTTCTTAGTTTCATCCGGACATACATACAGACAACTGCCTTTTATATATATATATATATATAAGTATGTATATATATATTCGTTTTTTATTATGTTCTCCTTTTTATTAATTGGGGACTTATTTTTGTAAAGAGTAATCAGAGAGAATCAGAAAAAAAGGAATATCATTTCATCAGCACCACTGATACTAATTGATGGAAAGGGTTGGTTTGGTTTTACAGGCATGTCAACCCTTGTTGGGTTATTTTATACCAAAGCTTTGATGCTGATAGCTTTGTAATTGTGTGGCATCCTGGACGCACATATTTGCAATTAAATAAAATTCTCAGGAAATTTCACGCGTCCCAACTAAAGTTACTTAATAGATTGTAGGGTTTTTTTATGATCTAGGGAAACAACTAAAGTTGTCTAACTCCTACCTTGTAACCTATCCTGCGTAATTCATATCTCATTATTATCATCTTTTTTTAATGTTATCTTATTTTTTATTTGTTCAATTCAATTCAATTCATTAATTCCTTTCTTTCTTTCTTTCTTTCTTTCTTTCTCCGACCCGTGTTACTTACTCTTCATGTCCAGTTTCTCTGTGGGCATTAATTTGCATAGACGCTGGCATAATCACGTCACGAACGAGACAAAAACGAGACCACACCTTATAAATTCACTTTTTAATGGCGGTCACGCTCTTTTTTCACTTAAAACTTGACATGACAAGCAGGGATGTTTCGTTAAGTCATTCATTCACCATTCGCACTTCATGCAAGATATGTACCTGGGAATATTTTAGAGCATGCAGAGGCAACTTTAAACAAACAAAAAAAAAATCAAGGTAGTTTTACGTTGATGAAACATTCAACCATATTTTTCGGTAAAAAGATATTTTGGCTAAACTTGCAAATCGGTCGGAAAATTAAAACATATTACAGGGTGACCCAGAAAAAACAGAACCCAAACTATTTATTTATTTTCCCATTAAACTAACCCTAAACCCCAACCCCTAAAACCCCCTAGTTAAAATTAAGTTTTATTACAAAATGTGGGTTCTGTTTTTTTCTGGGTCACCCTAATTTTCCGACCGATTTGCAAGTTTAGCCAATATTTTCTATAAAAATAAAATGTCTTGGGAGGGGGCATTCAGAGCGCACCGAGGGTCGCAGTTTGTCCATGACTGGTTTAATCTTAAACCAGAGGTTCTCAACTTTAAAAAAAATATATTTATGGACCCCTTTTGATTTCTATTCTGAACACCCCTTCATCACCATTGCTCCCTGGTCCTCTCTGACCCAGAGTGGTAGTACTTGTTAGGGTCCCATCTAGAAAAACATAAGTTCATTTAAAAATGTGTATCAATTAAGAATGAATTTATTTGGAAACTTAGTCGGCATTAAATGACCCACTGGGTTTGATATGCCGTAAAACAAAACACACCACCACTCCATGCCAGCCTGCATGGTCAGATCTCTCCATCCCCACTCTTCACGTTGTTGGATCAGTCCATTTGTTGTTTACACTCGTCTTTGTCCACTCTCGAAAATACTTAATGATGACGTGCCGTGAGCTACCGTCGCTCCACGAGACTCTACCTGGCTGTTTCCGCTTCCGGTAAGTAAGAAACTTCCTAATATATTTCATTTCAACTCTTGTATTTTTAGCTCTTGTCTTTTGTTTGCTTTCTCTTATATATATATTATATATATATATATATATAATATATATATATATAATATATATGAGAGTAGTAAATAAAACACTGTGTTTATTTGATATGGCTTTTAGCCGACAAATTTTTCGAGGATATGTGCTTAATTGAAGTCATACCTAATTTTGAAAAATTAATTAGTTAATAATTAATGAATTTAGGCGGGCATATATGTTTCAAATGTAAGGCTAAACAAAATCGAGAAAATGTCAATACCTGAATAGGTCGAAATAAATATTAAATTTTGTCTATTTAAGATCTCTAACGGATTCAGACATACACTCAAACTTAATGTGCAAAATATACCCCCTCCAAAAAGACTTGGTTAAATTAAAATGACAATTTAAGTAATTAGTGACATATGTTTAAGATCGTTAAAGATATTATTTGGATTTTTCGGACTATTGTTCTCATCTTTATGTATACAAGGTTTCGGCCGATTAGCCCTCCTATCGTAACCGAGGTAGACTGTTCTTATTCCGTTAACAATGACCGGATATAGGTATTAAATATTCTATTATCACCTGTGCCCAACAGCCCTGTTGGCTGGGGCTTTAGAATACACCGACTGCACCTCTGCAGAGGAGTAAGACCCCCCCCCATGGGGCCACCTGTTGGCCGTGGGCGGCGATCCGTGATGCTTAAGTACGGAATCTTGGTGGAGGAGCAGTCCATGACATGCAACACTCCACTTAGACCTTTAGGTAAGTAAGAAACTTCCTAATACATTTCATTTGAACTTTTGGATTTTTAGCTTATCTTTTATTTACCTATTTAAGTTCTTTAACGGATTCAGACATACCCTTAAACCTAATATGCAAAATATACCCCCTCCAAAAAGACTTGGTTAAATTAAAATGACAATTTAAGTAATAAGTAACTGTAGGGTTAGACATATCTTTAAGACCGTTAAAAATATTATTTTGATTTTTTTACGTTTGTCCTCGTCTTTATTGTTATATATTTTGGCGAAATGCCAGTTCACTTGAATGTGGAGAATTAATACCCTGCAAATGCTGAGGCAAATAGACTTCCTGGTCAAGCTTAACCGGGGGAAAAGCTTGCAAGAAATCTTGTTGCGACTTTGCAAGTAGGTAAAAAGGAATCATCACCTTAGGTCTTGTAGAATTAGTCCAGAAATAACGTACCCCCCCCCCTTGTGAATGTTAACAAGGTATTTATTTACCAATTCGACCAATCAAAGTTGACGCCAACCCCCTATATATATTACTAATTCGTCGGGGTAGCCTAAAGTCGGTATCAGCCTATCACTAGCGCTAGACCAAGGATATTGTTATTTGTGTCTGAGGTGGAGCACCACACCTACCATCAGCTCCTTTACCGCACAGGTCCCTGTGCTACTCATACGCGGAGTTGGCGAGGGCCGGCATCAAACTAGGAACCTTGTTGTTGCTTATTCCTGCTTTCTTCCCTCAGAAGATTGCAAGTGAGTAGTTTTCATTTTTTTCCAACAATATACAACGTTTCGGCCGATGTGTCCTCCGATCTTTTTTAGGTGTCAAACTCTAGAGCCTTCATGAAACTTCTAACCGGAGTATAACGTTCTCATTCCGCTAACCATGACTGGGTACACGTGTTAAGCTATTGTGACGGAGAACGAGAAAGGAAAAAGAGCAAGACATTGTCTTGCCTGTCGGGATCGAACTCGCGCCCTCCCGCATGCAAAAACAAATGCGATTCGGGCACTGGACGGACGCGAGGTTCGACTGATGTGCCCGGATGTTTGGGTAAATATGTCCATAAATAACAAGTGAGTCGAGCGCTGGGAATCAGAAGCAGAAGCACTTTGCGAACGACCCAGTAAAGAAATGGATTTTAGTCCAACAGAAACAAAACTAAATAGGAAATGCGATTTTGAACTGTTGAAGATTATTTCGACTACGACAACGGATTTTTCAGCTGCTAGACTAAGACGAAGAATTTGTTGACCAAAAGAAAGTCTGGCTTGTGAGAAGACGGTGAACTCACTTGTTTTTGGTCCCCCCTCAGCAGGAACTTCTTGATTCAAATATCTATCCCCCCCATATATCCCCCCCTTCTATAGCTATTAAATATTCTGTTATTATCGCCTATGATCAGGATTGAACCTGTAACCTACACATGATTATCATTGTATTAACTCAACCCTTATATCCGTTGTGCCAAGTGTCCAAACGGTTAAAGATATGTTCCAAGCCCAGTAGATCTAGTTCGCATACCCCCCTCCCCCAGAAATATAAAAAAATGCCAGGGGTCAAAAAGGGGAGTTTTCACATTTTAAAAAAGGATTCCCTAAGCTTTCAAAAAATACCAAATTTAGCTTGATAACCATTTTTCCCGGTCCACCTTATCTACCAGACTAGATCTGGTTTGCATATTCCCCTCACCAAAAAAAAGAAGAAAAAAAATTTCTCCAGGGGGTAAAAAAGAGGAGTTTTCAAATTTCAAAAGAGTATACCCTAAGCTTTCAAAAAAGACCAAATTTAGCTTGGTAATAATTTTTTCCCCGGTCCACCTTATCTACCAGACTACAGTGCCGGACTTCCACGGATTACCAAGGCATTAAACTAGTATTTGGCTCGGGAACACTTCTGCACCCGTTTCGACATACACTACCAGTCGGTACTGTATTTATTTCGGAAATGAATACAGAAGTGTAGTCCGGGCCTGGATATATAGCTCGATTCTTGTATTTACGGGGACGGGTTACAAAAGTGGTATTGGTTGCTGGTTTTATTATTGAAGAATAATTCTTTCTTGCACAATTGTAGCGGGAATAACACTGCTGTACCTAGACCATCGAGATTGATGGCTGTACCCGTACAGCAGTGTAAGAGAATCCGGTTGTGTCTTGCCTACTTGGATCGAAATCGCGCCCTTCGGAATGCGAAAAACACCACTTAAGAGTGACACGGACGCGTGGTTTGATTCAGGTGCCCGGATGCACGAAAAGTTATGTGGGTTCTGATGTCAATAGACAATTCCAAAAGCAAGCGGGGAAATATTTCAGAAAGTACCGGTGTTACAGGGTAAAACTATTTCTTCGGTCAATTTGGCTCAAATATGGCCGTAAATGCTGTCGAAAGATGGCGTAAAATCCGTATTTACAAAATAAATTTAACCATCCCGATTGAAAAAAAAAACATTACCAAAAATCAGGGAATTATCCGATTTTAATGAAATTTTCAGTGTTGATTTATGAATGAATGAATTTTATAATGCATCAGTTATTTACTTTCTGATTTAATTAGGTATTTCTGCTATGATAAATTAATATATAAAATTCAATTAAAATATGAATAGCATGATAAGTTTAAAATGTCATTTTTATATTCTAAAAACATATTTATTCAATAACCATTTTACTTTATTATCGAATTCTAATAATTTTTTGTCGAAAACTATTGAAAATTTACCGCCCCCTTTTAAAAAGAACAAATATCGATGTGTTGGGATTATCTTCCTGCTGGGTTGTCGCTTGTTCTCACCAGGGGCTATAGTATTTAAGCGCCTGGTTCAAACGCTTCTTCCTTTTTTTGCTACATCTTCTTGACGAGCACATGGGTTAGAGACATTGTCACACCCCTCTTCTTGGTGGGGGCTTTGGCCCCCAACGATATGTAACTCTCCTGGAGGCTACGTCCCCCTACATCACTAGTAAGTGATTTTGTATGTACGGACCCTCAAGTCCTTTTATCTCTACTCTTGTATGTACATGTATTTTATTGTCATTGTATCTTGTCTTATTTCTGTGCTGTTTACAATATAAAATGTTTTGTCCCACAAACGTGTCGGAGTTGTATGTTCATGGTTATAGATGTATAATTTCTTCTTTTATAAGATAATAGCCAATTAAATAATCATTGAAAAAAGCAAAAAAAAGTTCTCCAAAAGATATTTTTTTAGTTTTTAATATTTTATTTCCGATTTTCGGTACTTATTATCTACCAGGATATCAATCTTGACCCCCCCCCCCCCCCCGTTTGAAAAAATAATTAAAAAAAATCAGGGAAATATTTCCGATTTTAATGAACTTTTCAGTGTTGATATATTACTAGTTTAATCTATTCCGCTCGTAACTCAATTTCCTTTCATTTAAAGTTGTAAATATACATAAACAAACTTTTAAAAAACTTTACAGTGAAATTCTAATGCAAAAAATCGCCTGTTGTTTGTAAACAAACAACCGGGAGTTTACGGTGCAAAGCAAAAGGTGTTCCTTTTAAAACAGTTCCCAGCTGGGGTGCTTATTGGTTACTTGGTTACTTGATTTCTACTGCGTCTAGTTGTGTGATGACATCATCAAAATGAACTTTGTGTTTGTCAGACGATGACGAAAAATTGGTCAGTGTCAATTTGACAACAACTAGTGAGACGAGAGAGTAAACTATAAAGGGTTGAGACAATTATTTCCATTTAGAGAGAGACTCATTATTTTGTAGGTCAGACGCTGTGATAATAGGTTACATAAATCCTCACTTAGGTTTTTTTTTTCTTTTAGTCCATTAGGTACCATTCATTTGGATACTCATTCAATTTGTCTTGACTCTTTTAGTGTAGAGGACACTTCTTTGATTAAATATATTGATATATATTAAGCCTAGTTAAGTAGGGCACAAGGTCAATGCTGGAGAGCAAGATATTATTGCGAGATCAGTATTATGAATTTAAGGGTGTAGTGTAGGGAGACAATACATTCTTATCTCCCTTATGGGAATATTTGTTCGGTGCGTCGTGGGGTGTCACATGACAGTTTCATAAACCCATTCTCGACCTCTTTTGCCTCTGTTCTTTGAATAGTAGTAATGTATAGTCACTGAGAAGGAAACAGTAAGGCTATTTTACTTTTCTTTATCATGTAAACTTTTTTTCCATTTTTGTACCCCTTCCACATACTGCTTGTTCATAGAAAAATGTGTGTATATTTCTAGTTCTTATGTCATGTCTATGAATTCTTTCTTCTTGACACCATTGGTATGTACATTATGTATATAAAAGGTTAAATGTTCTGGCAATCTGAATATTAGCTACATAAATGAGAATAACTTCTTGTTTGTTTCCCTTTGAGGAAGCCTTATGTTTTGGTCGGCCATTTTCATTTCACCGTAAATCTACACTAAAAATACGAATTTGTTCGAATCGATACAACAGCATGTTTTAATACGAAAATGTCATAAAATGTGTTCTTAATTGTGCTTGCGCATTATTTGAAATGAACTTAATTGTTATTAAGAACACATTTTATTATATTTTCGTGTTAAAATATGCAATTGCATTGATTCGAACAAATTCGTATTTTCAGTGTAGATTTACGGTGAAATGAAAATGGCCAACCCCCCCCCCCCGGCTTCCTTAAAGTGAAAGAAACAAGGGGAGTTACTCTCATTTATATAGCTAATGTTCATATTACCAATGTTCTTGTATGTACAAATGCGTTTATCGATTTGTCTCCCATTTGACAACTACTAGTGAGTGGGGGGAGACGAGACAATTATTTCAATTTAGAGTGACTATTCCTCTACAACATTTTGGGGTACATACATACATATATAAGATAAATCTAATGAGTCAGACAAACCTACTAAAAGTTTCGCTTAATGCTCTTCAGGGCTAAGATCCTTGGTTGGTACGATTATCTTGGTCTTTTCTTTTTCCTTTCTTTTTTTTTTCCAAAAAATGTTTTCTTCCCTGGTGATGTTTGGTAGTATATTTTTTATAATCAAACTATTTGCTGTTTTTTTTCTCACCGCGAGGATTTACCAACACGTTTGGTATATTAAATATATATATATATAGAGAGAGAGAGAGAGAGAGACTCATTAAGTATGGCACAAGGTCAATAGGGGAAGAGTACATTAATATTGTGAGGTTGGCATTAGTAATGTAAGTTTCCAATGTAAATAATTCTGTCGGTGGGGCTTAGAATAAGCTGGCAGTATCCCTTGAACCAGAACAGGAGAGACGCTGGGATAGGTTGGTAGGATTTCATATAACCTACACACCAGAACATTTTCTTTTCCATTTATATTGCACGGATATTCATGATAATCTCTTGCCAACCGTGCCTATCACTCATCGTTCTCGGCAGGTCCTCCACACAGCATCCGGTATCTGCACAATGTAGATCTTTGCTGACCAGCCCGCCCTGGCGTTCCCATGTGCTAGTTTTCCGCTAACCATTACACCACACGAGGTGCTCTTATTGCACTTATACATTTTTCTCTAGTTTTCTAAATATGTCATAGATAACCTGGACCAATATACCATTAAGCACCCCATGTGAGACCTAGAATCAAAAGGACATTTTCACCGTTAAAATCCGGTTGTTTGTTAACAGACAATTTTTAGACGCACTTTTTTTTAAATTATAAAACTATGAACGAAAGACACGTTTTTATATTAAAGACACTTTAAAAAAAAATTATTTCATGTTGTTAATTCAATAGCAATTCTTTTTTAATTATAAAACTTTTAACGTTTAACACGGGAATAGTTAAAGCTATAAAAATGATATTATAAGGTTATAATAATAACAGCGAACCCTAACAATATCTTTTTTTAAATAAATACTTTTTAATATTAACTATCCATAGAGGTACATGGAAAATAAATAAACATGTCTTTTGTTTTAAGTTTTATTTAAAATAAATAACAATATTAGTTTATCTTTAGTGCAAAAATTATTTTTCACATATGCTAACAACAACAATATGAACTATTTTTTTTTTTTATTAAATCAAAAAAGACTATTTTAGTATAAAAATGTTACTGGTTTTTTATCGGCCGGTTGTTTTTATTTTACCGGTGAAAAGCAAAATTCAATTCTTTCAAAACGATTTGGGCTGGTCCGAGAACCTTACAAAATGGCTTTCTCCCTTTTATTGCATTCACACAATTTGTTCTTTGTAATAAACAGGGTTAGCATGCAAGCGTATGGTGATGAGGAAAAACAAAACACAGATTTAAGTTTCAAAATTGTATTGAAAAAAGGAACATGAAAGGCGAGGAAAAGATAGATGAATTTAAAGGAAAAATTTGGTGATAGTTATGTCTTGAATAAAAAGTCAGTGAGTGTCCGGTGACCGAATCAGTTGTAGTGTTTAGGTGTTGATTAGGCGAGCTTGTCTTGTGTTTTTAGTAGTCGTTAGCAGTTGCTGAATGAAGTGGAATTGTTCGTCTGTTGTGCCTGTGAGGTCAGGTTTGGGTAAGTAGGTGGTGTAGGTGAATCGCCGCCTGTGATGTAGATTTCGCTTGCGAGCTCTCGTTTGGTGTGTATTCGACTTGACGTCTGGACCTCTGTGTCGTCGGCTTTTCAAAGCTGTTTATTTATAGAAAGCCGCGACTCAAAATCGGATCAATTGAAGGCATTTTCACTTCACCCGGGATGAAATTGGATGAAAATGCGAATTTTATTTACGAATTTTATTTTCCTTAATGTTAGGAATTGATTATCAAAGCGGAACTCTAGATCGGAGCCCATGCGCAGACACGTTTTAAATTGGTCATTCTGTTTTGGGCTACGATGGAGTAAACTTCCGATTTGGCGTCTACCATTTGTGTTTGTTTTGTTGGCGAGTGTGTGTATCTTTTATTATTGCGATATGTGTGCGAATTGAAATGCTGAATTAGTGAATCGGGAGATATCTACATTTGCTTATGCAACATCTTTTAGTTGTCCACATTTCTCTAAATGAATTCTAGGCAATTTATGAGGAAGTGCGTCCCGGTCTCCTGCCTCAAAAATTGCTACCCAGTGACTATTAAAATAACGACCCAGCTCAGTCTATTCAAAACTATCCATCTTCATATCTATCTATCTCAATTTGTTCATATTTATCTATATTACTTTAAATACTAAGATTGTTTTTTATTCAGGTTTGTTTAATGACTTGTTTTTAGTTTAAATAAACAAGAATTACGACAAAAAAAAAGAAAGCGACCCCCCACCAATACATTATCTATCTATTTCCATTTGTTCATATCTATCTATATATATTTTTGTTTGTTTATCTATCTATCTATCTCAGTCTATTCCAAACAATATATCCATCTTAATATCTAAACAGAATTACGACAAATTACGAAATAATACACAAGAATTACGACGAGCTGGGTTGTTATTTTGATAGTCACGGGTAGCAATTTTTTGAGGCAGGAGACCGGGACGCACTTCCTCATTAATTACCGAATTCTATTTAGTTTCTTTTTTTAATTATGTGCACTTCATTTATTATCAACCACAAACGGGGGTGGGGGGCTTTGTGGTTGAGGGAGAAGAAAAAACGAGTTTCTCTGACTTTGTCGGCGAGAGAGGAAAAAAAAAAAAGAAAACAAGCTCTGTTTTATGTATCTGTATTTTTGAGATGAGGTTGATGTGAATAATTTTAATTTTTCGGACTGTTGTCCTCATATTTATTGTATTTATAAACATAACGTTTCGCCGCTGTATTCTCCGCCCTTTCTCGGGTGATCTTCAAAAGTTCTTCGACGTCTGTTTGATCAACTATCAATCTATTTAAAATGATTTTTCAGGTTGGATCATTAGTATGCTCGTATGCACAGTGAACACCCGAGGAAGCCCGGAGGATACAGCGGCCGAAACGTTTGTGTTGTTTATAATATACCACAATAAAGATGACCGCCCTGTCGTGGGGCGTTAGAATACACCGACTGCACCTCTGCAGAGGGCAAGACCCTATTGCTCTTATAGCAAGCAGCAACCCTTTTCATCATATAGGTGCTAGAAGGCAATGGCTGAGAGTCTTTCATATCCTGGGTATGACATTAAACTGATGGTGAGATTCCAGTTCTGTAGTTTTGGGTGAATGTGGAGCATCCCTTCATCACCTTTGCTCCCAGTTCCACTCTGACTCCGAGTGGTAGTACCTATTAGGGTCCCATCTATGGGTTAAATAGAAAAATGTGTTTACAAAAAAAAATTGAGTATCCATTAAGAATGAATTTATTTCAAAACTTAGTCGCCATTAAATGATTCACTGAGGGTGATATGCCGTAAACCATAACAAACCCAACCATCAAAAAATAGAGGCGTTCGTTTGTAATAATCATCGTAGGGAAAGGATTCGGTGATTATTGGGTTAAAACTCCTTTTGTTTCTATTTGTAATTTATAAACTGGGCATAGAAGGGGTTGGGGTAATTTTCTGGCTGCAAGTGGTTGAAAATCCTGTTTCTCTAGATCACCTGATTAGACAAATATTTAGCCAATCACGTTTAAGAATTTCTTCACTTTTTCATGACTGACATTTGCGTGGGTTTCTAATGACAAGAAATAGATTTTTCTTTCTTTCTTTTTTCTTTTCTGTTCTTTCTTTTTTTTTCTTTTGTTTCGTTTCGTTTCGTTTCATTTCTTTTTCTTTTGAGGTGGGTTCTCTTAAAATAATTCATTTGGATGGGGTGGTAATGACGGAAACCAAATGAATTTTTCTTTTTCTTTTTTTCTTTCTCTTTTTTTCTTTCTTTCTCTCTTTCTTTCTCTCTTTCCTTTTTTTCCTTTTTGTCCTTTTTTTTCCTTTCTTTTTTTTTTGAGAGGTGAGATAAACCGGCCCTATTGGTAATTAATAAACCCAATTAAAATATACTGTTTGTCTGCATTTTTTAGATGAGGCTTAATAATTTGTATAATTTAGATTTTTCAGAATGTTGTCCTCATCTTTATTGTTATCTATGCAACGTTTTGGCTGATATGCCCTCAGGCCTTCTTCAGGCAATTTCTTGTTGAACTTTAAGAACCTTCTTGTAATTGGGAACCTTCGCAGAACTTCAAACCAAAACCTTTATTTAATCCATTGGGGTAAATTGTTCTAATCCCATTAATCATAATTGGGTATAAGTACTTAATATATAAGATTAACACTGTATTCTAGTGGCACAGGGGTTAACATGCTCGACTGCGACATTGTAGTGAGTTTGAACTCCAGTTCTGTGATTATGTTCACTTTTGGTTTGGTTTGTTTTGTTTTACGGCATATCAATTTCAGTGGGTCATTTAATGCCGACAAATTTGTGAAATAAATTCATTCTTAATGCATAATACAATTTTGTTTATCAACTCATGTTTTTCTATTTAACCCATTGATGGAACCCTAACAGGTACTACCACTCCGGGTCAGAGTGGACCAGAGAGCAATGGTGATGAAGGGGTGCTCCACATTCTCCAAACCTCCAGAACTGGAACCTCACCATCAGATAGTTTAACGTCATTCCCAGGACATGTAGACCCTCAGCCACCGCATTCTAGCATCCATATGATAAAAAGGGCTTGGGGCTTGCCATAAGGGCAATAGGGTTGGGAAAATCATATAGTTGCTAGGGCTTGACATGACCAGCCGATTGATCGGAGGGGGCCTCTCCGACTGCCTGTCTAGCCCAAGATAGGGCCAAAGTGGAGTATTGCAAGTCATGAACTGCTCATCCCCCTGGGCTCTATTCTTAAGCATCATAGGTCGCCACCTACAGCCAACAGGTAGCCGCATTGGGGGAGTCTTACCCCTCTGCAGAGGTGCAGTCGGTGCATTCTAATGCCCCAGCCGACAGGGCGGTTCACTTTTGGACTTATGAACACCTCACCCCCTAGTTATAGGTTAAATAGTGTAGGGGAATTTGGGGATTAAAAAAAAATTGGTAATCGGATTTCTGGAGAAATAGAAGAAAAAGATATAAGAACAAAAAGAGGTTAACGTTTGGAAGGGTAAACATTCAACGGGGGCCAGCCATTGACCTACCAATAACCCCGGAACTAGATTTGAAAATAAAAACGGATATTCCGGGTTTTGAGCAGAAGCGGATGTGACCATCCCCCACCCCTGGGACCACAAATGGAAGTAAAGAAAATTTGTCCTCTCTTTCACCGGACCCGAGGAGGGTCGGGTGTGTTTGTTGAGGTTCTGTCATGACATATCTAGGGTAGCAACGAACACATGAATGTTATTTATAATAGAATAGCTTGACCTTACTCTCTCACTTTTCTTCTCTCTGAAAAAACAAACAAACCACGAGCCTAGAAATAAATAAACAACCCCTTTTTGACTATTCGACTTTCATATGTTATTACTGAACTAATGACGGCTACAACCCGACTCGGCACCTACGCAACAATAGTACCACTCTTGTTCTTCTACAAGGATGACTTTTACACTAAAAATAACCCATGCATGTTCCGCTCTGTTGGCTGGGGCTTAGAATACACCTCTGCAGAGGGGTAAGACTTCCCCAATGGAGCTACCTGTTGTCGTGACCCATTATGCTTAAGGATAGAACCCAGGTGGATGAGCAGTTCATGACTTGCAATACTCCACTTTGGCCCTATCTTGGGCTAGGCGGTCGGTCAGAGAGGCCCCCTCTGATCAATCGACTGGCCATGTCAAGCCCTAGCACATATAGGATTTTCCCAACCCTATTGCCCTCATGGCAAGCCCCAACCCCTTTTTATCATATGGGTGCTAGAAGGCGGTGGCTGTGGGTCTACATGTCCTGGGAATGACGTTAAACTCTATCTGATGGTGAGGTTCCAGTTTTGGAGGTTTGGGGAATGTGGAGCACCCCTTCATCACCATTGCTCCCTGGTCCACTCTGACCCGGAGTGATTGTACCTTTTTAGGCTCCCATCTATGGGTTAAATAGAAAATGTGTTAATAAAAAAAATTGAGTATCTATTAAGAATGAATTTATTTCAAAACTTTATCGGCATTAAATAACCCACTGAAATTGATATGCCATAAAACAAACCAAACTCTCTCCTCCATGATATACCCGAGTATGTTAGAAGTGTATATGTTACATATTATGTGGTAGCATGGATTGTTGACAGACCCTGTAGCAAGAATTCAAGGGGGCCAAGTGGAAAAATACCAGGACCGTTGGTAACCATGACCCCAGAGGCATGAATCTTGCGCATCATGTGATTTAGTTAGAGAATCAGTTTCAACCTGAGATTGACGCGGAGTAGACATGCCACTGTGAGGTTGATTCTACCGTGTGGCAAATAAGAATGGGTTAAATAAATCTTGATCAAGAAAATAAAAGTCTTGTGGTTTAATTAATTGCATGACTAAAAAAGTAAGCCCTTAAAAGAAGCAGTTGGAAGAACATAGCAGCCAGACGATAAGATGATGGCCAGAGGTTGATTCTCTCGTGTGGCAAATAAGAATGGGTTAAATAAATCTTGATCAAGAAAATAAAAGTCTTGTGATTTAATTAATTGCATGACTAAAAAAGTAAGCCCTTAGAAGAAGCAGTTCGAAGAACATAGCAGTAAGACGATAAGATGATGGCCAGATAAGTTAGCAGAAGTTGTAAAGAAGAAATGAAGCAACAAGTCTCAAGTCTCTCTCTGTCTGAGTTCCTCTCTCGATTGTATACCCGATGTTGGGTATATGTTTATGCATCTGCAATGGTAACTTCAACCTCAACACCAGGCTCGATACTGATGGATGTAATTTGTTTCACAATTTCTGAATGGCTGTGAAGATCGATGATTCTTTTATGAATTCTCATCTGGTACCTGTCCCAGGTCTTAGAACCTTCACCACAGGGAATTTTTCGTGTAGTAATATATAGGTATATATATATAGGTATATACGGTTATACAACACCTGAGTATGTTAGAAGTGTATATAACAAAATAAATACACGGTCAAGGTGGATAATTTGATTTTTCAGAAATTTATTTGAAATAAACTTGTTTTATTTTTTTGTTTTACACATGGCAAGTTTGACATATCTTTTTTTTTTTCTTTTTTAATTTATTTATTTACTCTTGTACATTTTGCAGACCTCAATGTATAGAAACTTTACAGAGGATTTATACAGCAATTTTAGAAAGAATACAAATCTGGCGGTTGGGGGGAGACAAATGTATTTATGTTACAATAAAGAATAGACATGACTTTGTATTATTTGGATTTTTGGGACTATTGTCCTCATCTTAATTGTTAAATACACAACGTTTTGGCTGATGTGCCCTCTGGCCTTCTTCAGGTGTTGAATTCAGGAATCTTCTTGTTGAACTCTGGAGCCTTCATATTGTAATCAAAAACCTTCATGGAACTTCAAACCAAAGAATTCTATCCATGGGGGTAGACTATTCTTATTCTGTTAACCAAGTTTGACAAGAAATACCTTAAGAAGGGATATTTGCCTCATACCCCACTTGTATGGGCTGGGCACAAGGCCTCGTTTTAATGTGGGTCCACCCACAAGCCGAAGCTCATGGGTGGGAAAGAACAAAAATTGCGTTGATCCCTTTGGCATATCCCCTCAAGGGGGGCGCCTCAGGCGCTGGGCAATAAACCCAGCCCTGACCCCAAAGGGACAGGTGTTGCCTGGAGAGATGGCCTTCTGGGATTGATGCTATTAATTTAACACAACTCACCGGTCCAGCGGCCGAAGCTCACTGGACCTCCGCCCCGAAGGACGGTTTGAGATTGCCTTAAGAAGGCTGGAGGGCACGTTGTCCGAAATGTTGTGTATATAATGGGTACAAGCATTAAGCCATGTTATGTATTCTATGTTATTATCACCCTTGGCCAGGATTGAACCTGTAACCCACAAATTGTCACTTAGAACTGTATTAACTATAATACTTTTTTATTAATTAATTTTGTTAAATAATTATTTTTTAATATATATTATATTATATATTTAATTTATATTATATTATATTATATTATAGTATATATATATATATATATATATATATATTTATTCATCCCATTTTCGTAACACTTGTTTTTTCAAATTTTCTTTTTATATATATATATATATATGTTTATATTATATTATATTATTTTTTAATATATATTATATCATATTATTTTTTAAATTCTTGTAAAAAATTAATTATTTTATTATGTATTCTATGTTATCACCCTTGGCCAGGATTGAACCTGTAACCCACAAATTGTCACTTAGAACTGTATTAACTCAACCCTTATATCCGTTGGGCCATGTGTCTAATGGCATAAAGGTTCTAGAGTTTGACACAAAACACCTGAAGAAGACTGGAGGGCACATCGGCCAAAACGTTGTGTATATAACAATAAAGATGAGGACAATAGTCTGAAAAATCCAAATAATCAAACCTCATCTCAAATAAATAGACATGACTTTGTATAAACAGGTATTTAAAAAAAATCTTTTTTTTATCAAACCTTGTGTGCAAATATTTTTTTCTCGTTTTTAAATTTTTGTGT
>CM042180.1:14135792-14167680 GCA_023376005.1 Doryteuthis pealeii
ATCTATTAATAAATGGAGATTTTGTGTATTTATGTCTGTAACAAAACTACATCCCAGCTTTACGTCACAATATTCTTGTGTTATATACACTCAAAAATGTGAATAAGCAAAGTTAAAAAACATTTTTTTTACTCTTGTCCTTTTTTTTTTTTTCAGTAACAAGAAGGTAACTAAAAAAGTTTACAAATAAATACCTACAATTTTGTGAAAAAATTTGTGGAAAATATTCAAAATAATTATTTGATTAAGAATTAATATATGCTTATAACATTTTATTTGGGGGGACAGGACAAAGTTTCCATTTCAAATTGTTTTATTTTTTTTACTCCTTTAATAAATATGAAGATTTTTCTTACTTTATACATATATATATATATATAATATATATATTATATATATATATATATATACACACGCACACACACACACACACAAGTTATACGTGGACTCTCTAACAACATTGTGTGTGTGTGTGTGTGTGTGTGTGTCCCCTCCCACACACACACACACTGTTCTTGTTTTGGGAAATTTAATGATGAAAAAAAAATTACCCTAAAACTTAGTTTCCACCATCTCCATAAAAATAACCCTTTGAAGCATGTATGTAGTCGTCTCACCAACAGTAATGGCAAAAACCATAAAAATAAAATAATTAAAAGTTTTTTTTAGATTAAAGAATTTAATTTTTTTTACTTCTTACATTTCAACAAATTATGTAAATTTTCATAGGTGGGTTATTCTGTACAAGTATGAAAATATAACCAAAATTTTTGTCATTCCTCTAATAAATCTATAATAATATCTAAATCCCATTCCAGAAATTATCTTTAAAAAATCCTTATCAAAAGTGTTTAATATTTATTGACCAAATTCATTTATGTGTAATAATATATATATATATATATATATATATATATATATATATATATTATATATATATATATATATATATATAATGTACACATATATAATGTACATACATACAAAGAAGTATATGTGAACTCTCTAGCGTGTGTGTGTTGTTCTTGTTTTGGGAAATTTAATGATGGAAAAAAATCATCCTAAAACTTAGTTTCCACCATCTCCATCAAGGTTACCCTCTGAGGCATGTATGTAGTCGTCTCATGTAGTCGTAATGACAAAAATCAATACCATCATAAAGATAAAATAATAATTTTTTTTAAATCAAGAAAAATTAAATTTTAAAAAAAAATTCTTACATTAAAACAAATTAATGAGGGATATTCTGTACAAGTATGAAAATATAACCAAAATTTTTGTCATTCCTCTATATTAATATCTAAGTCCCATTCCAGAAATTGCAGAAATTATTTTAAAAAAATCCTTATCAAAAGTGTTTAATATTTATTGACCAAATTCATTTATAATATAATATACCAACACCCAATTTTTTATTTATAAAAAACAAGACTACCATATTTTTTCGTGTATAACACAAAACATTTTTTTACCTAAATCTCTGAAAAAAGAGGTGTTGTGCTATACTCAAATGTATACAGAAAAAAAAACCTCAAATGAAGTTTTGACCAGATTTTTTTTGCATATCACAATATTTATTTTATTCCTTTTAAAAAATAATGAGGAATAACCACAAACTTTTTGAAAAATCAACACCATCAACAAAAAAATATATTCAACCACATAACAAATTATTCAAATTTAAGAAAAAAATTAAATCTTTAAAAAAAAAAGAAGCATTGTAGAAAGATCTATGTAACAAAAATTCATATGTTGAACATGTCAAAATTCTCTGTATTTTGACTATTTTAACTTCAAATATAAAACATTTTATCCTGAAGAAGGCCGTTTTTCTTTGAATACTTAGATATTTTACAATTTTCTATTATTATTTTATTTCATATTTAAAATAATAAATAGAATACAATGTGTACATGAACAAACTCCTGGACGAAACACGTGTTGGTAATTCATTAAGTTTTATCCATTCAACATTTTCTTTCCTTTATTTATTTATCCTTTCAACATATCATTGGATTCATTTCCATTTTTCAACTTACTTATATATGTGTGTATATATATATATTGGTTTTGTGGTTGGTTTTGAAGGCTATCACAATGCAAGTGTAAAGAAAAATTAGGTAACTCTGATTTTTGTGTGTGTGTGTGTCTGTATGTGTTTGTGTGTAGGTGTAAGTGTGTATTTATCCAACAGTGTCTTTAGAGGAAGATATAAAACAGTATGGACAGATCCTACCCATAATGTAACAACTCCAGAAAATTAGCTTTCAGAAATCTCCTGATGAAGGGATCTTTATCCTGAAATATTAAGAAAATAAATCAAAGGTAGATGAACAACATCATAGTTACCTTATTTTTCTTTAATGTGATAGCCTTCAAAACGAACCACCAAACCAATATAGACACAATGCTTTGGGTAAATTATAAAATTCTTTTATATATATATATATATATATATATATATATAATATAACCAAGAAAAAAATGACACCTCATAATGAGATTTTTGTTAGAGCAATATCCTTAAAATCCTCTTAGAGAATTAAAATAATGTCAAGTCCAATTTGCAAGTGAATAATTTTGTGGGGTCTGCATTCAAACTGTCCAGCATTTTTTAATTGTTCAACTTTTTAGTATAAAAATGAGATAACTATGAAACACTTGTTACAACCATTCTCTTTTTCCTAAATAAACCATTCTCTTTTTCCTATATAAAAGTATTGGTATCCCCATGGGCCACTATTACTGTGGACTAGAAGATTCCCTACCCCCAAGAACTAATCACGTCCATATACGTTTGGCCTGCACAAAGAGGTGAGTGTAGCAGGTGACTACAGATATTGAACTTGCAGCCTCTTTGTTGTGAGGAGTGACTCGTAGTGTAGTTTTCCTTAAGGAAATAAAACACGCTTCAATTATTCATCGTTTGTTTCTGTTGTGGACGAAGGCAATCCTTGAAGAGTTTCGGAAATTGAATTTATTAAGATGTTTTGTGTGACTATGGAATTTGATGTATTTCCTAACTTTTGAAATTTTAAAAAATTTCTGGATGTTTCGCCGATGTATACTTTATATATTGTTCTCAACTGATTTTGTATTATACACCTGCGTCAGAGAAAGGTCTTGTTTTGTTAGATCTGTGTCTCAATTATTCAAAAAGTCCACATTTATTTCACTGTCACCCCTGTTGAATATGCAAATTTCGTACAGGTCGGGCAGCACTGAGTGTGATTAGCCTGGATGTAAGATCTGGGGGAGGGCAGTTACTTATTATTTAAGACCTACCTCCCCACAACTGAAGGGAGTTGTGTTTTGATCTTTTTAACGTGAGTTGAATGAGTGAACTTTTGACGGATTGAGTTGTCGGCAAAAGACTGTGTCAGGGGACTTTTGCAGTTGGTGGCACCTTTTATAACAATTAGTCTCTCCCTCAGGTAAAAAGTATTCTGGTCCAGCGCACAAATATAACACATCAAATAATTCAGGAAATTCTGGCAGTTCTTGGCGGCCCCAGGTAAGGGTTTCACCCATCTGAAAGTGGCCAAAATCTCCTCCTGTAAGCAACAACTGTTGCTTTTAAACCAGGTGCAGTTTTTAAGGCCCGGTTGGGGTGATGGCACCCTGTTGATGAAGAAGGAACAATATTGGATGGCCGGGGTTCAAAATAATTCCATCATTGGCTGATATAACCTTCTGGCCTCTTATTGTTGTAGTCAGTAACCTTCAAGGAATTTTCAAAGTTTTATTCAATCCGCACATTGGCTGTTCTTTTTCTCTAAAGGTTACTATGACAGATCCCCAAAGAAGGATCGATTGTACCAAAATGTGAATTTATAAACCTAAATGATAACGATAGCCTGTGAAATGTAAATAGTTAAAAAATAACTCCTTGTCTCAGAAACGTTGATAGATATAGAATGAATTACCTGTTGTTACCTGTCAAAATATTGCATTCTTTAAAACCTGAAATTTACCAAACTATATACTGTCTCATCGTGTCCTTTTCCCACGACTGTAAGCATTACACCATGCCTCCATAAAGTTGTATATAGTTATGATGCAGCCACTCTTGGAATTTGGGTAATTTTCACCTTTAGTTGGCTAAATTCCTAGCATAAAATTGTGCTTGCGCATTATCTGAAATGAACTTAATTGTTATTAAGAACACATTTTATGATATTTTTGTGTTAAAGCATGCAGTTGTATTGTTTTCGAAAAAGTTTCTAAGATTTGTTTATGTTGCACGGAGACTTTCAAAATAGCTACCAGCTTGTTTCAAAGTGAAAGTCAAGGGAGGTTACTCTAATTGCCTTATTTGCTAGGAATTTAGCCCACTAAAGGTGAAAATTATTGAAATTTGTATTCCTAGTCTGGACCCCCTACCTCACTCAGAACATTGACCTTCTCGAATGTGCTCAGAGACATGCAACCAAGTGAATACTCTCTATCAACTCTCTATGATATTCTGAATGTCTTGCTGCCTTGGGCATAGTTGCAAGATGCTGAAGTTTCAATGTATCTAACTAGGTAAACACTCCCATATTCTGAATGTCTTGCTGCCTTGGGCATAGTTGCAAGATGCTGAAGTTTCAATGTATCTAACTAGGTAAACACTCCCATATTCTGAATGTCTTGCTGCCTTGGGCATAGTTGCAAGATGCTGAAGTTTCAATGTATCTAACTAGGTAAACACTCCCATATTCTGAATGTCTTGCTGCCTTGGGCATAGTTGCAAGATGCTGAAGTTTCAATGTATCTAACTAGGTAAACACTCCCGAGATTATTAACCATCTTGCCGACAGCAACCTTGAGAACCTTTTTGATTTCCATGTGTCTAACACAAGTGGGCATGCCTACAAAGTCAGAAAACAGCACAGCTCCCATGACTTTTGGAAACATTTTTTCATGCTTAGAGTTGCTGGAGCATGGACCAAACTACCTGCATCAATTGTTAGCTGCTGAAACACTGCCAACTTCAAAACATCCATGCTTCCTGTAATTTGCCAATACTATACCTGATATCATCCCTCCATACACACACACATATATATATATCATGATTATACGCTATGGGTCTTATCTATTACTCCTCGGAAACGTGGACTACATATCGTCGACACATCAAAGCCTTGGAGAGATTTCATCAGACATGTCTCAGAAGATAGTAAACGCAGGCTGGCAATCCCTCACGCCAGACGCTGAAGTCCTGCAACAAGCCAATAAGTCCAGCATAGAAATGCAAGACAGCAGACTCCAAAGCAATTGTTCTATGGAGAACTGCAATGTGGGAAGCGTCCAAGGCACAAGCCCAAAAAGCATTTAGGGATGCTATCAAAAACAACATCAAAACTCTCAACATAAATGTTCATGAGTGGGAGAGAAAATAGCTACGAATCGTGCTGTATGGAGAAAACTTGTCTATGATAGCTGCAAGGGTTTGAGGTAAAATGGCTTGAACACTCCATCCTGAAGCAGTCTCTACGCAAATGGCACATGATGAACGTCATGGACACATTTCCTACATTTAAGCCGACTATATATGTGATGCGTGTGGCAGGGCCTGCCTGTCAAAGGCTGGGTTTCTCAGTCGCATACGAGAGGAAACCAGGGAAGAGGTTCATATGTATGACAGTGAATAAAAACAAAGCTGAATGCCTGGGCACTGCGCGCTCCACAGCCGAACTTGTGTAGAAATGGCCTTATTCTGTGAAGAAGTGCCAATCACCATATATATATATATATATATAATATATTATATACATACATACATACAAGAACAGCTCACTGCTACATATAACTGAATAAAAATTGCAGTCCATTTTCCAGGGCACTTTGTCTTGATAAGAGGCTAATATGCTGCTTTTGAAACCAATGGTAACAAACACCTTTTAATTGTACAGTATATCATAACATATTGTGCATCTGCACTACCTACCTATTTTCATCCTTGGGGAGATAGACTAAGCGCATGAAACTTAACCACATCCATATTCATATGCTTTTACTACATGGGTTATGCAACAAACTGTTTATTTTCTTACCAGCTTAGCCATCCATGATGACTGCCAGGTTCGGTTGTCAATCACTATCGACTGGGCTTCTTATTGTCTATAAAATTTCTAAAATTCTACACCAATATTGGAACTGGACTGACAATTGATTTTTCTTTTTAACTATAGAATTTAACTTGGCTTAAAAAAAAACATGTTCTAGAAGATTTTTGCTTAAATTCTAAAAATTGATTTTCATTGTGTGAGTAAAACGTGTGTGTGTAAAATATGTATGAATACATATAATATATATATATATATATATATATAATTATATATATACATACATATGTTGTGTATGTGTGTGAATACATATGTATGTGTGTGTATGTGTGTGATACATATGTATGTGTGTGTAAAAATGTGTGTGAATACATATGTATGTGTGTGAAAACATGTGTATGTGTGTCTTGTTATATATATATATATATATAATTATAATTAATATTACAAAACTTGTTGGTAAATTCCTCGCGGTGAGAAAAAACCCAGCAAATAGTTTGATTGTAAAATAATATACTACCAAACATCAAACCTTTTCTATTGGTCATTTTTTTAGTTTATGCTGATTATTTGAATCACGGTGGTAAGTGCTATATTTAATGCGTTTGCTCCTAGTCTCTTTTAGTCAGATCTTTAGCCATGAAGAGCATTAAGCGAACTTTTAGTAGGTTCGTCTGACTCATTAGATTTATTCTTTATATATATTATTATATATATATATATATATATATATATATAGAGAGAAGAGAGAGAGAGAGAGAGAGAAATTGATTGATCAGTCAAACTGTCACAATTCCCTTAGTTATTATATGTTATATTCTTAATGATTATTAAATAACCATATTTCAATCTTAATTAGCATCTGATTTCATCAACAAGGTCTCTATCAAAGTCTAGTAGAGTTAGATTTGCCTCAAAACAGCCCATATTATTTATGTGTTTAAAATCTAACAATGTGTCTCATAAATCACTAAGAAATAAAGGTTTACATAGTATATGGCATGGATAATTTACATACTAGTTTTAGCAACACTGGATTTAATACATAATTACTTGGTGTTATGTATTTTTAATATTGTTTTATTCTCAAACGTATTAATAGCATCCTATAATTCTATATAGAAATCAAAATTAAAAAAATATCTGTAATATTTTAATATTCATTCGTTTTGTTAGTCTTTCTAATCTAATCTAATTCATTAACCATCATTTGTCAACAACAGCCTTGTTGGCTTTCATCTCTTATTATAATTGAGATGTGTGTTTGTCTGTCTGTAACTAAAACTATATCACTACTCCGTGTCACAATTCCCTTAGTTAATTCCATCACATTCTCCATGACTTTATCTTTATTTAAATCTCAATTATTAATAAAAATTATTTTACATTATCAATACTGTTGGCCTTATCTACATACTAATAACATGCATTATATTATATATAAATACATAAAAATAGCAATTTACAGTGTTGAACGAGATGGCTATTTTGCATATTGATACTAAAAATCTAATTTAATATAAATATGTGCGCAATATTATTGATTTTAATTGTTTGGATTTTATCTTGATGAAATAGGCTAAATATCAGAATAAATCTTAAAAGAAATCCATTAACAAAAAGAATAACTAATTTTATTCTTTACTTCCTACTTTTAACTAAATAGTTAAATTAGGAAAATTTAGCAATGAAAGACAGGTGAGAAGGAAGAGTAAGTTTCAGTTCTATTTTTCGATTATGTCCGCATTTTTTCAAATCTTTTTACCTGCAATCTTATTTATTTTCCTTAGCCTTTCTAATTTGATATATTTTATTACATTAAAATTTAAATATTTGCACCAAAGTGGAGGCATACTTACAAAGTCAGAAAACAGCGAGCTCTCATAACTTTTGGAAACATTTTTTCATGCTTAGAGTTGAAGCATGGAGACAACCCTGCATCAGTTGTTAGCTGCCAAGGCACTGTAGCATCCTTCAAAGCTGCCATGCTTCCTGTAATTTGTCAACATTAAACCTGATATTCCCCTCCAACACATACGACTATACACTGTTCATTTTTTTCTGACATTTGGACCTTATTCTATGTATTATATACATGCACCATTGATGAATTCTAGCACACCTCAGCACATGTATGCAATAATTTCATTATTTATTAAATATCATTATTATTATTCAAACTTGTGGAGGGCACCTATTTGCTAGTCTTCTTATTACAATGGAGATTATGTAACTGTCTGTCTGTACTGAAGCTTTCAAAAGATTTCTTTCAAGGGAAGAAAGAAACTTTTTAAAGAAACATCCTTAACATTTTCAAAATTTTTACTGGACTCTTTTGAAGCATTAAATTTACTAGTACAAAAATAAAAAACGCCCTCCGGCAATGTAAAAATAGATTTTTTGAACATATTGCCTGAGGGGTGGGAGTTAAAAATTCATTGTCAGCGAGTTTGTACCTAAGTAAGTAAAATCATCAAATTCATTAAAGGATTAAAAAATAAACAATTTGAAATGTAAACTTTAAATATGTATTAAAATAAAAACAAACTATATATAGATATATAATACCAGTCATGTATTTATTAAACTTGTTTTAAAAAAAACAATGAGGACTGTCTAATGTTGATGTTCAAATTTTGAGTGTATTTATTCTATGTTATGATGATTTTGGGTAATGTGACGTAAGCAGTGACGTAATTTTTGTTACCAGACAGAAAGCGAATCTCCATTATTAATAGAGATATATGAAAAATTATTATTTAAATTAAGAAGGCAATTACAATGCTATATAAAAAAAAAATAATTCCAGTGTCTAATCAATTTCAAAGTACTTCATCTTCAGAGACTGTTTTTGAAATGGATGCGGTCTTGTATGTTTTTTTGTTTTGGACACATGTCTAGTGGTTGTTATAACGCCACTCAGAAGAGCTTGATATCCGCTGTTCAATCAATTTTATTTCATTCCTTTTTAATTATTTATTTATTTTTTTTATGAATACATGGTATTTTATGGAATGTGTATGTTAACTAATTATATATTCAGTGTTTATTCTAACCTACTGTTTATGCAAGGTGTAATTAGCTATTACACACACACACATTTATATAATATATATATATATTATATATATTATATATAATATATATATATATATATATGATAATGAAGATGATTAGGTGAAACTTATAAATCCAACGTTGCGCCAAATAGAATTTATTACTAGACGCAAGTGTTTTTTGTTTTCATTTGTTCGTCGGTACTGCTTAAGGTGGAGTTTTTTGGGTTTTTGTTCTGTTTGTTTTTCCGCGTTGATTTAGTTAATAACATTTTTTAGCTAGTAAACTATTAAATGTTTTGTATTCCAACAAATGGATATGCTTATCAATGTTATATACCTTGCCTTGATAAAGTTTTGGATTCAATGATTGTCCAATTATGTTTTCTAGGTTGAGATAAAATCAATATTATGGTATAATATATTATGTATATAATTCTTTTTAAAAACTGAGAATTAAAAAAATAAAAAGATTATAATAAAATAAAATTTGTTGAAACTTGACTACAAATATAAATCTATCTCCATGTAATTCTATATATTTGAGTAAGATCCCACGTCTTTTAAGGAAATGTAAAATTCTGGATGGTCCTTATTTTTTGAAGGTTTTTTCAAATTACTTTGCTCTTGTGTGAGCATGCAATTAAGAGTAGATGATGTACTTGCTATATAGATGTGATAAGAAAACTTTCGAACATACGTGGATCATACAAACACCACAAATATTCTAACCGAAGAGATGTATATTTGTATAATACTCGTTGTCACATAAAGACTAGGGACGCAATTCCAGAATTGTTATACATCATAATCTCTCCACGGTAAAAATTAGGAGTGAGGTATCTCGTACATGCTACCCAATATTATGATAGTAATTGAACATATTAGTTTATTATTAATCTAACTTTATTCATAAATATTCATTTGTTTTCTTATAGTAATTCTTTATTCTTGTAGTATGATTCCAAAACTTTATGTCAGCATCGAAATTCTTTACATGAGGTTATGATCAAAGAGGGGAGGGGGGGGTGGGGGGGGGGAGGTGGACGGGGGTAGTTGCGCGGTATGGCCGTTAAAAACAAAAAACAATATCAATCTACCTAACTATGCCTCATCTTCGTTCTCATGTATTATACAAAGAATGTAAGAAACTTTATTTCCTTGTTGTATGAGTAACAATCCATGAAAGTCTTAACAGTCTATAGGCGATCCATAACAACATACTTAAAGAGAGTGTAGTATTTAAATAACCCTTCACTGGATTATTTCTCCATCTTAAAATTGTGACTAAATCCGACACCTAGTGGTGTATCATTGAGGTTTGGTGGTGAAATTAATTTTTGGTAATTAGATATAACGATTATATTATCTCATATTTATATTATATATATAATATATATATATATTAAATATATATAATAATATTAAATATGTATATGGAGATATAGTATTCTTTTCATTTTAATACATGTAGAATTAAATAACAAACTAATTTGAGTTTCACTTGATTTTTTAATTAAGTAATTTTTTATTATTATGTAAAATTACTTATTCAAGGCTTTGTCTTGGTAGATGTGTGTAATATAATTGCTAAGATGCACCACTTGGGGGCATAAACAGGAAGAGGTTTCAATAAATGACACTCAGAGATCACACAACTTGGGCAACATTTAAAAGTTGACTCATCATCAGGGGTGAATTTTAAATTGCTCTATGACACATCTTCCATACATATTCTCACTACACTACTACTCATCACACGACTCTCCACTATTCCACACATTATATATACATTTGAAAAATTTAGGAATACATAAACAAGTCTGATAGATGTTATAAACTAGTGGCAGATACGTAGAAATAATCTGCTAGAGAGTATGAATTGACAGTGAACTGGTCACTGTTGGACATCATGCTTACCAGGTTAGTCCGATTTACCTAAATATAAAACAACAGTTGACGCAGAGCTTGAGAAGCACTCATCATATAAGTTATCGCTTTATGTATTTGAATTACTACATAGTAATAACATACATACCAGATGCTCGCCTCCATATATTACTATCAATATTATTCATACATAGTCTTACTGGGAAAGTAATTATGAATATATATTATTTAGAAATATTGATTTATAGGTAACTAATATGAGGAACTTATATTTTTGTATTTATTTTATTATAATATTAGCAATTATTGAGTTATTGCCTTATTTTGAATGTGTGTGGTTATCTCTATTGAGTGTTAGTATAAGTTTTCAGTAATATATTATCTGCGAAAACGTTGATCTACAAGTATTATTATACTATAACAGGAGAAGGCATATTTGCAAATTTACGTTCGATAATATCTGTATAAATAAAACCATGTTATCTGTCACTGAGCTCTACGATCATCCACCATCTTATCGTCAGGCATAAACATATAAATACATGAACAACGAATTGAATAACACGTCGCTGTCATAATTTTGAATACCTCTTAATTTATAGCATGAGACATTAAGATTGTAGTGTCTCTCTTAGTTCTGACAACCCGTAATCGGTTTTATACTTAAAGACAAGGTTTACTACTTACAATCATAATGTATACCATTATGATCGGTACTTTATATTATCATCTATTATATAGATTTTAGTCTTATTAACTCTAATACACTAATTTATAAAGGGGGTTTCTCTTCTAACATTGTCTATTTAATTTGTTTTTTATTTGTTTATTTAATCCCCTTCTCAGTATTTAAAATTAGAAAAACTGGTGTTAGTTAGATGGATAGAATACTGTTTGGCTTAAGTCTATCTAATACTAATTATACATGGGCGAATTGATTTTAATATATAAACTACTCAAGCTAGGAAAACATTGTAAGTGAAATTTTTACTTAATTTAGAGAGCTACTCCACGCGTAAGGCTAAATCTTGGCATATCTTCGAAATAGGCATTAAAAAATTTGTGTTATTTCAAAATTATAAATTTTTGATATTGACGTGCGGGAAGGTTGTCTATTTTTTTATAAAGTTAGTTTAAGACTCTTATGTTAAATTAGTATTATGTTTTGTTTTTTTGAGCTCTCAATAAAAGATGCACCTAGAATACGAAAATGCATTTATGGATAATACTAGTGTTGGGATCGCTCTATATGATTACAGTTTCTGATAAATGTACTTATATCCTCTGAACATAGAATACTAACGTAAATTATATTAATTGGTTAAATCTGTCTTTTTACTGGGTCCTGATTTTCAGACACACTGACAATATAGTTATACGTATATAATGGCAATAAGTCTCTAAGCATGTAATAATAGTGAAAGAAAGCTAAAGCAACGAATAGATCGTAAGAGGAGTACACGTTCTCCATTCAAGATGTGTTTTTTGCATGATATTATTATCGTTTATATTATAGCCGCACGCACTCTATGTTTATAGTCAAATAAATTGTAAATATCTTTGCATTCTCTTTAGCTAAGTTACTATTCATTAGAGCTTGGAGAGTTGTGAGCTAATAATGAAATAATATTTTTATATTATATTTAATATACAAAATGTGGGCTATTTAGCTGATATGCTTAAATAGACTGAATTGTAATCACACTTTTTGATTACCTAAATGGATTTTTGTGGTTACAAGTTTTAGGTTTTCTAATGACATGAAATTATACAAATTATGTCTTACTTTTAGTGAATCTGACCAAATTTTATGTTATAAAATAATAATATTTTGCTTGTTTTAGAGTGATTGCTATAGAGTGTGAGGTCTGTTAATTATAGCAGAGTTAATGTCTTATGGAATCTGGAAACTATACTCTTACTTGTGTCTATCTAGGTGTTCTTCCTCTATGTATCGTCTTGACTACCCTCCGTTATGTAATGTTAGTTCTCTGTCTGGAGTGTAGAGAGAGAGAGTCCGGGAGATTTTGAAATGTATTTCTTATGTTAATTTCACAACCCAGCAATTCCCGTAGCGTTTAAATGAGGTCAAACATTTCCTTTCTTTAGAAAGGCTAACAAAATGAGTTTAGGTTTTGGTTCTGGCCGTATTTATTTTCTATAAAAAAAAATTCTATTTGGCTTTACCTAAACTCCCTTTTCCCTAATCTCAATTATCTACCAGAGCTCAATGGGTGACCCAACGGTTTGCATTTTGCTAGTTTACATTAAACTTAAATACTTGCACCTGGATGTCAGTTTCAAGTTGCAGTCTAACTAAATAGTTATCTCCCTTGAAAAATGCATATCTTATACGATTAAGTTGCAATGATAAAAAAGTAAATTTGTCGTCAGGGTGGCCTAAAGTCGGTATCAGCCAGACAATGAGGGAGTCTATCCTCTTTTTAATAGCCTAGACCCAAGGAGATAGTTTGATGTCCGATGTGGAGCGCTACACCTACCATCAGCTCTTTAGTTGCAAAGATAAGAAATTGCTTTTCTGCACATTCAGCATTTTCTATTTGCTTATTGCTCTAGCAAACATCTCGCTATGATGTTATCATTTTTCAGTGATGTGATATATTTTACTAAAATTTTTTCCTCTTAAGAGTACCTGTTAAAATTCGATTGCTTGAAGTGTTAAAGAAATGGTAATCTGAACATTAGCTACATAAATGAGAGTAACCTTCCCTTCTTTGTTTCACTTTAAGGAAGGCCGTTTGTTTGGTCGGCCATTTTCATGTTCACTGTAAATCTACACTGAAAAATAATTTGTTTCAAGATCTATAAAACTGATTGAAATGTCTTAATAACAATTAAGTCATTTCAAATATGCTCAGCACAATTAAGAACACATTTTATGATATTTCGTGTTAAAACATGCCAGTTGTGTTGATTCAAACAAATTCGTATTCTCAGTGTAGATTTACGGTGAAATGAAAATGCCGACCAAAACATAAGGCTTCCTCAAAGTAAAAGTAACAAGGGAGGTTACTTCTCATTTATGTAGTAATGTTCAGATTACCGAAAAATTGCTTTTACCGATTCAAACTTCTTATTGAAAATACTTTCATTGTAATCTGTCTGAAATTTTATATAATTCTATAAATAAGTGTCGATATATTTTTCTTTATAAAAAATGTGTACAAAATGGAGGTTTGTTAATAAAAAAATAATATAACTTTTACGGGTAATCTGAACATTAGCTACATAAATGAATAACCTCCCCTTGTTTATTTCACTTTGAGGAAGCCATGTTTCGGTCAGCCATTTTCATTTCACCGTAAATTACACTATTTAACACGAAAATATTATAAAATATGTTTTTAATTGTGCTTGTGCATTATTTGAAATGAACTTAATTGTTATTAAGAACACATTTTATAATATTTTCGTGTTAAAACCTGCACCTGTTTGATTCAATAAATTTGTATTTTCAGTGTAGATTTATGGTGAAATGAAAATGGCCGACCAAACATAAGGCTTCCTCAAAGTGAAACAAACAAGGGGAGGTTATCTCATTTATGTAACTAATGTTCAGATTACCCAACAAAATGGAGCTTTGTTACATAAAAAAAATAATAAACTTAAGTTACAAAAAAATAACATACTTTAATAATGATGGCAACAAATATGTTTAGTTATTTAAAATTTCTGATTAAATAAACAAAACAACAATTTTTCTCTGATGTATAGCGTATTTATTCTGTTGTTAAATTCGTATCTCTTGAATTTCAAGCATTTATTTATTTTTATTTCTTCTTTAAACATTTACAGAGGTATTATTTTTATTTTTCTGACTGTTTGTCCTCATCTTTATCGTGATATATAGAAACACTACATTTGGCCGTTGTACCTTTCTGGCCATCTTCAGTTGTACCTTGTCCAACATAGCAATGATTCAACCTGGGAAATCATTTTGAATTGACTGTTGAGCAACAAAGGCGTTGAAGAACTTACAAAAGATTTCATTGAAATTATGATGTCATTGTTTTTGCACACCTATCAATCAAAGAGAGTGTCATGATTCTTGTTTAAAAAAACAAAAATTATTAATTCGCATTCTTGGAAATTTGAAGCATAATTCACCCAATAAATTTTTAATTTCAAAATAATTTACTTTAAAAACAATTTAATCTAGCTTTTCAATTATTGATTCTGATATTGTTGGTTTGGTTGGTTTATTAATTTTAACGGCATATCAACCCGTCCAGGGTTATATCATGCCTAGCGGTTGGGTGTTATACATATTGTGTATTCATATATATACTTTTAGTAATTGGTTTTAACAATGTGTTAGCATTATTGGGAATTATATTGTATGGCATTGATTTGTTTCATGTCTATATTCTATGGTATAATTTTATTTCCCTCAAAAAGGAGAAAATATCCTCTATGTTAACATTTTCAAATAGATCCTTCATATTGTTTGCTTTAAAATAATGGTTTCTGATGTGAGCAAAAAATCTGCATTGTGTTAATCTCTATACTTGGTCAACAGAACCCAATATATGCAGGTAATCTGAACATTAGCTACATAAATGAGATTAACCTCCCCTTGTTTCTTTCACTTTGAGGAAGTCGTTTGTCTTGGTCAGCCATTTTCATTTCACCATAAATCTACACTGAAAATACAAATTTGTTCAAATCAATACAACTACATGTTTTAACGAAAATATGATAAAATGTGTTAATAATTAATTTCATTTTAAATAATGCACAAGCACAATTAACACATTTTATGATATTCGTATTTTCAGTGTAAATTTACGGTGAAATGAAAATGGCTGACCAAAACATATGGCTTCCTCAAAGTGAAACAACAAGGGGAGATTACTCTCGTTCAGATTACCCATATATGCACTGCTTCTTTGAGAAAGCCAGAGGGTACACGGCCAAAACGTTGTTTCTATATATTACAATAAAGATGAGGACAACAGTCTGAAAAATCAAAATAATACAAATTATCAAACCTCATCTCAAAAATTCAGACAAATTTACAGAGGTAACTGCACTTTTTAACATTTTTCTTTTTTAAAAAAAAAAATTCAGATTTTAGTAACAATGACATAGTAAGCATTTTTTATAAGTAAATTTTATATATAAAAAAAAATTGCTTTTATCTATTGGATTATATTTTTTTTCTCCAATATGCATTATAAAAATGAATACAACTTTGATTTACATTAAAAAAACAACAAAAACTGCGTTCTTCTCTCGAGTTACCTCCCTTGTTGATAGTTTTGCCCAAACAAAATCTTAACACTAATTTTCAAACCCAGATTCCTTGTTTTAAATTCATTAACAGTAATTAAGTTATACTTACAACATTAGCTTATAAAGCAAAATACATTAAAGATAAGCTCAGATTTTGTTTTCCTCTCCTGGAATTTATTTTAAGCTTTGAAAAAAAAAAATGTTTTTAACAGAATTTGATTCCTTGGTTAGAATGGAATTTATATATAAATAGATTATTTTTAGTATAGTTGGACATGATTCAATTCAGTCGGTTTTGTTCATGAATAGGTATGTGTATATGTCTGCAAATAGCATATAGATAATGGTATTGTATTTGTGTAGGTAACTCTTTAGCAACTATAGTAAGTAAAGTAGGTGGAGTGCCCTATTGTCGGTATCAGCTGATCAGCAAGAGACTCTATACTCTTTTCACTAGTGCTAGACCAGGGAGATTGTTTTTGCATCTTATAGGATTAAATCCTATATTTTTACAATCACATTGGTGTCACCAAGTAACATATAGGATTTAATCCTATAGTCTGGAGTGGAATGCCACACAGATCTAAGCTGTGCTTCTCATGCACTGAGGTGGCAAGGGTTGGTATTGAACCTGGGACATTCTAGTTACTAGGTAGATGCTTTAACTACTGAGCTAAACCAGCTTTTAATAGTATCTATAAAAAGTAATGCTTACTATTATTTCATCAGGTAGAGATAGGAGTTTGCCAGTATAGATTACTGTGTAAGCTTTGTATTTGTTTAATTCTTTGAGGCCATTACACTGGAACACTGATTTTACTGGTGAGGAGATCACACTCAAACAACAGAGGGTAAATTTAGGTCAAAGGGTTAAGATGAGAAAATGAATTTTTCTTTGCATTTCAATTGTGTGTGTGTGTGTGTGTATAAATATTATGGATTTAAGAAAAACAAATTTGTTTCCAGTTTTCTCAGGATCCTCTACTTATTAAAATCTTTCTTTTTTTTATGGAGGAGGTTGTTTCATGGATAAAAGCTCAGAATAAAAATCAGAAAATTTTAAAACTGAGACTTGTATTTAGGATTTGATGACTGCATTTTAAAATTAAAACTGAGACGACTTATATTTAGGATTTTGATAATGGCAAATAATAAGATAGATAAAGATTTATAACCTAATTCCTATGGGCTTATCTTTTTTTTCAATAAGTATTATAAAATTGAACTCATGGAAAGAAACAGCGTTCTTGTCGAGTTACCTCCTTGCTTTTAGCTCTGCTAAACGAAATCTATTTAGAAAAAATACAAAATTATTTTTTAGTGATTTAAAACTATGATAAATGAATATACATTCTATTCTTACTTAAACAAAAAAAAAAACTGCGTTCTTATCAAGTACCTCCCTTTTCTTAGCTCTGCACAAACTAAATATTTCCACCACGTATATATATTCGTGTATCATGTGACTGAGACCTAAATTCAGACTTTCAAGATGGAAATTGTGTAGGTCTACTGGTGGCCAAGGTTTAGGCCTAGGACAACTGCGACCACATAATATTAGGCTAACATTTAGGTTATATACAGTGTATCTCCAAATTATTAAGAAAATTTTTTTTTTTACATAGCTATAAAATTTTCATGAAAATATCCTGATTAGAAATATCCAGCCAAAAAACAGAAAATGGTGAAGAAGTTTTGCTTTACAAGAAATGTAAAGTTTCCTTTACTGGGTCCAGCCAATAAAGTATCCCTCATTCTATCATGTAAAACAAATACTGGAGACAAGTTCTTAAATTTCTTTCAGTGTAAAGTTCCTTCTTCTCCCAATGTCAAATAATGATTGTTATAAATTTTTATCAAAGTCAACATTAAGGAAGCCTTGCTCTTTCTTTGTATATGTAATTGTTATTTGAAAGAATTAAGTGCATGAACAAAACCTTGAAGAACCACAAGGGAAAACAAATGGTTAATATAATAAACAAAAAATATAAACAAAAAACAGAACAATGCTTCCATTCTTGTTTTCAGGAAAAAAAAAAAAAAAAAAAAAAAAAAATGGAAAGAACTGATTTTTTTTCGTCTTTTTTTTAATTGAAAATCAAGTAATTAAGGAATGCTTTTAATTGGTTAACCATAATTAATTTGGAATAATTAATTATTTACTGTGTCCATCAAAAAGGCAATTAGGATTTTTTTTTTTTTTTTTTTTTAAAAATTTTTTTTTAGTGTTAAAATAAAAAATAATCATCTTTTTTTCTTTCTTTTTTAAAAAGAAAATCAACAAAATGACAATGAAAAAAAAAAAAATTCTTTTTTGACTTCTCTTTCTGAAGAGTTCGACTTTTTTTTTCTTCTTTTAAATGGATTTGTCGAGTGTAGCTTTGACACTTTATACACCAGATTGGGGAAGGGAGACAACAAAAAATGGTATTTGATTTCAATCCCATGTGCATTGCCCATGAGTCAGCATTATTATTATAATTATTATTATTTTTTGTCCATTTTCATTTTATCAGAAAATGTTTTCATATTCAACAAAGGAATCAACAATTCGATTCTGGTAAGCCATACTGATAGCAAGATTAGGAGCTTCGATTTCTGGCCACATTAAAGTTGGACCAAAGACAATGGCGATGTTTTGGGCCTGCATTCGATTTTGTTGAGAGTGTGATATCACCCTGAAAGAAAAGAAAAGAAATAATAATCAGTATAGTATCATTTGGAACTGTAGGAAGGGAAAGATTTAAGTTGCTATTCTCCAAGCACTAATATATATATATATATATCTTATTATAATGGAGATTGTGTGCTTTCTGTCTGTAACCAAAACTAAATCACTACTCAAGTCACAATTCCTTAGTAATTGACGTCACATTCACCATGAATTTATCCTTATTTTAACCTCAATTATTAATAAAATTGTTTTTACATTACTTACACTGTTAACCATATCTGCATACTAATAACATGCAATTGTATTTATATATACAACAAAATAGCAGTTTACAGTGTGAACGGGAAGGCTAATTTGCATATTGATATTAAAAATGTAATTTTAATAAATATATGCTTAGTATTATTGATTTCTAACTGTTTGGTTTTATTTTAATGAATATAATAAAAAATCTCTTCAATGAATCTTATAACTGTAATTTTATTCTTTACTTAAATTAGAAAAAATAACAATGAAAGACGAGAGTGATGGAGGAGTAAATTTCAGTTTTCTATTTTTCAATTATACCCTCCTCTGTTTCAAATCTTTTTATCTGCATTCTTATTTAGTTTCATTAGCGTTTCTAATTTAATACGATATTTCATTACATTAAATACTTGCACCCGGAGGGTGCATATATTTGCTAGTATATATAAAAGAAAGTTTGGTGTGTACGTGTCGACTTAAAACTCCTAAAAGAGAAGTCACTCAGATTCGAAATCTTGCATAGACATTAATATCCTTCTAACTAAGAAACACACCAAATTTGGTTACTGATTTTTACTGATTAAGGGATATAATTAATTAATTAAACCAAAATCAACCAATTTGCGAAACTGGCTGTATACCAGCTGCTGCTGATAATAACATATTGCTCGCTGCCTGCTTTAGCGATACCAGCAGTTTAGTTTAATTTTAGTAAACAAAAATAGCATTCTAAGCAGTTCAGCTCAAATTTTCTTGCGTCAATTTTTAATATATTTATTTGGTTCGAAAGAAAAGAAAATAATCTTTCTAAATATGTAATTTGTATGTTATCCATTGAATTATTTTTACAGAAAATTAAAAAATGAAATAACAATTCAAACGAAAATATTTTACGATAACTCAACTTTTTTATTATTTAGTCCGGTCATGGACCGGGTACTTTTGCTAGTATATATATATATATATATATATATATATATTAGATGTAAGTTTTAAACGTAGATAATGTTGATATGTGGCGTGGATAATATATTTAAATGTATTTTTTTAAAGTAAAGTCGGCGGGGCAGTCTAATGTTGTTATCAGCCATACGACCAGGGAATCTATCCTATTTTTCACTAGCGGTAGATCAAGGAGATTATCTTAGCGTAGGTGGAGCGCCACACCTACCATCAGTTCCTCACTTAACCGCACAGATCTAGGAACAGCTTCTTCAGGTGCACAATATCGAATTCTAAGCAGTTCAGCTCGAAAGTTCTCGCGTCAATCTTTAAAATATTTATTTGGTTCGAAATAAAATAAAATAATCTTTCTAAATATGTAATTTGTATGTTATCCATTGAATTATTTTTTACAGCGAATTAAAAATGAAATAACAAATTAAACGAAAACATTTAACGATAACTCAACTTTTCTTTTTTATTTTAGGCCGGTCATGGACCGGGTACTTTAGCTAGTATATATATATATATATATATATATATATATATTATATGAGCAATAATATCTTATGGAGATTGTGTGTTTTTCTGTCTGTAACCGAAACTATATCACTACTCAAGTCACAATTCCCTTTAGTTATTTACATCATATTCTCCATGATTTTATTTTTATCTAAACCTCATTATTGATAAAATTGTTACATATTATTAAGACTGTTGGCCTTATCTACATACTAGGATTTACCACCTACTCTATGTGTACAGGTTAGGCACAAGGCCCTATTAATGTGGCACCACTCAAACTGAGACTCATGGGTGGCAAGCGCAAAAAAATACATTGATCCTGTCAGCATTCCTCCTCAAGGGGGCACCTCAAGCGCTGGGGCAATAAACCCAGACCTGCCCCTTTAAATCAATGTCTTTATACTTTATAAAAAAAAAATAGTGGTCCATTATTTAGCTGAGGTAATGACACTCCTAAGAAATAAGAATTCAATGGATCAGTGACACCAGATAATCAGGATTTAACATTTCATTTTGGATTGTTTGGTTTATGGATATCAAAACCTCAGTGGGTATTTTAATGCCGATAAAGTTTTGAAATAAATTCATTCTTAATGGATACTCAATTTTTTTAAAGTGGAGTGTTGCATGTCATGAATTGCTCAGTCACCTGGGTTCCATCCTTAAGCATCCTGGTGGCTCCCACTAGGTGGGGGGGGGTCTTACAGGGCTTTGGATGATTTCGACAGTCTCATTTTAACCAGAGGGTGTTGCAGGAATAAGAGTATTATTATTTGATATTAAATATTGGCATAACTCTGATTCTGCTATAATTTATTCAAATTCCGACATTTTAGATAGAATTGATATTTACAGGATGGAAAACATTTGAGAAGACATGTTTAGTCGTCTCGTCGAAATGAAAGCATGTGGAGGCTTCCAATTCCACATTCTATTCAATTAACCTTTTCCAGTTTTCAAATATATCAAGTGTTTTTTTCTTTTCTTTTTTTTTTTTTAAAGGTGGTTAGTGGTACATATTTATCTATTTTGGGTCATTTAATGCTGAATCAAATCATTTTTGATAAATAAAGGACTTAGAACTTAAGCAACAGGAGGTACTGTAAATCCTTTGTTTATCAGAATAACTTGATTCAGCATTAAATAACCCAAAAAGGATTGATATGCTGCAAAACAAACCAATCACCTTAAAAAGGAAAAACTAAAAAAAACTGTTGGGACGAAAACTTTAAGCACCCCCCCCCTCCGCCCCCCAAATAACTAAAATGGATTATGATTCAAATAATTCCAGTAAATTATTATAGGAAATTTCTAATCTGGAAAATTTCAGACATTAAGAAAAAAGTTGACAATATACGGTTTTTATTTTTTTCCCCACTGAATCTTTTTTCTATATATTATAATTTGTTCTCTGTTCTCAGATGCTGATAGGTATGTGTCCTGCATCCCAGTGTTTTTCTTTTTTCTTTCCTCATCATTTCAACCTAACTGTAAATACATTTCACTAGTTTCTTAGAAATGAATTACACAGGTTAGGTTACAAGGTAGGAGTCCCCTTCCCACAACAACTAAAAATATGGATTACGGTTCTAATAAATTCTGTATAATTAATATAGAAAATTTGGTATCTGAACATTAGCTACATAAATGAGTAAGCCATATCTTTTGGTCGGACATTTTCATTTCACCGTAAATCTATACTAAAAATACAAATTTATTCGAATCAATACAACTGCATGTTTTAACATGAAAATTCATAAAATGTGTTCTTAATTGTGCTTGTACATTATTTAAAATGAACTTATTGTTATTAAGAACACGTTTTATGATATTTCATGTTAAAACATGCAGTTGTATTGATTCGAATAAATTTGTATTTTCAGTGTAGATTTACAGTGAAATGAAAATGGCTGACCAAAACATACGGCTTCCTCAAAGTGAAACAAATAAATGTGAACTACGGTTCAAATAAATTCTGTATAATTATTCTGGGAAATTCAGATTTTAAGAAAAAAAAAGCATTGTTAGCTTCTGAATTTCTAACGTTGCCTTTTCTCAGAAATTCATTAAAAAAAAAGTCTCTTACTTTCTGAGATGCTGCAGGAGTTCTTTGAGCGTTTCTCGATGACTTTTGGAAAGGAATGGATCAGTTCTTTATAATTCCTCAAACGGTCATCCCTTTCATTTTCGATTCAGATTCTGGGGAGGGAAAAAAACATAAACAGGTTAAAATAAATATAGGATAGATAACATAGAATAAATATTATTATAATAAATAAATGGGCAATTTCATGTCAAATCATCCAGAAAAAAATAAAATTGTCACCTACCCCCTTCAATTTTCTGAAATTTTGTACAGGTGTGGCTTTCAATTCCAAAAATTGACGGAGTTATGTCGATTTTTTAGCTCTCAAAATTTGCTGGGTTCACAAAAAATGGCGACTTTTTGTAATTTTTTTTGTCAGTAAAATGAGTTCCAGTGCTTCCCTACTCCTAAAATTTGGTTTATAAGAGCATTTTTACCCGAGGAATCAAAAAATGCTATTAAAAAAAAAATCTTAAAGTCAACCAATTTTAAGTTATTGATGATTTCTGATACCAAACTTTTTGGTACAAATAATGTTCAATATATGTGAAATAATAATCAATAACTTAAAATTGGTTGACTTTAAGATATTCTTAATAGCATTTTTGATTCCTTGGGCAAAAATGCTCTTATAAACCAAATTTAGGAGTAGGAAAGCACTAGAACTCATTTTACAGACAAAAATAGATTACAAAAAGTTGCTATTTTTCATGCACCCCCTCAATTTGGAGAGCTAAAAATTGACACAACTCTGCCAATTTTTGGGAATGTCTAACTTTAAAATAGTCCACACCTGTACAAAATTTCATAAAATTGAAGGGTTGGTGACATGGCCTTACCCAAATATAATTAATAATATTCATTATAATAACATAAACAAAATAAAGAATAAAATGAATGCATGTAATCAATTGATTGATTGATTTTAATGGCATGTCAACCCATCCAGTGGTAGGTTGTGAGGTTTGTTATAAATGATAGTTTGGTAGAAAGTTTCTTTTCAACAATTTTTATTTTCCTTTTAGATTCAGATTCTTGGAAAAAAAATAAGATAGATAATACATAAATCAAATAATGCATGTTATTGTTGGCTCCTTCCGTCACAAGAGACGATAGAGTAGAGCATTTTTTTTTTTGTAGATCTACGTAGCCTGAGCATTTTGGGCAGCAGCTCATACTCCATGCCAGACAGCACCCCCCCCCCATCTCCACACTGCCGCTGTGATCCAAAGGAAAGGTTAGAAGCCAATTCAGTTTGGCAATGGTAGCGTTGCAGATCGATGGGTAGCACTGGATTTCAGTGTAACACTATCTTAGGGACTCTGGCTCTGGGTTTGTCTCCCCTAATCCAAGTCAGGTACAGAAGCCATGGTTTTTGATCGGGGTGGTAGCACCTGATAGGGTCGTATCTCAATGAATGTAGAGACTAGATCTTTCACATACCATGTAATCGATTGATTTTAATGGCATGTCAACCCATCCAGGGTTATTTTATGCCAAGTGGAAGGTTGAGAGGGAGGATCAAATTTATTATGTCTTTTTTCCAAGGATTTTTCTGTAGGTTTTGTTGCAGTTGTTTGTTGCTAAGTGAATAAGTTTTATAGGGTAAAGTTAAAGTTGTTATAAGCAATTTTTATAAAATTTCATCTTAATTTCACTTGAATGATCGATTTATTTTAAAGGCATGTTATCCATCCAGGGTTATTTTATGCCAAGCGATAGGTTGTGAAGGAAGGTCAAATTTATTGTTGCTAAATGGATTGGAAATCAGTTTAAAGGATAAGTTTTATGGGTAAAGTTCAAGTTTGTTTATAAGCGATAGTTTGGTAGAAAGTTTTTTTTCTTTTAAAAAACATTTTTTTCCTATTTGACCATAGATGGGACCCAACAGGTACTACCACTCCAGGTCAGAGTGGACCAGGAGCAATGGTGATGAAGGTATGCTCCAGATTTTCCAGAACTAGAACCTTACCATCAGATAGTTTAATGTCATTCCAGGACCGGAAGACCCTCAGCACCATGTGATAAAAAGGGTTGGGGGTTGCCATAAGGGCAATAGATTGGGACACTCATATAGGTGCTAGGGCTTGACATAGCCAGCCAATGATCAGAGATACATAAAAGAAAAGAGCATTAAAAAATAACTTACTTGCAATTTCAAAAATCTATCAAATTTGTTAAAAGGAAATAAAGGTTCCTTTAATTCTCTAAAGAAAAGTTTGAGGGTTCCTGTCAGTGTATGAATGTCCCAACATTCATCATCCAAATTGTAGTGAAATTGGTACTCACTGAAAGAAAAGAAGAAAAAATGAATTATTATAACTATCAGGACCTGTGGAATATACACAGTATGATAATCTAATTATTACATTTGGGTTTATTTCCTATAAATCTAATATGATCAAAGGGGATCCACTTTTGACTGATAAAAGAAGATAGGTCTAGGGTTAGTTTAATGGGAAATAAATAATTTATCAGTCAAGAGTGGTTCCCTTTGATCATGTTAGACTTATAGGAAATACCTATATTTGATATGTTTACTTAAGAGCTATTGCAAAAGGTATAATAATCTTGATTTAAAACACTATCAAGTATTAAAGTTAACCAATTTTAACTGGTGTGGTTACTTTTGGTTCTGAGCAAAAACCAAACTATATTTTTGAGACAAATGTTCAATATATGTGAAATAATAACACTGATTTACAAAGAAATTGAGGCAAGTACAAATAACTGTTTTAACCTAATTTGGGGTGCTGAATTCAGATTTGAATTCGTTTTACTCATCACCTCTAGTTTTTAGATATACATACTGTACATTACACATACTGTACATTAAGCATTATATGCATTCAGAGTTAATTTAATATTGTGTGACTATGTCTTCTTTTTTAGTTATTATGCAATAAATGTAAGTGATGCATTACATTATATATATAGCTATATATCAAGACGGATTTTGGCAGTTAAGTGTAGCCAACACTCTCAATCCAAGCCAGTAGTACTGGCAGTCAGCACAAGGAGGCTGTCGTCCCTCGGCGCAGGAGGAAGGTGTCTCGACAATTGTGTTACACAATCTTTGGGTATTATTTGTATTACAATTTCAAACGACACACATTTTATTGCACATATGATTTAATTTTACTTAGTGGGTGCTCTTGCGTGACATTAAGATCACCTCTTGCGTGACATCCCGGAGCAAAATACAGCAGATTAAGTGGGCTACCCGAGGCAAAATCAGCAGACATCTAAGAAAACACACTTTTAACTGTCTGCGGTACTATGAATTGTGTCATCCAAGTATATATATTCCGTCAATATTCTTTATCTATCCTGTTTATCCGTAATAAGCTGCTGCAACTGTTGAAATAAGCATGTATATACTCTGTATATACTAAAATGAGACTATTTTTAAAGATAGAAAACTAGAGGTGAATAGAGCAAAACTGTTTATAAATTTGAATTCAGCACACCCAAATTAGTAAAACACCTATTTACATTCTTGCTCAGACAAAAAAATATTTTTTTGTAACCAGTGTAATAATGATATTGATTGCTATGAAAAAAAATCAGACTCATCAATAACTTGGTTGATTTAAACTTTTTTTATAAAAAGAAAGATTATAATACTAGCACATGTAGCATAATCTAATTATTACAACTAGCCAAAAAAATGTTTTTTTGTCTGAGCAAGAAGTAATAGGTGTTTACTAATTTGGGTGTGCTGAATTCAATTTTAAAACAGTTTGCTCTATCACCTCTAGTTTCTATCTTTAAATAGTCTCATTTTAGTATATAAGAGTAAACATGCTTATTCAACAGTTGCAGCAGCTTATTTACGGATAAAAAGATAGATAAAGAAATTACGGAATAATATATTGGATGAACAATCATAGACCGCACAGTTAAAAGTGTTTTCTTAATGATCTGCTGATTTTGCCTCCGGATGTCACGCAAAGCACCACTACTTAGAGATCTGCCTATTTTGCCTCGGAATGTCAGGCAGAGCACCACTCCTTAAATTGCTGATTGCTCGGGATGTCGCAAGAGACCCACTAAGTAAAATTAAATCATTGTAGGCAATAAAATGTGTGTCTTGAACTTGTAATACAAATATATACCAAAGATTGTGTAACACAATTGTCGGGGACACCTTCCTCCTGCGCTGCGAGGGATCGACAGCTCCTTGCTGACTGCCAGTCACTACTGCTGTTGATTAATGTGTTGCTACTTAACTGCCAAAATCAGTCATTATAGCTATATATATAGTAATGCTATCACTTACATTATTGCATAATAACTAAAAACAGAAGGACATAAGTCACACAATATAGAAATTATCTGAATGCATATTGCCTTAATGTACCAGTATGTGTACAAAATGTACAGTATGTATATCTAAAAAACTAGAGGTGATGAGTAACAACGAATTTCCCATCTGAATTCAGCACCCCAAATTAGCGTTAAAACCAGTATTTTTGTACTTGCCTCAATTTCTTTGTAAATCAGTGTTATTATTCACATATATTGAACATTTGTCTCAAAAATAGTGTTTGGTTTTTTGCTAGAACCAAAATAACCACAAACCAGTTAAAATTGGTTAAACTTTAATACTTGATAGTGTTTTAAATCAAGATTATTAAATAACCTTTTGCACAATAGCTCTTAAGTAAACATATCAAATATAGTTATTTTCTATAAGTTACATGATCAACAGGGGACCCACTTCTTAGACTGATACTTATTTATTTCCCATTAAACTAAGCCCTAGACCTATCTTCTTTTTATCAGTCAAACGTGGATCCCTTTGAATCATATTCAGATTTATAGGAAATAAACCCAAATGTTATAATTAGCATTATCCCTGTGGTATATTCACAGGTCCTGGATAATTTAATAATTCATTTTTTCTTCTTTTCTTTCAGTGAGTACCAATTTTCACTACAATATTGGATGATGAATGTTGGGACATTCATACACTGACGGAACCCTCAAACTTTCTTTAAGAGAATTAAAGGAACTTTATTCCTTTTAACAAAATTTGATAGATTTTTGAAATTGCAAGTAAGTTATTTTTTTAAATGCTCTTTCTTTTAATGTATATCTGATCATTGGCTGGCTATGTCAGGCCTGCACCTATATGAGTGTCCAAATCCTATTGCCTTATGGAACCCCAACCTTTTTATCACATGGTGGCTGAGGTCTTCCGGCTCCTGGGAATGACATTAAACTACTATGGTAAGAGTTCTAAGTTCTGGAAAATCTGGAGCATACCTTCATCACCATTGCTCCTGGTCCACTCTGACCTGGAATGGTAGTACTGTTAGGGTCCCATCTATGGGTCAAATAGGAAAAAAATTGTTTAAAAGAAAAAAAACTTTTCTAAACTATCGCTTATAACAAACTTGAACTTTACCTATAACTTATTCCTTAAACTGATTTCCAATCCATTTAGCACAATAAATTTGACCTTCCTTCACAACCTATCGCTGGCATAAATAACCCTGGATGGATTAACATGCCTTTAAAATAAATCGATCATTCAAGTGAAATTAAGATGAAATTGTTTATAAAAATTGCTTATAACAAACTTTAACTTTACCCTATAAACTTATTCACTAGCAACAAACAAACTGCAAACAACCTACAGAAAAATCCTTGAAAAAAGACTAATAAATTTGATCTCCCTCTCAACCTTCCACTTGGCATAAAATAACCCTGGATGGTTGACATGCATTAAAATCAATCGATTACATGGTATGTGAAAGATCTAGTCTCTACATTCATTGAGATACGACCCTATCAGGTGCTACCCCCCGATCAAAAACCCCATGGCTTCTGTACCTGACTTGATTAGGGGAGACAAACCAGAGAAAGTCCCTAAGATAGTGTTACACTGAAATCCAGTGCTACCCATCGACTCCTGCAACGCTACCATTGCAAACTGAATTGGCTTCTAACCTTTCCTTTGGATCACAGCGGCAGTGTGGAGATGGGGGGGTGCTGTCTGGCATGGAGTATGAGCTGCTGCCCAAAATGCTCAGGCTACGTAGATCTACAAAAAAAAAAATGCTCTACTCTATCGTCTCTCTGTGGACGGAAGGATTGGCCAACAATAACATGCATTTATTTGATTTATGTTATTATCTATCTTATTTTTTCCAAGAATCTGAATCTAAAAGGAAATAAAAATTGTTTGAAAAAAACTTTCTATACCAAACTATCATTATAACAAACCCTCACAACCTACCACTGGATGGGTTGACATGCCATTAAAATCAATCAAAATTGATTACATGCATTCATTTTATTCTTTATTTTGTTTATGTTATTATAATGATATATTATTATTATATTTGGGTAAGGCCAGTCACCAACCCCCTTCAATTTTTATGAAATTTTTGTACAGGTGTGGACTATTTTAAAGTTAGACATTCCCAAAAATTGGGCAGAGTGTGTCAATTTTTAGCCTCTCCAAATTTGAGGGGGTGGCATGAAAATAGCAACTTTTTGTAATCTATTTTTGTCTGTAAAATGAGTTCTAGTGCTTTCCTACTCCTAAAATTTGGTTTATAAGAGCATTTTTGCCAAGGAATCAAAAAATGCTATTAAGAATATCTTAAAGTCAACCAATTTTAAGTTATTGATATTATTTCACATATATTGAACATTATTTGTACCAAAAGTTTGGTATCAGAAATCATCAATAACTTAAAATTGGTTGACTTTAAGATTTTTTTTTAATAGCATTTTTTGATTCCTCGGGTAAAATGCTCTTATAAACCAAATTTTAGGAGTAGGAAGCACTGGAACTCATTTTACTGACAAAAAATTACAAAAAGGTCGCCATTTTTTGTGAACCCCAGCAAATTTTGAGAGCTTAAAAATCGACATTAACTCCGTCAATTTTTGGAATTGAAACCCACACCTGTACAAAAATTTCAGAAAAATTGAAGGGGGTAGGTGACAATTTTATTTTTTTCTGGATGATTTTGACATGAAATTGCCCATTATTTATTATAATATATTTATTCTATGTTATCTATCCTATATTTATTTTAACCTGTTTATGTTTTTTTCCCCCCCCAGAATCTGAATCGAAAATGAAAGTGGATGACGTTTGAAGGAATTATAAAGAACTGATCATTCTTTCCAAATGTCATGAGAAACGCTCAAAGAACTCCTGCAGCATTCAGAAAGTAAGAGACTTTTTTTTTTTAATGAATTTCTGAGACAAAGGCAACGTTAGAAATTCAGGGAAGCTAACATGCTTTTTTTTTTCTAAAATCTGAATTTCCCAGAATAATTATACAGAATTATTTGAACCGTAGTTCACATTTATTTGTTTCACTTTGAGGAAGCCGTATGTTTTGGTCAGCCATTTTCATTTCACTGTAAATCTACACGAAAATACAAATTTATTCGAATCAATACAACTGCATGTTTTAACATGAAAATATCATAAACGTTGTTCTTAATAACAATTAAGTTCATTTTAAATAAATGTACAAGCACAATTAAGACACATTTATGATATTTTCATGTTAAAACATGCAGTTGTATTGATTCGAATAAATTTGTATTTTTAGTTATAGATTTACGGTGAAATGAAAATGTCCCGACCAAAAGATATGGCTTACTCATTTATGTAGCTAATGTTCAGATTACCAAATTTTCTATATTAATTATACAGAATTTATTAGAAACCGTAATCCATATTTTAGTTGTTGTGGAAGGGGACCCTACCTTGTAACCTAACCTGTGTAATTCATTTCTAGAAACTAGTGAAATGTATTTACAGTTAGGTTGAATGATGAGGAAAAGAAAAAGAAAAACACTGGGATGCAGGACACATACCTATCAGCATCTGAGAACAGAGAACAAATTTAATATATAGAAAAGATTCAGTGGGGAAAAAAATAAAACCGTATATTGTCAACTTTTTTCTAATGTCTGAAATTTCCAGATTAGAAATTTCTATAATAATTTACTGGAATTATTTGAATCATAATCCATATTTTAGTTTTTTGGGGGGCGGAGGGGGGGGGTGCTTAAAGTTTTCGTCCAACAGTTTTTTTTAGTTTTTTCTTTTTTAAGGTGATTGGTTTGTTTTGCAGCATATCAATCCTTTTTGGGTTAATTTAATGCTGAATCAAGTTATTCTTGATAAACAAAGGATTTACAGTACCTTGTTGCTTAAGTTCTAAGTCCTTTATTTATCAAAAATGATTTTGATTCAGCATTAAATGACCCAAAATAGATAAATATGTACCACTACCCCCTTTAAAAAAAAAAAAGAAAGAAAAACACTTGATATATTTGAAAACTGGAAAAGGTTATTGAATAGAAATGTGGAATTTGGAAGCTCCACATGCTTTCATTTCGACGAGAACGACTAAACATGTCTTCTCAAATGTTTTCCATCCTGTAAATATCAATTCTATCTAAAAGTCGAATTTGAATAAATTATAGCAGAATCAGAGTTATGCCAATATTTAATATCAAATAATAATACTCTTATTCTGCAACACCCTCTGGTTAAAAATGAGACTGTCGAAATCATCCAAAGCCCTGTAAGACCCCCCCCCACTAGTGGGAGCCACCAGGATGCTTAAGGATGGAACCCAGGTGACTGAGCAATTCATGACATGCACACTCCACTTTTAAAAAAATGAGTATCCATTAAGAATGAATTTATTTCAAAACTTTATCGGCATTAAAATACCCACTTGAGGTTTTGATATGCCATAAACCAAACAATCCAAAATGAAAGTAAATCCTGATTATCTGGTGTCACTGATCCATTGAATTCTATTTTCTTAGGAGTGTCATTACCTCAGCTAAATAATGGACACTATTTTTTTTTAAAGTATAAAGACATGATTTAAAGGGGCAGGTCTGGGTTTATTGCCCAGCGCTGAGGTGCCCCCCTTGAGGAGGAATGCTGACAGGATCAATGTATTTTTTTGCGCTTGCCCCATGAGTCTCAGTTTGTGAGTGGTGCCACATTAATAGGCCCTTGTGCCTAACCTGTACACATAGAGTAGGTGGTAAATATCCTAGTATGTAGTTCAAGCGCCAGACAGTCTTATAAGTATGTAACAATTTTACTCAATAATTGCGGTTTGATAAAAATAAAATCATGGGAGATATGTGTAAATAA
>CM042180.1:14167780-14172780 GCA_023376005.1 Doryteuthis pealeii
GTGTGTATTATCATTATATACAGTAAATTTTTTGGCTTGATAGGGTTTGAGATGAAGGCCCCTCAAAATAAATAATTTTCTCTGCAAAAAGATATTTATATAAAACTTTTGTTTGAGACAAGGGCGTAACTTAGTTAAGCTCGAACATCCACAGTGATATTTTGAGAGTTCAGTTATTTCCCCATCTAACTTACCCATTGGCATTTAATAAACTATATTGACCGGCGATTTTGAAACTGATATCTATTATAATGGAGATGTTGTGTAGTTTCTGTCTGCTAACAAAAAACTTACATCCCAGCTTTCGTCACAATATCTGTGTTAATATTACACTCAAAATATGAATAAGCCAAGTTTAAAAACAATTTTTTACTCTTGTCCTTTTTTTCAGTAACAGAGGTAACTAAAGTTTACAAATAAATACCCGCCTACAAATTTTGTTGAAACAATTGTGTGGAAATATTCAAATTAATTATTTGATTAAGAATTAATATATGCTTATAACATTTTATTTGAGCGGGGACAGGACAAAGTTTCCATTTCAAAATTGTTTTATTTTTTTTTTTACTCCTTAATAAATATGAAATTTTTCTTACTTTTATATATACTATATATATATATATACACACACACAGAAGTATATGTGGACTCTCTAACAACATTGTGTGTGTGTGGTGTGTCCCCCTCCACACACACACACTGTTCTTGTTTGGGAAATTTAATGATGGAAAAAAAAAATTACCCTTAAAACTTAGTTTCCACCATCTCCATAAAAATAACCCTTTGAAGCATGTATGTAGTCACTCCACCAACAGTAAATGGCAAAAACCATAAAAATAAAATAATTAAAATTTTTTTTAAATTAAAGAATTTAATTTTTTTACTTCTTACATTTAAACAAATTATGTAATTTTTCATAGGTGGGTTATTCTGTACAAGTAATGAAAATATAACCAAAATTTTTGTCATTCCTCTAATATTAATATCTAAATCCATCCAGAAATTATCTTTAAAAAATCCTTATCAAAAGTTTTTAATATTCATGACCAAAATTCATTTATGTGTAATAATTATCTATCTATCTATCTATCTATTATATATATATATATATATATATATACAAAGAAGTATGTGAACTCGTCTAACGTGTGTGTGTTGTTTTCTTGTTTTGGGAATTTAATGATGGAAAAAAATCATCTCCTAAAACTTAGTTTCCACCATCTCATTCAAGGTAACCCTCTGAGGCATGTATGTAGTTCGTCTCATTAGTCGTAATGGCAAAAATCCAATACCATCATAAAGATAAAATAATAATTTTTTTAAATCAAGAAAAATTAAATTTTTTTAAAAATTCTTATATTAAACAAAATTAATGAGGATATTCTGTACAAGTATGAAAATATAACGAAAAATTTTGTTCATTTCCTCTATATTAATATCTAAGTCCCATTCCAGAAATTGCAGAATTATTTTTTTTTAAATCCTTATCAAAAGTGTTTAATATTTATTGACAAATTCATTATAATATAATATAATATACCAACACCCAATTTTTTATTTATAAAAAAACAAGACTACCATTTTTTTCGTGTATAACACAAAACATTTTTATCTAAATCTCTGAAAAAAAGAGGTGTTGTGCTATACTCAAATGTATACAGAAAAAAAACCTCAATGAAGTTTTGACCAGATTTTTTTTTTGCATATCACAATATTTATTTTATTCCTTTTAAAAAATAAAAAAAATGAGAATAACCACAAACTTTGAAAATCAACACCATCAACAAAAAAAATATATTCAACCACATAACAAATTATTCAAATTTAAGAAAAAAATTAAATCCTTAAAAAAAAAAAAAAGAAGCATTTGTAGAAAAATCTATGTAACACCAAATTCAATGTTGAACATGTCAAATTCTCTGTATTTTGTTCCATTTTATCTTCAAATATAAAACATTTTATCCTGAAGAAGGCCGTTTTTTTTGAATACTTAGATATTTTTACAATTTTCTATTATTATTTATTCATATTTAAAATAATAAATAGAATACAATGTGTACTGAACAAACTCCTGGATGAAACACGTGTTGGTAATTCATTAAGTTTTATCCATTCAACATTTTCTTTCTTTTATTTATTATCCTTTCAACATATTTTATCAGATTCATTTCCGTTTTCAACTTACTTACTATATATGGGTGTGTGTTATATATATAGGTTTTGTGGTTGGTTTTGAAGGCTATCACAATGCAAGTGTAAAGAAAAATTAGGTAACTCTGAGTTTTTGTGTGTGTAAGTGTCTGTTATGTGTTTGTGCGTAGGTGTAAGTGTGTATTTATCCAACAGTGTCTTTAGAGGAAGATATAAAACAGTATGGACAGATCCTACCCATAATGTAACAACTTCCAGAAAATTAGCTTTCAGAAATCTCCTGATGAAGGATCTTTATCCTGAAATATTAAGAAAATAAATCAAAGGTAGATGAACAACATCATAGTTACCTTATTTTTCTTTAATGTGATAGCCTTCAAAACGAACCACCAAACCAATATAGACACAATGCTTTGGGGTAAATTATAAAAAATTCTATTATATATATATATATATATATATATATAACCAAGAAAAAAATGACACCTCATAATGAGTTTTTGTTAGAGCAATATCCTTAAAAATCCTCTTAGAGAATTAAAATAATGTCAAGTCCAATTTGCAAGTGAATAATTTTTTGGGGTCTGCATTCAAACTGTTCCAGCATTTTTTTAATTGTTCAACTTTTTAGTATAAAAATGAGATAACTATGTGAAACACTTGTTACAACCATTCTCTTTTTCCTAAATAAACCATTCTCTTTTTCCTATATAAAAGTATTGGTATCCCATGGGCCACTATTACTGTGGACTAGAAGATTCCCTACCCCCAAGAACTAATCACGTCCATATACGTTTGGCCTGCACAAAGAGGTGAGTGTAGCAGGTGACTACAGATATTGAACTTGCAGCCTCTTTGTTGTGAGGAGTGACTCGTAGTGTATTTTCTTAAGGAAATAAAACACGCTTCAATTATTCATCGTTTGTTTCGTTGTGGACGAAGGCAATCCTTGAAGAGTTTCGGAAATTGAATTTATTAAGATGTTTGTGTGACTATGGAATTTGATGCATTTCCTAACTTTTGAAATTTTAAAAAAATTTCTGGATGTTTTACCGATGTATACTTTATATATTGTTCTCAACTGATTTTGTATTATACACCTGCGTCAGAGAAAGATATTGTTTTGTTAGATCTGTGTCTCAATTATTCAAAAAGTCCACATTTATTTCACTGTCACCCCTGTTGAATATGCAAATTTCGTACAGGTCGGGCAGCACTGAGTGTGATTAGCCTGGATGTAAGATCTGGGGAGGGCAGTTACTTATTATTTAAGACCTACCTCCCCACAACTGAAGGGAGTTGTGTTTTGATCTTTTAACGTGAGTTGAATGAGTGAACTTTTGACGGATTGACTGTGTTTCGGCAAAAGACTGTGTCAGGGACTTTTGCAGTTGTGGCACCTTTTATAACCATTAGTCTCTCCCTCAGGTAAAAAGTATTCTGGTCCAGCGCACAAATATAACACATCAAATAATTCAGGAAATTCTGGCAGTTCTTGGCGGCCCCAGGTAAGGGTTTCACCCATCTGAAAGTGGCCAAAATCTCCTCCTGTAAGCAACAACTGTTGCTTTTAAACCAGGTGCAGTTTTTAAGGCCCGGTTGGGGTGATGGCACCCTGTTGATGAAGAAGGAACAATATTGGATGGCCGGGGTTCAAAATAATTCCATCATTGGCTGATATACCTTCTGGCCTCTTATTGTTGTAGTCAGTAACCTTCAAGGAATTTCAAAGTTTTTATTCAATCCGCACATTGGCTGTTCTTTTTCTCTAAAGGTTACTATGACAGATCCCCAAAGAAGGATCGATTGTACCAAAATGTGAATTTATAAACCTAAATGATAACGATAGCCTGTGAAATGTAAATAGTTAAAATAACTCCTTGTCTCAGAAACGTTGATAGATATAGAATGAATTACCTGTTGTTACCTGTCAAAATATTGCATTCTTTAAAACCTGAAATTTACCAACACTATACTTGTCTCATCGTGTCCTTTTCCCACGACTGTAAGCATTACACCATGCCTCCATAAAGTTGTATATAGTTATGATGCAGCCACTCTTGGAATTTGGGTAATTTTCACCTTTAGTTGGCTAAATTCCTAGCATAAAATTGTGCTTGCGCATTATCTGAAATGAACTTAATTGTTATTAGAACACATTTTATGATATTTTTGTGTTAAAGCATGCAGTTGTATTGTTTCGAAAAAGTTTCTAAGTTTGTTTATGTTGCACGGGAGACTTTCAAAATAGCTACCAGCTTGTTTCAAAGTGAAAGTCAAGGGAGGTTACTCTAATTGCCTTATTTGCTAGGAATTTAGCCCACTAAAGGTGAAAATTATTGAAATTTGTATTCCTAGTCTGGACCCCCTACCTCACTCAGAACATTGACCTTCTCGAATGTGCTCAGAGACATGCAACCAAGTGATATTCTACTGCTCCATATCAACTCTCTACTGATATTCTGAATGTCTTGCTGCCTTGGCATAGTTGCAAGATGCTGAAGTTTCAATGTATCTAACTAGGTAAACACTCCCGAGATTATTAACCATCTTGCCGACAGCAACCTTGAGAACCTTTTGATTTCCATGTGTCTAACACAAGTGGGCATGCCTACAAAGTCAGAAAACAGCACAGCTCCCATGACTTTTGGAAACATTTTTTCATGCTTAGAGTTGCTGGAGCATGGACCAAACTACCTGCATCAATTGTTAGCTGCTGAAACACTGCTTCAAAACATTCCTTCTGTAATTTGCCAATATACTATACCTGATATCATCATACACACACACATATATATATATCATGATTATACGCTATGGGTCTTATTTATATACTCCTCGGAAACGTG
>CM042180.1:14175280-14227780 GCA_023376005.1 Doryteuthis pealeii
CTTAAAAGAAATCCATTAACAAAAAGAAATAACTAATTTTATTCTTTACTTCCTACTTTTAACTAAATAGTTAAATTAGGAAAATTTAGCAATGAAAGACAGGTGAGAAGGAAGAGTAAGTTTCAGTTCTATTTTTCGATTATGTCCCGCATTTTTTCAAATCTTTTTACCTGCAATCTTATTTATTTTCCTTAGCCTTTCTAATTTGATATATTTTATTACATTAAAATTTAAATATTTGCACCCAAAGTGGGCATACTTACAAAGTCAGAAAACAGCAGAGCTCTCATAACTTTTGGAAACATTTTTTCATGCTTAGAGTTGTTGAAGCATGGAACAAACAACCTGCATCAGTTGTTAGCTGCCAAGGCACTGTAGCATCCTTCAAAGCTGCCATGCTTCCTGTAATTTGTCAACATTAAACCTGATATTCCCCCTCCACACATACGACTATACACTGTTCATTTTTCTGACATTTGGACCTTATTCTATGTATTATACATGCACCATTGATGAATTCTAGCACACCTCAGCAATGTATGCAATAATTTCATTATTATTATTCAAACTTGTGGAGGGCACCTATTTTTGCTAGTCTTCTTATTACAATGGAGATTATGTAACTGTCTGTCTGTAACTGAAACTTTCAAAAAGATTTCTTTCAAGGGAAGAAAAGAAACTTTTTAAGAAACATCCTTAACATTTTCAAAATTTTTACTGGACTCTTTTGAAGCATTAAATTTACTAGTACAAAATAAAAAAACGCCCTCCGGGCAATGTAAAAATAGATTTTTGAAACATATTGCCTGAGGGGTGGGAGTTAAAAATTCAATGTCAGCGAGTTTGTACCCTAAGTAAGTAAAATCATCAAATTCATTAAAGGATTAAAAAATAAAACAATTTGAAATGTAAACTTTAAATATGTATTAAAATAAAACAAACTATATATAGATATATAATACCAGTCATGTATTTATTAAAACTTGTTTTAAAAAACAATGAGGACTGTCTAATGTTGCATGTTCAAATTTTGAGTGTATTTATTCTATGTTATGATGATTTTGGGTAATGTGACGTAAGCAGTGACGTAATTTTTGTTACAGACAGAAGCGAATCTCCATTATTAATAGAGATATATGAATTATTTATTTATATTAAGAAGGCAATTACAATGCTATATAAAAAAAAAATAATGTCCAGTGTCTAATCAATTTCAAAGGTACTTCATCTTCAGAGACTGTTTTTGAAATGGATGCGGTCTTGTATGTTTTTTTGTTTTGGACACATGTCTAGTGGGTTGTTATAACGCCACTCAGAAGAGCTGTGATATCCGCTGTTCAATCAATTTTATTTTCATTCCTTTTAATTATTTATTTATTTTTTTATGAATACATGTGTATTTATGGAATGTGTATGTTAACTAATTATATATTCAGTGTTTAATTCTAACCTACTGTTTATGCAAGGGTGTAATTTAGCTATTACACACACACACATTATATATATATATATATATATATATATATATATATATATATATATATGAAGATATTAGGAAACTTAAAAATCAAAACCAAATAGAATTAAATAGAGAAGTGTAATATTTTCATGTTCGTTCTGAATTAGTTTTGTTTTCTGAATTTAGTTTTTAATACATTTTTGCTAGTAAATATAATTTTTATTCAACAAATGGATATGCTATGTTACCGGTTTATTTTTCATGACTACTTTTGTAGTATATCAATTCTTTTAAAAACTTGAGAATTAAAAAAAAAAAAAAAATAAATGACTTGACTACAAAGAAATATTCCTGTATGTCATATCCCTTTTGCATGCCAAGAGAGATTTACTGCTAGAGTGTGTAGACTTTGATCTAATACAAACAAAATACTACCAAGCAAGTAATTTGAAAAAACCTTTCACAAAAATAAGACCATCCAGAATTTTACATTTCCTAAAAGAAGTGGGATTGTACTCAAAAATATGAGTAATTGAACAATAGTTATAATCTATACATAAATACATTTGTTTTCATACCAAACTATTGCTATGAATCCAAAACTTAGTCAGCATTAAATGACCTACTGAGGTTGATATGCCGTAAAACAAAACAAACCCAACTCTCTCTCTCTCTCTCATGTATTCAAAGTGTAGAAACTTTTCTGTTATGATGTAATAGCAAGCTAGTCTTGCAGATCCATAACAACTTAAAAGTGAGTTTAATCCTCACTGGATACCTCATACTTGTGACAAATCCGACCTGTGGTGAATGGGTTGGGTAAATAATTATTTTATATATATATATATATGTATATGGGTAGTATTCTTTCATTTATACATGTAGAATTAAACAAAACAGTTGTTTCCTGTTTAATGATTTTATTGATGATCTTTTCAAGCTTTCTGGCCAAGTTTTTTATATTTGGAAGTTCATATCCCGAGTACTTTCGGCACTTCAAAGTGCCATCATCAGGGGTGAATTTTAAAATGCCTATGACACTTTCCCCATCAATTCTCCTCCTTCAAGCCTCCACATCCATTAATATACTTTGAAAAAAACTGGAATACATCACCCCTGATGATGACACTTCGAAGTGCCGAAAATACTCGGGATATGAACTTCGGTGGACTAATCCACGAATTCCATCCAAATATAAAAAAGTTGACCAGAAAGCTTGAAAAGATCATCAATAAAATCGTTTTGTTTAATTCTACATGTATAAATAAAAGAATGCTGCTCATATATATATATATATATATATATATATATATATATATATATATAGTGTGTGTGTTCTATTGGTGTAGTAGCATTAGTAATTTATCTGAAAAGTGCTCAATATATTTCATAAACAAGGAGCATTAATAGTCATAAATATCTACCAGTATTTACATCCCACTTCAGGATACTAAAAACTACTGAAACCGTGGTATATATCTCTTATTATAATGGAGATTGTGTGTTTGTCTGAAACCGAAACTATATCACTACTTAAGTTACAATTCCCTTTATTATTTACATCACATTCTCCACGTTTTTTTTTGTTTAAACCTCCAGTATTAATAAAACTGTTTTAGATTATTAATACTGTTGGCCTTATCTACATACTAATAACATGCAATTGTATTTATATATACAACAAAGTAGTAATTTACAATGTGAATGGTAAGGCTAATTTGCATATTGATATTAAAAATTTGATTTTAATAGATATGTGTTTAGTAAGATTAGATTTTTAATTGTTTGGTTTTATCTTAATGAATATGAGCAAAAATCTCAGGGACAAATCTTAAAAGAAATCCATTAACAAGAAGAAATAACTAATTTTATTCTTTACTTCCGATTTTAACTAAATAGTTAAGTTAGGAAAATTTAGCATTGAAAGACGAGAATGATCGAAGAGTAAGTTTCAGTTGTTCTGTTTTTCGATTATACCCCACTCTGTTTCAAATAATTTTATCTGCATTCTTATTTAGTTTCATTAGACTTTCTAATTTAATATAATATTTTATTATATTTAATATAATCTATTATTATACTAAAGCTGAATTAATCAACTTTTGATTCCTAAAGGCTTTTTTACAGTTTAGTTTAATGACATGAAAATTATACAAAATTATTCCTTACTTTTAGGATTGAATTTATGTTTGAAAAAAATTCTGTTTTAATTGATTCTAATTAGTTGTAATTTGCAATTAAGTCAAAAACTGACCAATCTCTTACTTTGTGTCTATCTATTTCTTCCTCTCTATGTATCTCTTGACTACCCCCTCGTTATGTAATGTTAGTTTCTCTGGAGTGTAGAGAGAGAGAGAGAGAGAGCCGGGAGAATTTTGAAATGTATTTCTATGTTAAATTTCACAACCAGCAACCCGTAGCTTAAATGAGGTCAAACATTTCCTTTCTTAGAAAGCTAACAAAATGAGTTTAAGGTTTTGTCTGGCCGTATTTATTTATTTAAAAAAAAAATTCTATTTGCTTTACTAACTCCCTTTTCCCTAATCTCAATTATCTACCCAGAGCTCAATGGGTGACCCAACGGTTCGCATTTTGTCTAGTATTACATTAAAACTTAAATACTTGCACCTGGATGTCAGTTTCAAGTTGCAGTCTAACTAAAATAGTTATCTCCCTTGAAAAATGCATATCTTATACGATTAAGTTGCAATGATAAAAAAGTAAATTTGTCGTCAGGGTGGCCTAAAGTCGGTATCAGCCAGACAATGAGGGAGTCTATCCTCTTTTTAATAGCCCTAGACCAAGGAGATAGTTTTGATGTCCGATGTGGAGCGCTACACCTACCATCAGCTCCTTTAGTTGCAAAGATAAGAAATTGCTTTTCTGCACATTCAGCATTTCTATTGCTTATTGCTCTAGCAAACATCTCGCTATGATGTTATCATTTTTGCAGTGATGGTGATATATTTACAAAATTTTTTCCTCTTAAGAGTACCTGTTAAAATTCGATATTGCTTGAAGTGTTAAGAGAAATGGGTAATCTGAACATTAGCTACATAAATGAGAGTAACCTTCCCTTCTTTGTTTCACTTTAAGGAAGCCGTTTGTTTTGGTCGGCCATTTTCATTTCACTGTAAATCTACACTGAAAATACAAATTTGTTCAAATCTATAAAACTGATTGAAATGTCTTAATAACAATTAAGTTCATTTCAAATAATGCTCAAGCACAATTAAGAACACATTTTATGATATTTTCGTGTTAAAACATGCAGTTGTGTTGATTCAAACAAATTCGTATTCTCAGTGTAGATTTACGGTGAAATGAAAATGGCCGACCAAAACATAAGGCTTCCTCAAAGTAAAAGTAACAAGGGGAGGTTACTCTCATTTATGTAGCTAATGTTCAGATTACCGAAAAATTGCTTTTACCGATTCAAACTTCTTATTGAAAATACTTTCATTGTAATCTGTCTGAAATTTTATATAATTCTATAAATTAAGTGTCGATATATTTTTCTTTATTAAAAAAAATGTGTACAAAAATGGAGGTTTGTTACATAAAAAAATAATATAACTTTACGGGTAATCTGAACATTAGCTACATAAATGAATAACCTCCCCTTGTTTATTTCACTTTGAGGAAGCCATGTTTCGGTCAGCCATTTTCATTTCACCGTAAATCTACACTATTTAACACGAAAATATTATAAAATATGTTTTTAATTGTGCTTGTGCATTATTTGAAATGAACTTAATTGTTATTAAGAACACATTTTATAATATTTTCGTGTTAAAACCTGCACCTGTATTGATTCAAATAAATTTGTATTTTCAGTGTAGATTTATGGTGAAATGAAAATGGCCGACCAAAACATAAGGCTTCCTCAAAGTGAAACAAACAAGGGGAGGTTACTCATTTATGTAACTAATGTTCAGATTACCCAACAAAAATGGAGCTTTGTTACATAAAAAAAAATAATATAACTTTAAGTTACATAAAAAAATAACATACTTTAATAATGATGGCAACAAATATGTTTAGTTATTTAAAATTTCTGATTAAATAAACAAAACAACAATTTTTCTCCTGATGTATAGCGTATTTATTTCTGTTGTTAAATTCGTATCTCTTGAATTTCAAGCATTTATTTATTTTTATTTCTTCTTTAAACATTTACAGAGGTATTATTTTTATTTTTCTGACTGTTGTCCTCATCTTTATCGTGATATATAGAAACACTACATTTTGGCCGTTGTACCTTCTGGCCATCTTCAGTTGTACCTTGTCCAAGCATAGCAATGATTCAACCTGGGAAATCATTTTGAATTGACTGTTGAGCAAACAAAGGCGTTGAAGAACTTACAAAGATTTCATTGAAATTATGATGTCATTGTTTTTGCACACCTATCAATCAAAGAAGTGTCATGATTCTTATTTAAAAAAACAAAATTATTAATTCGCATTCCTTGGAAATTTGAAGCATAATTCACCCAATAAATTTTTAATTTCAATATAATTTACTTTAAAAAACAATTTAATCTAGCCTTTTCAATTATTGATTCTGATATTGTTGGTTTGGTTGGTTTATTAATTTTAACGGCATATCAACCCGTCCAGGGTTATATCATGCCTAGCGGTTGGGGTGTTATACATATTGTGTATTCATATATATACTTTTAGTAATTGGTTTTAACAATGTGTTAGCATTATTGGGAATTATATTGTATGGCATTGATTTGTTTCATGTCTATATTCTATGGTATAATTTTATTTCCCTCAAAAAGGAGAAAATATCCTCTATGTTAACATTTTCAAATAGATCCTTCATATTGTTTGCTTTAAAATAATGGTTTCTGATGTGAGCAAAAAATCTGCATTGTGTTAATCTCTATACTTGGTCAACAGAACCCAATATATGCAGGTAATCTGAACATTAGCTACATAAATGAGATTAACCTCCCCTTCTTTCACTTTGAGGAAGTCGTTTGTCTTGGTCAGCCATTTTCATTTCACCATAAATCTACACTGAAAATACAAATTTGTTCAAATCAATACAACTACATGTTTTAACGAAAATATGATAAAATGTGTTAATAATTAATTTCATTTTAAATAATGCACAAGCACAATTAACACATTTTATGATATTCGTATTTTCAGTGTAAATTTACGGTGAAATGAAAATGGCTGACCAAAACATATGGCTTCCTCAAAGTGAAACAAACAAGGGGAGATTACTCTCGTTCAGATTACCCATATATGCACTGCTTCTTTGAGAAAGCCAGAGGGTACAACGGCCAAAACGTTGTTTCTATATATTACAATAAAGATGAGGACAACAGTCTGAAAAATCAAAATAATACAAATTATCAAACCTCATCTCAAAAATTCAGACAAATTTACAGAGGTAACTGCACTTTTTAACAATTTTTCTTTTTTAAGAAAAAAAAAATTCAGATTTTAGTAACAATGACATAGTAAGCATTTTTATAAGTAAATTTTATATATAAAAAAAAATTGCTTTTATCTATTGGATTATATTTATTTTTCTCCAATATGCATTATAAAAATGAATACAACTTTGATTTACATTAAAAAAAACAACAAAAACTGCGTTCTTCTCGAGTTACCTCCCTTGTTGATAGTTTTGCCCAAACAAAATCTTAACACTATATTTTCAAACCCAGATTCCTTGTTTTAAATTCATTAACAGTAATTAAGTTATACTTACAACATTAGCTTATAAAGCAAAATACATTAAAGATAAGCTCAGATTTTGTTTTCCTCTCCTGGAATTTATTTTAAGCTTTGAAAAAAAAAAAAATGTTTTTAACAGAATTTGATTCCTTGGTTAGAATGGAATTTATATATAAAATAGATTATTTTTAGTATAGTTGGACATGATTCAATTCAGTCGGTTTTGTTCATGAATAGGTATGTGTATATGTCTGCAAATAGCATATAGATAATGGTATTGTATTTGTGTAGGTAACTCTTTAGCAACTATAGTAAGTAAAGTAGGTGGAGTGGCCTATTGTCGGTATCAGCTGATCAGCAAGAGACTCTATACTCTTTTCACTAGTGCTAGACCAGGGAGATTGTTTTTGCATCTTATAGGATTAAATCCTATATTTTTACAATCACATTGGTGTCACCAAGTAAACATATAGGATTTAATCCTATAGTCTGGAGTGGAATGCCACACAGATCTAAGCTGTGCTTCTCATGCACTGAGGTGGCAAGGGTTGGTATTGAACCTGGGACATTCTAGTTACTAGGTAGATGCTTTAACTACTGAGCTAAACCAGCTTTTAATAGTATCTATAAAAAGTAATGCTTACTATTATTTCATCAGGTAGAGATAGGAGTTTGCCAGTATAGATTACTGTGTAAGCTTTGTATTTGTTTAATTCTTTGAGGCCATTACACTGGAACACTGATTTTACTGGTGAGGAGATCACACTCAAACAACAGAGGGTAAATTTAGGTCAAAGGGTTAAGATGAGAAAATGAATTTTCTTTGCATTTCAATTGTGTGTGTGTGTGTGTGTGTGTATAAATATTATGGATTTAAGAAAAACAAATTTGTTTCCAGTTTTCTCAGGATCCTCTACTTATTAAAATCTTTCTTTTTTTTATGGAGGAGGTTGTTTCATGGATAAATAAGCTCAGAATAAAAATCAGAAAATTTTAAAACTGAGACTTGTATTTAGGATTTGATGACTGCATTTTAAAATTAAAACTGAGACGACTTATATTTAGGATTTGATAATGGCAAATAATAAGATAGATAAAGATTTATAACTAATTCCTATGGGCTTATCTTTTTTTTCAATAAGTATTATAAAAATGAACTCATGGAAAGAAAACAGCGTTCTTGTCGAGTTACCTCCCTTGCTTTTAGCTCTGCCTAAACGAAATCTATTTTAGAAAAAATACAAAATTATTTTTAGTGATTTAAAACTATGATAAATGAATATACATTCTATTCTTACTTAAACAAAAAAAAAAACTGCGTTCTTATCAAGTTACCTCCCTTTTCTTAGCTCTGCACAAACTAAATATTTCCACCACCGTATATATATTCGTGTATCATGTGACTGAGACCTAAATTCAGACTTTCAAGATGGAAATTGTAGGTCTACTGGTTGGCCAAGGTTTAGGCCTAGGACAACTGCGACCACATAATATTAGGCTAACATTTAGGTTTATATACAGTGTATCTCCAAATTATTAAGAAAATTTTTTTTTTTACATAGCTATAAAATTTTCATGAAAATATCCTGATTAAGAAATATCCAGCCAAAAAACAGAAAATGGTGAAGAAGTTTTGCTTTACAAGAAATGTAAAGTTTCCTTTACTGGGTCCAGCCAATAAAGGTATCCCTCATTCTATCATGTAAAACAAAATACTGGAAGACAAGTTCTTAAATTTCTTTCAGTGTAAAGTTCCTTCTTCTCCCCAATGTCAAATAATGAATTGTTATAAATTTTTATCAAAGTCAACATTAAGGAAGCCTTGCTCTTTCTTTGTATATGTAATTGTTATTTGAAAGAATTAAGTGCATGAACAAAACCTTGAAGAACCACAAGGGAAAACAAATGAGTTAATATAATAAACAAAAAAATATAAACAACAAAACAGAACAATGTCTTCCATTCTTGTTTTCAGAAAAAAAAAAAAAAAAAAAAAAAATGGAAAGAACTGATTTTTTTTCGTCTTTTTTTTAATTGAAAAATCAAGTAATTAAGGAATGCTTTTAATTGGTTAACCATAATTAATTTGGAATAATTAATTATTTACTGTGTCCATCAAAAAGGCAATTAGGATTTTTTTTTTTTTTTGGTTTTTAAAAATTTTTTTTTAGTGTTAAAAATAAAAATAATCATCTTTTTTTCTTTCTTTTTTTAAAAAGAAAATCAACAAAAATGACAATGAAAAAAAAAAAAAATTCTTTTTTTGACTTCTCTTTCTGAAGAGTTCGACTTTTTTTTTCTTCTTTTAAATGGATTTGTCGAGTGTAGCTTTGACACTTTATACACCAGATTGGGGAAGGGAGACAACAAAAAATGGTATTTGATTTCAATCCCATGGTGCATTGCCCATGAGTCAGCATTATTATTATAATTATTATTATTTTTTGTCCATTTTCATTTTATCAGAAAATGTTTTCATATTCCAACAAAAGGAATTCAACAATTCGATTCTGGTAAGCCATACTGATAGCAAGATTAGGAGCTTCGATTTCTGGCCACATTAAAGTTGGACCAAAGACAATGGCGATGTTTTGGGCCTGCATTCGATTTTGTTGAGAGTGTGATATCACCCTGAAAGAAAAGAAAAGAAATAATAATCAGTATAGTATCATTTGGAACTGTAGGAAGGGAAAGATTTAAGTTGCTATTCTCCAAGCACTAATATATATATATATATCTTATTATAATGGAGATTGTGTGCTTTTCTGTCTGTAACCAAAACTAAATCACTACTCAAGTCACAATTCCCTTAGTAATTGACGTCACATTCACCATGAATTTATCCTTATTTTAACCTCAATTATTAATAAAATTGTTTTACATTACTTACACTGTTAACCATATCTGCATACTAATAACATGCAATTGTATTTATATATACAACAAAATAGCAGTTTACAGTGTGAACGGGAAGGCTAATTTGCATATTGATATTAAAAATGTAATTTTAATAAATATATGCTTAGTATTATTGATTTCTAACTGTTTGGTTTTATTTTAATGAATATAATAAAAAATCTCTTCAATGAATCTTATAACTGTAATTTTATTCTTTACTTAAATTAGAAAAAATAACAATGAAAGACGAGAGTGATGGAGGAGTAAATTTCAGTTGTTCTATTTTTCGATTATACCCTCCTCTGTTTCAAATCTTTTTATCTGCATTCTTATTTAGTTTCATTAGCGTTTCTAATTTAATACGATATTTCATTACATTAAATACTTGCACCCGGAGGGTGCATATATTTGCTAGTATATATAAAAGAAAGTTTGGTGTGTACGTGTCGACTTAAAACTCCTAAAAGAGAAGTCACTCAGATTCGAAATCTTGCATACACATTAATATCCTTCTAACTAAGAAACACACCAAATTTGGTTACTGATTTTTACTGATTAAGGGATATAATTAATTAATTAAACCAAAATCAACCAATTTGCGAAACTGGCTGTATACCAGCTGCTGCTGATAATAACATATTGCTCGCTGTCTGCTTTAGCGATACCAGCATTAGTAAACAAAAATAGCATTCTAAGCAGTTCAGCTCAAATTTATTTTTTGCGTCAATCTTTAATATATTTATTTGGTTCGAAAGAAAATAAAATAATCTTTCTAAATATGTAATTTGTATGTTATCCATTGAATTATTTTTTACAGCGAATAAAAATTAAACGAAAACATTTAACGATACCTCAACTTTTCTTTTTTATTTTAGGCCGGTCATGGACCGGGTACTTTAGCTAGTATATATATATATATATATATATATATATATATTATATGAGCAATAATATCTTATGGAGATTGTGTGTTTTTCTGTCTGTAACCGAAACTATATCACTACTCAAGTCACAATTCCCTTTAGTTATTTACATCATATTCTCCATGATTTTATTTTTATCTAAACCTCAATTATTGATAAAATTGTTACATATTATTAAGACTGTTGGCCTTATCTACATACTAGGATATTTACCACCTACTCTATGTGTACAGGTTAGGCACAAGGCCCTATTAATGTGGCACCACTCACAAACTGAGACTCATGGGTGGCAAGCGCAAAAAAATACATTGATCCTGTCAGCATTCCTCCTCAAGGGGGGCACCTCAAGCGCTGGGCAATAAACCCAGACCTGCCCCTTTAAATCAAATGTCTTTATACTTTATAAAAAAAAAATAGTGGTCCATTATTTAGCTGAGGTAATGACACTCCTAAGAAATAAGAATTCAATGGATCAGTGACACCAGATAATCAGGATTTACATTTCATTTTGGATTGTTTGGTTTATGGCTTATCAAAACCTCAGTGGGTATTTTAATGCCGATAAAGTTTTGAAATAAATTCATTCTTAATGGATACTCAATTTTTTTAAAGTGGAGTGTTGCATGTCATGAATTGCTCAGTCACCTGGGTTCCATCCTTAAGCATCCTGGTGGCTCCCACTAGGTGGGGGGGGGGTCTTACAGGGCTTTGGATGATTTCGACGGTCTCATTTTTAACCAGAGGGTGTTGCAGGAATAAGAGTATTATCATTTGATATTAAATATTGGCATAACTCTGATTCTGCTATAATTTATTCAAATTCCGACATTTTAGATAGAATTGATATTTACAGGATGGAAAACATTTGAGAAGACATGTTTAGTCGTCTCGTCGAAATGAAAGCATGTGGAGGCTTCCAATTCCACATTTCTATTCAATAACCTTTTCCAGTTTTCAAATATATCAAGTGTTTTTCTTTTCTTTTTTTTTTTAAAGGTGGTTAGTGGTACATATTTATCTATTTTGGGTCATTTAATGCTGAATCAAATCATTTTTGATAAATAAAGGACTTAGAACTTAAGCAACAGGAGGTACTGTAAATCCTTTGTTTATCAAGAATAACTTGATTCAGCATTAAATAACCCAAAAAGGATTGATATGCTGTAAAACAAACCAATCACCTTAAAAAGGAAAAAACTAAAAAAAACTGTTGGGACGAAAACTTTTAAGCACCCCCCCCCTCCGCCCCCCAAATAACTAAAATATGGATTATGATTCAAATAATTCCAGTAAATTATTATAGGAAATTTCTAATCTGGAAATTTCAGACATTAAGAAAAAAAGTTGACAATATACGGTTTTATTTTTTTCCCCACTGAATCTTTTTCTATATATTATAAAAGAACATATCCATGCATCCCAGTATTTTTCTTTTTTCTTTCCTCATCATTTCAACCTAACTGTAAATACATTTCACTAGTTTCTTAGAAATGAATTACACAGGTTAGGTTACAAGGTAGGAGTCCCCTTCCCACAACAACTAAAATATGGATTACGGTTCTAATAAATTCTGTATAATTAATATAGAAAATTTGGTAATCTGAACATTAGCTACATAAATGAGTAAGCCATATCTTTTGGTCGGACATTTTCATTTCACCGTAAATCTATACTAAAAATACAAATTTATTCGAATCAATACAACTGCATGTTTTAACATGAAAATATCATAAAATGTGTTCTTAATTGTGCTTGTACATTATTTAAAATGAACTTAATTGTTATTAAGAACACGTTTTATGATATTTTCATGTTAAAACATGCAGTTGTATTGATTCGAATAAATTTGTATTTTCAGTGTAGATTTACAGTGAAATGAAAATGGCTGACCAAAACATACGGCTTCCTCAAAGTGAAACAAATAAAATGTGAACTACGGTTCAAATAAATTCTGTATAATTATTCTGGGAAATTCAGATTTTAAGAAAAAAAAAAGCATTGTTAGCTTCTGAATTTCTAACGTTGCCTTTTCTCAGAAATTCATTAAAAAAAAAAGTCTCTTACTTTCTGAGATGCTGCAGGAGTTCTTTGAGCGTTTCTCGATGACATTTTGGAAAGGAATGGATCAGTTCTTTATAATTCCTCAAACGGTCATCCACTTTCATTTTCGATTCAGATTCTGGGGGAAAAAAAAAACATAAACAGGTTAAAATAAATATAGGATAGATAACATAGAATAAATATTATTATAATAAATAAATGGGCAATTTCATGTCAAATCATCCAGAAAAAAATAAAATTGTCACCTACCCCCTTCAATTTTTCTGAAATTTTGTACAGGTGTGGGCTTTCAATTCCAAAAATTGACGGAGTTATGTCGATTTTTAGCTCTCAAAATTTGCTGGGGTTCACAAAAAATGGCGACTTTTTGTAATTTTTTTTGTCAGTAAAATGAGTTCCAGTGCTTCCCTACTCCTAAAATTTGGTTTATAAGAGCATTTTACCCGAGGAATCAAAAAATGCTATTAAAAAAAAAATCTTAAAGTCAACCAATTTTAAGTTATTGATGATTTCTGATACCAAACTTTTTGGTACAAATAATGTTCAATATATGTGAAATAATAATCAATAACTTAAAATTGGTTGACTTTAAGATATTCTTAATAGCATTTTTTGATTCCTTGGGCAAAAATGCTCTTATAAACCAAATTTTAGGAGTAGGAAAGCACTAGAACTCATTTTACAGACAAAAATAGATTACAAAAAGTTGCTATTTTTCATGCCACCCCCCTCAAATTTGGAGAGCTAAAAATTGACACAACTCTGCCAATTTTTGGGGAATGTCTAACTTTAAAATAGTCCACACCTGTACAAAATTTCATAAAAATTGAAGGGGGTTGGTGACATGGCCTTACCCAAATATAATATAATATATCATTATAATAACATAAACAAAATAAAGAATAAAATGAATGCATGTAATCAATTGATTGATTGATTTTAATGGCATGTCAACCCATCCAGTGGTAGGTTGTGAGGGTTTGTTATAAATGATAGTTTGGTAGAAAGTTTCTTTTCAAACAATTTTTATTTTCCTTTTAGATTCAGATTCTTGGAAAAAAAATAAGATAGATAATAACATAAATCAAATAAATGCATGTTATTGTTGGCATCCTTCCGTCCACAAGAGACGATAGAGTAGAGCATTTTTTTTTTTTTTTTTTTTTTGGGCAGCAGCTCATACTCCATGCCAGACAGCACCCCCCCCCCATCTCCACACTGCCGCTGTGATCCAAAGGAAAGGTTAGAAGCCAATTCAGTTTGGCAATGGTAGCGTTGCAGGAGTCGATGGGTAGCACTGGATTTCAGTGTAACACTATCTTAGGGACTCTGGCTCTGGGTTTGTCTCCCCTAATCCAAGTCAGGCACAGAAGCCATGGTTTTTGATCGGTGTGGTAGCACCTGATAGGGTCGTATCTCAATGAATGTAGAGACTAGATCTTTCACATACCATGTAATCGATTGATTTTAATGGCATGTCAACCCATCCAGGGTTATTTTATGCCAAGTGGAAGGTTGAGAGGGAGGATCAAATTTATATGTCTTTTTTCCAAGGATTTTTCTTAGGTTGTTTGCAGTTGTTTGTTGCTAAGTGAATAAGTTTATAGGGTAAAGTTAAAGTTTGTTATAAGCAATTTTTATAAACAATTTCATCTTAATTTCACTTGAATGATCGATTTATTTTAAAGGCATGTTAATCCATCCAGGATTATTTTATGCCAAGCGATAGGTTGTGAAGGAAGGTCAAATTTATTGTTGCTAAATGGATTGGAAATCAGTTTAAGGAATAAGTTTATAGGGTAAAGTTTCAAGTTTGTTATAAGCGATAGTTTGGTAGAAAGTTTTTTTTCTTTTAAACAATTTTTTCCTATTTGACCCATAGATGGGACCCTAACAGGTACTACCACTCCAGGTCAGAGTGGACCAGGGAGCAATGGTGATGAAGGTATGCTCCAGATTTTCCAGAACTAGAACCTTACCATCAGATAGTTTAATGTCATTCCCAGGACCGGAAGACCCTCAGCCACCATGTGATAAAAAGGGTTGGGGGTTGCCATAAGGGCAATAGGATTGGGACACTCATATAGGTGCTAGGGCTTGACATAGCCAGCCAATTGATCAGAGATACATAAAAGAAAAGAGCATTTAAAAAAAATAACTTACTTGCAATTTCCAAAAATCTATCAAATTTGTTAAAAGGAAATAAAGGTTCCTTTAATTCTCTAAAGAAAAGTTTGAGGGTTCCTGTCAGTGTATGAATGTCCCAACATTCATCATCCAAATTGTAGTGAAAATTGGTACTCACTGAAAGAAAAGAAGAAAAAATGAATTATTATAACTATCAGGACCTGTGAATATACCACAGTATGATAATCTAATTATTACATTTGGGTTTATTTCCTATAAATCTAATATGATCAAAGGGGATCCACTTTTGACTGATAAAAAGAAGATAGGTCTAGGGTTAGTTTAATGGGAAAATAAATAATTTATCAGTCAAGAGTGGTTCCCCTTTGATCATGTTAGACTTATAGGAAATAACCTATATTTGATATGTTTACTTAAGAGCTATTGCAAAAGGTATAATAATCTTGATTTAAAACACTATCAAGTATTAAAGTTAACCAATTTTAACTGGTGTGGTTACTTTTGGTTCTGAGCAAAAACCAAACTATATTTTTGAGACAAATGTTCAATATATGTGAAATAATAACACTGATTTACAAAGAAATTGAGGCAAGTACAAAAATAACTGTTTTAACCTAATTTGGGGGTGCTGAATTCAGATTTGAAATTCGTTTTTACTCATCACCTCTAGTTTTTTTAGATATACATACTGTACATTTTGTACACATACTGTACATTAAGGCATATATGCATTCAGAGTTAATTTCTAATATTGTGTGACTTATGTCTTCTTTTTTAGTTATTATGCAATAAATGTAAGTGATAGCATTACATTATATATATAGCTATATATCAAGACGGATTTTGGCAGTTAAGTGTAGCCAACACATCTCAATCAACAGCCAGTAGTGCACTGGCAGTCAGCACAGGAGGCTGTGTCCCTCGCAGCGCAGGAGGAAGGTGTCCCTCGACAATTGTGTTACACAATCTTTGGGTATATATTTGTATTACAATTTCCAACGACACACATTTTATTGCCTTACATATGATTTAATTTTACTTAGTGGGTGCTCTTGCGTGACATCCCGGAGGCAAAATACAGCGACATGGGTGCTCTTGCGTGACATCCCGGAGGCAAAATACAGCAGATCATCTAAGAAAACACACTTTTAACTGTCTGCGGTACTATGAATTGTGTCATCCAAGTATATTTATTCCGTCAATATTCTTTATCTATCCTGTTTTATCCGTAATAAGCTGCTGCAACTGTTGAAATAAGCATGTATATACTCTGTATATACTAAAATGAGACTATTTAAAAGACAGAAAACTAGAGGTGATAGAGCAAAACTGTTTATAAATTTGAATTCAGCACACCCAAATTAGTAAAAAACACCTATTTACATTCTTGCCTCAGACAAAAAAATATTTTTTTGTAAACCAGTGTAATAGAAAAGATGGATATTGATTTTGCTATGAAAAAAAATCAGAAATCATCAATAACTTGGTTGACTTTAAGACTTTTTTGATAAAAAAGAAAAGAATTATAATAACTAGCAGGACCTATACCACAGTAGGATAATCTAATTATTACAACTAGCCAAAAAATGTTTTTCAGTTTTAATACCAAGAAATTGAATTAGAAAGACTAATGAAACTAAACATGAATACAAAAAAGATTTCACTTATTTTTACTTAATTCTAATTGATTTCAATATAAAATTATATATAGGATTGCTTTTAATACATTTGAGAATAAAACAATAATATTAGAAATCAATAACACCAAGTAATTATTTATTAAAGACTGTTTTGTTAAAACTGGTATGCAAATTATTCACACCATATACTATGTAAACATTTATTTCTTAATGATAGACAACACACATTGCAGGATTTTAAATATGTTAATACCATGGGCTGTTTTGAGGCAAATCTATATAAGCTAGATCTTAATAATGAATAACCATTGAGAATATAACATAAATAACTAAGGGAAGTGTGACGTAGTTTCGGTTTCAGACACAGACATACAATCTCCATCATAATAAGATATTTGATGTTTACTTAAGAGGTATTGCTAAATAGTTCAATATGTAAAAAGTATAATAATCTTGATTTAATTCTCTCTCAATCTTTTTATGTTCAATTGAAACAGATTAGTGTTATTGCTTCAACGCTCCCCCCTCTCTCTTCCTTATATTTTTCTGTGTAGCATGTCCTTTTTCTTCACTTTCTTTCTAATTAAAATGGAATAGTCCATTATTTATTTGAGGTGACAACACTCATAAGAAACATGTTAGACTATAGTGTCCTCTTAAGTAGACCAAGTAAGGAGATTAATACAATATGGGAACATTTTTTTAAAAATCGCAATATGAGTAAAGACAATAAAATGTCCATTACAATAAAATATCTACAATGAAAAATTGTAAACAAATATATGCCATTCTGTAGTTCCATCGTCTGATCTTTTGATAGGGCAAGTGAAAGGGGGCATTTGGTGATTTAGAAAAGTAGTTCTCAACAAGGGGCCATATGGCCTACCCACAGGACCATATAACATTTTTTTTTTTTGCTCCAGGCAAGTATTTGGTTTGTTTTGTTTTGTTTTATGGCATATCAACCTCTGTGGGCCATTAAATGCAGACAAAGTTTTGAAATAAATTCATTCTTAATGGATACTCAATTTTTTGTATAAACACATTTTTCTATTTAACCCATAGATGGGGCTTTAACAGGAGGACCAGGGAGCAATGGTGATGAAAGGGTGCTCCAGATTCCCCAGACCTCCAATACTGGAACCTCACCATATGATAAAAAGGGTTGGGGCTTGCCATAAGGGCAATAGGGTTGGGACAATCATATAGATGATAAGGCTTGACATGATCAACCTGTCTATCCTAAGAAAGGGATAAAGTGGGGTGTTGCATGTCATGGACTGCTCATCCACCAGGATTCCGTCCTTAAGCATCACGGGTCACCACCCATGGCTAACAGGTGGCATTATTTGTGAGGAGGGGGTCTTACTCCTCTGCAGAGGTGCAGTCAGTGCATTGTAAACCTCCAGCCAACATAGCTGTCGACTGGCTAGATAGAGGGGGGTAGCACCAGAGTATAATAAAGTAAAAGTAAAGTCGTCGGGGCGGCCTAATGTCGGTACCAGCCAATCAGCGAGGGAGTCTATCCACTTTTCACTAGCGTTAGACCAAGGAGATTGTTTTTGCATCTGAGGTGGAGCGCCACATACTGCACAGATCCCTGTGCTACTCATATGCTGAGTTGGCGAGGTCCGGTATTGAACTAAGAACCTTGCGGTTTCTAGCCAAACGCTCTACCGACTGAGCTAACCCGGCCCCCTTATATAAAGGGGGGGGGGTTGATACCCACTGATTTAGAAGGCCATATGTTCCCCATCTCTGATCCGAGTTTACAACCTATTCTTAAATTCCAAGGTAAATCCATAGATCGTCAATTACTTATTTGACCGAGAAAAGATAATATAAATTGATTTGTTGTTTAAGTCGGATTTATTCAGATTGTATTTACTGTAATGATTCAGTCATAATGACTCAGCAATTTGTGTTCATATGAAAAAAGTAAAACAGAGGCAATGTGGTGCAATGGTTATTGTCATAGGAAAGGGACACAATGAGATGCATTCAAATCCTGGACATGGATGTTTGTATTTCACATAACAGTGACACCTTCGGGAAAATTTAATTTTTGGACCATATTACCTTTAACTCTTAAAGTCCTATACCACCTCATTCCACCCGGCTGGAAGTCACATTCATTTTAACTAATCAGCCTCAAACAATAGCCTTTGTTTAAATTTAATATTAAACGTATGTAGAAATCTTTGATTTAAGGGAAATAATAGGTAACTTTAGATGCAAAGGTGATTTTTAGCCATTTTTTTTATATATCCTTATAGGAATCCTCTGGACTTAGAAAAATCTCAACAGGATGTTAAGAGTTAAAGTCGTCGGGGCAGCCTAATGTCGGTATCAGCCAATCAGCGAGGGAGTCTATCCCTTTTCACTAGCGCTAGAAAAAGGAGATTGTTTTTGCATTTGAGGTGGAGCGCCACATACCGCACAGATCCCTGTGCTACTCATACGCTGAGTTGACGAGGGCTGGTATTGAACTAGGAACCTTGTGGTTTCTAGCCGAATGCTCTACCAACTGAGCTAGCACCCCTTTTTATCTCAATTAAGAAAGGACATGTTTTTCATTTACACCGTCAATATCCGATTATGGGTTAGGGGTTAGTTCTATAATTTTTTAAATCTAAAAATCGTCTGTTAAAACAACTGGATTTTGACGGTGTAAATGAAAAACATGTCCTTTCTTAATCGAGATCAAAAAGGGGTGCCTAAGAGTCATATGGTCAAAAATTTTACCAAACTGGTTAAGAAAGGAATATTAGAAACATTTTTTTTAATACTTACTATTGTCAATATTAATTCTTAACTTTTGTATTTCGGCAATATTTCCACTGACTCTGTAGAGACCGTCCTGATCAAGTCCCCGGCGCTCAATGGTACTGATGCAGTCTTTTACAAATTTTGGTACCAATGTTTTCTCCTTTTTGCATAGGTCAACCAGTTTTGACCCAAATACTGTGCCTGAAAGATGGAAAGAAAAATATTATTGAAATAAAAAAAATAAAAAATGGTTTATCCCTTTTACAGGCAGATAATCCTTGTAAAATGGGTGAATATGTTCAAACAATTCAATATACAAGGGAGAGTCAAAAATTATCTGTCCTTTTCCCATAACGTATCTATAACATATCTTTTGTTATTGTCACACTACATTCTTCACAATACTGGTTTGGTTTGGTTTGATGGCATATCAACCTCAGTGGGTCATTTAATGCCGATAAAGTTTTGAAATAAATCAATTCTTAATGGATAATACAATTTTTTTTATAAATACATTTTTCTATTTAACCCATAGATGGGACCCTAACAGGTACTACCACTCCGGGTCAGAGTGGACCGGGGAGCAATGGTGATGAAGGGGTGCTCCACATTCCCCAAACCCCCAGAACTGGAACCTCACCATCTCAGTCACCGCCTTCTAGCACCCATATGATAAAAAGGGGTTGGGGCTTGCCATAAGGGCAATAGGGTTGGGAAAATCATATAGGTGCTAGGGCTTGACATGACCAGCCAATTGATCGGAGGGGGCCTCTCCGACCGCCCGTCTAGTCCAAGATAGAGTATTGCAAGTCATGGACTGCTCATCCAGCTGGGTTCTATCTTTAAGCATCACGGGTCGTCACCCACGGCCAACAGGTGGCTCCATTGGGGGAGTCTTATCCCTCTGCAGAGGTGCAGTTGGTGTATTCTAACGCCCCAGTTGACAGAGCGTTCACAATCCTGGCTAAGGATGACAGTAACATAGAATAATTAACATAGCTTAACACTTGTACCCGGTCATAGTGAATGGAATGAGCACAGTCTACTCCTATGGATTGAATAAAGGGTTTGGTTTGAAGTTCCATGAAGGCTCCCGATTACAACATGGCTTGATCAGAGGGGTCTCTCTGCCTGCCCGTCTAGCATAAGTAAGGGTCTACATGGAGTGTTGCAGGTCATAGACTGCTCAGCCACCTGGGCTCCATCCTTAAGCATCACAGGTCACCACCCACAGCCAACAGGTGGCCCCATTGAGGGAGCCTTACCCTGGTGTGTCATTTAATGCTGGCAAAGTATTGAAAGATTCATAGTGATGGTTTGGAAGAAAATTTTTTAAATTCATTTTTTTTTTGTAAACAAATTTTCTATTTAACCCATAGATGGGACCCTAACAGGTACTACCACTCCGGGTCAGAGTGGACCTGGGAGCAATGGTGATGAAGGAGTGCTCCACATTCCCCAAACCTCCATAACTGGAACCTCACCATCAGATAGAGTTTAATGTCATTCACAGGACATGAAGACCCTCAGCCACTGCCTTCTTGCACCCATATGATAAAAAGGGTTGAGGCTTGTCATAAGGCAATAGGGTTGGGGTAATCATATAGCTGCTAGGGCTTGACATGATCAGCTGATTGATCAGAGAGGGTCTAAGAGTTTAAGTTTCAAAAAATAAAAAATAATACATAAAAAAAAATTGATGTTTTAGTATTCATTAATAAGAACAAAGATGAATGTGGAGAGACACGGCCAAGAAAGATGGAGATGAGATGAGATGAGAAAATAGAGAACTCAACACAACTTACATAGATGAGAAGGCTTAGCAGAAGAAAGAGATATATGATTGTCTAACCCCCCATTTGGGGGAGGATGATTTGATACTGAGATGCGCTAAAAGGACACAAGATTGGGGGGGGGGCGAATACAAATAAACAGGAAGTGATTCAGACCTCTAAAAACTGATAAGATTCTTATATTATAGGAAAACATTGATATATTTGAAAAATATCTTATTATAATGGAGATTGTGTGGTATTCTGTCTGTAACCGAAACTATATTACTACTCGTCACAACTCCCTTAGTTATTTACGTCACATTTTCCATGAATTTCTTTTTAAAATTCAATTATTAATAAAATTGTCTTACATTATTAATAAGGTTGGCCATATCTACAAACTAATAACATGCAATTGTATTTATATATACAGCAAAATAGCGATTTACAGTGTGAACGGGAAGGCTAATTTGCATATTGATATAAAAAATTTGATTTTAATAAATATGTGCTTAGTATTATTGATTTCTAATTGTTTGGTTTTATCTTAATGAATATGAGCAAAAATCTCTTCAATAAATCTTAAAATAAATTTATTAACGAGAAGAATTAACTGTAATTTTATTCTTTACTTCCCATTTTTAACTAAATAGTTAAAATATGAAAATGTAGCAATGAAAGGCTGGGGTGATTGAAGAGTAAGTTTCAGTTGTTCTGTTTTTCGATTATAGCCCCCTATGTTTCAAATAGTTTTATCTGCATTCTTATTTAGTTCCATTAGCCTTTCTAATTTAATATAATATTTTATTGCATGAAAACTAGTTTAAATAATTTTAAAACTTAGTACAAAAACAGTAAGGTTTGTATCTGGGGTCTAAATCTTAAGAAAAAAGAAGTTAAATTCACAAGAAGACAATCATAATTTATCAATGAATTACAAATACAAAGTGAAAGATTTATTCACTAATAATTCAGATTTGTACATTTCAACGATAATCAGTTTGAGGCAAAGTCAGTTTATAAAATCTTAAGAAAAAGAAACTAAATTCAGTTTATATCTGGGGTCTAAATCTTAAGAAAAAGAAACTAAATCAGTTTATATCTGGGTCTAAATCTTAAGAAAAAAAGAAACTAAATTCAGTTTATATCTGGGGTCTAAATCTTAAGAAAAAAAGAAGTTAAATTCAGTTATATCTGGGGTCTAAATCTTAAGAAAAAACAGTTTATATCTGGGTCTAAATCTTAAGAAAAAGAAACTAAATTCAGTTTATATCTGGGGTCTAAATCTTAAGAAAAAAGAAACTAATTCAGTTATATCTGGGGTCTAAATCTTAAGAAAAAAGAAGTTAAATTCACAAGAAGACAATCATAATTTATCAATGAATTACAAATACAAAGTGAAAGATTTATTCACTAATAATTCAGATTTGTACATTTCGAGGCAAAGTGTTAGGTTCAGACCTAATGACGTTTAGAGTTACTCCCCTTGGTCATTTAAATTTAAAAGTTAATGGGAAATTCTGGAAAAGAGTCATGGAAAATAACCAGAATTTTGACAAACAGCTTCAATTTCTGATCTACCTAACAGGTTAAAAAAAAATGCCAAAAGAGAACAAAAATAACATACATGGTCCAACATCAGAGTCATCCCCAAAATCCTCCAAGTAGTTTTGGTCTGTGGGTGGGGGTGTGTTGTATCCCATTGGGTAATTCCAATTGTAAACACAGTTGACAGGAGGTGCATTTTGAGGTGGAATTGACATTCCATTTGATGCATTTCCCCATTTTGAATAATCATAATTATAATTATAATAAACGGGATAGGCCGAATTGTAGGCCGGATTATAAGTGACGTTATAAGACATAACGATGGACATAAAAACTCCAAGAAATGAAGTTAATAAAACAAAAAGAATTGTTTAAGAGTCGATCTCTCTCAACTTGTCGGCCAGCAACAGTGAAGAGAATCTGCTCGCTGTTTTGTTCAACTGATAACGTATTACATAAAAAAAAGCTTAAGAATATTTTCAGAACCTTGAATGTCTTAATTAGGGAATGAGCTGACAATATCAACTGGAAATAAAGCGGTGAGATGTGTAAGTGGTTAAAAAAACTGAAGTCTCAATGCCATTGGATTAAGTGAGTTGATTTCAAAATAGAAAAGATAATCCTAAAAACAAAACAACCAGGTTTATAATACAAAAAAGAAAAAGAAATTACACAGATAATTTTTATCAATACGTCTTAGTTGGAACCAAAAATTAAGCATTAAAGAATTTTAAAAAACGTGACAAGAGATTAGATTTTTCCTTTTTCTTTTCTATGTTCTTATATCTTTTTAAAGTGTTCAACATGATATATATATATATATATATATATATATCTTATTATAATGGAGATTGTATGTTTGTCTGTCTGTAACCAAAACTAAATCACTACTCAAGTCACAATTCCCTTAGTTATTTGCATCACATTGACCATGATTTTATTTTTTATTTAAACCTCAATTAATAAAATTGTTTTACATTATTAATACTGTTGGCCTTATCTACATACTAACAACATGCAATTATATTTATATATACAACAAAATAGCAGTTTACAGTGTGAACGAGAAGGCTAATTTGCATATTGATATTAAGAATTTGATTTTAATAAATATGTGCTTAGAATTATTGATTTCTGACTGTTTGGTTTTATCTTAATGAATATAAGCAAAAATCTCTTCAATGAATCTTAAATGAAATCCATTAACAAGAAAAAATAACTGTCATTTCATTCTTTACTTCCTCTTTTAACTAAATACTTAAATTAGAAAAAATAACAATGAAAGACGAGAGTGATGGAAGAGTAAATTTCAGTTGTTCTATTTTTCGATTATACCCCCTCTGTTTCAAATCTTTTTATCTGCATTCTTATTTAGTTTCATTAGCTTTTCTAATTTAATACATTTTATTACATTAAAACTTAAATACTTGCACCCGGAGGGTGCATATATTTGCTAGTATATATAATATACCAAACTTGTTGGTAAATCCTCGCGGTGAGAAAAAAACCAGCAAATAGTTTGATTGTAAAAATATACTACCAAACATCACCCGGGGAGAAACATTTTTTTTGGAAAAGGCCAAGATAATCATACCAATCAAAAATAATCTATTGGCACAATATTTGGCCAAAAGAAAAAACAATTTATATATATATATATATATATATATTCATGCAAAACCGCCAGGAAACTAAAGCTAATAAGTAAAAAGTGCTCAATAGAGCAAATAATAAAGATAAACCTAATGAGTCAGATAAACCTACTAAAAGTTTCGCTTAGTTCTCTTCAGGGCTAAGATCCGACTAAAGAGATTAGTCTCTTTAGTCAGATCTTAGCCCTGAAGAGGACTAAGTGAAACTTTTAGTAGGTTTATCTGACTCATTAGGTTTATATTATATATATATATATATATATATATATATATATATATATATATATATATATATATATATATAAAATAATTACATAATACAACTTTTTAATATATTGAAATATCAAAGTTAATTGGAAATTACTTTTAAAAAAATAATAATGTCCATTTTTACATAAGAAATTAAAGTTGACAGAATGGCCTATTGTTAGTATCAGTCAGACAGTGAGGAAGTCTATCCCCTTTTTCATTAGCGCTAGACCAGGGTGATTGTTTTTTTTTTTGCATCTGAGGTGTAGTGCTACACATATGATCAGCTCCCCACTTTAGAGTACAGATCCAAACAGTGCCAAGTTGGTGAGGGCCTGTATTGAACCTGGAACCTTGTGGCTTGTTTTGTTTTACGGCATATCAACCTCGGTGGGTCATTTAATGCCGACAAAGTTTTGAAATAAATTCATTCTTAATGAATACTCAATTTTTTTTATAAACACATTTTTCTATTTAACCCATAGATGGTACCCTAACAGGTACTACCACTCCGGGTCAGAGTGGACCAGGGAGCAATGGTGATGAAGGGGTGCTCTACATGCCCCAGCCCCCCAGAATTGAAGTGAACCTCACCATCAGATAGAGTTTAATGTCATTCACAGGGTATGAAAACCCTCAGCCACCGCCTCCTATCACATATATGATAAAAAGAGAAAGTGCGTGGTGTAATGGTTAAAGTCATGGGAAATGGACACGTCGCCCCGAGTTCAAATCCTGGACATGGTAATTGCATTTCACTTAGCGCTAATACCCTTGGGAAAGGTATGAATCCTACTCTCCCTCCAGCTATGGATAAATAGTAGGGCAGACTGGGCTCTTTAACCTTGGTTAGGCAACCGGTCTAGAAGGAAAACTCTGAATTCAAACCTGTTAAACTCCACTTAAGAAATTGACTTATGTCGCATCCTGCTCGTGAGGAGGGGTTGGTAAATATATATATATATGATAAATAGGGTTGGGGCAATCATATAGGTTCTAGGGTTTGACGTGACCAGCCAATTGATTAGAGGAGGCCTCTCTGACCGTCCGTCTAGCCTAAGTGGTCTGTTGCATGTCATGTACTCAGAACCTTGTGATTCCAAGGCAGATGCGTTACCGACTTAGCTAAACCGGCACATTATCCTTTCAAGTTACAAGAGTAGGAAGAAAGAAAAAGGAAAATAAGTTGGAAAAATAAAAGGAAGAAAATAAAGTGAAACAAAGAAAGAAGAGATGTTAGCTCAGTCGGTAGAGCGTTCGGCTAGAAACCACAAGGTTCCTAGTTTGATACCGGTCCTCGCCAACTCAACATATGAGTAGCACAGGGATCTGTGCGGTAAAATAAGGAGCTGATGGTAGGTGTGGCACTCCACCTCAGACGCTAAAATTATCTCCTTGGTCTAGCGCAAGTGAAAAGGGGATAGACTCCCTCGCTGATTGGCTGATACCGAGTTTAGGCTGCCCCAACGACTTACTTTTAAACACATCCTCTTAAACTGCAACAGTCTCAGACAAACCTGCACCAAATATTATCAGACAAAAAACTTAAAAGGCCTCTTTAAAAATACAAACCCAGAAGATATTTTGAATTTTATTAAAAAAAACAAGAAAAAAAAAAACAAAAAGATCTTTTTTAACAAAATCTAACAAAATACTATGAAACTGCAACTCTAAAGACTGAAATCCATAAGTAAAAACATTCCATGGCATTAAATGACCCACAGAGGTTGATATGCCGTTAAACAAAACTCAAAGTAATCTCAGCAATTACAATATAAACTCTTAATTATAAATACAAATATTAAGAACTTATATTGCATTTTACTTACTCACTATAAGTCATGGGAAATGGACTCGTCGCACCGAGTTCAAATCCTGGACGTGGTAATTGCATTTCACTTAGCGCTAATACCCTTGGGAAAGGCATGAATCCTACTCTCCCTCCAGCTATGGGCAAATAGCAGGGCAGACTGGGTTCTTTAACCATGACTAGGTAACCAGTATAGGAGAAGGAAAACTCTGAATTCAAACCTGTTTGAACTCCGCTTAAGAAATTGACCATGTGTCATATCCTGCTCGTGCGGAGGAGTTGGTAAATATATATATTGCATTTTACTTACTCACTATAAGTAAATTAATCCCTTGAGATTAAAGCCAGTCACTTGTACTTTTGGACAGTGACAGCCATTTTGGTTTCTTTTTAATCTTATTATCTAAACTCAATAACCTTTTGTTTCCCCGAGTAAAAACATTTACATTCCAAGGTAAATTGTCAGTTGCAATCTAATAGATGATCTGAGAAAGATTATATATAAATTGATTTGTTGTTTAAGCAGGATTTTCTAATAAGTAAGGCCATTCTAGCATTGCATTTTTCTAAAGTTTTATTGAACATAAATTGTGTAGTTACATGTCTAAATTTAGAAACAAGTGATACTGATAGCTTTTTGATTTAGTGCGTCCTGGAATGTGCATATTTGCTTTGAATGAGTCACAGGGAAAATTTATGGGTCCCAACTAACTCCTACCTTGTAACCTACCCTGTGTAATTAATTTCAAAGAAACTATTGAAATGTATTTACAGTTAGCTTGAAATGCTGAGAGAAGAAAAACGAAAAACACTGGAATGCATGGATACGATTTTACTGCATCCTTTTAGATTTTTGTGCGTCAGGGACGCAGGACGCATCCATATCAGCATCTCTAGTATAGTTACATATCTAAATTTAGAAACCGTTCTGTCCTTACATTTCCATCCGAAAAATGAACCAAGAATTAAAGGGAGATAACCAAGTCAAACAATTTCACAATAAATGCCTAAACTTGTATTATTTAATTTTTCGGACTGTTGGAAACATGGTGAAACGGATATAGTTATGTACTAAGTGTAGCTTAGATGTAGCACAAGGCCATAAGTATGGGGCGCCCAGTGCGAATCGAACTCACTAACAATGGTCTGCTAATCTAGCTTCCTAACCATTACACCAAATGAGGTGAAAAACGGATATAAGGATTGAACTGGGAACCTCAAGTGGTATCATGGTTAGTGAGCTATATTAGCAGACCATTGATAGTGAGTTCACTGGACGCTCCATACTTCTGGCCTTGTGCCACAGCTAAGCTTAGTAAATAACTATAAGGATTGAGTTAATACAGTTCTCAATGACAATCATCTGTAGGTTGCAGGTTCAATCCTGACTACAGGCAATAATAACATAGAATACTTAACATAGCTTAACATTTGTACCTGGTTATGGTTAACAGAATGAGAACAATCTACCCCAATGGATTAAATAAAGGGTTTGATTTGGAGTTTTGTGAAGGCTTCTAATTATGACATGAAGGTTTCTGAGTCCAACAAGAAACACCTGAAGAAGGCCGGAGGGCACATTAGCTGAAACATTGTGTGTATAACAATAAAGATGGGGACAATAGTCTGAAAAATCTAAATAATACAAATTATCAAGCCTCATCTCAAAAATTCAAATTTCCTTCATTAATGATACAATGAATATCCAGGTATGTCAACAGGGGTGGGTGGGGGTGCAAATACAAATGATTTATGTTATAAGAATCAGCACACAAATATTAGTTGATGTCACATTCATGGGGGGGGGGACATTCAGCACCTGCCCTTGCACACAGAAGTTAATGTTAATACCAGGGGCCATCCTCCCAGGCAACACCTGCCCCCTTGATTTAAAGAGGCAGGGCTGGGTTTATTACCTGGTGCCAGAGGTGCCCCCTTGAGGGGGAACGCTGATGGGATCAACATATTTTTTGCACCTGCTTCCCATGAGCTTCGGTTTGGGAGTTGTCCCACATTAATAGGGCCTTGTACCTGACCTGGATACATGGTAAATATCACATTCATGAGGGTGGGAGCTCAAGTAGGGCACCCCTCTCCAAGTCTGTGGGTATTTATCTTAAAGTGATTAGAAAGATTTGATTTAACTTATTTTAATGGCACGTCAAACCATCTAGGGTTATTTTATACCAAGAGGTTAGGGAATTCCATTCATTGTACGTTTATCTTACATTTTTGTGCAGGTGTTTGGTTTCAAGTAATTAATGAACCTTAAGAATATTGAAGTCAGTTAGTCTACTGTTGGTTTGAATAACAGCAACTAGCTAAGCACAACTGAAGCAGTGTCCAAGACAGTTGGTATTTATAGAAATCAAGAATAGTCCATTCATGCATTTGGGTGATTCCATTCCCTGAGTTCTGATTGGCTGCTTGGTTTCTATGATATTGTTGAGTTTTATAAATACCCTGTCATTCTGCAGGGGAATTGCGACAGACGGGATTGTATTGAGTTACAACCGCTTGTTGCTGTGTCTTACCAATTCGATGGTAATTGGAACTTAGTTTGATTATTCTTCAAAGATATAATACAAAATAATTTACAGTTGGTTTCAAGAATTCCTATCAAATACAAATGAGGTACCATATGAGTACCGGGTACTATTAGTATTTTTGTAATTTAAAGCACTTTAGTTCTTTTAGACAATAACAAAATGCATAAAATTATTCTAATTAATTAATATTCAATAGAAGGGGGGAAAATATATGGGTGGAAATAGACCTTCGATTCAACAAGCTCCCGCCAAGGGGGAACCAAAAACAAGCGAGTTCTCAGTCTTCTCACAAGCCAGACCCTCTGTTGGTTAACACATTCTTCGTCTAGCAGCTGGAGTCGAAATAATCTTTAGCAGTTCACAATCACATTTCCTATTTAGTTTTGTTTCTGTTCGACTAAAATCCATTTCTTTACTGAAAAGCGCATCGTCGTCGACTGCTTCTGCTCACTGCCCAGCGCTCGACTCATTTGTTATTTTATGGGCATATTAGCCAAACATCCAGTGCCCAAAACGCATTTGTTTTTGCATGCAGGAGGACGCGAGTTCGATCCCAGCAGGCAAGACAATGTCTTGCTCTTTTTCCTTTCTCGTTCTCCGTCACATATCCTGATAACTCCATTGCAATCTATTAGATTTCCATACGCTACAGATGAATGAACTGTATATCTTTATTAAATTCTAAAATGACTTGATTAGTAAAATTAATAGAAAAAAAATGACATGACCACATGCATTTAAAAAAAAAATTGAAATAATTATAATCTAGATATAATATAAATAATTTATTTATATTATTGAAGTCAGTCAGTTAGACAGTCAAAGCCTAACATGAAGTTACTAGTTCATTAATGAACCCACTATAACAGCTTAAATAATTCCTGCCACTGCTGCCAGGAAGAGTCCATTAAGCTGAGGAGGTGTTTGACTGTTCTACTGTCCAATAGTTAACAATCTGTAACAGTCATTTCCAGACTGCAGGTTCAATCCTGGCTAAGGGTGAAAGTAACACAGAATAACAATTATCAGTATTCTACATATATTATATCCACCGATATGCTTAAGTAATATCTAGTACTTTTTACAATATCACAATCCCCCTCTCCTCTCGGCATACATCTCGAGTACCTAGTTTATATCAATATCTATACTGGAGTATTGCATGTCATAGACTGCTCAACCACCTGGGTTCCATCCTTAAGCATCATGGGTTACCACCCACAGCCATTGGGGGGAATCTTGTCGTTGTTTGAGAACCTATATAAAAAGAACAGAGCTGTTGTGGCAGGATAATGAAGTGCTTTTCATTACTTATCAGAAGAACCAATATAGGCCAGCTAATACCCTTGGGAAAGGTATAAATTCTACTCTCCCTCCAGCTATGGGTAGGGCAGACTGGGCTCTTTAACCTTGGTTAGGTAACCAGTCTAGGAGAAGGAAAACTCTGAATTCAAACCTGTTAAACTCCGCTTAACTCTTAACATCCTGTTGAGAATTTTCCAAGTCCAGAGCCCCATTCCTATAAGGATTTATCAATAAATGGCCAAAAATGGCTTTTTCATTTCAATCAAAGACTTCTAAATATGTTTAATATTTCATTTAAACAAAGGCTATCATTTGAGGTAGAATAGAAAAATGAATGTGACTTCCAGCCGGGCGGTATAGGATGTTAAGAGTTAAGAAATTGACCTTGTGTCGCATCCTGCTTGTGCGGAGGGGTTGGTAAATATATATATATATATATCTACTATGAGTCATCTGATCAACTAAATTCAAAGGATATTAGGACCCATGATACTAGACGATTAGCTTCATCTTGGACTGAGTTTAATGGAGCTTCACTGAGAAACATCCTCCCAAGTGACTCATTGGTCTTCAAAGAGCACATCTTTTCATTTAAGAGATGTTGCTGGGGGTGAAGGAAATTTTGCAAGAGTATCCATCTTAGAGACAGTTGGAGTTGCAAAGAATAAGGGAGTATATTCCCTTTACTTTATCCCCACCTCCTGGAGATCTGCTACAAATTCTATTTCTTGCATTAGTTATACAGGTAAGTATAGATATTGATATAAACTGAGGGTTTTTAAAGTAAAACCCCTGTTTATAAGATATCTATACTTACCAGTATACTTTGCTCCTTCCTCCTCTCTTTAAAGTTCCTGGTTGATAAAGGTGCTAATGAGTCCCTTGTATAAAAGTGAAATATATATCTTCTTTGGTCAAGAGGTCATCGTGGAAAGAGGAGATAATTAAAAAAAGATTTTTCTACTCTGACGGTATAAGGTTTCTTGAGTATGAATAGTTATACGGGTAAATATAGATATCTCATAAACAAGGGGTTTACTTTAAAAAACCTCAAACTTTACTGTAAACTGTTTTGCTAAAATACAAGCAGTATAGGGGAGATAACTCATGCATTTACATGACCGAGTTACCTCCCCTACACTGCTTGTATAAAAATAAATGAAGCACGATTCTTTATTTATATAAGACCATTCTTGGTTCAAATGCGCTAATTTCTGAATTATTCATTTCTTGGATTAATCTAAAATTAAGGCTAAAAGGGAGACAACTTTTTCTTTTTTACTGATAAAGGGAGATAACTGTATTTTGATTTTAAAGTCTTGATTTCGTTTTTTGTGCATATTTCAATTTTTACATCAGTGAAAGATAAAAGTAAAAATTAAAACGCAGAAACACTATTCCTTAATTTAACAGTTGGATACAAAGAATAAAATGTAAAAAAAAGAAAAAAAAAGTTAATTTGTCAAAACAAAACACAACTTTTCTAAGTTTAGAGATAAAACTCAAACATTATCGAATGTTATACCAAAAAAAGAGAAAAATCAAAAAGTTTATATATTATGATACACGGGTGTGCTGATAAGTTCTCGGCCAAACTAAGAAGGGAATTTACCTATAGCTGTGAAATGTATATATATTTACTGACTCAATTTCTTAAGCAGAGTTTAATTGGTTTGAATTCAGAGTTTTCCTTCTTCTAGACCAGCTTAGGTTAAAGAGACCAGTCTGCCCTACTATTAGATATAGCTGGAGGGAGAATAGTTGGATTTGTAACTTTCCCAATGATATTAGCATTATGTGAAATGCAAACAGTCTCATCCAGGGTTTGAAATTGTCTCTTTGTCTACAATGGTAATCTTTACGCCACACATCTCCACATGAAATGTATAGGCTATTTCACAGTTTAAGATATTTAATGCATTGTTCCACAAATTTAACACCCCCATCCAAAATAAAATCTTTAAAAAAAGGTGTGTGTGTGGGGGGGGTGAGGGATTCTCTTGGTGGTGATGAGAACTTTTCAGCACATCCTTATAATTCAAAACTTCATGCCCAAAACAAAAACACTTTAACTCAAGAATTAAGTAGGTTTCATGAATAATAATAATTGTACATATAGCAACACTATTCTTTTTCTGTCAGTAATGCACACATTAATTCCTGACCATTGACAATCCCTTTCTATAGAAAGTTCATTTATATTCTACATAAAATAACCAGACAAACTTATACCTACTTATAGAAGTGATAGCCAAACTCAGTTGAAATATAACCCAATATGAGACGGGTTTCTCTACATATTAGTGCTATATATATATATATATATGGGTGGTAAAATATGGAAATAAATCTGATGGTATGTAGAAAATAAGAAAAGAAAGTATCACAAAAAGATGAATTTCTTTTAGATGAAGTAGATGTTAAAACGTTATGTTTTTTTAAACCTTAATCAGGACATTAGGATGAATGAAATATTAAATAGTGCTCTCTCTCTCCCTATATATATATACATACATACATACAAAGTGTGTCAAAAAAGTATAGTTCTTGTACTTTTTGACACACCTTGTATTCTGGAGAAAAAGAAAAAAAACAAAAACGTTCCATTTATTTTTTTTATTTCTATCTTGGTAAATACAGCTTTAAACTTGGTACTTTTTTGACACACCTTATATTCTGAAAATATTTTTAAAAAATAAAAAAACATTCCATTCATTAGTTTTTTTTTTCTTCAGAATATGAGGTGTCAAAAAAGTACCAAGTTTAAAGCTGTGTTTACGAACGTTATTTTTTTCAGAATACAAGGTGTGTCAAAAAGTACAAAAAATCTTGATAATTTTTTGACACACATTATATTTAAATAGGTGAACAAAAATATCGTTTATGAACGTTTTTATCAATTAAAAATAGTGCTCAAATACTGGTCAGCAGAGCAGGATAAAACCTCAAAGAAATTAAGATGTCACTTCTTTTTATGTTAGATGAAACTTTTAGTTATGAGATTATCAACCAAGATACAATCACCAGATGAAACTAAAGATATATATATATATGTGAGAGAGAGTAGTTATATCCACCTCAGTTAAATTCGTATTATTTGGCTTTTTTGGACTATTGAATAATAAAGATGGGACGATAGCCCGAAAAATCCAAAGAATACAAATTATCAAGACTCATCTAAAAAATTCAGACAAATAGTTGGTTAAATTTGTTAAAATTTTTTTTGGGTAATCTGAACATTAGCTACATAAATGAGAGTAACCTCCCCTTGTTTATTTCACTTTGAGGAAGCCATATGTTTTGGTCGGCCATTTTCATTTCACCATAAATCTACACTGAAAATACAACTTTGTTTGAATCAATACAACTGCATGTTTTAACACGAAAATATTATAAAATGTATTCTTAATTGTGCTTGTGCATTATTAGAAATGAATTCCACATTTTATGATATTTTCGTGTTAAAACATGCAGTTGTATTGATTTGATTTGGTTGGTTGGGTTTTGCGGCATGTCAACCCCTTGGGTCATTTTATGCCGAATACTTCTAATGGTAAAAAAAAAAAATGTTTAATGCTGACAAAGTTTTGAAATAATTTCATTTTTAATGGATAATACAATTTTGTTTATAAACTCATGTTTTTCTATTTAACCCATAGATGGGACTGTATAGATTTGAACAAATTTGTATTTTCAGTGTAGATTAATAATGAAATGAAAATGGCCGACCAAAACCTATGGCTTGCTCAAAGTGAAATAAACAAGGGGAGGTTACTCTCGTTTATGTAGCTAATGTTCAGATTACCAATTTTTGAAACTTTAGTAATATATATGAAAAAAAAAGAAGTGAACAATCAAAGTCATTCATGAAAATCAAAAAGTGCATGATAAAATCTAAATCTAGAAAAAAAAAAAAAATGCTTGAGAAATTTTATTAGCCAGGAATTTGGGTGGGTGGTGGGGAAAAAATAAACTTTAAACCAAATGTCATCTCAAAAAAAAAAAAATTCTATCTATAATGGTAAACGATACAATCACGCCATGCTTTTTTTTTCAATCAACAGTTACCTCCCTTTCATCGTGAAAGCCATTTGCTAGAAAAAAAATTATCAAGACATTTCATTCATACAATTCAAAAAATAGAATGTGAAATGGCTTAACAAAAAAAACAAAACAAAAAAATCCCTCTAACTTATTTAGAAAATAACGATTAAAAATTTTTTATAAACTAACTAACAAAAAGTTTTTTTAAAAATTTTTTATAAACTAACCAAAATTTTTTATAAACTAACCAAAATTTTTTTTTATCAACTAACCAAAAATTTTTTATAAATTTTTTTTATAAACTAACCAAAAATGTCAACTGATTGATTGTGTAACGGATTATTAACGTCCAGAGTTTTGGGTGGACTGCTATAGAAAGAGAGGAAGAAAAAATAATAGAGAGTAAAGGTTAAAAAAAAAAAGGAGTAGTGGACACACAACAGGTTGTCGGGAATTGGACCGGGGCATGACCCCCGAATGGAGAATTGAAAGCCAAGTGGAAGTTTCGGGTGTTAACCGGAAGTCACGTGGTGACGAGGAACGACGAACAACAAGATCGTCCTCTTTTTGCTTTGCGGGGCATAGAGTACGGACGGGCCTCTGGTCCCTAGTGTGGGATTACAGTAATTTAACAGTGTCCTCTCTTTCTCTCTGCCTTTCCCCTCTCCAAAACAACCCACGTGACGAGCCCGAAAGCTAAGCCCTGGGGAAGATATATCTCAAGCGTTGTATCTTTTTTTATCGACAAGACGACCGCCGCGTAACAAATACTTTTTAGTGCTGTGAATTTTGAGGCACATTGACAAGCCCCGCTATACAACATATATCGCTTTTGGTACAGGGACCATATCGCTACGTTACATTGGCTGGTCATGTCATTAACTACAACCACCCATCTAGCCTAAGTAAGGGGGCAAAGTGGAGTATTGCATGTCATGGACTGCTCAGCCACCAGGATTCTATCCTTAAGCATCACAGGTCGCCATCCATAGCTAACAGGTGGTTCCAGTTGGGAGATTTTACACCCTCTGCAGTGCTGCAGCTGGGGTATTCTACTCTCCCACCAACAGGGCAGAAAAAAACATATTTGTAAATGTTACATAATTGATGGTTAACATATGAATTATGTACGATAGTGAAGAAATTAAAATGGTAATCCTTAACTTTTTCCTCGTAAATTCCTACCATAAAATAAACTGAACCCTCATTTTATGTCCGTGTTTTTGCAATAAATGTTTTATTTTTCTTGTACCTGTTATTTTACAATACTAAAATATATTTAGTATTGTAGAATAACGGGTGCAAGAAAAATAAAACATTTATTGCAAAAACACGGACATAAAATGAGGGTTCAGTTTATTTTATGGTAGGAATTTACGAGGAAAAAGTTAAGGATTACCATTAGAATAATGGTAATTACTGAACCATGAAAAAATACAGATAAATGATTGACAGAACTTAACGATTTCATTGAACTCCGTTCTAATTTGCCAGAGCTGAGTGTGAAAAAGTTAGTTTAGAAAGTCAGTCTTGGTTGGCTGATGGAACAGGATAGATGCAAAATGACATCTTTGTCCAAAGGGATATTTCTCCAGGTGTGTTTTGTGTTAACTGGGTTGAATAGAATAAAGAGCTCTAAAGAAAAACAACATAGTCTTGTATTCGTTACTAAAAACTGAAATCAAGATGAACAGATGCAAGATCCAAGTAATCCAGATCACCAGATCCATACAGAAATAGACAGATCCAGTTACCCAGTAAAACAATAGAAGAATAAGAAAAATCCAGCGGTAACACAATGTAAACAATGTCTCCATCACAATTTTGGCAAAAAGCCTAAAGCATGATGTTTCTAGTGAGATTCAAACCTTTACCCGTTGGATACGCAATGTGCCTTTTTATTTAATAGGCTTAATTTAGTACAAGTGTGAAATAACCCTATTATTATTTCATTATCTTGTGTATTTCTTTTTTTTTTTTAACTGTTTTAATTAGAAATTCTAAATTCTATCAAATAAAATATAATTAAAAAAAAATCACTAAAAAAAAAAAAAAAAAAAAAAAAAAAAAAAAAAAAAAACACTAAAAAAATTCTAAAAAAATCTCTAAAAAAAATCATTCTAAAAAAAAAAAAAAAAAAATCTCTAAAAAATATTCTAAAAAAATCTCTAAAAAATATTATTCTAAAAAATTGTTTTAAAAAATTTAAATAAAAAAAACAAAACAATAGAAAATAAAAATCAATAAGAATTTTTTCTAAAGAAAAAAAAAAAAAAAAAAAAATTAAGATGTAAAAAAGACAAAAAAAACAAAACTTAGTCATGTTGGTAAAACAATAAAAAGATTCATTTTCTAATGTTACGTCTGTTTTTTGCTCTTCCTGAATTAACAGATGGATATTCTAGACAAAATGAAAGAACAAGGAATTAAAAAGGAGAAAAAATTGTAACTATTTACCTTCCATAATTCCCCTGGCCACCAATGTCTCCATATCTGGTCTTCGTTTTAGCAAAATTGTTAATAGGGACTTTATACTTTTTTTCTCTTCTTCATCTTTTCCTTTCGGTCGTTTTACAGAAGCTGGAAGAAAAAAAGAAAAAATGTGATTCAATACGGTTGTAATGGAATAGTCCACAATCTCTCTCACTATATATATATTTGAGCACAGCATGATACTGGGCTGGCTTCAAGGATTAGTAGTGTGCCTCACTATTCCTTGTCTGTCTTATTGTATCGCCCTCGCCAACTCAGTGTATGAGTAGCACAGGGATCTGTGCGGTAAAGGAGCTAATGGTAGGTATGGCAATCCACCTCAGACGCAAAAGCAATCAGTTTAGCCTTCCCGACGACTTTACTTTTTACTTATTGATTTCTAATATTATTGTTTATTCTCAAATGTAATAAAATCCTATGTATAATCTTATATTGAAATCAATTAAAAAAACATTAAAAAAAGTAATTATTTTTGTGTTCATATTTAATTTCATTAGTCTTTCTAATTCAATATATTTAATTATACTAGCAATACTTCAGGGCCGGGTTAGCTCAGTCGGTAGAGAGTTCGGCTAGAAACCACAAGGTTCATAGTTTGATACCGGCCCTCGCCAACTCAGCGTATGAGTAGCACAAGGATCTGTGCGGTAAAGTAAGGAGCTGATGGTAGGTGTGGCGCTCCATCTCAGACGCAAAAACAATCTCCTTGGTCTAGCGCTAGTGCAAAGGGGATAGACTCCCTCGCTGATTGGCTGATACCGACTTTAGGCCACCTCGACGACTTTACTTTTAATTATACTAGCAAATATATATATTTGCTATTTATAATAACAGAATTCTTTTTGTTCCAATAAATGTTCAAAAGGGTGTAAGACATTTTCTTCTTTGACACAAAAGTAATTTCTAAAAGTAATAACACCAAAAAAAAAAAAGAAAGAGAGGGAGAAGGAAAAAGAAAGGAAAGGGGAAAGCGAAACAAAAGCTAAGTATGTAAATTTTTCTATTAACGGTTTTTATTTATTTGTTCATTTTTGACATGTCTACATGGTCGCAACATATTGGCAACATTTGACCGGATGTCAGCCGATATTAAGAATATTTGTTCTCAACAAACTTTAAAAAAAAAAAAAAAAAAGAGAGAAATAAGAAATTACAGTTATTCGCCCATTTCATTCATAAAGGAGGAGAAGAAGAAAGAGAGGAAAAAAAGGAGAGGAAAAGGAAATAAGAAGAGAAATTATAACCACACAAATAAAAAAACATAAGCATGTCATTTCTGAAAATAAACTCTAAAATAAACGTGGGCACATAAAAATTGCATCGATCTGGGGGGATGGCCCCCTTGGATCGATGCTATTATTTGTACTTTATCGGTCCAGTGGCTGAAGCACACTGGACCCCCAGCCGAGGCCAGGTATAGAAGGTAAGTTTCAAAGCATAGAATCTTTTGAATTTTCTTCTTTGTCACAAAAGTAATTTCTAAAAGTTTTTTTTAAAAAATCGCAACTTACATTTACTTTTAAAAACTTTCCCAGGAGATTTTTCTTTTGTTGAAGTTCGAGTTGGACTTCTTGGTGCTGCTTCTGATTGGTAAGGCTGAGGAGATGTTGGAGAATATGACTGATGAGGTGATGTTTGCTGAGGTGAAATATCCTTGAGGGTCTGGACAAAAAAAAAGAGAAAATAGAAATAAGATATGTGCTTTTACTTTGACTTTGATGGTTTGTGGTGCACCTGAGCACTGTACACACACATGTATATTATTACTGTACACTATTCATGTTCCTGACATTAATACATTATTCTATGTACTATACATGAGACTTTGATGGTTTGTGGTGCACCTGAGCACTGTACACATACATGTATATTATTACTGTACACTATTATTCTATGTACTATACATGAGACTTTGATGGTTTGTGGTGCACCTGAGCACTGTACACATACATGTATATTATTACTGTACGCTATTCATGTTCCTGACATTAATACATTATTCTATGTACTAGACATGAGACTTTGATGAGTTGTGGTGCACCTGAGCACTGTAAGCAATAAATTTCATTATTATCTCACCATGTCCATTTACTATGAAGGTAACCATTGCACCATGTGCCTCCAGCTAATAATAATTAATAAATCTTCATTTCAAAAATAAAGATGAATAAAATATATCACTAGAGGCTTAATCTTTATTTCTGGTTTATGAAAAAATGGTGGACTCTCTCATTGATTTGCACGCATAAGGTTTCATCCCATGAACAACCCACATAGTATTTTTTATAGTGGTAAAGGCTTGTATTGGACCATCCGCACTTTTTGGCACAATTGATAGGAAAGAATTAGTGCACAAGGAATGTCACAAATCCAATCAATGACTAACCTCAGGATTTTAAATTCAGAGTTTTTCTTTCTCCTAGACTGGTTACCTATCCAAGGTTAAATAGCCCAGTCTGCCCTACTATTTTACCCATAGCTAGAGGGAGAATATATGGAAAATGCAAACAGCCTTGTCCAGGATTTGAATTCATCTCACTCTGTCCATTTTTGATGATGATAACCATTGCACCATGTGCCTCCAACTAATAATATCTAATAAATCTTCATTTAAAAAATAAAGATGAATAAAATCTATCACTAGAGACTTAATCTTTATTTCTGATTTATACTGTTTACTTAGAATAAAAACCTTTGCAATAATGATTGATTAATGGCATGTCAACCCATCCAGGGTTATTTTATACCAAGAGATTAGGAAATTGCATACATTGTATGTTTATATTTATATTTTTTTATGTAGTCTCTTTAAGATTTTGCACAGTTATAAGATGTCAGTTATTCCTATCTAATAACAAATAATTTTCAAACATATCTATTTGACCTATAGGTGGGACCCTAAGAGGTACTACCACTCTTGGTCAAAGTGGACCAGGGAGTAATGGTAATAAAGGAGTAGTCCACATTCTCCTGAGCTCCAGATTTGATTGGTTGGTTGGGTTTTACAGCATGTCAAACCTTCTTGGGTTATTTTATGCCGAAGATGTTTTGTTTTATTCATTATTGTTGGGTATTCAAATTTTTTCAAACACATTTTTATCTATTTAACCCATAGATGGAATCTACCCAGGTAAAAGTGGACCTGGGAGTAATGGCAATGCAACATTCCATTTTGGCTGTTACTTGGGCAATATGCAGTCAGAGAGACCCCTACGATTCATCGGCTGGTCTCATCAAACCCTATATGATTGTTTCAATTCAATTGTAGGAAGCGCGTGGTGTAATGGTTAAAGTCATGGGAAATAGACTCATCGCCCTGAGTTCAAATCCTGGACGTGGTAATTGCATTTCACTTAGCACTAATACCCTTAGGAAAGGTATGAATTCTACTCTCCCTCCAGTTATGGGTAAATAGTAGGGCAGACTGGGCTCTTTAACCTTGGTTTGGCAACCAGTCTAGGAGAAGGAAAACTCTGAATTCAAACCTGTTAAACTCTGCTTAAGAAATTGACCTTGTGTCACATCCTGCTCGTGCGGAGGGGTTGGTAAATATATATATGATTGTTTCAACCATATTGCTCTTATGGCAAACCCCCCAACCCCTTTTTTATCATATATGGGCTAAAAGGTGGTGGGCTGAGGGCCTAAGTGTCCTGAGTATGATCTCGCTGTGAAGTTCCAATACTGGGGTGTTTGGAGAACCTCTTTTTTGACATTACTCCCAGGTCCACTTTGACCTGGAGCGGTAGTACCTGTTATGTTATGTACTGGGGTTTTCACAGTACCAAATCTATATAACGTTGTATACCCTTTTCTTTACTTCTTTACTCTGGTCGTATCTTCTTCTGGCCGGCTTTGCTATTCTGATCGTCTATGGTCTAGCGTCTGGTGTTGACTTTCTTGGAAATTCCGGGTCTGGTTTCTGTTAGGGATCACTTCTTATCAGAAGCCCTGTGTCATTGTTAGATTTTAGGTAATAAACACAAGACTTCGATTTACGTTGATGTTACTTTATTGGTAAATCCCCAACCAGACATTCTGCGCAGTGAGACTCATATCTTACAAGCTCGGCTTCTAACTTCTAACTGACTGATTTACTTAGTATCCTTAAACCGGAAGAGGGACTTCTATGGGGGTTCCGGTTCTCACGATTCATCCCCGCAAGGCAAGGTGAGAGGGAGGTCAAGCGCTGTCACTCACTCTCAAGGCCATCAGCTGCACTAATCGCCATTATGGTTTCTACAATACCTTAAAAAAGTATTAGGGATCTAATAACTATGTAACAGTTAGAGTCCCATCTATGTGTTAAATAGATTTTTAAAAATGAGTTAAAAAAACATGCTTAAAAAATGAATTTGAAAGAAAAAATTGAATACTCAACAAGAATGAATAAAACAAAATATCTTCAGCATAAAATAACCCAACAAGGATTGACCTGCCATAAAATCCAACCAACCAACGCTGAAACAAGTGTCTGAGCTATTTTTGTAACTTTCATTGTTTAAAAAAATCTGGAAGGAATTCTTTTTGACTCAATACTCAACAAGAATGAATAAAACAAAACATCTTCAGCATAAAATAACCCAACAAGGATTGACATGCCACAAAATCCAACCAACACTGAAATAAGTGCCTGAGCTATTTTTGTAACTTTCATTGTTAAAAAAAAAAAAAATCTGGAAGAATTTTTTTTCACGCCCATTTTGTTGAGGAATACTTGAGTTGTTGATTAAGTCAGTATTTGTAGAAAAGGAGTTGGGCGACCGACCGTAAGAGGCACTTAAGATCCGGTGCTTAAGGCTGAATTTCTCTTGTAATTATTCTTTGTAGTTGGTAATTGGAACACAGATTCCCAATTAACCATATCCTCTTTTAGGCTGACCCACAGAAGAATTAAAACTGTGCCAGGGTCTTAAGTTGACAACGTGCGACAAAGAAGATCTTGAAAAGGCTCACTTCACGCATATGTGGGTAATAGTGTGCCTTTTCTATAGAAATGCATTAGAAAAGACTCTTTACTATAAAAATGCATTGAAAATGATTTTTTACAATAAAAATGCATTGGAAATGATTTTTTACAATAAAAATGCACTGGAAATGATTTTTTACTATAAAAATTCATTGCAAATGATTATTTACTATAAAAATTCATTGCAAATGATTATTTACTATAAAAATTCATTGCAAATGATTATTTACTATAAAAATGCACTGGAAATGATTATTTACTATAAAAATTCATTGCAAATGATTATTTACTATAAAAATTCATTGTAAATGATTATTTACTATAAAAATGCATTGCAAATGATTTTTACTATAAAAATGCACTGGAAATGATTTTTACTATAAAAATGCACTGGAAATGATTTTTACTATAAAAATGCACTGGAAATGATTTTTACTATAAAAATGCACTGGAAATGATTTTTACTATAAAATGCATTGCAAATGATTTTACTATAAAAATGCATTGCAAATGATTTTTACTATAAAAATGCATTGAAATGATTTTTACTATAAAAATGCAAATGATTTTTACTATAAATGCATTGCAAATGATTCTTACAATAAAAATGCATTGAAAATGATTCTTTACTATAAAAATGCATTGCAAATGACTTTTACTATAAAAATGCATTGAAAATGATTATTTACTATAGAAATTAATTGAAAATTATTTTTACTATAAAAATGCATTGCAAATGATTCTTTACAATAAAAATGCATTGAAAATGATTCTTTACAATAAAAATTCATTGCAAATGATTCTTTACAATAAAAATGCATTACAAATGATTCTTTACTATAGAAATGAATTGAAAATTATTTTTACTATAAAAATGCATTGAAAATGATTCTTTACAATAAAAATGCATTGAAAATGATTCTTTACAATAAAAATTCATTGCAAATGATTCTTTACAATAAAAATTCATTGCAAATGATTCTTTACTATAGAAATGAATTGAAAATTATTTTTACTATAAAAATGCATTACAAATGATTCATTATTATAGAAATGCATTACAAATGACTTTTTGCATTGTGTAAATGACTTTTTACTATAAAAATGCATTGCAAATGACTTTTGACAATAATGGGTTCAGAAAGTATCTTTGGTTGGCTGGCTGGATTTTACTGCATGTCAATTCTTGTTGGGTTATTTTATGCTGAAGACATTTTATTCATTCTTGATAGGTGATCAAAAATTTTTTAAAACCCAATTTGTTAACACATTTCTTTTTAAATTCAATCAATAGATGAAACCCTAACAGGTACTACCACTCTGGGTTAGAGTGGACCTGGGAGTAATGGTGATGAAGTGTTGTTTCGCACAACCCAGATGTCATACCCAAGACACAAGACCCTTAGCCACTGGTTTCTAGCACATCTATGATAAAAAAGGTTGGGGGTTTGTGATAAGGGCAATTGGGTTGGGACAATCATATAGGTGCTAGGGCTTGATAAGAACAGCTGATTGATCGGAGTTGGCCTGTCTTGCCCATGTAAGGACGACTGCTCAGCCACCGAGAAATTACCCTTAAACACCATGGGTTACAACCCCTCTGCATAGGTGCAGTCAGTGTATTCTATTGCCCTAATTGATAGGGCGGGAAAGTAGGGTCTGGTTTATCTCAGTCGGTAGAGTGTTCGGCTAGGAATCACAAGGTTCTTGGTTCGATACCGGCCCTCGCCAACTCAGCGTATGAGTAGCACAAGGATCTGTGCGGTAAAGTGAGGAGCTGATGGTAGGTGTGGCGCTCCACCTCAGATGCTAATATAATCTCCTTGGTCTAGCGCTAGTGAAAAGGGGATAGACTCCATCACTGTCTGGTTGATACCGACATTAGGCCGCCCAGACGACTTTACTACTATATATATATATATATATATATATATATATATATATGTGCTCAGTTGTGCACAAATCTTTAATTCATGCTTAAAATCAAAAATTGTAGGATTTTATTATTTCTATTTAATAGGGCCGGGTTAGCTTAGTCGGTAGAGCGTTCGGCTAGAAACCTCAAGGTTCCTAGTTTGATACCGGCCCTTGCCAACTCAGCATATGAGTAGCAAAGTGATCTGTGCGGTAAAGGAGCTGATGGTAGGTGTGGCGCTCCACCTCAGATGCAAAAACAATCTCCTTGGTCTGGCACTAGTGAAAAGGGGATAGACTCCCTAAAACAGAGTTTCTCTTTTCTTTCACCATATGAATGCTAATGAGACAACTTTTGGCATCCCCTTTTAACATCAGTCCATGATTATATTGATGCTTCTATTTAGGAAGGAGTGAAAGATGTTAATTTGCATTTCATAATTATCTCTGTTAACTAGAAATTTAGCATGATTAAAAATTGACATTCAGCACGGACACAGACCCCACAAAATTATAATTCAGTTGCAATTCTGTTAATTATATATATATATATATATATATATATATATATATATATATATTGGGGAGAATAAGTGCTTTATTGAAGTCATACCTAATTGAAAATTTATTAGTTGATAATTAATTAGGCGAGCATATCTGTTCAAATGTAAAGGCGTAAACAAATCAAGAAAAGTCAATCTCTGTATGTACATTTCGGCGTATTATGCCTCATCAGCAGAGTTATAGACAGGAGACTGCTCTGTGTGGGATTCGAACCCTAACTGCCAGGTGGGGATTCTAACCATTACACTAGCTGGTTTTCACAAATTTTTCATTTGTTTTGAACTCAGTTATATTCCACTTTTGGTGACTTGCTACACGACAGTATGAGAAGTAAACAAACAAACAATGTGTTTGATATGGCCTTAGCTGACAATTTTTGGGAGAATATGTGCTTAATTGAACCTAATATTTGAAAGTTAATTAATTGATAATTAATGAATTAGGCGGGCATATCTGTTCAAATGTAAGGCTAAGTACTCTGCAGAGGTACAGTCGGGTATTCTACAATTTTTATATATATATATATATATATATATATATAATATATATATATATATATAAAGTAAAAGGTCTATACAACACCTCTGCAGAGGTACAGTCGGCGTATTCTACAACCCTAGCTGACAAAGAAAAAAGAAAAATCAATTTAAAATCAACTTACATTAAGCTCAGAGATAATCATCTTGATTGCTTGTAGCCATTCTTTGATTTTCATTTGATCTTCAGATTGAAGCAGCAGTTGTGTCCCTTGGTTGTCAGTCAGCTAAGCAAAAAAAAAAAAAAAAAAAAATACGTCAGAAAACAATTAATAAAATCCATTAAAATTTTGTTTTAACCATTTTAATTTTATTCTATTTTTCAATTGTTGAAGGGAGAACAAAGTGGGGGGAAAAAATCTAGAAAATATAGAAGCTTTTAATCGACATTTTTAAATGAAACAGTTCATTGAGTGCTATTATGTAATTAATGATAAAAAAAAAAGGCTGATTTCTTTTAAAAACCTTTTTAAGATAAGCATTAAAAAAGAAATAAAATAAGTAAAATGAAAAATCGAAAAATTACAGGAAGCTGCATTTGACTGTTATATTCAGAAAAAAAAAAGACTGTTTTAAAGTTTCAAGACTAAACATCTTTTATCAAGCACAAAATATTGAGTATCGACTCTAATGGGGGGGGCCATCCAATATAAATTGGATTTTAACTCTTAACATCCTATACCACCTCATTCCACCCGGCTAGAAGTCACATTTGTTTTCCTAATCTGCTCCAAATGATAGACTTTGTTTAAATGTAATATTAAACATATTTAAAGTCTTTGATTTAAGGAAATAACAGGTAACTTTAATTGAAAAGGCCATTTTTAGCATTTTTGATAGATCCTTATAGGAATGCTCTGGATTTAGAAAATTCTCAACAGGATGTTAAAGAGTTAATGTGGTTCATGAATTGGACATAGTTACACGTTGCATCACCAGGTGTCACTAGTCGATGTTGAGTGTCTGCATTGTAATATCGCTTTTTTATTGACTGATTTGTTTCCTGTAGATTCATTTTTTTTCTTTCTGATTTGTGGTGAGAGAAATGATAGTTGTTCAAAGCATATACGGCTATGTCTGGTGTGTAAAACGAGATCAAGGGTGTGTGTAACAGGTGATTTGGAGAGATTGAACTCATATCCTACTGATCGAGAGTCGTGGCTTGATTGGACTACCTCGTTGGCGCGCATGTAAAGCACTAGATTGTGTGATTGACCCGGATATTGGATGTTACTGTCATTATTTAAGACCTGTCTTAACACACAGCGCAGTTGTGTTTTGAGTTTTGCTAACGAGGGCAGTGACGTACGACGAGCGAAACAAGTGAGGTGGAATTCAGTGGACTACTATTTTTTTTTTGGTAAAGAACAACGAACATCAGACGAATGCGCTTATTGTGAGAGCAGTTTGCTGAACGAAAAAGATTACTGTTGTTAATTGAACAGATTCCTGTTGAAAAACTTATTATATGATTTTTACCAGCAATTTGAGCAATTTTTATGATGGTTGATAAAAAGTGCAAGTAGTATATTAATTACTATTCAGAAAGAAGGCCGGTTGGTTGGATTTTATGGCATGTCAACCCTTGTTGGGTTATTTTATGCTGAAAACGTTTTGTTTTATTCATTCTCGATGAGTACTCAATTATTTTTAAACACATTTTTTAGAAACTCATTTCTTCAATTTAACCAATAGATAGGACCCTAACAGGTACTACCACTCCGAGACAGAGTGAATCAGCCAGTAATGGTGATGAAGGGGTACAATGAGACCCTCAGCCACTACCTACTAGCACATATGATAAAAAGGGTTGGAGCTTGCCATAAGAGCATAGGGTCGGGACAATCATATAGGTGCTAAGGATTGACGTGACCAGTAATTGATTGGGGGGGGGGTCTCTCTCCAATTGCCTGTCTAGCCTAAGTAAGGGCCAAAGTGTAGTGTTGCATGTCATGGACTGCTCAGCCACCAGGTTTCCTTGCTTCAGCATCATGGGTCACAACCCACAGCCAACAAGTAGCTCCATTGGGAGGGGGTGGTGGTTTACCCCTCTGCAAGGGTGCAGTCTGTGTATTTTCTGCCCCAGGGTGGGTTGATAAAAGGTGCAAGTAGAAGATTGATTACCACTGAGGAAGAAGGAGGATTCTGCAAACCAATTCTAATTTGGAACATGACTGTTTCACTTTGCAGTAATACCCTTGGGAAAGGTATGTATATCTCTTTTTTCCTACCAGATATGAACCCTTGTTAATCAACCTAAGGGAGAAAATATTCCGAATTCCAAACATGAACTTTTAAAAATTTGGAAAATCTGAAACTGATTAATTTTTGTTGAAGCCATATCCGGACCTGACAATATTACAGTGAAATTCAACTTAGTGATCATTGCAGGGGTCACCAAACTACGACCCGCAGGCTGGATCCAACTTGCAAAGGCATTTTATCAGGCCCGCCAATGGTACTTGAATTTGTTTGTTAAAATGTACAGAATGAAAGACGTTTTGATACCCTTTAAATTTAAATCTTAAGCTTAGATGATATTTAAATGGTATCAGAACATCTTGCATTCTGTACATTTTAACAAACAAATTCAAGTACCATTGGCGGGCCTGATAAAATGCCTTTGCAGGTCGGATCCAGCCTGTGGGTCGTAGTTTGGTGACTAAATTTTCATGGACTTGACTACGGAATCAACTCATCGACTGATAAACATTTAAAAGCATTTCTCTTGATTGGATATATATAGAAGGAAACAAACAGAGGGGGAAAATAAATATTTGTTTGTTCTGCTTATGATCAGTCTTTCGATCTCCAGTCTGTTTAAGATTGGTTTGGTTTCTTTGCACAATTATGGGGTTTCAAGTAAATGTTCTTTGTTGCTTCAAAAAGAAGTGAGTCAAACACCTTATTCGCAGGCTACAACACTGTTGTCGTCTACCAGCAGCTGAAGTCGCAACACTCTTACTGCTGTCACCCCACTTCTACTTATACTGCCGTTTCCCCTTATCATCCGGGCACATCAGTCGAACCTTGCCCCCGTGCACAATTCTCGTGCATTCGGATGGACGCGTGTAGGCCCCAACATCCGGGCATCTGAATAGCACTTCACGTCCATCCAGCACCTAAATCTCATTTCTTTGCATTCCGGAGGGCGCGGGTTCGACTCCGGCAGGCAAGACACTCTCACTCTTTTTCCAAATGAGTACGGTGGTACTCGTTCTCAGTCACAATACAGCAATTCCAAACCAAACATTGACAATATTTTAAAAGGCAAACTTTAGTTTCACAAATCTCACTAAACCTTTCTGCTAATGTTGCATTCTTTGATAATGTTTTGAAAATAAATATGTGGTTAAATTTGTTTTTGTGCATCTTATACCAGTCATCTATTATTTAACATAGAATGATAAATTCTGTTTTACATTTTTTTCTCAGAGCTTTCGTTCTGGCTAGCAAGTATTGAACATAATAATAATGTAGCCCGCGTTCATTATTTTTTTCAATTATCTGGCCCAACACGAAAAAAGTCTGATAACCGCTGGTCTTGTGCAATGACAGGATATTATATTTTTTTTACTCAATGAATTACATTCCCCACGATTAAGGGTGATAAAAATTTTTGAAAAAAGTTATTTGGAAAATCTTAAAATGAATCTATTTACCATAAATACATTTTTCTTGCTTGACCATTCTTTTGGCGCTATCTCACATTTTGCATTTTGGAGGTTGAAGATCATTTCTGGATTACCATTCTTGGATCCTGACACTTGGGCTGCAGCGCGCTGGTCTCGGTAGAATGCAATATTGGAGCCAAACAATTTTACATAGGACTGGCTCCATTTTTTACTGAAAAGAGAAAAAACATTTATCATATTTATTATATAATGTAATAAATCATTTAGATTTATGTGAAAGTGTTACATAATTCATAGGCAGCTTATGATTTATGTATGTACCTGTAGTTAGAATATTTTAAATAGGGTCTGTTAGATTTAGAATAACAGGGTCTAATGGAAAGTTACTTGCCAGTTATTGATGGGTGGTAACCTTTGTACTTGACCCCTTAGAAAAGCACGATTGGTGCTGTGAGAATAAATTTTAGTTTAGTTCAGATGCGACCAGACTTTTGAGGAGCGTGGACATTGTTGTCAGCTCTTGGGTCCATCTCACACCGCGGTGGAATCATCATGGACTGGGTTTAGAAATAAAGCTTTATCAAAGAAAACAACCAAGTCTTGTTTGTTAAGTAATTAAAACAAGAAGAAACCAGCCGCTCTGAGTCGGTCTCGATCCGCGGCGGATGATGTGGGCTGGGTTGTGAAATGAAGCTTTTTCAAGAAAACAACTAAGTCTTGTTTGTTAAGTAATTAAAACATGAAGAAACCAGCCAAGAAATCAGCAAGAAGATCAACTCCCAGCAGAAGCCCTGAAAAGAAGTCAACCCAGAGAGTTAGAAGCAGTAAGCAGAATGTAAAAAGTAAAAATCATCTATCATCTCTACCCTTTCATCTATCTCTCTCTCTCTCTCCATTATATACACAAATCCTGGACAAAGCTGTTTGCATTTCACATTGTGCTAATACCCTAGGGAAATGTATGAATTCAACTATTCTCCCTCCAGCTATGGGTAAATAGTAGGGCAGACTGGGCTCTTTAACTTTGGTATGGCAACTGGTTTAGGAGAAGGAAAATTCTGAGTTAAAACGAGTTAAATTCCACTTAAAAATAGTGGCCTTGGTCACTCATGCGGAGGGGTTGAGTAAATACATACTCTGCTTAAAAATGGTTGGTTGTTTTTTTAAACACATTTTTTCAAATTCATTTTTAATCTATTTAACCTATAGATAGTACCCTAACAGGTACTACCACTCAAAGTTAGAGTGAACATGGGAGTAATGGTGATAATGTGTTGCTCCACATTCCCCAGAGCTCCAGAATTTGAACTTCACCATCAGATAGAGTTTAACGTCATAATTAGGACATGAAGACCCTCAACCTCTGCCTTCTAGCACCCATATGATAGAAAGGATTGAAGCTTGCCATAAGGGCAATAGGATCAGGACAATCATATAGGTACTAGGGCTTCACGTGACCAGTCGATTAATCAGAGTGAGTATCTTGCACTGCCCGTGGAGTGTTGCATGTCATGGACTGCTCAGCCACCTGGATTCCATCCTTAAGCATTATGGATCACTACCCACAGAAAAACACATCAATTTTTAAACAAAGAGAAAATTTATTTACCTGACTTTTTTGCCATTTTCCATCACTTTTGTTTTGTTCAAAAATGTTGCTTTATCCTGAAAAATAAAAATGAAAGTTGTAAATAAAATCAGTATATCATGAAGGAAGATTAAGGTGGTGGTTCCTGTTGAATGCAGGCATGTTTGTAGGTGATAATTAGCTAACAAAATTTACTTCTGCTTCTACCAAAGACACCGTAACACTTGTGAAGATCTTAAACAAGAATAAGTTCGTCGTCTTTTGCCCCCTCGCCACTGTTCTTTTATACTCGGTCTGGCCGAGACGTCACAACTCTCGTCTCGCCAGCTATGAGACTTGCCACTATAAATTGGCGCCTCAAGGACAACGGTACAGCCAGGCTCTGAAGAGGGTGGTTCATGTTGAATGCAGAAATGTTTGTGGGTAATAATGCCTATGTAGAACAGGCAGGCACTAAAGATTAAGGAAGTGGTTCATGTTGAATGCAGAAATGTTTGTGGGTGATAAGGCCTATGCAGAACAGGCAGGCACTAAAGATTAAGGAGGTGGTTTATGTTTATTGCAGGCAGGTTCATGGCTGATAAAGCCTATGCGAGACAGGCAGGCATGGTCACAGTGACTGCAGCTGAAGGTCTGGTCAGTGGTCTGATGGAATTGTATTGTAGTTCTTCTTCCTATACCTTTTGTCCTTCAATACACTGAATATTCATTCCTAGTATTCAGATGTTTCTGAATTTGACACAAGGCCATTAGGATGGATGATCAATTGATCTTAATGGCATGTCAATCTGTCTAGGGTTATCTTATGCCTAGGGGTTTGGTTTGTTTGTTTTGGCATATCAACCTCAGTGGGTCATTTAATGCCGACAAAATTTAAAAATAAATTCATTTTTAATAGATACTCAATTCTTTTTTATAAACATATTTTTCTATTTAACCCATAGACGGGACCCTAACAGGTACTACCACTCCCTAGAGGTTAGGGAATTTCATTCATTGTATGTTTGTGTATTTGTTTTGTAAAGGATTTTTTGGGGGGATACTGTCCTATTGAATATGAGTAATTTTTAAACAAATCTATTTGACCCATAGGTGGGACCCTAACAGATACTACCACTCCGGGTTAGAGTGGACCTGGGTATAATGAGAATGAAAGAAGGTTATATCCTATAACTCCAACCTAAAAAAGGGGAACCACTCTGAATGAATTTATAGATATTTATTTATTCATTGATCTACTAGGAAAAAAGAAATGGGGTTAGGGTTAGGTTATTGGGAAAATAATGGGTAGTAGATAAAACTCATTCAGAGTGGTTCTCCATTTTTAAGGTTTAAGGAGTTATAGGAAATAACCATGAAAGAATGACTACAGAGTTCCAGATGACCAAGAGGTAGTGGAAGGTGTTTATCTCTCTCTCTCTATATATATATATATATATATATATATATATATATATATATATATATATATTTACCCCTCTGCATGAGCAGGATGTGACACAAGGTCAATTTCTTAAGCGGAGTTTAACAGGTTTGAATTCAGAGTTTTCCTTCTCCTAGACCGGTTTCCTAACTAACGTTAAAGAGCCCAGTCTGCCCTACTATTTGATTTGATTTGATCTTGTTTTATGGCATATCAACCTCAATGGGTCATTTAATGCTGACTAAGTTTTTGAAATGAATTGGTGATAATGTTTAATTTTCTAAAGGTTTTTTTTTTTTTTTTGACATATTTTTTGTGAATGAAACTTTTAGATGATTTTTTTTAACATATATTTGCCCTACTATTTATCCATAGCTGAAGGGAGAGTAGGATTCATACCTTTCCCAAGGGTATTAGCACTAAGTGTATATATATATATATATATATATATATATATATATATATATGTCAAATTCACACTGTCGGATTAATTTCCTTTTATTTCATATATATATATATATATGTGTGTGTGTGAAGAGATGGAAGTGAATCCGACGGTATGTAGTATATTAAGAAAATTGAAAAAACACAGGTTTAAATCTGGAAGTGTTTATCAATCAACAGATTAATAAACAAAGACTATCGCTTGCTTTTCTCGTTATTCTGCGATAAAACATTTTTTTATCACCTTCCTTATACCAACAAATGCTCTGAAGATGATCTAACTAATAGATCGAAACACTGCAGCGTCGACCAATAAACTTACCACTTAACTTATTTAAACCTGTGTTTTTTTCAATTTTTCTTAATATACTACATATACATACATATATATATATATATATATA
>CM042180.1:14232780-14262780 GCA_023376005.1 Doryteuthis pealeii
CACTGTATTTCATAAGTAATTATAAAGAAATACTATTTCTGTTTATCTAATATTTTTTCTTTGTTCAGGGTTAAGGATGTACATGTTTGTGGTCAATAGTCTCTCTCTCTCTTTCTATATATATATATATATATATATATATATATATATATATATATATATATATAGAGAGAGAGAGAGAGAGATAGGGAGAGATAGAGATAATAGCCTCTCTCTCTCTCTCTCTCTGGAGAGACAATTGTCTCGCTCTCTCTTTCTCTCGGGAGAGGCTATTGTCTCGCTCTCTCTCTCCGATATATATATATATATATATATATATATATATATATACACACTTAGTGTGTGTATATGTACATGTGTGTTTAAGAGTGGGAATGTGTGTGTGTGTGTATATATATATATATATATATATATTAATAATGTAGATTTGCAACATTAGACAGTCCTCATTGTTTTTTAAAACAAGTTTTAATAGATACATCCCCGTTATCATATATTTATATATAGTTTGTTTTATTTATTAATAGATATTCAAAGTTAATAGAACTTAGTTTCGATTTAAAATTGTTTTATTTTTTTTTTACTCCTTTAATAAATTTGATTTCATGATTTATGGTTCAAACTCTCCGACATTTAATTTTTAACTTCCACCTCCTAAAAGCAATATCTTTCAAAAATATATTTTTACATCGCCTGGAGGGTGTTTTTTTAATTTTTCTAGCAGTGTGTGTTATATATATAACACACACTGATATAAAAAGCACAGACAGACACAAATTAATATATATATATATATATATATATATATATATATATACATAAGTCTCATCTGCTTTGGTATGTATGTGTTGAATTATAACTCAGAAAAGAGATGTTACTGAGCATCAAAATCATGCATACACTTTAATATGTTTATATTCAACATCAATCACTATGACTACCCATTATATCACAGGGCTCTATATTAGTTTTTGAAAATATAAAATCTTTTAAAGTTATTAGCGAGAGGCTCTATTTACTAAGTAGATTTAATGGACCCTTACTTTGTATTTACCAGGTTAGCTAAACTGAATCTTTATCTGTTGATTTAACCATATAAAGTAGACTTCTAGTTGAAAAAATACTAAGCTTACCTTGACAGCATTTAGAATTGAGGGAGTTGGTGATTGATGTCTTTCTGGTGTAAAACTTCCAGGTTTCTGAAATCATCAATAAAAATTCCAGGTAAAATAAATAAATGAGGAAAAAAAACAGAAAAAAAAGAAGAAAAAAACATTAAAATAAATTAAACCCAAAAAAGGAAAAATAAAGTAGCAAATCAAATACAATAAAGTAAAGTAGCACATCATTAAATTGATACAATAGATTAGAACGCCCCCCCCAAAATCTTACACAAAGAAAACCAACCTTCCCAGCATGCATCACAACTAGATTTATCTATTTTTTTTTATTGATTTATACCTTAATTATATTTCTTATTTAACTTTTCTTATGGAAAATGAGGGGTAAAATGTTTTTTTTTTATTACTCTCTCTCTCAGATAAAAGTAATGTCTGGATTTTATTGAACTTCGGTCTTTGTTAGACTTTTTTTCCTTCATAAAAGGAAATGCTTTCAGTCCTTGTACATACAGAATCTTTCTTTCTTATATATATATATATATATATATATATATATATATATATATATATAAAAAGTGTATTTTGGCAACATTTTTTCTTTTAAACATGTTGTGTTAAACTGTACAGACAATTCTTGTCGGACAAGTTTTTGTTCAATCCTTTCTAATTTTCTGACCATCTTTTTGGTGTCAGGGTGGAACTGGTGTAAGCAGTCCACCAAAAGTTTCATTACGAGCACTTTCGGCAATACAATTTGCCATCATCAGGTAGGAAACTGATGGTATGTTCCGTGTCTCGTTTTTAAGGAGAACGAGTAGTAGCATAGGAATTGGAAGTGGGAGGTAATAACAATTGGTAGGGGGAGGTTGTAAGAATTGGTAGTAGTCGAATGAACGATGCAGTAGTGATTTTTTTTGGGGGGGGGCACTTAATAGTTGGAGTGTGTTACGAACAATTTTGATATTTTAATATACACTTTTTATATAATTATACACTTTTTTAAATATTTTACATCAGGCTCTTTTGAGTCTTTTTATAAACTTTAATGCTTCTGATTTTTTTTAAAAATTGAAAATAAAATTCATTTTATTTTAAATAAAATTCATTTTATTTTTAATACAGACAGCGCATTTTTTGAAATATTCCAACTTTTGACTAGCAGCGTTCTGTTTGCGCATTTTTTCTTCTAACGGTCATTTCATCCCGTCTTATTTTTATTTTTGTTGAAGACCGATCCACATGCGGTCGATACAGATATTCCTAGGGACCTCACATCAGGGGCCGATGTTGCTTTTTAAAACCGTTGAGAGGAAGGCCCCGAAACGGTTTGCACATTCTCTCCTGATGATCCCATGCTTTTGTAAACATCTTTTGTCTTTTCAATATATCAAATTCATATATATATATATACACACACACACACACACATCCGAGGAGTGAAGGATTTGAATAAATCCAACAAAATGTGGTTGAGAATAGAGGAAAACAACAAAGACAGTTGAATTCAGTTGATATTTTGCCTCATTCTATGAAGCTTTTTCGAAAAACTTTATTGACATAAGTACTTGTACATTCTGCTTTTATAGTGAAAAGGTAAATGGATGAAGGGGTGAGAGAAAGTCGGGTGGAGTAGATGTGTAGGGCATGGTGCTTTTATTTTTATGGGGTCAGTCGTGATGCTAGGTAGCCACTTCTAGTATTTGATAAATATATTAAAAAGATTTTTTGATTGATTTTAACAGCATGTTAAATCCTTCTGAATCTATTTTATGCCTTATTTTACGCACTTTCCCGATCCCACAGTGCAAGTTTTAATGCTTCATCTTCAGGAAAAAAAATTTGTGAAAATAGATCATTAATTAGGACTGAGCCTATTCTAGTAGTGACCAAGGCCTCTTTAGCCCTGTGAAATAGATCATTAATTAGGACTGAGCCTATTCTAGTAGTGACCAAGGCCTCTTTAGCCCAGTGAAATAGATCACTAATTAGGACTGAGCCTATTCTAGTAGTGACCAAGGGCTCTTTAGCCCAGTGAAATAGATCACTAATTAGGACTGAGCCTATTCTAGTAGTGACCAAGGGCTCTTTAGCCCAGTGAAATAGATCATTAATTAGGACTGAGCCTTTTCAACAAGATATAACAGAACATAACCAAATATCTCCATAGAACCACTACTTTAACTCTTAACATCCTATTGAGAATTTTCCAAGTCCAGATCCTCATTCCTATAAGGATTTATCAAAAAATGTCTAAAAATAGGTTTGTATTCAGAGTTTTCATTCTCCTATACTGGTTGCCTAATCAAGGGTTAGGAGCCCAATGAAATAGATCACTAATTAGGACTGAGCCTATTCTAGTAGTGACCACCCCGCAGAGATTTAAGAGGTTTGAATTCAGAGTTTTCCTTCTCCTATACTGGTTGCCTAACCAAGGTTAAAGAGACCAGTGAAATAGATCACTAATTAGGACTGAGCCTATTCTAGTAGTGACCACCCCGCAGAGATTTAAGAGGTTTGAATTCAGAGTTTTCCTTCTCCTATACTGGTTGCCTAACCAAGGTTAAAGAGACCAGTGAAATAGATCACTAATTAGGACTGAACCTATTCTAGTAGTGACCAATCCAAGCAGATTTAACTGGTTTAAATTCAGAGTTTTCCTTCTCCTATACTGGTTGCCTAACCAAGGTTAAAGAGACCAGTGAAATAGATCACTAATTAGGACTGAGCCTATTCTAGTAGTGACCACCCCAAGCAGAGTTTAACAGGTTTGAACTGGTTGCCTAACTAAGATTTAAAAGTCCAGTCTGTCCCACTATTTACCCATAGCTGGAGGGAGAATAGTTGGATTCATACATTCATCTTTCCCAAGAGTAATAGCGTTATGTGAACTGTAGCTTCGTCCAGGATTTGAATTCGGGTCGACAAGACCATTTCCTATGACTCTAACCATTTGACCACGCAACTCATCATGCACAATATCCTGATAAACAGAGACAACGTTCTCTGATCTCATTTACTTTTAGGAAGTATATTCATACAAGTATTTGTTTGTCATGTGTTCTGGCCATTTCATTTCAAATGGTCATACATACCATCCTTATCTAGACAACCATCAAGTCTCTTTTCTGTCCGTTTCATGAGAGTCCATGTTTTTGTGTCACACAAGAGAACCAATTCAACAATACCTAAGAACAATATTATCTTTGTTCCTTATGACACTCTCTTTCAGATGTTTACAGTTAGTGATACACTCCCCATGACTCAAAATACGTCTATCTATGACTTGTTTTTAATAAAATCTTTTTTTTTTTTTATCACTTCAAGGTAAAAATAAAAATACTGAATTCTTTTTTTAATCTTTTTTTATATTATTTAACTTAATTTATTTTTTATTTTATTTCTATTTTTATTTTTAATTTATTTATTCAACAACAAATTTTTTAAATTTCAAACTTATCTCTCTCATTTTATTTTTTTAAAACTTCCAATTCAACAACAATTTAAAAAAATTTAAAACTTATCTTTCACATTTAAAAAAAAACAAACTTTCAATTCAACAACAATTTTTTTAGATTTTAAACTTATTTCTCTCATTTCATTTTATTTTAACTTCCACTTTAACAATCTTTAAAAATTCTAAACTTATCTCTCGCATATTAATTTTTTTTAAAACTTCCACTTCAACAACAATTTAAAAAAATTCTAAACTTATCTCTCTCATTTTATATTTTTTAAACTTTCAAATCAACAACAATTTAAAAATTTTTTAAACTTATCTCTCATTTTATTTTTTTTAAACTTTCAAATCAAAAACAATTTTTTTAATTTTTAAACTTTCAAATAAACAACAATTTAAAAAAATTCTAAACCTATCTCTCTCATTTTATTTTTTTAAAACTATCAAATCAACAACAATTTTTAAAATTTTAAAACTTATCTCTCTCATTTTATTTTTTTTAAACTTCCAATACAACAACAATTTTTTAAAATTCTAAACTTAACTCACTCTTTTTATTTTTTTTAAAAACTTCCAATTCAATAACAAGTTTTTAAAAAAATTTTGAACTTATCTCTCCCATTTTATCTGAGTACCATTTAGTACAGCCTATCCCAACAATACAAGATTGCCTGTGTTGTGAACGGAGGTGTCGGCCAGCACAAACTGCGCAATTCTTATGAGACGGATGATTAGCCAACCGCTATAAAACTGAGTAGTACAGTGATTCAATCCCAAATCGTTCTTGTTATCACCCCTATCATCTACACTTATGGTAAGTAAACACCCGGATATTTACAGCCAGTTACCCCCACCATTCCTTCTTAGGTACACTTAACATAATGGTTAATATCAAAGGAAGAGGTGTTTGAGTTTTGTTTAATGGCATATCAACCTCTGTGGGTCATTTAATACCAAAAAAGGTTATTTTGGATTTCAGTCTTTAACTATTAACATCCTATACCACCTCATTCCACCCGGCTGGAAGTCACATTCATTTTCCTAATCTGTCCCAAATGATAGCCTTTGTTTAAATGTATTATTAAACATATTTAGAAGTCTTTGATTTACGGGAAATAATAAGTAACTTTAAATGAAAAAGATATTTTTAGACATTTTTTGATAAATCCTTATAGGAATGAGGATCTGGACTTGGAAAATTCTCAATAGGATGTTAAGAGTTAAAGTAGTGGTTCTATGGAGATATTTGGTTATGTTCTGTTATATCTTGTTGAAAAGGTTGATTTTTTTTTATAAAATTTAAAATGTTTTCAGGGTTTGTATTCTTAAAGATGTCCCTCAGGTTTCTTGCTTGATAGTAATTGGCGCGGATATGTTTAAATATGTTTGGTTGTAAGTTGTACTTTGCATGTTGGGCACACTGGGGCATCCTCCCCTTTTAACAGGTACGAATGGGTTAATGTGGGTGTGCCCAATACGCAATCTGGTGAGTATCACATCTTCTCTTCTAATACTTTAAGAGGAATTGGCGACCAGAGTTCAAATCTTGGCCAAGGTTGTTTGCACAAAAAAACTAAAATAATTTATTCCTATTAAAAGTTTAAACTTTCTTGTATATAAATCAGTGACACACACAATTATATACTACTACTACTTGCTGTCCATCGTATCCAATGATGACACCATGCGAATCATTTTCCTCCAATTTAATCGGTCTCTGGTTGCGTCTTGCCAACTGCCTATGGGGATATTCAAGTCCTTCAGGTTTCTTTGGATGTTGTCTTTGTACCTGAGCTTTGGTCTACCGATTCTACGTGATCCCTCTCTCAGTTGAGAGTAGAGAATCTGTTTTGGTAGTCTGTCATCTCCAAGTCTGTTTAAGTGGCCAGCCCATCTCAGGTTGCGTTTGACAAGTATTTCATGCGTGCCAGGGAGTCCAGTTCTTTTCAGGATGGTCCTGTTTGAAACATGTTGCCACCACTTGACATTTAATATACTGCACAAGTGATGCATGTAGTAGACATGTAGTCTGTGGGCATCCACTTTGTATACCGTCCAGGCTTCCGCACCGTGCAGGAGGGTTGAGAGAACTATGGCATGGTATACTGCACATTTAGTTTTAAATGAGATGTCTCTGTTGAACCAGACTCGCCTCTTCAGCCGACCAAATACTTTGGAAGCATTTGAAATTCGGAGATCAAGCTCTGTATTGAGTCTATTGTTGATGGCAACTGTGGAGCCCAGGTACTTGAAGGTATTTACCTGAGCTAGAATCTGACTTTCTATCCATTATGTCTTTTTCAGTGTCATGTGATGTCGGAGGGGGCTGATACATAACTTCAGTCATATTGAGGTTTATTTTTATCCCAAATGCCTTTGCAGAGTCTGCGAATCGTGCGATTATGTCTTGAGCGCGTCTCTCTCTCTCTCTCTATATATATATATATATAGTTTTTTTTTAGTATTGGAGAATTGAAACTAAAGTGCTCTATTACAGGTGTAAGAGCTGTATTGATTTGTTATAGAGTACAATACATTTAAGGTACAATTGTTAACATTGTTTTAAAATCAGTGTATATATATTCTTTTTGTTGTATATTCTTGTGGCAGAGATTGAACCTTGCAACCTCCTGATCATGAGTGGTTCGTAGGCAGACTACTGTCACCCCTGTTGAATATGCAAATTCTGCACGGGTCGGACAGCGTGTGATTAGCCCGGATGTAAGATCGTGGGGAGGGAATTTACTTACTATTTAAGTCCTACCTTCACACACAATGTGAGGTTGTGTTTTGATCTTCTTAAAGTGAAGTGAGATGTATGTTTGAGCGAGTGAACTTTTTTTAATTTTTGAAAGACATTGCCTGAGAGGGTGGGAGTTAAAAATTCAATGTCAGAGGGTTTGTATCATAAGTAAGACAAATCCTCATATTTATTAAAGAAGTAAAAAAAAAAAAAAAAAAAAAAAAAAAAAAAATAAAACTGACCCCCGTCCCTCTTAAATAAAATGTTGCGTGCATGTAATAATCAAACAATTATTTTGAATATTTTCCACGTCAATTTTACACAAAATGGTAGGTATTTATTTATTTGTAAACTTGCTTACTCAAATTTTGGGTCTATATAGCATAAGAATATTGTGACGTAATCTGTGACGAGCTATGACGTAGTTTTTGCTACAGACAGAAAAACAGACAATCTCCATTATTAATAGATACTCATCTGACTTAGAAATAGGGAAGAGTTGATTTTTTTTCTCTCTTCAGTAAAATTATCTTTTCCATAAAAATAAATTGAAGTTTGTATATAATATTATCATCAATGTGATTAACAAACTCTCCTGCTGTGATGCACAATTACAGAATAATTAAAAGAAAAAAATGAATATTTGAAAAATCAATGTATTCAATATGACTATGATCTGCGTATTGAAGAAAAAAAAATGAATATTTTCATAACCCAGGAATCAGTTTTATTAAAACTATTTTCTTAATAATTTATGATAAACTAGCAGCGGCTATCCAGGAATCAGTTTTATTAAAACTATTTTCTTAATAATTTATGATAAACTAGCAGCAAGTTAACCGGCGTCGCCTGGGTAGAGGGGGATTTTTTAAAGTTATTCCCGCAGATCCATTATTACTTAATCATGATTTGAATCCTCGTGGGATGCCCCATTTAAATCCCTATGTAAAAAAATACTCTGAAAAGAAATGTTAATGCCTACTATCTAAAATATATTTTTAAAATCCATGCTGTTATCATTTAAATTTTATTTTTTTAATTATCTTCACCAATATAAATCAAATCTCTATTATTTTTGCTCAAAAACCAAGCCCTGGTGATATTTAATGTGTATTTACTTCCGCTGTCGTTTATCGCAACAGGAAAAAATTTATACACACACACACACACACACACACACAACCACATACCTAAAAAATGCACAATGTTTCCTTTCGATACACACACTCACAGCGTCCCATACTCACGCCATAAAATAGAATATTTGATGTCATATTTCAAAACCGTCTCCTTTTTCAAACTTCAAAAATTTTTTAAACAGACTGAATGACAAGGATTACCACTCGCTTTTCTCGTTATTCTGTGATAAATAATTTCTTATCTTATGCCCTGAAGATGATCTAATTAATAGATCGAAACACTGCAGCGTTGGCCAATAAACTCACCACTTAATCCATTTAAACCTGTGTTTTTTCATTTTTCTTGATATACTACATACCGTCGGATTCACTTCCTTTCTTCACATTTAATGTGTATATATATTTACTTTGTCGTTAATTGTTTTATTTTCGAAGTTTCCTCTGGACATACATATACACACAACTGCCCTTTATATATGTATAGATTATTTCAGTTTTATTAAATGCATATCATCATGTCATTTTTTTCTATTAACTTTTAACTTAACTGATCAAGTCATTTTAGAATTTAATAAAGATATACAGCTCATTCAACTGTGTCGTATGGAAATCTAATAGATTGCAATGGAGCTATCAGAAGAATAATTGATTTGAATAATTTTATTTTGTTATAGTTTAAAAGAACTACAATGGTTAAATTACAAAAATACTAATAGTACCATGTACTCGCTTGGTTACCTCATTTTAAGAATGACCCCCCACCACCACCACCACCACTTTAGAGATACCAGGTGATTTTTATAATATTACAATTTTTCCTTTTGCATATGTACCCCCGCCCCAGGTCTATGCTAAATCCTTTCCTCTCTATTGTCAAAAAGAATCTAAGACAGTTGAATTCACTTCAAATGTCTAGATATAAATAATCCTTTAATTTTTTATGGGAATTATACAAGATATAATATATTCATTTTTTTTTTTAAGAGAGGATGAATTAACAGCGAAAAAAAAAATTGATACAGTCGCAATTTTGACAGCCGAGAAAAAGAAGAAAAAGAAATAAGTCAGAAGAAATAAGTCAGAACAATGAAGGAATATAAAAAGTGCTCAATACATATGTAGAGCTTGTTTAGAAAAAATGATTTAAAAGAAGAATATATCTACCTATGATCTTCCAGATAATTCTGATTAAAACAAGGAGATGTAAACAAAACACATTAGAGAAGAACGCAGCACACATTTTGATTTTTAATTGTTGAAACGCCATTTATGTTTATGCTTACACTCATTCAAAATCTTAGATCTTAGATCTAATAATTATTTGGAATTAGTATAAGATGCAATTGCTAGTTTCTCCTCCATACAGAGAAGGCAGAATTTATCATCCGATTTATAATTACATGTTCTTTTAATAATCTTCCACTTTATAATCGGGTCTAAGCTATATTTATTTTAGTATCCCAGACATATTTGGAAAAGCCTGCACTAAACAGTTTTTCATATAAGCAAAACTAGTTGTGTGATTGTTAAATCTTATCTGAAGGTAACTTGAGTGTGTGTGTATATATATATATATGAGAGAGAGAATGAACATAGATAGATGAAAAGGCTAAGATATACATTAGAGAGAATGAACAGACTAGGATAGATAGATGAATAGGCTATATATATATATATATATATATATATATATATATAGAGACTTGATAAGTCTAAACATGTGTCTGTGGATGACCCTATATATGCTCCCCATCCCCTAGGGTTGAGCACTCTGGGGGGGGATCTCGCTGATGGCCGTCAACTCAAGCGTAAACGCAACGCTCTTCTAAGGAATGGAGCGCTCTGTGACAGCCTTTACACACAAAGCGATGTGTGTATTAAAACAGTTAAAATCCCCTTCCCATTCTGTAAGTGAAGACAGCCTAATGGTTAAAATGTCGGACTGACACTCAACCGATCGGATTTCAATTCTGGCTGTAGGTAGCTTTCAAAATGTTCTAGCCACACTGAAGAGACTTGATAAGTCGAAACACGTGTCTGTGGATGACTCTATATATATATATATATATATATATATATATATATATATATATAATTTTTAAAGAAAGAAAAAACTGTATTTAATCTAATTTATTGATTATTATACATTGAGCTCCCTTTAGGGATTTATAAAAATCCTTGTATGAATATATGTTTGCACCCACAGGAGCATACAGTATGGTTATACAGTGAGATTTTAAGGATCCCAGGTGTGATCATCCCTTACTACTAGTCATTTGGATACCTTACACACACACACACACATTTTATATATATATATATATATATATATATATATATATATATATATATATATATATAATGAATAGAGAATGAAGAGAAAAGTATTGCCATATAAAGGTGCTCAATGCTAAGATAGCAGAGCAGCTTTGCAATCAATAATATATTATATTATGGATATTATTATCTTGTTACTATTAGTTTCATGCTTACGCAATCCTCAGACAAGAGTCAAATGGTTGAGATTTTTTAAAAACAGTAGTTTTTTTAGCGTTTATATAAACGTGAAGCATGTTCACGCGATGGAATGCTATAACACTAAATTTTTGTTTAATTTATTTTTTTAATACAACTTTAGCGCTATAACATTCCATAGCGTGAACAGGATGTGACACAAGGTCAATTTCTTAAGCAGAGTTTAAAAGTTTTGAATTCAGAGTTATCTTTCTCCTAGATAGGTTGCCTAACCAAAGTTAAAGACCCCAGTCTACCCTACTATTTACCCATAGCTGGAGGGAGAATAGTTAGATTCATACCAGGGGTATTAGCATTATGTGAAATGCCAAGAGTCTTATCCAGGATTTGAACAAGTCTATTTCCTACGATGATAACCATTGCACAATTAGTTCCTCCAAGTTTGGTTTGGTTTATGGCATATCAACCTCAGTGGGTCATTTAATGCCGGCAAAGTTTTAAAATAAATTCATTCTTAATGGATTCTCTTTTTTTTTAAAAAATAAACTCATGTTTTTCTATTTAACCCATGGGAACCTAACAGGTACTACCACTCCGGGTCAGAGTGGACCAGAGAGCAATGGTGATGAAAGGGTGCTCCACATTCTCTCTGGAACCTCACCATCAGATAGAGTTTAACGTCATTCCCAGGACATTAAGACCCTCAGCCACTGCTTTCTAGCACCCATATGATAAAAGGGGTTGGGGCTTGCTATAAGGGAAATAGGGTCGGAGCAATCATATAGGTGCTAGGGTTTGACGTGACCAGCCCGTTTAGCCTAAGTAAGAGCCAAAGTGGAGTGTTGCATGTCATAGACTGCTATGATAAAATTAATTAAAAAGAAAAGAAAAACTCACTTCTATGGTTATTGAAGACATCTGAGGTAATGTCTTTGATCTTTGCGGAAATGGTTTGGAACTGCTCTGGGGTTGTAATGTCATAGATTTGACCATGGTACTTCCTGATCGGTCCGTTTCCAAATCTGTGACGTCTTCCAACTGGAAATAAGTAAAAGACAAATCAGAAATAATGACCCATTTACAGGAATTGTCATTACTCTATGTTAAAAAAAAAGGGAAAAAAATTCAAGCAAGATTAATGATCTTGTTACATAATGAATAGGCATAGCCTATCATTTTTGTAAGGAAGGGTAGTATAGATTTTAAAATACTGTGGAAAATTACAGTGGATTTAAATTGACAGATCTTGAATCCAAGTTCATCTAGAACAGAGCTCACATTGGCTTAGAGAGTTATGTGACCAGGTGACTCTGAGAAAGTAGAATTTATTTAGTTAGAGTTGAGCCCAGGTGGCTCTTCTAGGCAGACATACTTTTCAGTTTGCTGCAGCTTCTCACTGCATGTGTGCAGCAAAGTGTATGGGAAATCAGGGTAATAATAAAAGTGTATACACAAGAAATGGTCTCTGTTTCATGATTAAAGAACAGAAAATGGAACCCAGGACCAGAGGGATACCTGGCTTGATACAAGGAAGAAGGAACCCTGATACAACCTGAAAGAAGAAAAGAACTACACAACAATCTGAGAATGGTCAGAAAACATGCCATTTGAAACAGTCCAAAACAACAGAAGGAAAGAAATTAGTCTGAATAATTCATAGAAGAACAATCCTTGGTTTGGTTCAGTTTGTTTTATGGCATATCAACCTCAGTGGATCATTTAATGCCGATAAAGTTTCGAAATAAATTAATTCTTAATGGATACACAATTTTTTTTATAAATACATTTTTTTATTTAACCCATAGATGGGACCCTAACAGGTACTACCACTCTGGGTCACAGTAGACCATGCAATATGTATGAGTAGCACAGGGATCTGTGCGGTAAAGTAAGGAGCTGATGGTAGGTGTGGCTCTCCACCTCAGACGCCAAAACAATCTCCTTGATCTAGCGCTATTGAAAAGGGGATAGACTCCCTCGCTGACTGGCTGATACCGACTTTAGGCCGCCCCGACAAGAGAAAAAGAGAGAGAGAGAGAGATATGATTTCAAATATTCCTATCTAATACTAATAATTTGCACACATTATATGATTTCAAATATTCCTATCTAATACTAATAATTTGCACACATTATATAGTTTCAAATATTCCTATCTAATGCTAATAATTTGCACACATTATATGATTTCAAATATTCCTATCTAATGCTAATAATTTGCACACATTATATGGTTTCAAATATTCCTATCTAATGCTAATAATTTGCACACATTATATGGTTTCTAATATTCCTAATACTAATAATTTGCACACATTATATGGTTTCTAATATTCCTAATACTAATAATTTGCACACATTATATGGTTTCCAATATTCCTAATACTAATAATTTGCACACATTATATGGTTTCTAATATTCCTATCTAATACTAATAATTTACACACATGATATGATTTCAAATATTCCTATTTACCATTAATAATCTATACATATGTTTTCTAGTAACTATTACTATTTAATAATAATTTTTTGTATGTAATTATATGGTTTCAAATTCTTATCTAATAGTAATAGTTTTCAAGTGGACCTATTTAACTAATAGATTGAACCCTAAAAGGTACTACCACTTGGGGTCAGAGTGGACCTGGGAGTAATCAACTCTCAAATAACCATCAAATTGAAAGCATACAATCAGATAGTCATTCATTACTTTAGTAGCGATTGTCTGCCCCTGCTGCGATAGACGGGTCCAAAAGGGTTATCTTCCCTTGCTGACAGGTTTTCACCAATAGGTGGCTGCGTACCTTATTTATTCCTTGTTTAAATGCTGCCAAAGGCGGCCATTAAATACAACCATTGATATCAACCAGAGGAAGAGACTAAGGAAATCAACCCAAAAGAAGATGGCCAGTTCCTCATAACTCAGCTAAGAATCCTCCTCCCCATTAATAATCTATACATATGTTTTCTAGTAACTATTACTATTTAATAATAACAGGTACTACCACTCCGGGTCAGAGTTGACCTGGGAGTAATTAACTCTCAAATAACAATCGAATTGAAGACATACAATCAAATTAGTATTATCTGCATTATTCGGACTATTGTCCCCATCTTAATTGTTATTTGTACAACGTTTCGGTTGATATGCCCTCCGGCCTTCTTCAGGTATTTCTTGTCGGACTCGGGAACCTTCTCGGACTCGGGAACCTTCTTTTCGAACTTGTGAACTTTCTTGTCGTAATCGGGAGCCATCACGAAACTTTGAACCTAACCCTTTATTTATTCCACAGTTCAATGTTCCGTGATGGCTCCCGATTACAACAAGAAAGTTGCCGAGTTCGAAAAGAAGGTTCCCGAGTCCGACAAGAAATACCTGAAGAAGGCCGGAGGGCATATCGGCCGAAACATTGTACAAATAACAATGAAGATGGGGACAATAGTCCGAATAACGCAGATAATACTAATCTTCAAGCCTCATCTAAAACATTATTCAGAGAAATAATATACAATCAAATATTTATTTCTTACTTAAATGTTGCCAAAGGCAGCCATTAAGCACAATATTAAGTGGTATCTTTCTTTTTATATATTTATTGATATAATAATTAACTGCAAATAAATAAGAAATATTATTTTGATTTTTTAGACTGTTGTCTTCATCTGGTATTGTTCCTAATAACATTGGTGAAATTCAAAATATTGTCAATATTGATAACATGGATTGGCAGTTTTTGGTAAGATATTCTTAATGTGAATAATTTTCCACTGTTTAGTCACGTGTTTTTTGTCAGTGTTTATAATAACGTCATTAATCTTGGTAGTGTTCTTTGTATTTTCACAGCAACGATGCAACTTTCTGAATTCTAATGGACTTTTCAAAAATAGCTGCTGCGTATATTGAATTCTTGGCAGTTGTTTACTAATGTTTTTTGCAGTTTGTTTGGCCAAACTTTGTTGATGATTTTGGCAGCTTCGCTCAAGACGGATTGAAAAACTCATTTCTAGCAACAAAAAGAAATTACGGCAACAACAACTCCTACACATACTACGTCTTACGGTTTGGTTTGGTTTGTTTTATGGCATATCAACATTTAATGCTGACAAAGTTCTTAAATAAATTCATTCTTAAGATGGATTGAAAAACTCATTTCTAGCAACAAAAAAAAAGAAATTACAGAAAAAAACAACACCTACATATACTACGTCTTGGAAGCGTGTGGTGTAATGGTTAGAGTCATGGGAAATGGACTTGTCGCCCCGAGTTCAAATCCACACTCATGCATACACCCAAATATCACCAGATTTTGCCATCTTTCCACATATCTAAGTTCTTGCAGAATTAATGGCTAGTATAAGATAAAGTGAAAACTCTTCTAAGCCATAGCCATATCAGTACTACAGTATGGCTGCACCACTTGGACTCCAACGAAGCACTTAGAGAAAAACCAAAATGGGAGCTACACAAGTTTGGTTTGGTTTGGTTTGTTTTTATGGCATATCAACATTGATGGGTCATTTAATGCTGGCAAAGTTTTGAAATAAATTCGTTCTTAATAGATATTCAATTTTTTCTTTTATAAACACATTTTTCTATTTAACCCATAGATGGGATCCTAACAGGTACTACCACACTGGGTCAGAATGGATCTGGGAGCAATGGTGATGAAGGGATGCTCTACATTCCCCAAACCTCCAAAGCTGGAACCTCACCATCAGATAGAGTTTAATGTCATTCCCAGGACATGTAGACCCGCAGCCACCGCCTTCTAGCACCCATATGATAAAAAGGGTTGGGGCTTACCATAAGGGCAATAGGGTTGGGAAAATCATATAGTTGCTAGGGCTTGACGTGACCAGCCGATTGATCGGAGGGGGCCTCTCCGACCGCCCGTCTAGCCCAAGATAGGGCCAAAGTGGAGTATTGCAAGTCATGAACTGCTCATCCACCTGGGTTCTATCCTTAAGTATCGCGGGTCGCCACTCACGGCCAACAGATGGCCCCATTGGGGAGTCTTAACCCTCTGCAGAGGTGCAGTCGATGCATTCTAACGCCCCAGCCGACAGGGCGAAAGCTGTATCAGTTTAGAAAATTCTTAACACCACAAGCTCTATTGTATCTCTATAAAATACAAGGTTGAGTCAAAAGTTTTGTAATATATTAGTAAAGCGAAGATTCAGCAAGCTTGAGAGATGATAATGGCGAACTGATGAGTTATCAATGAAGTAGCTTGTTCTCATAGCTGGGAAATTTGGCTCAGGACCACTCTCGATGGTGTCAGGTTCTCCATAGAGAACTATTCATATCTGAAGCCACCCTGGCGCAACAACATGAAGCCAAGAGGTCCAGAAGAAAGCAGTGGCAACAAAGCACTGGCACATCAACATCTTCAGGGACAGCCTTCATATGCGACATCAGTGGTCGAGAATGTTTTTCGAACACTGGACTTCACAGTCACAGGAGGTGCTCTAACTTCAGGGGCACAAAAACTATATTATAGTCTTCCAAGACTGAAATGCCAATATGAGCTTGTTCTCTGTAGATTAGTCATGCCTATCAAATTATCCACGATAAGCTTGGCTTACATAAAACAAGAGTCTGAAAAATTTTTGAATCTCCCTTGTGTATATATATGTTAAGCCAAAAGTAAGCGAACATTAAATGATAGTGTTTATTCAACAAACTGTTCATCTACTTTTGTCTCAGCAGTATGTGTGTGTATATATATATATTTTAGAGTCAGATTTTAGCCCTGAAGAGCTTTATGCGAAACTAATAGTAGGTTCGTCTGACTCAGTAGATATCCTTATTACTTGGCTCTACTTAGGTATCGAGCACTTTTTACAAATTAGCTTCTCCTAGCGGTTATATGAATATATATATATCTTATATACATATATATACATATAAATTGTTTTTTCTTTTGGCCAAATACTATACCAATAGATTATTTTTTGTTGGTACGAATATCTTGGTCTTTTCTTTTTTTCAAAAATTTTTTTCTTCCTGGTTGATGTTTGGTAGTATATTTTACAATCAAACTCTCTGCCGGGTTTTTCTCTCCGCAAGGATCTACCAACACGCTTGGTATATTAAATTATATATATATACATATATATATATATATATATATATATATATATATATATGTATGTGTGTGTGTGTGTGTGTGTAAAATGGATGTGAGCTCCCTAGTAGCTGTAACATATATACCTATGTATGTATTTATCAGTTAAATTCTATGCCTTGCTTGTAGGTGGCTGATGGCCCAGTGGTTAGGAAGCCTAACTGATGAAAAATTGGTCAGGTTTCTCTCCTGGCCGGAGGCAGCCTGCTAAGGAGACATGATACATTGAAACACGGTGTCTATGGATGACACTATATTATATATATATATATATATATATATATATATATATAAGGTGTGTCAAAAATATTAAGATTGAAGTTGTATTTACCAAGATAGAAATGAAGAATGAATGGAATGGAAATTTTTTTTAGAATACAAGGTGTGTCATAATATATCAAGTTTGAAGTTGTATTTACCAAAATATAAATGAAGAATGAATGGAACTTCTTTTTTTTTTCAGAATACAAGGTGTGTCATAAAGTATAAAAAAATCTTGATACTTTTTTGACACAAGTTGTGTGTGTATATACACACACACACACATATATATATATATATATATATATACACACACACACACTATATGCATGCAAACAGATTATTCATGGTTCTGCTATCAAATCATCTACAATAAGCTTGGCTTCCATAAAATAAAAGTTTCTTTAAAAGATAAATTTTTTTAATCTTCCTCATAATTAAGCAAAGTTTGATTTTGTCATAAGTTTAGAACAAAATATAATGTGACCAGCCGATTGACTGGAGGAGGCCTCTCCAACTGACCGTCTAGTCCAATTAATTGGACCTAAGTGGAATATTGCATGTCATGGACTGCTTAACCACCTGGTTTCTATCCTTAAGCATCACGGGTCGCCACCCATGGCCAATGAGATACCTGAAGAAGGTCAGGAAAATATAACAGGCAATCTATTATGAATGTAACAATCAAGATGAGGATACCTGGGTAATTCTATGTCCAATCATCCAGAAAAAAGTAAAATTGTCACCCACCCCCTTCAATTTTTCTGATATTTTTTCCAGGTGTGAACTATGTTAACGTTAGACAATCCCCCAAATTTGAGCTTCCAATTCCAAAAATTACCGGAGTTATGTTGATTTTTAGCTCTCCAAATTTGGTGGGGTTGGTGAAAATGGTGACATATTGTAATTTATTTTTGTCTGTCGAATGAGTTCTAGAGCTTCCCTACTCCTAAAAATTGGTTTATAAAAGCATTTTGGCCCAAGGAATCCAAAAACTCATGATTTTCTTTCAACAAAAAAGTCTTAAAGTCAACCAATTTTAAGTTATTGATGATTTCTGATTTTTTCTTAGCAAGATCAATATCTTGATGTGGCACTGCATTTATGACCAAAAATTATTTCTATTATTATTTCACATATATTGAATATTATTTGTACCAAAAAGTTTGATATTTGCTCAGAACCGAAGCTACAACATTAGTTAGAATTTTGCAAATCAGAAATCATTAATAACTTATTAACTTACTTTTTTTTTAATAGCAGTTTTGGATTTCTTCGGGAAAAATGCTTTTATAAACCAATTTTTAGGAGTAGGGAAGCTCTAGAACTCACTTTACAGACAAAAATAAATTACAAAATGTCGCCATGTTTTGCCAACACCACCAAATTTGGACAGCTAAAAATTGACATAACTCAGCCAATTTTTGGAATTGGAAGCTCAAATTTTGGGGGATTGTCTAAAGTTAACATAGTCCACACCTGGAAAAAATTTCAGAAAAATTGAAAGGGATGGATGACAGTTTTACTTTTTCCTGGATGATTTGACATGAAATTACCCAGAAAAAGATGGGTTATTTCCTAGTTGAGTAACATGATATTACAGGGTGACCCAGAAAAAACAGAACCCAAATTATCTATTTTCCAATTAAACTAACCCTAAACCCCAACCCCCCTAGTTGAGTAACAGAATATTACAGGATGACCCAAAAAAACAGAACCCACAAATTTTGTAATAAAACTGTTAATTTTAATTTTTTTTTTTTTTTTAAATTTAAGTCCAACAAGGGTTAGGGTTTAGGGTTAGTTTAATGGGAAAATAAATAAATAATTTGGGTTCTGTTTTTTCTGGGTCACTCATGTTACTCAACTAGGAAATAACCAAGAGATGTTATATTTAGATCTAAGGTTATGAGAAGCATAGAACTGCAGCTTAAAGCCAAGAAAAAAAAAACAATTATAAAATCAAGGAAGAAAAAGCTGTTAATGAAGATAAAGTGTTAACTTTAGTTCAAAAAGATGTTAAGAGAAAAAGAGCAAGACAATCCACCCTAAAGGGTGGTGACAATGTGGTAGTGCCAAAGCTATGGTGTCTGAAACTCAAGTTCCTGGTAAGACCTCCCAAAATGGATTTGACAATAGGCTGCTTAATGGCAGTAACTATACTGGTGGACAATCGTCGTATATGTAGTCAGTTGCCAACTAACTTTCTAACTCTTTTTCCAAAGAGTTCCTTCAACTGAAACAGTCCAAGGGAGATAACTCATAATTAACAGGATTGGTCTGTCACCCAGTGGTATTAGGACCACAACCTGGCTAAAGGAGATCTAGTGAAAATCCAATGGTCATCTCCATTATCATAAAGAAATCAACGGCTTTTGGCATACTTGTCACTTCATCTACAGAAAATTTACAGCAAACAAGGGTATCTTCTTCCCCCTGACCATGTGGGGTTTGGGGACCACTTGTGAATTCCCTATTCCTTTGTTACTCTTTTCATGAATTCACTAATTCATTCAATCGGGATACAGTAAATTTGTTGGACTGAGCCGGCTCAACCAAATGCAGTCGCAACAAAAACAAGACAATTACTGAAGATAAAAAAAAGTCAAATTTGAACCCAAATTTTGAGCTATAATTTTTGATCCAAGGGAGTCAAATTTGAACTCAAATTTTGAGCTATAATTTCTGATCAAAAGGAGTCAAATTTGAACCCAAATTTTTAGTTAGCAGACGAGAACAACAGGCAAGCTGTAACTTAAATACAGTCCTTGCATGCTACTGGCATAATGCAAAGTGATGGCTGAAGAGTGGGTACTTATCCATGTCTTTACTCACCCTGAAAACCATCAGCCAATCAGAACTCAGAAAATGAACTTGCCTGAGTTCATAATGGAACAATCCAAAGCTCCATATAAGCCACCTACCAAACTCTAGTTTTAGTTTTGCATTCATCTTGTAACAGAGTTGTATACTTTACACAAAATCCAACAATTTTGAGCTATTACATTTTGTTATGTTTTCTTACATCTCCATATATAATGGAGATTCAGTCTGTCTGTAACCAAAACTATGTCACTGCTTATATCACAGTCATATCAGGAATTAAGTTAATCAAGGAGTATTTAATTTATAGTCAATATCCTTACTTAATAAAATAATATATAATGCTGTATTATATCTATTAATAATGGAGATTGTCTCTATTTCTGTCTGTAACGAAAACTACGTCACAGCTTACATCACAACATTCTTATGCTATATACACCCAAAATTTGAGTAAGCAATCTTTGATCCAAGGGAGTCAAATTTGAACCCAAATTTTGACCTATAATTTCTGATCCAAAGAAATCAAATTTGAACCCAAATTTTGAGCTATAATTTTTGATCCAAGGGTGTCAAATTTGAACTCAAATTTTGAGCTATAATTTTTGATCAAAAGGAGTCAAATTTGAATCCAAATTTTGACCTATAATTTTTGATCCAAGGGATTCAAATTTGAACCCAAATTTTGAGCTATAATTTTTGATCCAAGGGAGTCAAATTTGAACTCAAATTTTGAGCTATAATTTTTAATCAAAAGGAGTCAAATTTGAACCCAAATTTTGACCTATAATTTTTTATCCAAATTTGAACCCACATTTTGACCTATAATTTTTGATCCAGGGGAGTCGAATTTGAACCCAAATTTTGAACTATAATTTTTGATCCTGTTGAAAAAAAAAGTAAAAATTTCAAGGGAAAAAGGTAAGATACAATTACTGAAGATATAACTCTCAAAGCTCAAGAAGTCAAATTTAGTCAAATTTTGAAGTATTAAGCATCAAAATGTTTAGGGGAAAAAAAAAAGAAAGAGCTATGGTTACTAAATATCCAATGCTCAAGGAGTGAAATTTAGTATCAATTTTGATCCTGTTTAAAGTGACAACAGGAAAAAAAACGGTAAGACATGGTTAGTGAAGACACAACTCTCTAAGTTAAAGAAATCAAACTTATAGTAAAATTCTGAGCAATTAAGCACAAAAAATGTTAAGGTTAAAGAAAAGGAAAAAAAAAAAAGAAACAAAGATGAGTTATAGTTAGTGAAGATACAATGCTCAAAGTCTAAGGAGTCAAATTCAGACCTAAATTATGAGCTGGACCTTTTTCAAAAAGTACACAAAAAGTTCAGGACAAAGCCAAGACAGTTAATGAAGACAACTCTCTATATTCAAGTTGAACTGAGTATAAAATTTTAAACCGTTACTTTTGATTCTCTTCAAAAAACATCAAAATCCCAAGGGAGAAAAGACAATATAGTTACTGAAGAGCTCAATGCTCAACAAGTCAAATTTAGTCAAATTTTGAGTTAATAAACACAAAAACGTTAAGGAAAAAAAAAAAAAGAAAAAGAAAAAAAAACAGTTACTGAAGATACAAAACTCACAGTAAGGATCAAATTCAGACCAAAATTATGGACTGTAACTTTAAAAAACAAACAAACAAAAGTTAAGGATGAAGACAATACTCTAAGCTCAAGAAGTTGAACTTTGTATTAAATTTTAAATTTTTTACTTTTGACCCTCTTAAAAAAACATCAAAATCTCAAGGGAGAAAAGACAAGATAGAGTTACTGAAGAGCTCAACACTCAACAAGTCAAATTTTGAGTTATTAAACACAAAAATGTTAAGGAAAGAAAGAAAAAAAAAGAAAAAAAAAGAGGAACTACAGTTACTGAAGATACCAAACTCACAGACTAAGGATCAAATTCAGACCAAAACTATGAGCGGTAACTTTTTTAAAAAAAAACAAAAAAAAAACAACAAACAAACATACAAAAGTTAAGGATGAAGACAATACTCTAAGCTCAAGAAGTTGAACTTTGTATTAAATTTTGAGCGGTTAGTTTGGATCCTGTTCAAATTAGGACCAAAATAATTAAAGACGAGACACAGCGACTGAAGACACAACACTCAAATCTCACCTCGCTACTGAATGAGGACTTCAACAGAGCATGGTTCACTGATCTCCGAACATCAATTATGGGTCTTTTGGAAGAAGGTAAGATGGTAGATTTGGCCATTCGTCTTCTTGGTTCTAAGACTTTCTGCAACTGAAATGCGAGGAAATGGTAAAGGCATCTGCAAGAATTGCTACACAGGTGTGTAACGGAGTACAGGTATCAGAAGTCAATGAAGAGATTACAAAAAGCACAGGTCAGAAAGTTGTTGATTGTGATGATTGTCCAGAATAGCCCGCTTATGAAAATTTACATTATTTCTACAGTAATGTATAAAATAATTTTATAGAAATGTAATACTCTTATCACCCCCCTTCACACATAGTGATTGTCCAGAATAGCCCGCCTATGAAAATTTACATTATTTCTACAGTAATGTATAAAATAATTTTATAGAAATGTAATACTCTTATCACCCCCCTTCACACATAGTGATTGTCCAGAATAGCCCGCCTATGAAAATTTACATTATTTCTACAGTAATGTATAAAATAATTTTATAGAAATGTAATACTCTTATCACCCCCCTTCACACATAGTGATTGTCCAGAATAGCCCGCCTATGAAAATTTACATTATTTCTACAGTAATGTATGAAATAATTTTATAGAAATGTAATACTCTTATCACCCCCCTCCACACATAGTGATTGTCCAGAATAGCCTGCCTATGAAAATTTACATTATTTCTACAGTAATGTATAAAATAATTTTATAGAAATGTAATACATACTCTTATTAACCCCCCTCCACATATAGTGATTGTCTAGAATAACCCACCTATGAAAATTATTTCTATAATTTTCTATTATTTCTATAAAAATTTATAAAATAATTTTATAGAAATGTAATACGTACTCTTATATACATCTGATAATTGTAGCTACTGGCAAAATGAGCCTAAAATGCGTTTTTGACAAAATGACTTTAGCCCCCCTACAGAAAATAATTTACCAAAAATCAGGGAATTATCGGATCTTAATGAAATTTTCAGTGTTTATTTATCAAAGAATGATCTTTATAATGCATTATTTATTTTATTTCAAAACTTTCTCATTTTTTTCAGTTTTTTCAAAAATAATTTTTGACCCCCGTTATGTTGGGGGTGTAACATTTTTTTCAAGTTGGTCTTATATTGTACTAATTACAGTATAAATAAAGAGATAAAAGACCGAAGTTATGAATAGAAACAAAAAAAAATTTTTTACGGTGGCTATTCTATGAGAAAATAAGTATCGAAAAATAAAATGTAAAAAAATAATAGATAATTAATTTTTTGGAGATTTTTTTTTACTCATTTCGATAATTATTTAATTGGCTATTATCTTATAAAAGAAAAAATTATACATTGATATTTTTTCTGCTTAAAAAGGGGAGGGGGGTACATTTTCAATAGAGTTTTTCTTCAAAACTTATTACTTTATGTGTCTAAAATAAGGAATCTAAAAATATAACATTTTAAAATTAACATCAGAATATTTTTATTTTAAATGAATTTTATATATTAATTTTTCATAGCAAAAATACGAAATTAAAGTTTTGAAATAAAATGACTGATGCATTATAAAATTCATTAATTGATAAATCAATACTGAAAATTTTATTAAAATCAGATAATTACCTGATTATTGGTAAAATTTTTTTCCCATTCCAAATGTTATGTTAAAATTGTAAACAAGCGCCTAAAACCATTGAAAAAGAGGCTGAATGGTGGATCGCGTCGAAATTGACCAAAACAAATGGTTTTAAATCTTTTAAAAATAAACTGCATATGTAATGATATTTTTCTTTTTTTAATGATGGTCATAATGACCATCATTAAAAAAAGAAAAATATCATTACATATGCAGTTTATTTTTAAGATTTAAAACCATTTGTTTTGGTCAATTTCGACGCGATTCACCATTCAGCCTCTTATTATGTTACTACTTATCAATTTAGACAAAGTTTGACCTTAAATAATAGATTTAATTATTTTTAATTATCTTTTAAAATTCCTAGCAGACGACAAAAATGCCAGTCCCTAGATAATTGTGCACACCACAACTGAAAATTCAAGTAATAAATTTCTAGTGTTCATAATTATGATTTTTTAATGTTTTTTTTTAAAGGTTTTATACCATAGGGCCAGTTTAGCCCAGTCGGTAGTGTATTCAGCTAAGAATCTCAAGGTTCTTGGTTAAATACCAGCCCTCACCAACTCAGCTTATGAGTAACACAGGGACCTGTGCAGTAAAGTGAGGAGCTGATGATAGGTGTGGCGCTACACCTCAGATGCTAAAATAATCTCCTTGGTCTAGCGCTAGTTAAAAGAGGATAGACTCCCTCGCTGTCTAGCTTTTACTGACATTAGACCGCCCCAACCACTTATATCTGTTATACAATAACAGTCCAACAGAGACATCTCCTTGAAAACTAAATGTGCAATATACCATGCCATAGTCCCCTGTATGGTGTGGAAGCCTGGACAGTATATAAAGTGGATGCCCACAGACTAAATTGCGTCAATTGCACAATATATTAAATGTCAAGTGGAGGTAACATGTTTCAAACAGGACCATCCTGAAGAGAACTGGACTCTCTGGCATGCACGACATACTTGTCCAACGCAACCTGAGATGGGCTGGCCACTTAAACAGACTTGGGGATGACAGACTACCAAAGCAGATTATGTACTCTCAACTGAGAGAGGGATCCCGTGGAAAGACAACGTCAAGAGAAATCTAAATGACTTTAACATCCCCATAGGCAGTTGGAAAGACGCAACCAGAGACCGCTTAAATTGGAGGAAAATGATTCATGTTGTCTCATTATCGGATACGATGGACAGCAAGTAATAATAATAATAATGCAATAATAGCATTGAGCACTTTATGCAAACTTTTATTATTTGCCTTTTATTATTATTATATTTTATTATTATTATATCTATATATGATTATTAATACTATTTTGTTGTACCTTTTGTTTAAGATTTCATAATGACTACAAGTATTTTAATTTGTATTATTTAGATTTTTCGGACTGTTGTCCTCATCTTTATTGTTATATACACAACGTTTTGGTCAATGTGTCCTCCAGCATTCTTCAGGTATGTCTTGTCGGACTGAGGAACCTTTTTGTAATTGGGAACCTTCTTGTTGTATTCGAGAGCCATCATGGAACTTTGAACCCAACTCTTTATTCAATCCATGGGGGAATCCTGTTCTAATTCCACTAACCATAGCTGGGGTACAGGTGTTAAGCTGTGTTAATTATTATTCTATGTTGCTGTTACCCTTGACCAGGATTGAACCTGCAGCCCAGAGATAACTGTCACTTAGAACTGTCTTAAACCAATGTTTTTCTCCACTATGCTATGTGTCCAATTGGGCAGTAGTCCGAATAATCCAAATAATACTAATCATCAAGCCTTATCTCAAAAATTCATAGAAACAAATATTTTAATTTGTATTATTTAGATTTTTTGGACTATTGTCCTCATCTTTATTGTTATGTGCCCAACATTTTGACCAATGTGTCCTCTGAGTTTCTTTTGGTGTTTCTTGTTGTAATTCGGTGTCTTCACATATTTTATGTTATTCTTATGTCTAGTTAGACACATGGTGCAATGGATATACAGGTTGAGTTAATACAGTTTTAAGTGATAATCATCTATAGGTTGCAGGTTCAATCCTAACTATAGGTGAAAATAACATAGAACACTTAAAATAATTAATGGAATGAAAATAATCTAATCTAATGGATCAAATAAAGTATCATTATTAAATGAATTAAGTTAATTATATATTAATGAATTATTATTATATAATTTTTATTTTATAATTATTTATTATTATTTTTTTATTCTGGTATGTATTATTCTTGACCATATATATATATTTACCAACTCCTCTGCACGAGCAGGATACGACACAAGGTCAATTTCTTAAGCGGAGTTAAACAGGTTTGAATTCAGAGTTTTCCTTCTCCTAGACCGGTTACCTAGCCATGGTTAAAGAACCCAGTCTGCCCTGCTATTTATCCATAGCTGGAGGGAGAGTAGGATTCATACCTTTCCCAAGGGTATTAGCGCTTAGTGAAATGCAATTACCACGTCCAGGATTTGAACTCGGGGCGACGAGTCCATTTCCCATGACTTTAACCATTACACCACGCGCTTCCTAAACCATATATAATATAATTATTATTTTATAATTATTATTATATAATATTCTGGTATTTATTATTATATACTTTTTATTATATAATAAATGAATTAAGTTAATTATATATTTTTAATGAATTTAAGTGATAATCATCTACAGGTTGCAGGTTCAATCCAAAGTATAGGTGAAAATAACATAGAATACTATAATAAATGGAATGAAAATAATCTACCCTAACGAATCAAATAAAGAGCTCAGTTTGAAGTTCCGTTAAGGCACCCAATTATGACATGAAGGCTTCCAAACAATCTGTAACCTCTGTATAGAGTTAATTGTTGCTAAGGTGCTTGAATGCCAAATTGTTGTACGTATCCTGAGGGATTACGCAGAACTCTCTTCCCTTATCAGAGGGCAGGTAAATTAACTCCTTCTCTCTTAGGGTGTTTAGGGTGTTGTGTTGTGCTCTAGAGAGGTTAGGTGTTATTTTTTTGTTTCCTTTTATGATCTGGAATATTGATTGCTTAAGCCTTGATAGTTTCGAATCTAGTGCTCGGTTAGTTGGGGCTGGGGGTGGAGTGGGTTATCTAATGTGTATGTGGGGGAGTTGGTTGTTTTTACTTGTTAGTGCAGTGGTGTTGGGTGTGTTACCGATGAATGCTAACCATTTTAGTTGGTATGCAGTTCATGAAGTGCGACAAGAATTTTTCAGAGTTTAACACAAAACACCTGAAGAAAACCGGAGATCACAAAATGTTGTATATATACATATTTACCAGCATGAGTAGGATGTGACATAAGGTCAATTTCTTAAGCAGAGTTTAACAGGTTTTAATTCAGAGTTTTCCTTCTTCTAGACTGGTCACCTAACCAAGGTTAAAGAACCCAGTCTGTCCTACTATTTACTCACAGCTGGAGGGAGATTAGTTGGATGCATACCTTTCCCAAGTGTATTAGCACTATGTGAAATGCAAACAGCCTCATCCAGGATTTGAATTTGCGTCGACAAGTCCATTTCCTATGACTAACCATTACGCCACACGCCTCCAGAAATGTGTATATAACAATACAGATGAGAAAAACAGTCAGAAAAATCTAAATAATACAAATTGTCAAGCCTCATCTCAAAAATTCAAAGAAATATTTTAATTCTGTAGTCTATTTGCTTGTATACTTGTAAAATCTACAATAGGGTAGATGGATTTTTCACTTTTTAAAAATATCAAATTGTCCAACTATGCAAAAGTTGTGTGTTAGTATACTGAATATTGATACCAAAAATGAGATACTTGCACCATTGTTTTAGGAAATAGCATCAAAGATCGTCTATTAAAATGCATTAAAAATCCTCGTTTTCACAACATTGATTAGAAAATTTACCATTTTCAATATTTAAATCAGAAATTTTATTTTAATTTTATTAAAATGAAACAAATTAAATATTATAAATAGAATTCAAATTGAAAATGTGTGCCCTCCCCATCACCACCGACATCTCCGATATGCTGATTTTTACCTTATTAATTAATCTGTATCAGATGATTTTTGTTGCTATTTCCTTAAACAATGGTAAATGTAAAAGATCTTAATTTTGGTATCAGTATTCAGTATACTAATACACAACTTTCACATAGATAAACAATTTGATATTTTAAAAAAGTGAAAAATTGACCTACCCTAATCTACAATCTCAGACCAAGAAGCTTTCTGACCAGTACCGCAACTCCTGTAAAGTGGATGGGAACAAATACCAAAGAAAAAAATTAGATAAAGTTTTTTTTTTAAAAAAACAACCAAACTTTTGAAGAGTTGTGTCAAATGGAAAATTTTTTTAAAAATAAACCAAAATTGAAGCCAACAACACAGAATTACCGATTGCCATGCAACAACAGAAAGACACCAAATTGGATTAAAGAAAAAAGATAAAGGAATTATCGGATGATAATGAAGAAAACAGGGAAACCAAAATTTCTTTAAACACCAAAAAAAAAAAAAAAAAAAAAAAAAAAAAAACAACAAAGTGACAAAAACAAAAAGCAACAGACAAGTAAAAGGTTTTTTTTTCACCCTTTTTTCTTTTTCCTTTTTTTCTTCTTTTTTTAAGAGAAGGCCTTGCAACTATTGTACTTTCGTTCATTCAGAAAAGTCTGGAAAAATTCACTTAAAATTTAGCAAAATCACCGAGTTTAATGGAAATTTGGCATAAGTCATATAGATTATCAGGTATCTGGCAAAATCCACTTAGTTTATTAAGAGTCTGGCAAAATTCACCTTGTTCCTTGGAAATCTGGCAAAATTCACCTTGTTCCCTGGAAATCTGGCAAAATTCACCTTGTTCCCAGGAAATCCGGCAAAATTCACCTTGTTCCCAGGAAATCCGGCAAAATTCACCTTGTTCCCAGGAAATCTGGCAAAATTCACCTTGTTCCAGGAAATCTGGCAAAATTCACCTTGTTCCCAGGAAATCTGGCAAAATTCACCTTGTTCCCAGGAAATCTGGCAAAATTCACCTTGTTCCCGGAAATCTGGCAAAATTCACCTTGTTCCCTGGAAATCTGGCAAAATTCACCTTGTTCCTGGAAATCTGGCAAAATTCACCTTGTTCCCTGGAAATCTGGCAAAATTCACCTTGTTCCCAGGAAATCTGGCAAAATTTACCTCAATGTTATTTCATGCTGAAGATGTTTTTGTTTTATTCATTCTTTGTTGGGTATTCAATTTAAAAAAAAAAACTCATTCTTTTTAAACACATTTTTAAAAACTCATTCCTGTCTGGTTCTTGCGATATCAAAAATGTCTGGACACACATTTTGGACACACCTAGTATGGCATTCTGTTTTGATTTATTATGACCAATATACTTTTTTGTTATAATACCAAAAGGTTTTCCTACCATCTTTAAGTGACAGTGGATGTATTTTAAAGATTTATTCAGAAACACAATTCAACTAAACATTACTATATATATATATATATATATATATACACACACAAGTCATCCTATCCACAGATACCATGTTTCAACATTACACATCTCCTCAGTATGGCTGGACACAGCAACTATTTTTGACCATGAGTGAAACCCGACTCACTTTTTATCAGTCTTAATTTCTTGGCCGTCAACATATATGTGTGTGGGTGTGTGTGTGTGTGTGTGTGTTAAGCCAAAAGTAGGCAGACACTAAATGATAACATTTATTTAACATACTATTCATCTACTTTTGACTCAGCAGTGAATGTGTACACACACACTCACACATAAGCCATCCACAGACACTGTGTTTCGATGTTTCACATCTCATCAGTATAGCTGGACAGAGCAACTACTTTTTACCAGGAACGAAGCCCGACTGACTTTTCATCAGCCTTAACCTCTCGTCCATCAACATTATATATATGTGTGTGTGTGTGTTAAGCCAAAAGTAGGCAGACACTAAATGATAACATTTATTCAACATATTATTTATCTACTTTTGATTCTCCAGTGCATGTATATATATATATATATATATATATATTCTCTATATGCAA
>CM042180.1:14272780-14300877 GCA_023376005.1 Doryteuthis pealeii
AGTTATAATTAATTTGTATGTATGTGTGGATGTAGATATTATATATATGATTCCATCACGTCATAAAACTTAAAGTATATTCTTGGGTATAGTTGCGCCTAGATCATGTGTATGTATGTGTATTCTGAGATAATGCGTATAGGTGTTGTAAGATGTCAAAAACCAGTTTGTATATATGTGGATAAGTTAATATCATAAATTAGTTTAGCGTTTATATGCTATGCGTTTTTCACTATAGCTCTGGTAGATGGGAAAATGCTCAAATAGAGTACTGTAGGCGTAAATGTTTTTAAACTGTGGCTGGTTATAGGATTTTAAGCGATGTGTATACGGAAGTAGAATAGTAAAATTAAATTAAGTCATATATCACGTAGAAACTTACCTGAAATGACTAATGACGTAAAGATACTGATGATATTTCCTATTTCTGAATCATTCTCATCTCCCTNTATACAGTGTGAATGGGAAGGTTAATTTGCATATGATCTTAAAAATTTGATTTTAATAAATATTATGCTTAATATTATGTTTCTAATTGTTTGGTTTTATCTTATTGAATATTAGCAAAAATCTCGGGGTTAAATATCAAAAGAAATCCATTAATAAGAAGAAATAACTATTTTATTCTTTACTTCCTCATTTTAACTAAATAGTTAAATTAGGAAAATTTACCAATGAAAGACGGGAGTAATGGAAAATGATGGAAGAGTAATTTCAAAGTTGTTCTATTTCAATCATACCCCCTCGTGTTCCAAATCGTTTTATCTGCATTCTATTCAGTTTCATTGGCCTTTCTAATTTTAATATGATATTTTATTATATTAAAAACTTAAATACTTGCACCCGGAGGGTGCATATATTTGCTAGTATAATATTAGTACTATTATATAATGACTTTGCATTGAAGAAAATGTGTATTCTACAAAACAGGAATGCAAATTTATTGAAACAAGAGAAGGAACATCATTTCCAAATGTAGACATTTAAACAATTTTTTATTCTGTCATTTTCCCCCGACCCTAATTTATCATTATTTTTTAGCCCTCTATTTATCTATAAAAAAATAAAAATAATAAGACACTGCATGCATTAAGCATAAGGCATGTTTATTTTTTTTAAATATAAGTTAAGCCATTATAAACATCACATGATCACGCTTCACAAGCCACCAATTTTTTTAAAAATCTTAACATCTTAACCGTCTGATGATTGAAGTAGCATAGAACATGTAGTTACGGGATATTAAATCCATAATATTTATCTTTGATTTTAAATTTGCTCTGCTATTTTAGCATTGAGCGCCTTCATATGCTAATACTTTAACATTCATTCTCCATTATATTTCATAATATACTAAATAATTATATTAATATATATATATTATATTATATATATATATATGGCTTCTAAACTGTGACAGGTTATTTAAATAGAACTCTTGTGTCGTAAGGAAGATTTCTTCTCTGGACTTTTGGATTATAGTTATATATATATATATATATATATATATATAATCCAAAAGTCCAGAAGAAATCTTCTTACGACCAGGTATTTTTAAAAAAAAACTTTCGCAGTAGAGAGCTCAATGTGTGCTCTGTGTTAGAGCACAGAGCAATTTTTAAATAGAATAACAAAAGACTTATAATCTTATAGACTATTTCAGGAGCTAGACAAAAATGTCTAATTATCCGACTCATCAATGCAAAAAGATGCATCTGATGAGTCGGATATTAGACATTTTGTCTAAGCTCCCTGAAATAGTCTATAATGCAAGATCTATAAGTTTTTGTTATTTATTTAAATATATATATATATATATTATATAGATGTCTCACCTATGTACTGTTTAAATATAAGACTTTGTGATCTTTTAGGTGAGGGACAAGTTATAAAATCCAGTCTTTGTGTATTGTATTATAGTTAAAGTATTATTCAATTGCTCGTTTTTCTTTTTGTGCTTGTAGACTCATTATTGATATTTCTGTTCATATATATATTGTGTGTGTGTGTGTGGTATAGAAAACTTTTATAGTTTACTTTTATTTTTATATATCATTATAGCATCCCTATATATCATTATAGCATCCCTGTGCTAACTCATACGCTGAGTTGGCGAGAGCCTGTATCGAACCAGGAACTTATGGTTTCCTAGCCGGACGCTCTACTGACCGAGTTAAACTAGCCTTAAAAATAATGTTTCCATTATTTTTTGAACCCTTGTGTGATATATATATATATATATATATATATAAATATATAGTCATTCACAGACACCATGTTTTGATGTATCACGTCTCTTCATTGTGGCTAGACATTTGTAAGCTACCTATAGCTGGGACAGAACCCAATCGCTTTACCATCAGTCAGGCTGCTTAACCGCTCGGCCATCGTCAAGCCACGTATTTCAACTAATTAACAATTTCACATTTTCATGATCATCAGGCGATATTATCATTCTGAAGATTTACAAAGTTATGGGAGGGTGGGACATAGAAGCAAGGAATATAATGGAATTCAATTTATATTACATAGATCCAACGAACCTGAAAGAAATAGACTTAATGAAAATAGTTTAAAAACTTTTTTTTATAATATATCTATGTACAATGTATGCACTATGTTATGCAAGGAATGAGGTGGGATATATATAGTATATATATATATATATATATATATCGGCAGGAAACTATGAATCAACTAAAGAGGCTCTTTCTCGTTAGTCAAAACTACTTTTTAATACTAAAATCTTAGAAGTTTCTTAAATCTTTAAGGGTTTATATATATATATATATAAGTTGTTAAAAAGAAACTGCAAGTGATCGCGATGGTATTGAAAAAATAAATAAAGGAAAAAGTATAGAATGGATATTTTAATCATTTTACTTACACGTGTTTTGTCAGGAGTTTATCCATGTGAGATTATTCAAACTATTATTATTTTGATTTCATTTCATTTGTTATTTAAAAATAATAATAGTTGAATAATGTACACATGATAAACTCCTGACCGAAACAGTGTAAGTTAAATTGATTTAAATATCCTATTTATCCATTCTATACTTTCTTTCCTTTATTTATTTTTTTCAACAATATATAATATATAATCATTTATCATTCATTGGCATTTCAATCTTGGAAGACTATAATGTAGTTTTTATGCCCCTGAAGTTACGCCCTCCTGTGGCTGTAAAGTCCATGTTCGAAAACATTTCTCCCACGACGTGCGTATGTGAAGGCTGTCCATGAAGATGTTGATGTGCCGGTGCATTCTTCTGGACCTCCTGGCTTTATGGTGTTGCGCCAGGGTAGCTTCAGACATGAAAACAATCCACTACGGAGAGCCTGCCGCCACTGACGCAGTCCTGAGCAGCTGGAAGGGGCAATGCCAAAGTATATATATATATATATATATATGTTGCGATCTTTGCTTAGAAGAAAAGTTGTGGCATATTACAAAATGCAAGCATAACTTGTTTAAATGAGAAGTGAACTCGTTCGAAATGTAGGCATTTAAACAAATTTTTTATTGTGTTCACTTACACCGACCCTAATGATCCTGAATTTTCGGCTCATCCCTTTTATTTATTTATTAATTTATTTAAAAAAGAGATAATCGTTATTTTGTTGTATATATAAATACAATTGCATGTTATTAGTATGTAATTATGGTCAACAGTCTTAATGATGTAAAACAATTTTATTAATAATTGAGGTTTAAATAAAAATAAAATCATGGAAAATGTGATGTAAATACAAAGCGAATTGTGACTTGTATAGAAATATAGTTTTGGTTACAGACAGACAAACCCACAATCTCCATTATAGAAAGATATATATGAATTTACTTGCGTATCAACTTTGTTCTTGTGAACTTTTTTTTTGGGGGGGGGTATCATGAAGCATGGCAAATGAACAAGAACAAAAAATAGAGTTTTAATACAAGCTGTTGTTTTGTTCCTGGTTTGCTTATTTTTTTCGATATTTTGGGTGGCCTTCATCCTTTATTAAATTATGACTGTGTAAAAAAGTGAATATGCATATATGTGTGTGTGTGTGTGTGTGTGTGTGTTGAGGAAAAAGAAGGTCCTGAATAGAATCATTCCCATGACCAATTCATCTGGTCTTTTGTATACATACATACACACACACATTATATATATATATATATATACACACATACTAGACAAAATGTGATCTATTGGGTCACCATTCAGCTCTGAGTAGATAATTGAAATTAGGGGAAAAAAAGTTAGCAAAGCGAATAAAATTTACATAAAAATAAATACAGCTGGACAAAACATTCAAATCATTTGGTAAGCTTTCTAAGAAAGAGAATGTTTGACCTAATTTAAGCTACAGGTTGCTGCTTGTGAAATTTAACACAGAAATACATTTCAAATTCTCCTGTCTCTCTCTCTACTCTCCCAGAGAAACTAATATTATAAAAGGAGGTTATCAAGAGATACATTGAGGGGAAGAAAGTGATAGGCAGTAAATAAAATAAGAGATTGGTCAGTTTTTGACTTAATTGCAAATTATGACTAATTAGAACCAATTAAAATTGAATTTTTAAAAACATAATTCAATCCTAAAAGTAAGGAATAATTTAGTATAATTTTCGTGACATTAAACTAAACAGTAAAAAAGCCTTTAGGAAACAAAAGTTGATTCACTCAGCTTTAGTATAATAATAATAATAATATTATGTATGTATATATATATATATATATATATATATATGTGTGTGTGTGTGAGATTATGTGCTTAATTAAAGTCATACCTAATTTTGTTAATTATAACTAAATGAATTAGGCGTTGATGAGGCCTAATGGGCTGAAAAGGGGCTGAAATGTACATACAGAGATGACTTTTTCTCGATTTGTTTACGCTTTACATTTAAACTGATATGCACGCCTAATTCATTTAGTTATAATTAATTAACAAAATTAGGTATGACTTTAATTAAGCACATAATCTCCCACAAATTGTCGGCCTTCGCCATTTTCAAACACACTGTTTGACTACTTCATATATATATATATATTTAAAAAATATATATAATTTTTTTATTATTTTTTTGTTTTTGGTTGAATTTACATATATTCAGCTCTTTGGGGTTTTTTGTGATATGCTTGTTCATAAGTGAATTGTTACCCATCTGATGAGGCAAAAACTTGGGGAGCCGGTTTAAATCAACTTAGATTTATATGGGCCCCAATTTTTGTCGAAATAAATTTATTATGGGATTACTGTATTGAGTTCTTCCTTTATTGATAAATATTGCTCTGTATATAATCTAAAAGGTTATTTTACATTGAGCTCTCTTTAGTGATTTATGATTCACTGTATTTATACATTTGGATCATCAATATTAGTACAGTGGATCTTAGAAATCACATATAGAATCATCCCTTACTACCAAGTTTTGGATAAATCTCTTATATATACTAGCAAATATATGCACCCTCCGGGTGCAAGTATTTAAGTTTTAATGTAATAAAATATTGTATTAGATTAGAAAGGCTAATGAAACTAAATAAGAATACAGATAAAAAGATTTGAAACAGAGGGAGTATAATAAAAGATTTGAAACAGAGGGAGTATAATAAAAAAATGGAACAACTGAAACTCACTCTTCCATCACTCTCGTCTTTAATTGTTATTTTTTCTAATTTAAGTATTTAGTTAAAAGAGGAAGTAAAGAATAAAATGACAGTTATTTTATCTTGTTAATGGATTTCATTTCAGATTCATTGAAGAGATTTTTGCTTATATTCATTAAAATAAAACCAAACAATTAGAAATCAATAATACTAAGCACATATTTATTAAATTCGATTTTTTAATATTAATATGCACATTAGCCTTCCCGTTCACATTGTAAAGCGCTATTTTGTTGTATATATAAATATAATTGCATGTTGTTAGTATGTAGACATAGTTAACAGTATTAATAATGTAAGACAATTTTATTATTAATTGAGGTTTAGATAAAAATAAAATCATGGAGAATGTGATGTCAATAACTAAGAGAATTGTGACTTGAGTAGGAATATAGTTTCGGTTACAGACAGAAAAACACACAATCTCCATTATAATAAGATATATATATATATATATATATACACACACACACACACACACACATACAAATTCATAATGAAGAAAAGACTTAAAGTTGTGTCATGTTGGTTTATTATTAATATCTATTTCAATAGAACTTTTTTTTGTCTATCTGATGATGCGGACCATTTTTAAAAAAGTGGTTCATTGAAATAAATCTTATTATAATGGAGATTGTATGTTTTTCTGTCTGTAACCGAAACTATATTACTATACAAACCACAATTCCCTTTGTTATGTGCATCCCATTCTCCATGATTTTATTTTTATTTAAACCTCAATTATTAATAAAATTGTTTTACATCATTAAGACTGTTGACCATATCTACATACAAATAACAGGCAGTTGTATTTATATATACAACAAAACAGCGGTTTACAGTGTGAATGGGAAGGCTAATTTGTATATTGATATTAAAAATTTGAATTTAATAAATATATGCTTAATATTATTGATTTCTAATTGTTTGGTTTTATCTTATTGAATATGAGCAAAATTCTCTTCAATAAATCTTAAGAGAAATCCCTTAACAAGAAGAAATAACTGTAATATTATTCTTTACTTCCTATTTTAAGTAAATAGTTAAATTAGGAAAATTTACCAATGAAAGACGGGAGTAACGGAAAATGATGGAAGAGTTAGTTTCAAAGTTGTTCTATTTTTCAATCATACCCCCTCTGTTCAAAATCTTTTTATCTACATTCTTATTCAGTTTCATTAGCCTTTCTAATTTAATATCATATTTTATTATAAAATTTAATTAAAATACTTGCACCCTACGGAGGGTGCATATATTTGCTAGTATAATAATAAGCCAGCATATCATTATGAACTTGTAAATATTGCTTTGTATATAATTATAAAATTGTCATGCATTGAGCTCTCCTGCAGACTATGAAAGAATCTTCCTATATGTCAATGTGAAAAGAAATTCATATATATGTGTGTGTGTATTGAGGAAAAAGAAGGTCCTGAATAGAACCATTCCCACCACCAATTCATCTGGTGTTTTGGATACATAGATAATATATATATATATAATTTAATATACCAAACTTATTGGAAAACGCTTGCGGTAAGAAAAAACCTGGCAAATAGTTAGATTGTAAAAATATACTACCGAACATCACCTGGGGGAAAAAAAATTTGAAAAAAAGAAAAGACCAAGATAGTCGTACAAACCGAAAATAATTGGTTGATACTATAATACTTGGCCAAAAAAAAAAACTATATATATATATATAAAATATATATATATATAAACCGCCAGGATATTCTAAAGCTAAAAGTAAAGAGTGCTCAATACCTAAGTAGAGCAAATAATAAAGTTAAACTAATGAGTCAGATATACTACTAAAAGTCAGATCTTAGCCCTGAAGAGCACTAAGCAAAACTTTTAGTAGGTATATCTGACTCATTAGGTTTAACTATATATATATATATATATGTTGAAAAAATATAAATAAAGGAAAGAAAATGTTGAATGAATAATAATTATTTATTGGAGTGCTGACACGTGTTTTGAACGAGAGTTGTCCTTGTACACATTGTATTCTATTTATTATTATTTTAAATACAAAATAAAATAAAATAGAAAAATAAATGAATAAAACAAAATAGAAAACATAGAAAATATTTTTTTAAATAAAAAAATGTTAAGTATACAAAAAAGCGTTCATCATCAGGGCAAGGTATTTGACCTTTGAAATTAAAACGATAAGAATACAGAGAATTTGGATGAGTTCAAAAAAAGAAATATATATATATATATATATATATATATATATATATATATATATATAAGATATTTGAAAAAACAAGTGTTCCGAAAATAGGATGAATTTATTTATCGATGTTTAAACATCGATAAATAAATTCATCCTATTTTCAGAATACTTGTTTTTTCAAATTTCTTAATATTGTCAGATTTATTTTCCATATTTACTCCCATATATATATATATATATATATATATATATATATATATATATATATATATATATATATGGGAGAAATATGAGGAGATTAATCTGACAATATGTGGAGAAAGGTAGACAAATACGGGATTTATGGAAATTGGATGTTTATTGACAATAAACATCCAATTTCCATAACATCCCGTTTGTCTACCTTTCTCCACACACATATATATATATATATATATATATATATATATATATATAAAGCATTTGTCACTTTTCAAGCAAAAAGTGTGAAAATCAGAGTAAAAAACAAAAATGTTTGTGTCAAAGAATTGAAATGCTCCAATCACTTCATGATTGATCTGTCATGTCAGTTTTTAAACTATTGGTTGGTCAATCTTATATTTTAATTGACAGTCATTTTTATTTAATATAATAAAATGAGATAAGATAGACAGATTCAATAATTGTAAAAGTCATGATAAAAGTGAACATACCCAATCATGTATTGAGGAAAAAGAAGGTCCTGTTTAGAATCATTCCCACCACCAATTCATCTGGTCTTTTGTATACATACATGGGCGCACACACACACACAACACACATATGTTGAAAAGATAAATAAAGGAAAGAAAATGTTGAATGGATAAAAATGGTTTGATGAAATGCGAACACGTGTTTCGGACGAGTGTTTGTTCATGTACACATTGTATTCTATTTATTATTATTTCAAATATGAAATGAAATAATAATAATAGAAAATAATTATTATTATTTTATTTCATATTTTAACTACATTTGGAATCCATTCAACATTTTCTTTCCTTTATTTATCCTTTCAATATATTGTCGGATTCATTTCCACTTTTCAACTTACATATATATATATATATATATATATATATATATATATATATATATATATATGAAAAGGTGACTTATCAGTGAAATTGGCCACAATGGTTAGTTGATACAAATTTCACAATGATAAGACAGCGATATAACAAATATAAAGTGCTCAATACGGTGTATAGAGCAAATTTATATAATAATATAATAATAATAATAATAATATATATATATATATATAAAAACATTAAGTGCATTTCAGGCAAAAGGTGTGAAATTCAGGTAAGAAACTAAAAAAAATGTTTGTGTCAAAGAATTGAAATGCTCCAATCACTTCACGATTGAGCTGTCATGTCAGTTTTTAAACTATTGGTTGGTCAATCTTATATTTTAATTGACAGTCATTTTTATTTAATATAATAAAATGAGATAAGATAGAAAGATTCATAATTCTAAAAGTCATAATAAAATGTCAACATACCCAATCATTTTCGTGATTTGATCACATTGTAGAATTTACGAGAAAAGCCGCCAGATTTTGGGAATGGTTCATTTGGAACCATCGCTAGCAGAAGATAAGAACAACAGCTACGAACACCAATGTACGACAAACCCATCCATATAGAATATTATCCTCAAAGATACATGCTGAACATAAGCGTGAACGATGTGCGTCTGGTCGGTCAGAAGTATTCCATCCAACAAGATTTTTTACACACTAGTTTTGTTTTACTTAGTTGATCCGAACGTGTAGAAGAAAATTCCGTTTCAGGTTTTTTCGCGGAGTTTATACGGATCGGCACTCGAGTAAGGCCACGGTAAGAGTGAATGGGCTTTAGGCTGTTGAGAATGATTCTCGGATGGGATTAAGGTTTTGATGGCAAAGCTAAATGTCAGTGAACGGAAGATATTAGATAGGGATGGGAGAGGAAATTAAGTTGTTTCACTGCTAATGGTATCTCTCTCTCTCTCTCTCTCTCTCTCTTCTCTCTCTCTCTTTGTCTCTCTCTCTGTCTCTCTCATGCACATACATACTCACACACTAGAATGTCCGACCAATCATGTTCTAGCCTTACTGTGAAACAGGTATATTACACAGCCACTCAGAGCTTTCAAAGCCAGCAGAACTGAGACCAGGGAAGTTCTTTTTTTTATCTATTTTTTTGTTTAATCATTTATTTTTTATTTTTTATTTTTCCCAATGTCTGGTGTCATCCATAGCGAAAAGCCGTGTGGTGGGGGGTGGATCTCTTGTACTTTCACTCTCCAGTTAATTTTTCATCACCCCAGGAATATCGTTCAGTCAGAGGAATGTGTAAGGAAATAAATAATTAGCCTTTCTGGATTATTTAGCATTTACGTCAGGCAATTTAAAAAATTTTTGTTTAATTCATTTTTGTTTTGTTTTGATATTTAAAAAAAAAAAAAAAAAAAAAAAAAAAGAAATGAAAGAAAAAAGAAATTAAAAAAAAAAAAAAAAACTTAATTTAACATTTCTAAAAGATTAAAAAAAAAAAAAAAAGAACAAAATATTTTTTAACAAACAGTTCCTGTCAACTAATTATCTACTCATATATAAAACACCATTGGGGCACCTCATGTGGTGTAATGGTTAGCAAGCTAGATTTGCAGACCATTGTTAGTGAGTTCATTTCTCATTGGGTGCCCCATACTTCTGGCCTTGTGCCACATCTAAGCTCATTAGTGATCTATTTCAGTGGGCTAAAGAGGCCTTGGTCACTACTAGAATAGGCTCAGTCCTAATTTTTGATCTATTTCAGTGGGCTAAAGAGGCCTTGGTCACTACTAGAATAGGCTCTGTCCTAATTAGTGATCTATTTCAGTGGGCTAAAGAGGCCTTGGTCACTACTAGAATAGGCTCAGTCCTAATTAGTGATCTATTTCACTAATTTGATTTGATAATTTAATTTAATTAACCTAATTTAATTTATATGGATGAGATAGATTTTGATGTTCTAAATGTTCGGTGTACATATTTGAGTAAATGTGTACCATATTTGACGGCATATAGGACGCACTTTTTTCCCAAAATTTTGGCTCAAAAAATTGCCCTGCATCTTATGCATTGTAGGTGAAGTTTGAGACCTCCTGTAGGCCTAGGCTAATTTTCTCTATGGTGCTCACTAACCCAGGTTAAGCTCAGTACTTTTAACTACCCTAAACTCCATGCATCATTATTTTATTGCTGGTATTATTGTATTATTTCCAGTGCTTTAACAATGAATTCGTATAAATGAAAGCAATTCAATCTGAAATGCTGTAACTTGTGTTTATTATTATTATTAATTTAATTAATTTTATTAATTTTATTAATTTTATTTTTAATTTTATTATCATTATTATTAATTTTATCATCATTATTATTATTATTATTATTATTATTATTATTTATTATTTTATATATTATTATTAATTTATTATTTTATCAATTTTATTATTATTATCAATTTTATTAATTTTATTATTATCAATTTTATTAATTTTATTATCAATTTTATTAATTTTATTATTATTAATTTTATTATTAATTTTATTATTATTATTATTAATTTTATTATCAATTTATATTAATTAATTTTAATATTAATTATTATTATATTAATTTTATTAATATTAATTTTAATTATTATTATTATTATTATTATTATTATTATTATTAATTATTATTATTATTATTATTATTTATTATTATTATTATTAATTTATTATTTTATTATTATTATTTTATTATTATTATTTATTATTAATATTATTTTTATTATTATTATTATTATTATTAATATTATTAATTATTTTAATTTTATTATTAATTTTAATTATTATTATTAATTATTATTATTATTATTATTAATTTTATTATTATTTTTATTATTATTATTATTATTATTAATTTTATTATTATTTTATTATTATTTATTATTATTATTATTATTATTATTATTAATTTTATTATTATTATTATTAATTTTATTATTATTATATTATTATTTTATTATTATTATTATTTTATTATTATTATTATTATTATTATTTTATTATTATTATTATTATTATTTTATTATTATTATTATTATTATTATTATTATTATTATTATTATTTTTATTATTATTATTATTATTATTATTATTATTATTATTATTATTTTATTATTATTATTAATTTTATTATTATTATTATTATTATTATTATTTATTTATTATTTATTATTATTATTTTATTATTTATTATTATTATTATTATTATTATTATTATTTATTATTTATATTATTATTATTTTATTTTTATTATTATTATTATTATTATTATTATTATTATTATTATTATTTTTTATTATTATTTATTATTATTATTATTATTATTTTTAATTTTATTATTATTTTTATTTTATTATTTTTATTTATTTTTATATTATTATTATTTTTATTATTATTAATTATTATTATTATTTTTATATTATTATTTAATTTTATTATTATTATTATTATTATTAATTTATTATTATTATTATATATTATTATTATTATTATTATTATTAATTTTATTATTATTATTATTTTATTATTTTATTATTATTATTAATTTTATTATTATTATTATTATTATTATTATTATTATTATTATTATTATTTATTAATTATTATATTATTATTATTATTTTATTTTTTATTATTATTTATTATTATTATTATTTATTATTATTATTATTATTATTATTATTATTATTATTATTATTATTTATTATTATTTTATTATTATTATTAATATTATTATTATTATTATTATTATTATATTATTATTATTATATTATTATTATTATTATTATTAATTTTTATTATTATTATTTCCTGCTATTGAGATGTCTTGTGTATGCTTATTGCTTTTATACAGCTATGTTTCTGCTAGTGTAATGCACATCTAGACTGTTTTCAACAATATATGCTTAAATACACTAAAAACTTTTTTTACTGAATCTGATCTGCTGAAATGGGGGTGCATCTTATATGCCCGTGCGTCTTATATGCTGTCAAATACAGTGTATTCTAATGCCCCAGCCGAAAGTTATGAATGAAATGGTAGTAAATTACTAGATTATAATGAAATCATAGAATATTCCAAGGCAAACTCCCTAAGGGTAATTCCATGTCAAATCATCCAGGCCATGGTGTGGACTGTGTTAAAGTAAGACATTCCCCAAAATTTGAGCTTTTAATTCCAAAAATTGGTGGAGTTATGTCGATTTTTAGCTCTCAAATTTGAGGGGTCGCGAAAAATGGCGACTTTTTGTAATCTATTTTTGTCTATATTTGGAGAGCTAAAAAATCGACATAACTCCGCCAATTTTTGGAATTAGCAGCTCAAATTTTGGGGATTGTCTAACTTTAACACAGTCCACACCTGTACAAAATTTCAGAAAAATTGAAGGGGGTGGGTGACAATTTTGTTTTGGATGATCTGATATGGAATTACCCCTAACCGTTTTACCATTGTGGTAGCTATGGCACTAAAGTCTATGATAATCATTTACCTTATCTTTAGAACTGGAATGTATAAAGACGGTTTCTCCGTTATCGGCCACATCAATTCTCCAACCAGCAGGGAGCTGCTTATGTTGTTCTTTTGAGCTTTCATCAGCATGCATGATATTCACCTGGGAAAAGGAAAACAAAAATAATCAATAAATAAATTCAATTTTGATTACAGATTAAGACTTTATTTAATTGCAGAGAAAATCAATAATTAGAAAAAAAAATAAGTGGGTAAAACTCGTCATCATTTGGGGCATATGGGGCGGAATTTACTGAAATCAAATATCCGTCTACAGTTCATTAATTCAAATTTGATCGGATTTATCTGGGTTATTCCTATCTTACACCAAATGGATATTATTATGGCTATTATATATATATATATATATATATATATATATGTGAATAGAAAATTTTTAGAAAAAAAAACAAAAGACGTTATTTTCTAAAAATTTTCTATTCATACTGTCAGATTCACTTCCATTTACTTCATATATATATATATATATATATATATATATATAAATATATTTTTTATTTATTTATTTATTGTTTATAATACATTTAAGAGTCAGTTTTACCAATGGTTTCAGAGCATCACCTAAAGGTGAGGTTCCGAAACCAGTCACGTGGTTTACTCCTCCGGCCAATCAACAACCATAATGCGTGTCTGATCCACAACTTAAACACTGATACTCGTACAGTTCACTTGCAATCATTGAGGAGCAACTTACGACCATTGACGAAGGAACTGAGGACTCTTTATCAGAAGAACCTCTTTATCAGCGGATTACCAAGGATCCAATTCCACTGGACAAGTTCTCTTGCTTAAAGATGGCCCATAAGATTGTAACAATGTGTACATGAACAAATTGGCCGAAACACCTGTTGGTAATTCATTAGATCTATTTTTATCCATTCAACATTTTCTTTCCTTTATTTATTTATCCTTTCAAAATATTGTCGATTCATTTCTATTTTTCAAGTTACATATTTATTATATATATATATATATATATATACACATATACACACACACACACACACAGATGCTGATAGATATGCGTCCTGCATCCCTGATGTACAAAAATCTAAAAGGACGCAGTGAAATCAAATTCATGCATCCCAGTGTTTTTCTTTTTTCTTCCCTCACCATTTCAAGCTAACTGTAAATACATCGGAACTATATGTGGCGGAACTAATATGGGCTAATAAAACTTGATCAAGAACAAATATAGTCTTGTATTTGTTAAATAATCAAGACAATGACCAGCTCAGCTCAAAGAAGTAAGAAGAAACAAGAAAGAAATCAACCCTTAACAGTAGATAGAAGTCAGCTCAAAATACAATGGCGGCCAGGCAAGATAGCAGGAATCCGTCAACAAGCAAGTAAGATCAACCATCCCTATATTCAATATATCTCTCTATTATATACCTAAATATGGAAGAAGGGTATATATATATTTACCAACCCCTCCACACGAGCAGGATGTAACACAAGGTCAATTTATTAAAAGTTCAACAGGTTTGAATTCAGAGTTTTTCCTTCTCCTAGACCGGTTGCCTAACCAAGGTTAAATAGCCCAGTGTGCCCTACTATTTACCCATAGCTGGAGGGAGACTAGAAGTCATACCTTTCCAAGGGTATTAGCGCTAAGTGAAATACAATTACCACATCCAGGATTTGAACTCAGGGCGATGAGTCCATTTTCCATGACTTTAACCATTACACCGCACGCAGAAGGGTATATATGGCTATACAACATGTGAACTCGTCCCGCTGTGTCCATTTTTTATGGCGGTAACCATTACACCATGCGCCTCTAAAAGTGGAATATAAACCATTGTACAGACTTGTATTTGCAACGTACGATGATAGCCCTAATTTCTTCCAGAATTATGAACAGAAAGAATCTAGATGAATATCAAATAATCACTTGTTAAGACATTTTAGTGTTTGTAGCAATGGACCCTGCGGCCATTATTAGGAAGATAAAGGCAAAGACATTTTTGTAATCATGTTCAGGTATCCAAGTTTTACTAGCCTCAAGAAATAAAAAGAAAAAAGGTAAAACAAAAACAAAAAAAACAATGAATGAATGAATAAAGAAAGAAAAAGAAAAAGGCAACAGATATGATGAATTAATAAAAAAAAAAAAAGAAAGAAATGATGAATGAATGAATAAAGAAAGAAGAAAGAAAAATGCAATAAAGAAAGAAATATGAATGAATAAAGAAAGATATGATGAATGAATAAAAAAAAAAAGAAAGAAAAATGCAATAGATATTATGAATGAATAAAGAAAGACAAAGGTAAAAGAAATGATGGATAAATGAATAAAGAAAGAAAGAAAGAAAAAGAAAAAGGCAAGAGAACTGATGAAGAAAAAGAAAGAGAGAAAAAGCAACAGATATGATAAAGAAAGAAAGAAAATGAAATAAATAAAGGAAGAAAGAAAAGGCAGGAGAAATGATGAATGAAAGAAAATAAAGAAAGAAAGAATGAAAGAAAGAAAGGAAGAATGAAAGAAAGAAAGAAAGGAAGAATGAAAGAAGGGAAAGAAGGAAAGAAAGAAAGAAGTGATGGTAAAAAAGAAAAAAGTGAAACGAAAGAAAGAAAGAAAGAAAAAAAGAAAGATGGTAAATAAAGGAAGAAGTAATGGAAAAAAGGAAAAAAGAAGGAAGGAAGGAAAGAGAGAAAGGAATGAAAAAAAGTAAAAGAAAAAAAAGTACAGAAAGAAAGAAAGTAAAGAAAGAAGTGATGGAAAAAAAGAAAGAAAAAAGTAAAGCAAAAAGTGAAACAAAATAAAGAGAGAAAGTAAAAAAGAAAGAATTAATAAAAGAAAGAAAGTAAAAAGAAGGGGGGATGAAAGAAAGAAGGCAAAGAAAAAAGAAAGAAAGAAAAGAAGTAAAGAAGTAAAGAACAAAAGTAAAGAAAGAATGAAAGAAAGAAAGAAGTAAAGAACGAAAGAATGAAAGAAGTAAAGAACAAAAGTAAAGAAAGAATGAAAGAAAGTAAAGAAAGAACGAAAGAAAGAACGAAAGAAAGAAAAGAACGAAAAGAACGAACGAACGAACGAACAAACAAAAGAAAGAACGAAAAGAAGAAAGAACAAAGAAGAAGAAAGAACAAAAGAAAAAGGAATGAAAGAACAAAAGAAAGAAGGAATGAAAGAAAAAGAAAGAAGGAAAGAGTAGAAAAGAAAGAAGGAAAAAAAAAAAAGAAAAAAATAGAAAAAAAGGAAAGAAAGAAAAGAATGAAAAGAAAAGAATGAAAAGAAAGAAAGTAAAGAAAGAAGCGATGGTAAGAAAGAAAGAAAAAATATAAAGCAAAAAGTGTAAGAAAGAAAGAAAGAAAGAAAGAAAGAAAAGATAAAAAGAAAGAAAAGATAAAAAGAAAGAAAGAAGTAAAAGAAAATCATTTAAAGCTCTATAATCGTGAAACAAATCAATATTTGCCTTGAACATTGATAAATTAACTGGAGAAAGTAATCTTTAAGTGTTGTGTACGTTCCATACACTATTTCCTCCAATCGATTCAGGGCATTTTCTATATATTTATCATTTTTATACTTACTTTAATAAGTGACATTTTCACTAGTTTTTCCCATTCCTAAAACACAGATGTTAAGATTAGAAGAGAATGTCATAAGAATTATACTAAATGCTTCTGCATGCAAAATGAAGAACTGAAGAATCCACTTCCTTCGAAAGGTCATGATATTCTTTGATCTATAAATACCAGATATATACCAGTGACAAGTATTTGTGTTTTAAAGAAGAGAGAGTTCTTATTTTTCTGATTAACAATGGTACATAGTTACCCAACCCTCTACCATGGTCAGGGTGTGACACAAGGTCAGTTTTTAAGCGTTACATAATTATGAGCAGTTATGAATTATGAACGTACCTGTAGTTAAAATTTTGAATAGGGCCCAAATCTTATTTGCATGTGTCTGTGTATCTATGACTTTCCCAATTCATTGCATGTGTGTGTGTGTGTGTGTTACATAATTTATAAGGAGAAGGGGTTGGAATGAATCCGACAGAATGAGGTAAAATATAAGGAATGAAAGAACAAAACTCAGACAAAAATGTGTAGTATATTTCGCTGGGGTAATGAACCTGACTTCATCAGCTTTTATTGAAATTCAGGATCATACAAGTGTTTTAGAGAAGGGAGAAATAGGTAGGTGGGTAAGTTTTGTGGTGAGGGGAAGATTTGATTGGTTATAGGGGACATCTTTGGGAAGATGAGAAGAGAGTTGAGGTAGGTAGGTAGAAAAAATGAATGGTGAGAAATACTGGATAGGGGAGGGAAGTAGCCTTTCTTGGAGAGAGATTTGAGTAGAGGAAGTAGCAAATGGGAGTAATAAAAGGGGGGTGGTTAGGTGACCATAAAATCAAAGTCAAACCTGTTTGTTGGTATGTGGGTTATGGTCAAGTAGGTCACCAATTGAGGCTCATAATTTATAAGCAGCTTATAAATTATGAACGTACCTGTAGTTAGAAATTTTGAATTAGGGTTCATTAGATTTAGAATGACAGGCTCAATGGAAAGTTACCTGACAGTTGTGATGGTTAATAAGTGTGATTGGGTGAGATGAAAATAATTTTTAGTTCAGTTAGTGAGATGTGACGCAGATTTCAGAGTGGGTGGACCTATGGGACACCGCTCTGATGTCGTTTCACCCCCCCCCGCGCGCAGCAGAATTAAATGGGCAGGGTTGAACATAAAGCTTGATCAAGGAACAAACAAGTCTTGTTGTGTTAATTACATGTTAAAACAAACAATGTCCAGCCCTGCACAAAGAAGAATCAACCCCCCAGCAGAGAAGTAAGCCCAACCAGAGAACATGGCGTGTAGACAAAGTAAGCAGAATATAAAGCAAGACAATCACCTATCATCTCTAATCTGTCTGTCTCTCTATCATGTACCCGATGTCATATAAGGGCTATATAACATAAGCGCAGTATGTATTTACCAACCCCTCCACGTGAGTCGGATGTAATACAAGGTCAACTATTAAATGGAGTTCAACAGATTTGAATTCAGCTGAGTTTTTTTTCTCCAAGATTGGTTGCTTATACCAAAGTTAAAGAACCCAGTTTGCCCTACTATTTGCCCTTAGCTAAATGTATGCCTTTCCCAAGGTGTGTCATTAAAGTGCCAAATTTGAAGCTGTATTTACCGAGATAGAAATGAACAATGAATGAAACATTAATTTTTTTCAGAATACAAGGTGTGTCAAAAAGTACAAAAAATCTCAATATTTTTTGACACCTTGTATTTGGTTTGTTTTGTTTTACGGCATATAAACCTCAGTGGGTCATTTAATGCCGATAAAGTTTTGAAATAAATCAATCCTTAATGGATAATACAATTTTTTTATAAATACATTTTTCTATTTAACCCATAGATGGGACCCTAACAGGTACTATCACTCCGGGTCAGAGTGGACCAGGGAGCAATGGTGATGAATGGGGTGCTCCACATTCCCCAAACCTCCAAAACTGGAACCTCACCATCAGATAGAGTTTAACGTCATTCCCAGGACATGTAGAACCTCAGCCACCGCCTTCTAGCACCCATATGATAAAAAGGGGTTGGGGCTTGCCATAAGGGCAATAGGGTTGGGAAAATCATATAGGTGCTAGGGCTCGACGTGACCAGCCGATTGATTGGAGGGGGTCACTCCGACCGCCCGTCTAGCCCAAGATAGGGCCAAAGTGGAGTATTGCATGTCATGAACTGCTCATCCACCTGGGCTCTATCCTTAAGCATCACGGGTCGCCACCCATGGCCAACAGGTGGCCCCATTGGGGAGTCTTACCCCTCTGCAGAGGTGCAGTCGGTGCATTCTAACCCCCCCCCCCCCCCGACAGGGCGGGACACCTTGTATGTCCATTTCTGATGACAATCATTACACCACAGGAGTAAAGCTGATTTGAGTTCAGAATTTTTAATTTCTCTAAAATTTGTTGCCTAAACCGAGCTATAGAACCCAATCTGCCCTACTATTTACGCATAACTGGAGAGAACCGATGAATTTACACCTTTCTCAAAAGCATTAGCATGAAGTGAAACGCAAACCGCTTTGTCCAGGATTTGATCTTGGCTCACTGATTCCATTTCCTACAAAAATATCTGGACCAAGTCACCAATAGGCACCCCAGCCCAGATCCGTTTTGAAAGGAACTGAATTTTGCTTTTCACCGGTAGTTAGTAAACAAAATCAACAGCTGATAAAAAAGTTTTTGATTTTAATAAAAAAAATTAGTTATTTCATGTTGTTGTTGTTAGCATATTTGAAAAAATTAATTTTGCACTAAAGATAAACTAATATTGTTATTCTTTTAAAAAATAAAACTTAAAACGAAAGACATGTTTATTTAGTTTCCATGTGCCTCTACAGATAGTTAATAAAAAAATGAGTTATTTCATGTTGTTAGTATATGTTAAAAAATAATTTTCAACCAACAATAAACTAAATTGTTATTGACATTAACAATATTATTTCAGATAGAAATCCACATAGAGACACATGAAAAATAAATTTTATAAATTGTGTAATACCATTTCTGAACAACATCCTTTTTATTTAAATAAACCTAAAAAATAGTTTGTAAAAACAATCTTTATTTAAATAAACATATCTGCATTTGTCTTCTGATTAAATAAAACTATTTTAATATATTTTAATATAAAAACATGTCTTTCGTTTAAAGTTTTATAATCAAAACAAAAACAAAACAAAAAACAACAATAACAATATTAGTTTAAAATTAAAAAGTATTTAAAAAAAGATTTTGTTAGGGTTAGGGGTTATTATTATAACCTTATAATATACTTTTTATAGCTTTAACCATTCCCGTGTTAAACGTATCTTTCATTTAAAGTTTTATAATTTTTAAAAAATTGCTCGTATCTTTCATTTAAAGTTTTATAATTTAAAAAAATTGCTATTGAATTAACAACATGAAATAATTAAAAAAACAAAAAAAAACATGTCTTTAATATAAAAATGTGATTTTTGTTTATACTTTTATAATTTAAAAAAAAATTGCTACAGAAGTAACAACTTCAACATGAAATAACTAAAAAAAGTGCGTCTAAAAATTGTCTGTTAACAAACAACCGAATTTGACGATGAAAAGCAAAACATGTCCTTTTGAATCTAGGTCTCACCTAGGGTGCTTATTGGTGACTTGGTTCAAATAACCATTACGCAATGCATGCCTCCTAGCAGTATGTAATACAAGGTCAATTTTTTTAAGAGATTGGTAATTCCATGTTAAATCATCCAGGACAAATCAATAATATCTTTTTGGTACAAATAATGTTTAATATCTGTGAAATAATAATAGAAACATTTTTTGTCATAAATGCAGAGCCACATCGGGATATTGATCTTGCTATTAAAAAATCAGAAATCATCAATAACTTAAAATTGCTTCACTTTAAGACTTTTTTTTTTTAATAGCATTTTTGGATTTCTTGGACCAAAATGCTTTTATAAACCAATTTTTAGTAGTAGGGAAGCTCTAGAACTCATTTTACAGACAAAGATATATTACAAAAAGTCACCATTTTTCACGAACCCCACCAAATTTGGAGAGTTAAAATCAACATAACTCCGACAATTTTTGGAATTGGAAGCTCAAATTTGGGGGATTGTCTAACTTCAACATAGTCCACACCTGGAAAAAATTTCAGAAAAATACATTCTGGCCAATACTGTACGTCCTATATATCTGAGAGCTTGTCAAAAATAAAACCATAAAATACTTTACAACCTTGTAAAATCCTTTAATAATAATAATAATAATAACAGAACATGAAAAGAAAAAAAAAGAGAATGTCTGCTGTTGCTATGGTAACAAGCATTTTCTTTGTTATCACTGTGTCTCGATTCAAAGACTTGAACAGCCAGAAGCAAATTTGGTAATATCAAGAATCCGATATCACTTGTACAAGAAAACGATCTGTTCCCATTGCCAATAAAAAAAATAAATAAATAAACAATTAAGAGAATTTTTTATTTATGTTTCTTAAGTATAGTATGGCACAAGGCCAATTACAGATAGAGAGCATGAGGATTGTGTTGTGCCAATCACTCTGTGTGGGTGGGTGGAGGTGTTTACTTACCTTGTATATAATCACTATCACCTGCTTGCCAATATTTTTTAATGAAAAAATATTGAAATTGGCAAAATTTCAGAGTGAGAATAAAATATCTCAATAACCAATCATCTTGACAGATTTCCAGATAGAGAATTTAACTTAAAAAATACAAGATTATATATATATATATATATATATATATACACACACACACACACACATATACAGGGATGCTGATTCCTGATGCACAAAAACATAAAAGGACACAGTAAAATCATATCCATGCATCCCAGTATTTTTTCTTTTTTCTTCCCTCACCATTTCAAGCTAATCATAAATACATTTCAACAGTACACAGGATAGGTTACAATGTAGGAGTTAGATGGCTTTAGTTGGAACCCATAAATTTTCCTGGGGACTCATTCAAAACAAATATGTGCATCCTAAGATGCACTAAATCAAAAAGCCATCAGCGTCACTGCTTATATATCATCATCAAGTCGTGCTGGCAGCGCCAATAGCCATGACAATCTCTCGCCAACCATCCCTATCTATCATCACTCCTGGAAGGTCCTCAGCACAGCATCTAGAATCCGAACATAGCTGATTGATGTAGGTCTTGCTGGGCAGCTCACACTGGCATGCCCATGTATAGGCTTCCACAGGAGTTCATCCTTGCTTCTCCAGCAGTGTCCAGCATGCCTTGTTTGTCTTACTCGAATGGTTTGTGTGAGGGGGGCAGGTAGCAGGCTGCTTTCTTGTGGGATATTGTTTCCACGATTTGTTTGGTTTGGTTTGTTTTTTTTGCATACAACCTCAGTGGGTCATTTTAATGCCGATAAAGTTTTAAATAAATCAATTCTTAATGGATAATACATTTTTTATAAATACATTTTCTATTTAACCCATAGATGGGACCCTAACAGTATTACCACTCCGGGTCAGAGTGGACCAGGGAGCAATGATGAAGGGGTGCTCCACATTCCCCAAACCTCCCTGGAACCTCAACCATCAGATAGAGTTTAACGTCATTCCAGGACATGTAGACCCGCAGCCACCGCCTTCTAGCACCCATATGATAAAGAGGGGTTGGGGCTTGCCATAAGGGCAATAGGGACGATTTATTTGAGCATGTTTATAAGGACCTACAGGAGTCAGATACTATCTACCTAGGTTTCAGACAGTTTTATTCCCTCTCGTTGGATATTCAATTTTTTTAAACTCATTTTTTTAAAGCAATTTTTAAAACTCATTTTTGATCTAATGAGACCCTAACAGATACTACCACTCCAGGTCAGTTGGCTGATTGGTTGGTTGGATGGATTTTACGGCATGTCAACTCATTTGGGTTATTTTATGCTGAAGACGTTTGTTTTATTCATTCTTCACGGGTACACAATTTTTAAAAAAAAACTCAATTTAAAAAAAAAACACATTTTGTTCTATTTAACCCATAGATAGGACCCTAACAGGTACTACCACTCTGAGTGGACCAGGGAGTACTGGCAATGAAGGGGGTGATCCACACTCCCAAGAGCTCCAGAACTGGTATCTTCACATCAAATTCAGTTTAGTGTCATATCAAAGAACCCCCCCCCACTATTTTTGGTGCATGCGTATATGGGGGGGGTACCCTTCAACAGGGGATTAGTGTATTTTAAGCAGATAACAAACACTTTTCTGTCAAATTAATAAATAAACTACAAATAAAAATAATTATAATTTAAAATATTTGAAAATTATATTTCTTCGTTTATTTTTTTTTTGGGGGGGGGTAATAAAGGGGGCCCTTTTTTATTTTTTAAAATTTTTCTTAGTGATGTTTTAGTGAGTGGGTGTTTTTTCTCGTAGACTTTAAAAAAAAAAATCAGGGGGTATGCTAGTTGGGAAATAGAATACAATCCTAGGGAAGGAAAGGAAAAAAGCAGGGGAAGAGAGAAAAAGTCACATACACATGTACCCACCCCCTCCTATTGTTCAGGAAAGGACTTACATCGCCCTTTGAGAGAGTTTCTGGTCATGTGACACTGTCGACCATTTTTCACTCTGTTTCAGAATAAGGTCAAAGGTTACAGTTTATGACAAAGCTTCCTTCTTGCATGTTTCATTGCTCATGTTGACAATGTTGTATAGACGATAAAGCTAATACAAGCAATAATGGTTATGAGGGAAGAGGAATAGTCAGAGAATGGCCAGAGAGAGAGAGAGAGAGAGAAAGAGAGAGAGTGAGAGAGTAAGAGTGAGAGAGGAGAGAGAGAGAGTGTGTGAGAGAGTGAGAGAGAAGAGAGAGAGAGTGTATAAGAGAGAGAGTAAGAGAAAGAGAGAGTGTGTAATAGAGAAAGAAAGTGAAAGAGAGTAAGTGAAAGTGAAAGAGAGAGTAAGTGAAAGTGAAAGGAGAGTAAGTAAAAGAGAGTGAGAGAAAGAAGAGAATAAGTAAGAGAAAGAGAGAGTAAGAGAAAAGAAAGAAAAGAGAGAATAAGAGAAAGAGAATAAGAGAAAGATAGAGAGTGTAAGAGGGAGAGAGAGCGAGTGAAGAGAGAGAATAAGAGAAAAAGAGAGTGTAAGAGAGAGAGAGAGAGAGAGAGAGAGAGAGGAGAGAGAGAGAGTTAGAGAGAGAGAGAGAGAGAGAAAAAGAATGTAGCTGTTGTTTGTAGGTTATATGTTACCAGTTTTTAAAAATTTTGTTCAATTTTTTTGCTTCTTCCTCTTTCTCATCACCCTCAGCTTTTTGGTTTCCTCCTGACCCCAATCTTGACTGAAATGTCAATGAGAATTCGAGGGGGGGGGAGAGAGGTCCTTATAATAAGGGACATGTCATGCCTAGATGCTTCTTATTCTATGAAAATGAACAAATAATGCTTTACACTGAAACATGTTTTTCATCCTTTTAATTTAATTTTTTTTTGTACAATAGTACAGTTGTGGTCCCATTTTTGTGAAGGGTACAAATTAACTTTACCAAACAGTACAGTTGTATATATATATATATATATATATAATGAATAGTGAATGAAAAAATGAGAAAAGTATTGGCATGAAAAGGTGCTCAATGCTAATATTATGGTTTTACACTCATAACTTGAAGTTTCATGGTAATCCAATCATCAGATGAGTTCAGTGGTTGAGATGTTAAAAGCCAGTCGTGAAACTTCAAGTTATGAGTGTAAAACCATAATATTACCATTGGGCCGGGTTAGCTTAGTCGGTAGAGCGTTTGGCTAGAAACCACAAGGTTCCTAGTTCGATACCGGTCCTCGCCAACTCAGCGTATGAGTAGCACAGGGATCTGTGCGGTAAAGTAAGGAGCTGATGGTAGGTGTGGCGCTCCACCTCAGATGCTAAAACAATCTCCTTGGTCTAGCGCTATTGAAAAGGGGATAGACTCCCTCGCTGATTGGCTGATACCGACATTAGGCCACCCCGACGACTTACTTTTATATATATATATATATTATGGACTCTCGCGTCGATTTTCGATGCATGAGGTTTCATACAATGAACACCCACACAGTGATTTGTTTATAGTGGTGAAGGCTTGTGTTGGACCATCCTCACTTTTTGGCACAGTCGATAGGAAAGAATTGGTGCACAAATGCCACAAACCCAATCAATGACTGACCTCAGGAATTTTGAATTCAGAGTTTTCCCTCTCCTAGACTGGTTACCTACCCAAGGTTAAAGAACCCAGTCTTGAAAAAAAAAATATATATATATATAAGTTAAACCTAATGAGTCAGATATACCTACTATTATTTGCTCTACTTAGGTATTGAGCACTTTTTACTTTTTAGCTTTATATAATCCTAGCGCTTTATATGTATATATTTTTCATATATATATATCATTTATATATATATATATATATATAATATATATATATATATATATATATATTACATGGGATTAAAATGAGGAAATTAATCCGACAGTATGTGGAGAAAATGTAGAACAAACATGGGATGTTACAACGGATGGAAATTTATTAGTCGTAGTTCAAACATTTCGGTTTATAAAGAAACCTTCTTCAGGACCATTTAGTAACCAGTCAAAGAGAAAAAAGATTTATGTAGTTAAAAAAACTTCTTTTTAACTACATAAATCTTTTTTCTTCTTGACTTGATTTATATTGTCCTGAAGAAGGTTTCTTTATAAACCGAAATGTTAGGACATCAACACTATGACTAATAAATTTCCATCCATTGTAACATCCTGTGTTTGTTCTCCATATATATATAATTCAGTTGGATAAATGGATAGTTATTTACTAAGCTTGCTTAGTTGTGGCATAAAGTCGCATTTATGGGGTACCTAGTATGACTCGAACTCACTAATTATCATTTGCAAGTCAAGTGTGCTAACCATTATACTATGCAAAGCATCTCAAATGAATATATATATATACATCTAAATATATAAAGGAGAGATTTTGGTATGTACGTGTCGACATATAACTCCAAAATGGGAGGTCACTCAGATTCAAAATCTTGCATACATATTGATATATATGTATATCGGAGAAATAACAGGAAATTAATCTCACAATATGTGAAGAAAGGTAGACAAACACGGGATGTTGTACAAGATGGATGTTTATTGTAGATAGTGATGTCTAGTTTATGACAGTAAAAAATTAAATATGGGCCGGTTTAGCTCAGTTAGTAACTACAATAAACATTCATCTTGTACAACATCCTGTGTTTGTCTACCTTTCTCCATATGAATATATATATATATATATATATATATATATAGTAAATGAAGGAAAAAACTCTAAACTTGCTTCATTACAATAATTTATTTCAACCGTACTACTATGGTATCTTCATACGGTTGAAATAAATTATTGTAATGAAGCAAGTTTAGAGTTTTTTTCCTTCATTTACTGAATATCTTACTCTGTCCTTTCACTCACTGGTATTAGACACATTGAGCTCTCCTTATGGTCTACCTGCATCAGCTTGGTTAAAACACACATGGAAAGATCCTAACTACAGGAAAAAAAATTATATATATTGTGACAGTGAACACGAGTGAGTGGCGAACGTCAAGGCCTGCCATATTCTCGAAGGAAGCGGGCTAGGCTTTGCCTGACATGTCGGACTGTAGAATCGAAACCTGCTTCCTTCAGAATGCAAACTTTGTCACCGAAGTCTAGAAGCTGCAGTCCCGGATGTAAGCGCCAGGTGCCCGGATGATGGCTATGATGATTCCAGCGGTCAGGTTTGGCTCGAGAATCTCGTGCGTGTGGTGCAGACACCCGGATTTGAAAGAAAAATTGTATAAGTAGAAGTGGGGTGACGACAGCAGCAGTTGTGATTTTTCAGCTGCTTGCTGAAGATGTTTGAGTTGATGGTTTTTGCGACGACGACAGATTTTGTGCTATAGATTTTGTGACGGCGACGACATTGTTTGACCCCCCCCTCTCTTCAACAAGTTGAATTTTTTTTTTTCCACTCTTATTTTTCTTTTCTTTTTTCATTACTATATATATATATATATATATATTATATATATAAAGAGAGAGAGAGAGAGAGAGAGAGAGAGAGAGAGATGGATTTTGAAAAGTTTTTCTTTTAGCACATTTGCATAAAGTGTTTTAGGAAAGTGTTTGTGAAACATTTTTCTATGTAGTTAAATTCTTCATTTTAAAATTTGGTGGTGCAAACCCTAAAAGCTCTGAGATAAACCACAGAATAATGACTTAATGAAAATTGATAAATTGAACAAAAGATAACCTACAATAGACTTTACATACGAACTAGAAACTAATAACACTTTACCTTTTTTAGTTATGCTATTGATAAATAATACTCATTGTTACCGTGGTGGCATTCACCCTGGGTCGTTAAGCCAGTTTCAACCAACGAGTTCACCTGTGGTGAATTCATGGAAGGAGTAACAAAGGAATATGAAATTCACAAGTGGTTCCCAAACTATGCATGCATATCCCAGTCTATAGAATACTAAGTCCAATTACCGTTGAATTGGCAAGACAAGACGGCAAAACATCGTAACTCAATACGATCTGGAGACTGCCGTTAAAGACCACTGAAAAAGTGGCAGGATTTATGGGGTCTCAGAGGCCCTACAAACCAAGCAGCCAATCAGGACTCAGGAATTGGATACTCACCCAAGATGCATGGGGGACTGTCCCTGAATTCTATAAGATACCACGTTGTTTCTTTTGACACTGGGCAGTTGGCTGGCCATCACATTGCTCAAACCAATTGTTTGGACTGTGTCTTAACTGATTACTCAATATGGCGCTGCCGAACAGGATTCTACCTAAGCTGGATGGGAAAAGATGTTTATTAGGCAGCATATCTGTATGCTCTCTGCCTATAAACGTTATGCCAGGACATTTTCTAGTGAAGAAATCTGCATAGGTCCGCTGGCAATGGCTGGATGTGCAATGCTTAAGGAACTGGTAGTCAAGACTATGGGTGACGATCTCACTATACTAAAAGCTAGCCAAGGGATCCCCCATGAACTCCCATTATCACTAATTCAGTCAAGAAACAGCCAACTG
>CM042180.1:14300977-14308477 GCA_023376005.1 Doryteuthis pealeii
CGCTATAACTTCAGGGGCACTAGAATTATATAGTCTTCCGAGACTGCAATGACAATGATAACGGGGAGACTCACAGACAAAACTTGAATACCCATCAAGAATGAATAAAACAAAATGTCTTTGGTATAAGAATAACCAAGCAAGGGTTGACATGCCATAAATCCAACTAACAAATTGATTTTATTTAGCTTAACATCTTGTTTAGTTATTGTTGTAAAAGTAAAAGTAAAGTCGTCGGGGCAGCCTAAAGTCGGTATCAGCGAGGGAGTCTATCCCCTTTTCACTAGCACTAGACCAAGGAGATTGTTTTTTTTACATTTGAGGTGGAGCGCCACACCTACCATCAGCTCAACCACGAGAAGTGATCACTTCCACCTTTTATTGACAACTCAAACAGATGGCTGAAACGGTGCTTCCATTTCATAACAAAAACAATGGCAGAAACGGTGCTTCCGTTTCTTAGTATACCATAGTTATGTTGGCAAACAAATACAGAGATGACATGCTGAGACATACGCAGGGAGATAAGGGATAGCTTAAATGGTGTAATGGTTATTGAACCATTTCTAAGCGGACTGTTGCTAGTGAAGTTCATTCTCACTGGGTGTCTTTTAATTCTGACCTTGTGCTAAGCTTATCTTTGTAAATAACTACACAGGGAAACTCACAGACAAAACTTGAATACCGATCAAGGATGAATAAAACAAATGTATTTGGTATAAGAATAACCCAGCAAGGGTTGACATGCCATAAAATCCAACCAACCAACCATCTGATCTCATTTCAGTTTAGTATCTTGTTTAGTTATGTTGGTAAGATAATATAGAGATGTACGCAGAGAGATAAGGGCTAGCTTACATAGTGTAATGGTTATCAAATTACCTCTAAGCAAGCTATTACTAGTGAAGTTCATTCTCACTGGGTGCCTTATAATTCTGACCTTGTGCGCATAAACACACACACACACACCACACACAGAGGCATAAATACACACAAATTTCTATGACTTTACATATTTGACATATGCACATATGAACATAGGGAGAGACACATATATGCATATACGAACATAGGCCAAGACACACGCATGCACATACACGAACAGAGTGAAGGCACACACATATGCATACACAAACATAGGGAGAGACACACATATGCATACACGAACATAAGGAGAGGCACACACCTACATATGTGAATAGGGAGAGGCACACACATGCATATACAAACATAAGGAGAGACACACACATGCATGTAAAGACACACATAGTGTAATTTGTGTGACATTACATATTTAACACATGCACATACAAATATAAGGAAAGACACACACATGCGTACATGAACATAGGGAAAGACTCACATGCATATATGAACATACGGAGAGATACACACATGTGCATGCGAACATAGGGAGAAACACATACATGCATACACGAACAAAGGGAAAGACACACACATGCATACACGAACATAGGGAAAGACGCACACATACATACACGAACATAGGGAAAGACACACACATGCATATATGAACATAGGGAAAGACACACACATGCATACACGAACATAGGGAAGACACACACATGCATACACGAACATAGGGAAAGACACACACATGCATACACGAACATAGGGAAGGACACACACATGCATACACGAACATAGGGAAGGACACACACATGCATACACGAACATAGGGAAAGACACACACACATGCATGCATACACGAACATAGGGAAAGACACACACATGCACATACGAACATAGGGAAAGACACACACATGCATACACGAACATAGGGAAAGACACCACATGCATATATGAACATAGGGAAAGACACACACATGCATACACGAACATAGGGAAGGACACACACATGCATACACGAACATAGGGAAAGACACACACATGCATACACGAACATAGGGAAAGACACACACATGCATACACGAACATAGGGAAAGACACACACATGCATACACGAACATAGGGAAAGACACACACATGCATACACGAACATATATATGAACATAGGGAAAGACACACACATGCATACACGAACATAGGGAAGACACACACATGCATACACGAACATAGGGAAAGACCACACATGCATACACGAACATAGGGAAAGACACACACATGCTTATACAACATAGGGGGAGACACACACATGCTTATACAAACATAGGGGGAGACACACACATGCACATAAATGCATACAAGAGATGAATACACACAAATTATGCTATGTGTGTCTTTATGTGCATGTGTGTGTGTGTGTCTTCCTATGTCTTTATATGCATGTGTGTGTGTCTCTCCCTATGTCTTTATGTGCATGTGTGTGTCTCTCCCTATGTTTGTTTATGCATGTGTTTAATATTTAATGTCAAAATAATTTGTGTGTATTCATCTCTGTGTATGCATTTATGTGCATGTGTGTGTCTCCCCCTATGTTTGTATAAGCATGTGTGTGTCTCCCCCTATGTTCATGTGTGTGTCTTTCCTATGTTCGTGTATGCATGTGTGTGTCTTTCCCTATGTTCGTGTATGCATGTGTGTGTCTTTCCCTATGTTCGTGTATGCATGTGTGTGTCTTTCCCTATGTTCATATATGCATGTGTGTGTCTTTCCCTATGTTCGTGTATGCATGTGTGTGTCTTTCCTATGTTCGTGTATGTGTCTTTCCCTATGTTCGTGTATGCATGTGTGTGTCTTTCCCTATGTTCGTGTATGCATGTGTGTGTCTTTCCCTATGTTCGTGTATGCATGTGTGTGTCCTTCCCTATGTTCGTGTATGCATGTGTGTGTCTTTATGTTCATGCATGTGTGTGTCTTTCCCTATGTTCGTGTATGCATGTGTGTGTCTTTCCCTATGTTCGTATGTGCATGTGTGTGTCTTTCCCTATGTTGTGTATGCATGTGTGTGTCTTTCCCTATGTTCATATATGCATGTGTGTGTCTTTCCCTATGTTCGTGTATGCATGTGTGTGTCCTTCCCTATGTTCGTGTATGCATGTGTGTGTCCTTCCCTATGTTCGTGTATGCATGTGTGTGTCTTTCCCTATGTTCGTGTATGCATGTGTGTGTCTTTCCCTATGTTCGTGTATGCATGTGTGTGTCTTTCCCTATGTTCATATATGCATGTGTGTGTCTTTCCCTATGTTCGTGTATGTATGTGTGCGTCTTTCCCTATGTTCGTGTATGCATGTGTGTGTCTTTCCCTTTGTTCGTGTATGCATGTATGTGTTTCTCCTATGTTCGCATGCACATGTGTGTATCTCTCCGTATGTTCATATATGCATGTGAGTCTTTCCCTATGTTCATGTACGCATGTGTGTGTCTTTCCTTATATTTGTATGTGCATGTGTTAAATATGTAATGTCACACAAATTACACTATGTGTGTCTTTACATGCATGTGTGTGTCTCTCCTTATGTTTGTATATGCATGTGTGTGCCTCTCCCTATGTTCACATATGTAGGTGTGTGCCTCTCCTTATGTTCGTGTATGCATATGTGTGTCTCTCCCTATGTTTGTGTATGCATATGTGTGTGCCTTCACTCTGTTCGTGTATGTGCATGCGTGTGTCTTGGCCTATGTTCGTATATGCATATATGTGTCTCTCCCTATGTTCATATGTGCATATGTCAAATATGTAAAGTCATAGAAATTTGTGTGTATTTATGCCTCTGTGTGTGTGTGTGTGTGTGTGTGTTTATGCGCACAAGGTCAGAATTATAAGGCACCCAGTGAGAATGAACTTCACTAGTAATAGCTTGCTTAGAGGTAATTTGATAACCATTACACTATGTAAGCTAGCCCTTATCTCTCTGCGTACATCTCTATATTATCTTACCAACATAACTAAACAAGATACTAAACTGAAATGAGATCAGATGGTTGGTTGGTTGGATTTTATGGCATGTCAACCCTTGCTGGGTTATTCTTATACCAAATACATTTTGTTTTATTCATCCTTGATCGGTATTCAAGTTTTGTCTGTGAGTTTCCCTGTGTAGTTATTTACAAAGATAAGCTTAGCACAAGGTCAGAATTAAAAGACACCCAGTGAGAATGAACTTCACTAGCAACAGTCCGCTTAGAAATGGTTCAATAACCATTACACCATTTAAGCTATCCCTTATCTCCCTGCGTATGTCTCAGCATGTCATCTCTGTATTTGTTTGCCAACATAACTATGGTATACTAAGAAACGGAAGCACCGTTTCTGCCATTGTTTTTGTTATGAAATGGAAGCACCGTTTCAGCCATCTGTTTGAGTTGTCAATAAAAGGTGGAAGTGATCACTTCTCGTGGTTGAGCTGATGGTAGGTGTGGCGCTCCACCTCAAATGTAAAAAAACAATCTCCTTGGTCTAGTGCTAGTGAAAAGGGGATAGACTCCCTCGCTGATACCGACTTTAGGCTGCCCCGACGACTTTACTTTTACTTTTACAACAATAACTAAACAAGATGTTAAGCTAAATAAAATCAATTTGTTAGTTGGATTTTATGGCATGTCAACCCTTGCTTGGTTATTCTTATACCAAAGACATTTTGTTTTATTCATTCTTGATGGGTATTCAAGTTTTGTCTGTGAGTCTCCCCGTTATCATTGTCATTGCAGTCTCGAAAGACTATATAATTCTAGTGCCCCTGAAGTTATAGCGCCTCCTGTGACTGTGAAGTTCAATGTTTGAAAAACAGCCTCAACCACAGATGTCTCATGTGAAGGCTGTCCCTGAAGATGTTGATGTGCCGGTGCTTTGTTGCCGCTGCTTTCTTCTGGACCTCTTGGCTTCATGGTGTTGTGCAAGGGTGGCGTCTCCCTGTGTAATCATTTACAAAGCTTAGCTTGGCACAAGGTCAGAATTAAAAGGCACCCAGTGAGAATGAACTTCACTAGCAACAGTTTGCTTAGACATAATTTAATAACCATTACACCATATAAGTTAGCCCTTATCTCTCTGCGTACGTCTCTGCATTTTGTTGGTTTGCCAACAAAATGCTAAACTAAAATAAAATTGATTGGAAAAACAAGAAATATTTGTTTGATTTTCTGGAAATGAATTCCCGGAAATTAAGGAAGGAAATCAAAATGGCACTAAAGTAAAAAAAAAAATGAGATTAAAACTTATTAAATTGCCACGGAATTAATTTGCTTTTGCTTTAAATAAAACAAAACAAAAAAAACAAAACAGAAGAACAAAATCCAGATGACTCAAAACAAAATAAATAGAAAATTCTGTTCCCACTCAACACAGGGGGTGGGGTGGAGAGATGGATGCACATGGAGATATATATATATAAACACACACACACACATATATATATATATATATATAGATAGATAGATAGATAGAGAGAGAGAGATAAACATATACACACATATATACATAGATATACAATCACACACAGATATATATATATATAAACATATACACACAGATATACAAACACACACACACACACAGATATATAAACACACACACACATATATAGATATATAAAACACACACACACAGATATATAAACACACACACATATATAGATATATAAACACACACACACATGCATATATAGATATATAAACATATACACACACATATATAGATATATAAACATATACACACACATATATATACACACACACATATATATAAATATATACACACACAAACACACACATATATATAAACATAAACATATATACACACATATATATACACACATATATATAAACATATATACACACACAAACACACACATATATATAAACAAATAAACATATATACACACATATATATAAACATATAAACACACACATATATATAAACAAATAAACATATACACACAAACACAAAGGAATACTCATACGCACAACTAGAAAGAGACACACAAACACGCAGAGATGCTGATAGGTACACATCCTGCATCCCTGATGCACAAAAATCTAAAAGGACACAGTGAAATCATATCTATGCATCCCAATATTTTTCTTTTTTCTTCCCTCACCATTTCAATCTAACTGTAAATACATTTCAATAGTTTCTTAGAAATGAATTACACAGGATAGGTTATAAGATAGGAGTTAGCTGGCTTTAGCTGTTCCCCAAGATTATAAATAAAAACCCTACAATCTATTAAAGAACTTTAGTTGGGACCTATTAATTTTCCCGGGGACTCATTCAAAACAAATATGTGCATCCCAGGATGCACTAAATCAAAAAGCTATCAGCATCACTGAGAATGACATACATATGCACAGGTAGGAGAGTCACCCATAAACAGAGAGATGCCCACAAACACATATGAATACGCACAGAAAGAGACATAGAGGTAGAATACACACGCATACAAAAAAAGAGACATACGCACAAGTAGGAAGAGACTCCCATAAACAAATACACATATGCACACAAACATGCAGGAATACACAGATGCATAGAAAGAGAGCCATAAAAGCACACATCAATAGACACAAACATACAAGTACATACACAAAGAGAAAACTGGCCAATATGCATACATAGTATGACACATATGTACACATAGGAAGAGACACCCATAAAAGAAATATGCACAGGCACGAAAAATCTAGGAATGCACGCACAAAGAGACAGAGAAGTAAAACACATAAATGACACATACACACAAATAGGAAGAGTCCTCCATAAACACACACGTGAATTAAACACATGCACACAAGTACACAGGAACACACAAATTATTCTGGATAATATTTAATAATCCTTATCTTCCTTTCCAATATGGTTCCCTTTTAAAAAACCAAAATTATATAATTACCAATCCCATGATGCTTTCTGATTAATTTTTTACCATTCCCAAGATGCTTCTCAATTAATTTTACCAATCCCAAAATGCTTTGCAATTAATTTATCAATCCCATGATGCTTTGCAATTAATTTTACCATAACAGCTTGGATTTTGCTGATACTAAAATATTACATTCAATATTCCCAATATAGTTTGCCATTTTTTTCTTGATTTTATCAATCCCATGATGCCTTGCAATTAATTTTACCAATCCATGAGCTTTGCAATTAATTCTAGGATAACAGCTTGGATTTTGCTGATATTAAAATATTACATTCAATATTCCCAATAAAATGTGCCATTTTTTCTTGATTTTACCAATCCCATGATGCCTTGCAATTAATTTTACCATTACCAATTAATTTTACCATTACCAATCCCATGATTGCAATTAATTTTACCATTACCAATCCATGATGCTTTGCAATTAATTTTACCATTACCAATCCCATGATGCTATGCAATTAATTTTACCATTACCAATCCATGATGCTTGCATTACTGTTACCAATTGATGCTCGATTAATTTTACCAATCCCATGATGCTTTGCGATTAATTTTACTAATCCTATGATGCTTTGCGATTAATTTTACCAATCCCATGATGCTTTGCAATTGATTTTACCATAACAGCTTTGATCTTGCAATTACTAAAATA
>CM042180.1:14313477-14343477 GCA_023376005.1 Doryteuthis pealeii
GTAGCTCATCAGGCAAGAATCTTATTCTTATATTTTGTTGACTGACCCATTACTTTTGCCACACACACAAAGTGACACAGGTACAAGACACACAGAGACACACACGGGTAGAGTGACAAAGAGACACACACACAAAGGTAGAGAGAGAGAGAGGGGGTACACACAAGTTACACCAACAGACAGACACACAATATGGTTGGATGTGCGTGGTGTAATGATTAGAATCATAGGAAATAGAATCTTCAACCTGGGTTCAAATTCTGGATGAAGCTACAGTTCACATAACGCTAATACCCTTAGGAAAGGTATGAATCCAGTTACTCTCCCTCCAGCTATGGCTGAATAGTAGGGCAGACTGGGCTCTTTGGTTAGGTAACCAGTCTAGGAGAAGGAAAACTGAATTCAAACCTGCTAAACTCTGCTTAAGAAATTGACCTTGTATCACATCCTACTCATGTGGAGGGGTTGGTATATATATATATGGTAATTGGAAATTGGGGCTTGAGGCTTTAGAAATAAATAAAAATCAGCTCGTTAACCACAACAGTTGAGCAAACAAAATAATCAACCCCTAGTTGGTTGGTTGGTTGGTTTTTATGGCATGTCAACCCTTGTTGGGTTATTTTATGCCAAAATGTTTAAACCTGTTAAAATCCACTTGGGTGGTCACTACTAGAATAGGCTCAGTCCTAATTAGTGATCTATTTCACTGAGCTCTTTAACCTTGGTTAGGCAACCAGTCTAGGAGGAGGAAAAGTCTGAATTCAAACCAGTTAAATCCGCTTGGGGTGGTCACTACTAGAATAGGCTCAGTCCTAATTAGTGATCTATTAAATAATAAAATAAATAATAATGATAATACACAAATATACACGATACAGACACACACACACACACACACACACACAGATACAGGAAAGACAGATCCATACACATGCAAAGATAAACACAGACACATTTATACACATGTGAAGTGACACAGATAGATCCACACATATTATGACAGATAAATACACACATTCTAAGATTTAATTTTACCTGATATATTTTATAGGTTCAAAAAGTACTGTGATTTTTTTTTAAACATAAAATGAGATTCTTAAAATCTGTTAGTTAAAAAAAACTTGTGTCGCATCCTGCTTGTGCACAGGTAGATACATATATTTACAAAATGGACCCTGTCTAATATAGAAGGATCTATTTTCTTTAAAATTAGAGTTGATATTTAGCGTATCATTCCCTCTGGTCAGGTGTGAGTAGGTGATCTTGGTTTTAAAATAATCAATGTCTAAAAGTTGTTTTGAATCATTTTAGTAGTAACATATTGAAATGCCATTTAAATATGCACAAAGGTAGATAACTCTTGAGAGTAAAAGTACTAGTTAGAATTTTAAGGAATATTTTAAAATTCATTTGTTCTAATAAAACCCAAGATTTGCACGTGTGCGTGTGTGTGTGTATATATATATATATATATATATATGTCGGGGTGGCCTAAAGTTGGTATCAGCTAGACAGCAAGGGAGTCTATCCCCTATTCACTAGTGCTAAACCAAAGAGATCGTTTTGGCATCTGAGACAGAGTGCCACACCTACCATCAGCTCCTTACTTTACCGCACAGATATGCTGAGTTGGTGAGGGCCAGTATCGAATCTTGTGGTTCCTTGTCAGATGCTCTAATATATATATTATATATATATATATATATATACATACACACAAGTAGCTGAAGTGGCCTATTGTCAGTATCAGCTGGATAGCAAAGGAGTCTATCTCCTTTTCACTAGCATTAGACAAAGGAGATTGTTTTGGCATCTGAGAGAGCGCCACACCTACCACACATATATGCTGAGTTAGCCAGTGACAGTATCGAACCTGGAACCTTGTAGTTCCTAATCAGACGCTCTACCGACCGAGCAAACCAGCCATATATATATATATATATATATATATATATACATACACACACACACACACACACACACACACACACAAAGTAGCTGGAGTGGCCTATTGTCAGTATCAGCTAGACAGCAAAGGAGTCTATCCCTTTTCCCTAGATCGTTTTTGCTGAATGGAGGAATATTTTATAATTCATTTCTTATAATAAAAACAAAAATTTGAAAATGTGTTTTAAAGTGTTTAGTTTTGGCACACGACTTCAAGTATGAGTCACTCAGTGAGGATCAAACTCATTATTCCATTAGATTAGATTGTTGACCATTACACCGCAAGGTTTTACTTTTTGCAACTAAAAAAAGCTTCAAAGTTATTTTAAGCTGGTTGCTTAATTTTCACTCCAATTAAATATTTCAGAATGAGATTTTTTGACATTCCAGTTTATTTTGTTTCAAATTTAAAATGTCAGGTCACAATGACATTCAACTGAGCCGGTGGGTAATGATGTTGCTGGATTATCTCCCTTTGTATTATGCATTCATCTTGCTATCTTTTCAGTTTTTTCTTACTTTTATTTTTAATACTTTTAAAACCATTCAGAAAAGAGAGAAAAAAAAAAAACAGAGAGAAATATAAAAGAAAGAAGAAAATGAAGGAAAATTGTTTTTGTTTGGTTTGTTTTACAGCATATCAACCTCAGTGGGTCATTTAAAGCCGGAAAAGTTTTTGAAATAAATTCATTCTTAATGGATACTTATTTTTTATAAACTCATGTTTTTCTATTTAACCATAGATGGGACCCTAACAAGTACTACCACTCTGGGTCAGATTGGACCTGAGAACCTGGTGATGAAGGGGTGCTCCACATTCTCCAGACCTCCAGAATTGGAACCTCACCACCAGAGTTTAATGTCATTCCCAGAACATGAAGACCCTCACACACTGCCTTCTGGCACCCATATGATAAAAAGGGTTGCCATAAGGGCAATAGGGTTGGGAAATCATATAGGTGCTAGGGCTTGACGTAACCGATTGATCGGAAGGGGCCTCTCCCCACCCGTTTAGCCCAAGATAGGGCCAATTAAGTATGCAAGTCATGAACTGCTCATCCACCAGGGTTTCATCCTTAAGCATCATAGGTCACCACCCACAGCCAATAGGTGGCCACATTGGGGGAGTCTTACCTCTCTGCAGAGGTGCAGTCGGTTATTCTGATGCCCCAGTCGACAGGGCGGGGAAGGAAAAGAAAGAAAAGTGAGAGGAAGAGAAAGTAAGAAGGGAGAAAAAAGAAGAAACACAGGAAAAGAAAAAGGAAGGAAAAAAACGTGCACCCAGTGAGAATCGATCTCACTGGTCTATTTGCTTAAATCACTAACCATTTTACCTTATATACTTAGATGGGTGACAATTTAAGCAACAGCAGGTACCATAAAAAAACGAATATCAAAAATAACTTGATTCAGCATTAAATAACCTGAAAAGAGTTGATATGCCATAAAATGAAACAACCAACCATTTTACCAGGTATGTTGCACACACAAGGTGCTGCCCTACAAATTCTGCCCATTAGAACAGATGCATCAGTCTATCCATTTATAAAATTACCCAATTGACTATGTTCTATCAATTTTTTTCTTCTATAAGTAGTAGCAAATTATATATATATATATTTATATATTTATATATATAAAAAAAATATTTTAAAAATATAACAACACACATGTTCAATCAATTAATTTCCTCATCTTATATATATATATAATATATGTATATATATAATAAATCCCAACTAAAGTTTCTTAATAAATTGTAGAGTTTTTATCTATGAACAACTAAAGCCGTCTAACTCTACCTTGTACCCCATAGCATGTAATTCATTTCCAAAAAAATATTGAAATGTATTTACAGTTACCTTGGAAATGGTGAGGGAAGAAAAAAAAAAAAAAAAAAAAAACACTGGGACACATGGAGACAATTTTACTGTGTCCTTTAAGATTTTATGCATCAGTGACGCAAGACGCATACCTATCAGCATCTTTCTCTTTCTCTCTCTTTCTATCATATATATATATATATATATATATATATATATATATGTCTCTGTGTATGTGTGTGTGTACATTAAAGCTAAAAGGTTAATGTTAAAAAAGTTCACAAATCAAATGCCTTTTTACTGCTGCTTAAAGAATGTAGCTTTAACTTTTAGTAACAGCATTTGATTTCATTCACAGACTTTTTTAACATTAACATTTTAGTTTTATTTCAGCTCTTTGGGTATAGAGAACTTTTTTTTAGAATATAATTATTAGATTTACCTAACAGATTCTAATGATATATATATATATATATATATATATAATATACACACACATACATACAAATACACACTCATGCATGCGCACACACACATACATATATATATGTGCACACACACACACACACACATACATACACACACACAATCATAAACATATATATACATATATTTAGGAATACATACACTGATAAGCATACACTTATAAACATATATACTCAAATACACTCAAACATATACATACGCATCAGTTGGCAGAGTGCTCATCTGGAAACCCTCACCAACTCAGTGTATGAGTAACACAGGGATCTGTGTGGTAAGGTGAGTAGCTGATGGTAGGTATGGTGCTCCACCTCAGACCCCAAAACAATCTCCTTGATTTAGCCTTAGTGAAAGACTCCCTCACTGTCTGACTGATATCGTCATTAGGCCACCCCATCTTATATATACTAGTAGTAGCTAGTCTTATTACAAAGAATTAAATTACTGTTGTTTAAGAGCTGCATGTTGGACTATCTTACTTATATCTGTTGTACCAAAGAGTAATAAAACCTTTCTTTCGGATTTCAATGTTATTATTTGATAACTCTTTAGTGAAATAGATCACTAATTAGGACTGAGCCTATTCTAGTAGTGACCAAGGGCTCTTTAGCCCAGTCAAATAGATCACTAATTAAGACTGAGCCTATTCTAGCAGTGACCAAGGGCTCTTTAGCCCAGTCAAATAGATCACTAATTAAGACTGAGCCTATTCTAGCAGTGACCAAGGGCTCTTTAGCCCAGTGAAATAGATCATTAATTAGGACTGAGCCTATTCTAGTAGTGACCAAGGACTCTTTAGCCCAGTGAAATAGATAATTAATTAGGACTGAGCCTATTCTAGTAGTGACCAAGGGCTCTTTAGCCCAGTGAAATAGATCATTAATTAGGACTGAGCCTATTCTAGTAATGACCAAGGGCTCTTTAGCCCAGTGAAATAGATCACTAATTAGGACTGAGCCTATTCTAGTAGTGACCAAGGACTCTTTAGCCCAGTGAAATAGATCATTAATTAGGACTGAGCCTATTCTAGTAATGACCAAGGGATCTTTAGCCCAGTCAAATAGATCACTAATTAGGACTGAACCTATTCTAGTGACCACACATTGGATTTAACTGGTTTGAATTCAGTTTTCCTACTCCTAGACTGGTTGCCAAATCAAGGTTAAAGAGTCCATTGAAATAGATCACTAATTGGGACTGAGCCTATTCTAGTAGTGACCACTCCAAGCGGAGTTTAACAGGTTTGAATTCAGAGTTTTCCTTCTCCTAGACTGGTTGCCTAACCAAGGTTAAAGAGCCGAGTCTGCCCTACTATTTACCCATAGTTGGATGGAGAGTAGTTGGATTCATACCTTTCCACGAGTGATAGCAGTCCATTTTCTACGACTCTAACCATTATACCATGGCCTCCAACTCGGTCACAACTATCACCACCCAGTTATGCATGTTCTTGCATTCCTTTTGTGCAAGTTTGTTGCATTCACTTACTATCTGATTACTCTCTATCACACATAGCCTACACTATAAATTACAGATGAATGTGTATTATTGCATATTGGGTACACCCACATCATCCATTCTCACCTTTTAAAAAGAGAGGACGCTCCAGTGTGACCAATATGCAAGGTGCAACTTACAATCAAACATATTTCCCTCAATTATAACAGCCTCAAACACACCCGCACCAAATACCATCAAACAAGAAACCTGAAGGAACTCTTTAGGAATACAAACCCAGAAGACATTTTAAATTTTCTAAATAAAAAAAAATAAAAAAGCAACCCTTTCAACAAGATATAACAAACAATAACTGAATACCTCCATAAAACCACTACTTTAAAGACTGATATCCAAAATAACCTTTTTTGGCATTAAATGCCCCACAGAGGTTGATATGCCGTTAAACAAAACTCAAACTCCATAAAACCACTACTTTAAAGACTGAAATCCAAAATAACCTTTTTGGCATTAAATGCCCCACAGAGGTTGATATGCCGTTAAACAAAACTCAAACTCCATAAAACCACTACTTTAAAGACTGAAATCCAAAATAACCTTTTTTGGCATTAAATAACCCACAGAGGTTGATATGCCGTTAAACAAAACTCAAATTGTGCGTGTGTGCTCACGTATACACACAGGCCAACGTGACATGCTGTCCACAGTTCTGTCGACATATGAAGTGTCTTTATTCCGTATTTACAGGAAATGTTTTGCACAATGAACTTCAGCACTTGACATGAAGTGTTTGGTTAACTCAGAAATTGGATTAAGAATGGAACTTTTATGTTGGCGGACTTCACAAAAGGATAACAAACAAATCTCCTTCACTAGAGAGTGTCATAAAATCCTTGTTTAGTTTAGATTTTCTTTTTTTGATAATTTCTTTTAGATAAACATCAGAAAGAAAAAAGGGAAAATGAAAATCAGATTTAGTCAAGATTTCATCATATAATATAGATAATTACAGTTAGATATACATATATGTGTGTGTGTGTGTGTGTATATATATATATATATTTATTTAATATATAAAGTGTTGTCATGGGTCCAACGGGAGAAAATTAAATCTTATAAAAAAGAAGGTCCACAAAATGGATTATGCTTTAAAAAAATTTTTTTTAAATTTTTTTATGTAAAATAATAATAAAACATTTTTTAAAAAAACATAATCCATTTTGTGGACCTTCTTATTTATTATATATATATATATATATTATATAGGCCGGGTTAGCTCAGTTGGTAGAGCGTTCGGCTAGAAATCACAAGGTTCCTAGTTCGATACCGGTCCTCGCCAACTCAGCGTATTAGTAGCACAGGGATCTGTGCGGTAAAGTAAGGAGCTGATGGTAGGGTGGCGCTCCACTTCAGATGCTAAAAAATAATCTCCTTGGTCTAGCGCTATTGGGATAGACTCCCTTGCTGACTGGCTGATACCGACTTTAGGCCCCGTCGACTTTAAAAAAAATTACTTAAATATATATATATATATATATATATATATATATATAATATATGTGTGTGTGTGTGTGTGTGTGTGACACCCTAACATTTTTTTTCTCTTTTTTTCCCTTTCTCTGTTTTTTCTTTCACTATATCTTTGATAATGCACTATTGACTATATATATATATATATATATATTATAAAGAAGCATACGTGGATTCAACATCAACCAACAACATCATAGATTATATATAAGTTTCTCGCAGTAGCGCAAATCTTCAGACCTGAAGATTTGCGCTACTGAGATAAACTTAAGTCAGTTGCTTTTAAACCATTCAAACGTATATTTAGCTCTTTATATTGAGCACTTTTAAATCGGTTTCAGGAAAAAATCCAGAAGTAAATAAGATTTTATACTTGTTTCCTTGGTGGATTTATATATATATATATATATATATACATACATACACATACACACACTCACACAACAATGACAATTTTACCAGTATACACACATTTGGGTTCGTCAATGACCTTTTATTACACAGTAAAACATATGGATCTGTCAATATAATCTCTGTGTCATGGCACTTAACTTGCCTAACCAAGGTTATTAAACCCAGTCTGCCCTACTATTTACCCATAAGTGAAGGGAGAATAGTTGGATGCATAGATTTCCTAAAGATATTAGCGCTATGTGAAATGCAAACAGCCTCATCCAGGATTTGAACAAGGGTCTCTAATTCCATTTCCTAGAATGATAACCCTTACACAACAAGCCTCCACAAAATAAATATAGCGTTGAGAAATTCCCGATGCATAATCTAAAAGTACACAGTAAAATTGTATCCATGTATCCTAGGGATACATCTATGGATACAATTTTTTCATATAAAAATTCTGATACATTGCACACAACCAATATGTAACAGTTCAGGGATGCGAGTTCAACACTAATTGGCAGAAAGTAGCTTAATGTTTTTTACAAGAAATTTCCATTGGCAACACCACAAGAGAATTTCTGGCCTTGTGCCTAACTTGAGTAATACTCCACCCTCCTGTAAATACTCCCCTTTTTTTTTTCTTCCTTCACCATTTCAAGATAAATCTTTTTGAGGTCAGCCAGTCAGTATACTGTTGGTTTGGACAACAGCAACTAGCTAAGCACAACTGAACTAGTTCCCAGGACAGCTGGTACTTATGGAACTCAAGAATAGTCCATTTAAGTATTTGGGTGATTCCATTCCTTGAGTCCTGATTGGCTGCTTGGTTTCTATGATGTTATGAGACTTCATAAATATTCTAGCATTCTGCAATAGGATTGCAACAAGATTAGATCCGTATTAAGTTATGGCAACTTCTTGCCTTGTCTTACCAATTCGATGGTAATTGGAACTTAGTATGATTATTCTACAACTGTAAACACATTTCAATATCTTCTTAGAAACAAATTACACAGGTTGCGTACAATTTAGACGGCTTTAGTTTTTTCATTAAATAAATCTTTACATCTCGTCTTAAGAAAAAAAATACACAAAAAATATATGAACACATAATGAATGCAATTCCCTAACCTCTAGAGATAAAATAACCCTAGATGGGTTGATATGCCGTTAAAATCAATCATTCAATCATTAAAAAAGAAGATATTTTTAATGTCAACAAACTTAATATTTTTTAAATTTGTTCATAATATGAACACAATGAATGCAATTCCCTAACCTCTAGAGATAAAATAACCCTAGATGACTTGATATGCCATTAAAATCAATCATTCAATCATGTAGCGTAATTATTATGGTTTACCGGGAATTTGGGGATTGAAAATAAAACGGTATTCGGCTTTCTGGAGAAAGAGAGGAAAAAGAAATAAGAACAAAGAGAGTTTAAAGTTTAGAAGGGTAAACACTCAATGGAGTGCCATCAACTGACCGACGAATGACCCCTAAATTAGATTTAAAAATAAAAACGGAAGTTCCAGGTTTTGACCGGAAGTGGTAGTTGTGTGACCCTTCCACCCCGGGATGAAAAATGGAAAAGAAAAGAAAATCAGTCTTTTTTTTTTTCGGCCAGGCTTTGTGGGAGGCAGATGGGGGCTTTCCCAATTCCTCTGTATGGGTTTTGCATATATTGAAGTCAGTTAGTCTACTGTTGGTTTTAATAACAGCAGCTAAGTAAGTACAACTGAAGCAGTGTCAAAGACAGCTGGTATAAATAGGAATCAAGAATGATCCATCCATGAATCTGGGTGATTTTGGTGATTCCACTTCTTGAGTTCTGCTTGACTGCTTGATTTGAATGACATTGTGGTGTCTTATATATACTTTGTCATTTTGCAGTGGACTTTGTAGCATTCAAGTTTGTATTTGAGTTACAATCGTTTGTTGCCTTGTCTTCCCAGTTCGACGGTAATCGGAACTTTAATTATTCTTCAGCATAGTAGTACCTAACAGAATTTACGATAGAGTAATTTGACCGTACCCTCTCTTTCCATCTTTCCTTCTCTCTGAAAAAGAACCCACGAGCCTAGAAAGAAATAAACAGCCTCTTGTGACTATACGACTTGAGTATGTTGTTTCTGAACTAACAAAGACTACTACTACTACTACTAAACGACTACTACTACTACTACTACTACTACTACTACTACTCGAACTTGGCCCAATGCAACAATCTTTAAAACTAAAAGATATTCTTCAAGTCAACAAACTTGATTTTTTTTAAAAATTTGTTCATAATATGAGTCTAGTCAAAAAAATGTTTCAGGAAGTGATATATCTTTATTAATGACTTTACCAAATCCAACTATTAAGTATTAAGTGACGTTTTTTTCTATACATTTTTATCACAAGGACAATTACTGCCAGTGTTATTCAATAAAAGATAGCTGCTTGTGTATACTTAAGAGATCAACATATACTTGAGTAGGACATTTATAATTTCAATGAATATAGAGTATCTATATACGTATATATATATATATACATATATTTGTATATATACATATATTTGTATATATATATGTGTGTGTGTGTGTGTGTGTGTGTGTGTGTTCTTCAAATGCTGCTACCAAGTTTTTGCTATTACAGAATTAGTACTTAATACAAAAAGTACTCAAGATATTTTGTAAAGTACAGAGTGTTTATAGTTGTAGTAAAAACTCCTGAAGATGTACCATGAACACAAAACTGTGGTAGAAAAACTTTTTCAACAACTATATATATATATATATATATATATATATATATATATAATGTTGTTGTTGTCAAGTCCACATATACTTCTTTGTTGTATATCTGGTAAGTTCAGTTCTCAGTGTAAAATATATATATATATATATATATATATATATATATATATATATATGGGAGTAAATATGGAAGATAAATCCGACAATATTAAGAAATTTGAAAAAACAAATGTTCCGAAAATAGGATGAATTTAATTATTGATGTTTAAACATTTCGGTTTCTTTAAACCTTCATCAGGATGTATCTTGTGGTGAAGAAAATGATGGATGTTTTATAGATGACAGGAGATGAAAATGTTTATAAAATCTTTTTTTTTTTTCCTTTTTTTTTTTAAAAAGATTTTATAAACATTTTCATCTCCTGTCATCTATAAAACATCCATCATTTTCTTCACCCCCAGATACATCCTGATGAAGGTTTAAAGAAACCGAAATGTTTAAACATCGATAATTAAATTCATCCTATTTTTGGAACATTTGTTTTTTCAAATTTCTTAATATTGTCGGATTTATCTTCCATATTTACTCCCATATATATATATATATATATATATATATATATATATATATATGAAATAAAATGAAACTTAACATCCAATGGAGTTTCTTATTTATTTCACATCCCATGCTTCACACAAAATAAAATAAAAAAACATAGACATATATACATGGTTCATAGACACATATACTCAGCACATAAGTAGCCCAGTTTGGATCTATGCAGTAAAGTGGAGAGTTGATGGTAGGTGTGGTGTTCCACCTCAGATGCAAAAACAATCTCCCTGGTCTAGTGCTAGTGAAAAGGGGATAGAATCCCTCGCTATCTGCTTAATACTCGGCTCACTCTACTTTACTTATATGGTTTGAAGTAATCAAAACCACAAGGTTCCCGGTTCAATACCGGCTCTCACCAACTCGGTGCATGAGTAGCACAGCTTAGATCTGTCTGGTAAAGCAGGGAGTAGATGGTAGGTGTAGCGTTCGGATTTTAACGAGACGCTTGAGAAAACTACACAAGGGTGCTGTGTGCTGTTTTGAACCAATCCTAAAAGCAGCACTCCACTTATTGTAGCCTTGTGCCTGTTTTCTTCTAATCTTTGGATATAATTCCATTTTGTACTTCTTTCATGTTTTCCGACAAAAACATCTCTCTCTCTCTCTCTCTCAATGCCTCAGTGCCGCCTTTTTATCTCCATCAAGACCCACTGCTTTTTATACATCCTTTAATCACTACCCGCTCCCCTTAACACTCCTATTCGTTTATTACTATTATGAGGTTTTCACAAGAGGCTGAGTGACAGCAAGTCTCCTCTGGTCTCCATGAATCTTATGAGTATTCTAGCCAATCCCAACAGTGCTGTTGTTTGGATGGTCTCGTTTATTATTATTATTATTATTATTATCATCAATATTATTATTATTATTATTATCATTATTATGGAGGATGGTAGGTGTAGCATACCCTCTCAGATGCAAAGACAATCTCTCCGGTCTAGCACTGGTGAAAAGGGGATAGACTCCCTAAATGTCTGGCTGATACCGACAATAGGCCACTCTGCTGACTTTACTACTACTAAAGAAATAGACAGTTTTTGTGTATGTGTGTGTATATATATATATATATATATATATATATATATATATATATATATGTAGTAAAAAATAGAGGGAAAAATATGGACAAGGGAAAAAAACTCAGACAATGCCCAGCGAAATATACCTCCTACATATACTTGTCTGAGTTTTGTTCCTTTGTCCACATTTTTACCCTCTATTCTTTACTAAATTCTGTAGGATTTACTCCAATCCTCCTATCCTCATATATATAAGTAAAGTCGTCGGAGTGGCCTAAAGTCGGTATCAGCCAATCACCAAAGGGGTCTATCCACTTTTCACTAGTGCTAGACCAAGGATATTGTTTTTTGCGTCTGAGGTGGAGCGCCAAACCTACCATCAGCTCCTTACTTTACCACACAGATCCCTATGCTACTCATACACCGAGTTGGCGAGGGCTGGTATTGAACAAGGAACCTTGTGTTTTCTAGCTGAAAGCTCTACTGACTGAGCTAACCCGGCCCTTATTGAGGAAGGGGATAGACTCCCTAAATGTCTGGCTGATTCCGACAATTTTCTACTACTAAAAATAAATAGACAGCTTACATACATACATATATATATATATATATATATATATACACACACACACACACATAGATACATACATATATATATATTGAAGTCAGTCAGTCAGTCAACAATTGGTTTGAGCAATGTGACTGGCCAAGCACAACTGCACCAGTATCAAGACAACTAGTATTTATGGGAATTTAGAACAGTCCACCCATGCATTTGGGTGAGTCCATTCCCTGAGTCCTGATTGGCTGCTTGGTTTGTAGGGCCCTCTGAGGCTCCATAAATCCTGCCACTTTTCAGTGGTTTTTACGGCATCTCAGAATCGTATTGAGTTATGACTGTTTGCCATCTTGTCTTGCCAATTCGACGGTAATTGGACTTAGTATTCTATAATATATATATATATATATATATATATATATACACACCATGGTGACAAAAATCCGACAAGCAAATAAGTATACAACCTTATTTACTTCCAGATTTTTTCACTAAAATCAATTAAAAAGTGCTCAATATGAAGAGCTAAATATTTTAAACAATCCCTATTTTAAACCATTCGATTTTAATTATATATATATATATATATATATATATATATGTGTGTGCTCCTAAATTTTTGATCCCAGGAATGATGCACTGATACTACACTCTGATCCTTAGTTGAAGTTAAGTTGAAATACAACAAATAAAAACATAGCCAATAGGGCTAAGATTTCTATAGGTACAGATACTACACTTTGATCTTCAACAGAAATGCTGGTTAATAACATCTTAATCCCAGGAATGATGAACTGATACTACACTCTGATCCTCATTGAAGTTGAAGATAATTGAACAAATAAAAACATAGCCAATAGGGCTAAGATTTCTATAGGTACAGATACTACACTTTGATCTTAAACAGAAATGCTGGTTAATAACATCTTAATCCCAGGAATGATGAACTGATACTACACTCTGATCCTTAGTTGAAGTTGAAGATAATTGAACAAAGAAAAATGTCACTTTTTCAGAATATAGATAAATGGTTAATATTTACCAGATCTCCATTTGTTTCCGAGTTGGAAACAAAAAAATAAACAAATGGTGGAATCCTCCGTGGAAATAGAGAAACAATGAACAAAGGAACTTACCTAAAAAAGAAAAAAAAAAAGACATTAATATAAAATAAACTTAACAAAATAACATTAATACAGACAAAATATATTTTTCATTTTATTCATGTTAACACAATAAAAAGAAAAAAAAGAAATTAATATAAAAGACACACACACACTTACACATACTCAGGCAAAGAATTCAGAGAAACACTAGATAAAACGTAACCCATTGGGTCACCCATTCAGCTCTGGGTAGATAATTGAGATTAGGGAAAAGGGAGTTAGAAAAGCGAATAAAAAAAAAAAATAAAAAAAAGACTACCGGATGAAACCTTAAAATCATTTTGCTAACTTTCTAAGAAAGAAAATGTTTGATATCATTTAATCTACGTGTTGCTGGTTGTGAAATTTAACATAGCAATACATTTCAAATTCTCCCTGCTCTTTCTCTCTCTCTCTCTCTCTCTCTCTCCCCAGAGAAACTAACATATAATCAAGGAGGTAATCAAGAGATACACAGAGGGGAAGAAAGAGATAGACACATAGTGAAGTAAGAGATTGGTCGGTTTTTTTTTTGTTAATTGCAAATTACGACTAATTAGAACCAATTAAAACAGAATTTTTTTCAAACAAAATCAATCCTAAAAGTAAGGAATAATTCAGTATAAATTTTCATGTCATTAAACTAAACAGTAAAAAAGCCTTTAGGTAGCAAAAGTTGATTAACTCAGCTTTAGTATAATAATAGATATCACCAAACATATAACAGTATGGACAGATCCTAGCCACAAGCTCCAGAACTTTCAGATATTTCCTGATGAAGGGATCTTTATCCAAAAATCAAAGGTAGATGAACAACATCATAATTATCTCATTTTTCTTTACACTTGCATTGTTAAAGCCTTCAAAACCAACCACCAAAAATAAACTTAAAGCAAGATTAATGCAGATATATATTTTTCATTTTCTTCATGTTAACTCTTAACATCCTGTTGAGAATTTTCTAAGTCCAAAGCCCCATTCCTATAAGGATATATATAAATGTCTAAAAATGGCCTTTTCATTAAAATTTACCCGTTATTTCTCGTACATCAAAGACTGCTAAATATGTTTGATATTACATTCAAACAAAGGCTATCGTTTGGGGTGGATTAAGAAAACAAATGTGACTTCCAGCCGGGTGGAATGAGGTGGTAAAGGACTTTAAGAGTTTTAACACAACAATTCAGCCAATCTATTCTTCAGCCTTCATCAGAAAATGGAGAAACCTCTTCTTCTTTAAAACTGAACGTACAAGGGCTGGGGAGTCAAAAGCAATAAAGAGGTCACTGGGGTCGGGACTGTACAAATGGTTACATTAACAATAAACATTCAGTAATTGTCATAGTTATTATAAAGTAAATAAATAAAGTAGGTGGAGTGGTCTATTATTGGTATCAGCCAGACAGCGAGGGAGTCTATCCCCTTTTCAATAGAGCTAGACCAGGGAGATTATTTATGCATCTGTGGTGGAGCGCCACACCTACCATCAGTTCCCCACTTTGGCCTATTATTGGTATCAGCCAAACAGCAAGGGAGGCTATCCCCTTTTTTTTATTAAAGCTAGACCAGGGAGATTATGCATCTGAGGTTGAGAGCCACACCTATCATCAGCTCCCCACTTTGGCCTATTATTGGTATCAGCCAGACAGCAAGGGAGGCTATCCCCTTTTTTATTAAAGCTAGACCAGGGAGATTATGCATCTGAGGTTGAGAGCCACACCTACCATCAGCTCCCCACTTTACCACACAGATCCAAGCTGTGCTACTCATGTGCTGAGTTGGTGCGAGCTGGTATCAAACCTGGAACCTTGTGGTTCCTAGGTATCAGCCGGACAGCGAGGGAGACTATTTCCCTTTTTACTCGTGCTAAACCCGGGAGATTGTTTTTGCGTCTGAAGTAGAGCATCACACCTACCATCACCTCCCTACTTTACCACACAGATCCAAGCTATGGCTACACAACTTGAATTCAGAAGTTATTATTGTAGATTTGAATTGAGAGTTTCACAGTGGTCTTTCTAAGATATTTCATCACAGCACGAATCTCAGAATAGAACACCATTTTTGGAGAATCGGGAATCGACCAGGCAACCGTATCAAGTGCATCAGGACTTTACACTTGATGCTGTTCACTCCAGCACGTTTCACAGAATCAGGAGGCTAGAGATTCTTTCTTTGGTAGCGTTATCAAGAAATAGAGACATGTTAACACATTATTTAGAGTATCAATACAACATTTATTGATTTTTTTTCTTCTTCTGTGTTGTGATCCCCAAAGTGATTTCAAGAAAGGAAGCAAATTCTGAAGATGTGAACTCGGGTCATTTTCCTGTTTTTGGTTCTTTTTTTAAAAAAGCACTTCATTTCATTGGTTGGTTGGATTTTATGGCATGTCAACCTTTCTTGGGTTATTCTATGTCAAAGACATTTTGTTTTGTTCATTTTTGTTGGGTATTCGATTTTTTTTTTTTTAAACTCAATTAAAAAAAATTTTTTTTTTCTAAACTCATTTTTGATCTATTTAACCCATAGATGAAACCCTATCAGGTTGGTGGGATTTTACAGCATGTCAACCCTTGTTGGGTTATTTTATGCCAAAGACATTTTGTTTTATTCAATCTTGTTGGGTATTCAGTTTTTATACAAACTCAATTCTTTTTTAAAGATTTTTTGTAAACTCATTTTTTTATCTATTTAACCCATAGATGGGACCCAAGCAGGTTAGTTGGTTGGTGGGTGGGATTTTATGACAAGTTACACCATGGTTTATTTTATGTCAAAGACATTTTGTTTTATTCATTCTTTGTTTGGTTGGTTGGATTTTATGGCATGTCAACCTTTGTTGGGTTATTTTATGTCAAATTTTATGTCATTCTTGTTGGGTATTAAGTTGTTTTGGTTTTTTTTTCAAACTTATTTTTTTATCTATTTAATCCATAAATGAGACCCTATCAGGTTGATTGGTTGGTTGGCTGGTTGGTTGGTTTTTATGGCATGTCAATCCTTGGGTTATTTTATGTCGAAGACATTTTTTTTTTAAAATTCATTCTTCTTAAGAATTCAATTTTTTAAAAACATTTATTTAAAACTCGTTTTTTAATCTATTTAACCCATAGATGGGACCCTAACAGGTACTACCACTCTGGGTCAGTGTGGACCTGGGAGTAATCAGTTCATTTCATTAGTTGGTTGGTTGGATTTTACGGCATGTGAATCCTTGGGTTATTTTATATCGAAGACATTGTTGTTTTATTCATTTTTGTTGAGTATTCAATTTCTTTTTTCTTTTTTTAAACAGGTATTTGAAACTCATTTTTTGATCTATGCTTGTTTTGATGGTTGGTTGGGTTTTTATGGCATTCCAACCCTTGAGGGGTTATTTTATGCTGAAGGGGTGGGGGTGAACCAACTGAAATTTATAGAGATTGAGCCAACTCAAATTCAATTTTTTCTTTTAAACTCATTTTGCTCTATTTATTCCATAGATGAGACCCTAACAAGTAATACCACTCTTGGTCAGAGTGGGCCTGGGAGTAATAGTGATAAAGGGATACGCCATACTTTCCAGAGCTCCAGAATTGATGGTAAAGTTCCAATTCTGGAGCTTTGGGGAATGTAGAATACTCCTTCATCACCATTACTCCTAGGTCCACTCAGATACTAGTACTCCGGGTAGTAGTATCTGTTATTTTAAAAAAATTGAATGAATAAAACAAAATGTCTTTGACATAAGATAACCCAACAATGGTTGACATGCTGTAAAATCCAACCAACCAACCAACCTAAAATCTCAAATAATCACTGAATTTTGATAAACCTTCTTACAGATATGAAAACATTTTTTTTGAATAAGCTGAATGCAGCGGCCATCTTGAAAATTTTGATAAATATTTTTACAGATACATATTTTTTAGTGGAGTTACATAAATATATCAATAAACAGTTAAAAGACATACTCTGTTTTTTAATACTCCTAAAATCTCAAATATTCACTGAATTTTGATAAACCTTCTTACAGATATGAAAACATCTTTTTTTAAATAAGCTGAATGCAAAGGCCATGTTGAAAATTTTCATAAACATTTTTACAGATACATATTTTTTTTATTAATACTTTTTCTACTATAAACAATTAAAAAGATATACTCTGTTTTTTAATATTCCTAAAATCTCATATAATCACTGGATTTTGATAAACATTCTTACAGATATGAAAACTGTTGTTTTTTTTTTTGTTTTTTTTTTTAAAAATAAGATGAACACAAGGGCTATCTAGAAAATTTCCATAAACATTTTTACAGATACATATTTTTGTGGTTACATAAAGATATTAATACTTTTTTGTACTATAAACAGTTAAAAGACATACTCTGTTTTTTTAATACTCCTAAAATCTCAAATAATCACTGAATTTTGATAAACCGTCTTACAAATATGAACATTAAAGAAAAAAAAAGCTGAATGCAAAGGCCATCTTGAAAATTTTCATTAACATTTTTTACAGGTACATACATTTTTAGTGTTAGTAGATATTAATACTTTTTTGTACTATAAAAAGTTAAGTTATAGTTTTTAATACTCCTAAAATCTCAAATATTCACTGGATTTTGATAAACCTTCTTACAGATACAGAAACATTTTTTTTAAATAAGCTGGATGCAGAGGCCATCTTGAAAAATTTCATAAACATTTTTACAGATATATATATTTTTTTAGTGTGGTTACATAAAGATATAATTTTTCAATACTCTAAAATCTCAAATAATCACTGAATTTTGATAAACCTTCTTACAGATATGAATTTTTTTTCTTTTTAAAATAACCAGAATGTAAAGGCCATCTTGGAAAGATTATCAAGGAAGCCATTTTGTCATTTCTGTATTATCTCACTTGTACTCAAAAAAGCACATAAAATGTCTGCAGATATATCTGGTTGGAGATGGAATCAATTCTATTTGTTTATGTTGCAGTGTAAAAAGAGTCTTTTTTTCCAAGGAGCTGAATAGAGACAAGAATATCATTTATGTCTCTGTTTACATTTACATGTTCAATAAATCTTGATAAGATACTTTGAATTTTATAGCAGACATTTATTTGGCAAACAAAAGATCTGATTATTGGATGTCCAATAAGAACTGAGTGATCATCTTATATGCAACAATCAAGTATAACTAGGGGCTATTCTGAGAATATATAAATAAAAGAAAAATGGAGGAGTAGATATCAGAGAATAAAGGGATTGATGAAATGTTTTTATTTTATTTTATTTTAAAGAGGAGATAGAATAGAAAAGAGAAATGAAGGGAAAAGGGAAAAAGGAAATGAAGGGAATGGGACGGAAAAAGGAAAAGAAAGGTGCTATTCTGAGAATATATAAATAAAAGAAAGATGGAGGAATAGATATAAGAGAATAAGGGATTGATGAAATGTTTTTATTTTATTTTTTTATTTTAAAGGAGAGAGAGAAAAGAGAAATGAAGGGAAAGGAAATAAAAAATAAAAATGGGAAGAGGATAAAGGGATTGATTAAATTTCTTTATTCTATTCTTATTTTAAAGGGGAGATATAAAAGAGAAAAAGGAAAAGGGGAGAAGGAAAAATAGGGAAGAAAGAAAAAAAGGAAATGAAAAGAAAGGGAGGAAAAAGGGAAAGAAGAAGGGAAAATCTTTATTCTATTTTTATTTAAAAGGGGAGAGATAAAAGGGAAAAAAGGAAAAAAGGAAAGAAAGGGGAAGAAAAAAAAAGGAGGGAAAAAAGGAAAAGAGAAGAAGAAGAAGAAAGAAAATAAAAAGGGAAAGAAGAAGGGAAATGAGGGGAAAATAGAAAGAAAAAAGAAAAGGAGAGAAAGAAAATAGAAACAGAAAAGGGAAGAAAGAGAAAAGTGGAAAAGATAAAATGAAAGAAAAAAAAATGAATAAAAAGAAATAAGAGAAAAAAAGAAAAAAGAATGGGAAAAAGAGAAGAGAAAAAGAGAAAAAAAGAAATAGAAAAAGAATAAGTGAAAAAAAAAGAACAAATAAAAAGGAGAAAAAAGAAAAAGAGATAAAAGTGAAGGAAAAGAGTAAGAAATTGAAAAAGAAAATGTGAAAAAAGGAATGGAAAAAAGGAATGGAAAAAAAAAATGAAAAGCAGAAAAAAGGAAAAGGGGAAGAAAGAAAAAAGAAGAGAAAGAAAAAAGAAAAGAAAGAAAAAAGAAGAGAAAGAAAAAAGAGAAGAGAGAAAGAAAATGAAAGAGAATAAATGAAAAAGAAAAATATGAAAAGGAAAAAGGAAAGAAAAAAAAAAGAGATAAAAGCGAAGAAACACGAAAGAGACAAAAAAGAGAAAGGAGAAAAGAGAAGAAATAAAGAAAAGGAAAGAAAGAAAATAGAAAGAAAAAATGGCGGAAAGATAAAGTGTGAAAGAGAAAATGAAAGAAAAAAAAAGAAAGAAAAAAAGAAAAAGAAAAATGAGAAAACAAAAAAAGAACAAGTAAAAAAAAAATTTTTTAAATGAAAAGGAGATAAAAGAAAAAGGAGAAATAAAAGTGAAGGAAGAGAGAAAGAAAAAGAAAGAGAATAAGAGAAAAATGTAAAAAAGAGGAAAGAAAAAAGAAAAGAGGTAAAAGCAAAGAAACATGAAAGAGAAAAAAGAGGAAAAAAAAACAAAACAAAAAAATGAAAAGAGAAAGAAACTAGAAAAAGATTAAAGAAAAAAGAAAAAAAAGGAAAGAGATAAAAAAAAATAAAGGAATGAAAAAAAAAAATGGATGAAGTAAAAATAAGAACGGAATTCATGTCAGATTTTTTCCAAATTAAACCAAGAAATATCCTCAAAGATTCTACATCAACAAGATATTATTGTTCACTATCAATTCCTTCAGTATTTTTCTTGTTCTTTTTTTATATCTTGGTTGTTTTTGAAAACCACATTTAAGATAGTGTAACCCTGTGATTCACTTCAAATATCCCCAGTCACTGATCCGGTGTTAGACTCAGAGTCTCTAAACACAAAAAAACCTTTTATCAAATAAAAAAAAAAATAGAATAAAAATGCCATCATTAAATGAAACATTCCAACAAATGATATTTTTACTTTAACAAACTGATTACAGTGTTGCAACGTATATAATTGACCAACAATCAACTTGACAGTGCAAAAAAAAATCTATCTTAAAATAAACTAGCCAAGATACAAGGGAAAAAAAAAAGAATAAAGATGAGAACAGTCCAAAAGAAACTAAACATTGGAGCACAGAATTTGGGGAAATTAACTAACTGGTTAAAATCTGAACGTTAGAATAGGCCCACCTTTTCTATATATAAACTAGCCAAGGTACAAGAAAAAAAAAAAAAAACATTTAAAAGAAAAAAGAAACTGAATATTGCAGCACATTTGAGGAAGAAACTGACAGTACCACCCCACCCCCCAAAAAAAAAATCTATCTTAAAATAAACTAGCCAAGATACAAGGAAAAAAAACAACAAAAACAAAATAAGAATAAAGATGGGAACAGTCCCCCCCAAAAAAAAAATTAAAAAATTAAAAAAATTAAAAAATAACCTAAACATTGCAGCACAGAATTTGAGGAAATTAACTAACTGGTCTGAACCTTAGAATAAAAAAAAAGGTAAAGTCATCAGTATCAGCCAGACAGCGAGGAAGTCTATCCCCTTTTCACTAGTGCTAGACCAAGGAGATTGTTTTTTTCATTTGTGTCTGAGTTGGAATGCCACACCTTCCATCAGCTCCTCACTTTACCACACAGATCCCTTGTGGTTCCTAGTCCGACACTTTACTTACTGAGCTAAACTAGCTCTGAAACTTAGAATAAGCCCACCTTTTGTACCCAGTGCCAAAGGCGGTCAGTCTATTTTGATACAAGGGGAAAAAAATTAGAATTAAGATGAGAACAGTAAAAACAACTGAACATTGCAGTACAAAATTTGAGGAAGAAACTACTAGGACAGTACCACTACTGTTCTTCTGCAAGGATATCTTTGGCATAATATAACCCACAAAGGTTGATCTGCCATTGAAACTAAAAACTAAAAAAATCTTAACTCTTCTAAGTGAGTAAAGTCTTCGGGATGGCCTAAAGTCAGTATCAGCCAATCAGTGAGGGACTCTATCCCTTTTCACTAGTGATAGACCAAGAAGATTGTTGTTGTTTTTGTGTGTGTCTGAGGTGAAGCACCACACCACAGATCACTTTGCTACTCATATGCTGAGTGGGCGAGGGCCAGTATCGAATCAGGAACCTTGTGGTTGTTAGTCTGACACTCTACTAACTGAGCTAAACCCGCCCTGAAACTTAGAATAAGCCCACCTTTTGTACCCAGTGCCAAAGGCGGTCAGTCTATTTTGAGAGCCAAGATACAAGGAAACCCCCCCCCAAAAAAAAACAACATCAGAAAGGACTGCCAAACTAAGACTGTGCATGGCAGGTGCATGCACATCAAACAAAAACAGCAGAGATGCCGATAGGGACACAGGATGCATACCTGACACTAAAAATCTAAAAGGATGCAATAAAATCATATCTATATATCCCAGTGTTTTTCTTTTTTCTTCCTTCACCATTTCAAGCTAACTATAAATACATTTGAATAGTTTCTTAGAAATGAATTACACAGGATAGGTTACAAAACAAGGTAGAAGTTAGACGGCTTTAGTTGGGACCCATAAATTTTCCCAGGGACTCATTCAAAGCAAATATGTGCATCCCAGGACACACTAAATCTAAAAGCTATCTGCATCACTGAAAAATGATAAAAATCTTACATAAATTAACTAATTATTCAATTTTGATAAGATTTTTGTTATTTATTCATGTAAAGATAAAAATTAACAGAACATTAAATTTGAAGATTCCATTATGATATTATATTCACAGAGATGCTGTGTCCTTGACATACAAAATCTGGAAGGACACAGTAAAATCATATCATGCATCCCAGTGTTTTTCTTTTTTTCTTCCCTCACCATTTTAAACTAATTGTAAATCCGTTTCAATAGTTTCTTAGAAATTATTTATTCATTAAAAGATAAAAATTAACTGAACTTTAAATCTAAAGATTCCATTATGATATTATGTTCACTTTCAGACTAATACTCTTGGGAAAGGTATGAGTACTCATTTCCCCAGTTAAATAGTACCACAACTATTCTTCTGCAAGTATAGCTTTGGCATAAAATAACCCACAAAGGTTGATCTGCCATTAAAACAACAAAAAAATCAGAACTCATCTAATTACACTAATTTATTTATTTATTTTCAAAGAACCAAATTTAATGAGGACATTCCAAAAATACTAAATATTTCGGCACAAAAATTTAGGAAGAAACTAACTGGTTAGAATTTATACCTCAGAATAAACCCACCTTTCATATCCAATGCGAAAAACGGACAGTCTATTTGGGAGTTTGTAAAATATCTAACAATCTATAGAATAAATATAAATGTTTGTCTTGAAAATACATCAGCATTTCTCAATTGAGCGTTACCAAATTTTGACAGACATTTAGATGCAAAGGAAAATAAAAGAGAAAACTAAATCAAAATAAAGATGAGAACTCCAAAAAACAAAAACAAAAAACCTAAACATTGTAGCACAGAATTTGAGGAAAATAACTATTTAAAATTTGAACCTTAGTATAAGCGGCCGGTTTAGCTCAGATTTCAGATAGAGTTTGGTTTGGTTTGTTTTGTTTTATGGCATATCAACTGCAGTGAGTCATTTAATGCTGACAAAATTTTGAAATAAATTCATTCATATTGGATACTCAATTTTTTTTATAAATACATTTTTCTATTTAACCCATAGATGGGACCCTAACAGGTACTACCTCTCCGGGTCAGAGTGGACCAGGGAGCAATGGTGATGAAGGGTGCTCCACATTCCCAGACCTCCAGAACTGGAACCTTACCAGCAGTTTAATGTCCTTCCCAGGACATGAAACCCTCAGCCACTGCCTTCTAGCACCCATATGATAAAAAGGGTTGGGGCTTGCCATAAGGGCAATCATATAGGTGCTAGGGCATGACGTGACCAGCCGATGGAGCGGAGGGAGCCTCTCCGACCGCCTGTCTAGCCCAAGAAAGGGCCAAAGTGGATCTTGGTTCTATCCTTAAGCATTACGGGTTGCCACCCACGGCCAATAGGTGGCCTCATTGTGGGAGTTTACCCCTCTGCAGAGGTGCAGTTGGTGTATTCTAATGCACCAGCCGAAAGGGCAGCTGGTTTAGCTCAGTCGGTAGAGCATTCAGCTAGGAATCGCAAGGTTCTTGGTTCGATACCGGCCTTCGCCAAATCAGTGAATGAGTAGCACAGGGATCTGTGTGGTAAAGTAAGAAGTTGATGGTAGGTGCAAAAAACAATCTCCTTGGTATAGCGCTAGTGAAATGGTGATAGACTCCTCGCTGTCTGGCTGATACCGACTTTAGGCCACCCCGCCAACCTTTTTATCTATAAGCCCACCTTTTGTACCTGGTGCCAAAGGCGGTCAGTCTATTTTGGGAGTTTGTAAAATATGCAACAATCTATAGAATAAACATAAATGTTTGTCTTGAAAATACATCAGCATTTCTCCATGGATCATTACCAAATTTTGACACAGACGTTCAGACAGAAGGGAAAATTGAAGAGAAAACAAAATGGACGCTATAGACGAAGAAAAATGAGTAAAAGAAAGAAATGAAGAATGATTTTGGAAGTTTATTTAGATTTTCAAACTGTTGTTCTCATCTTTATTGTTATATGCACAACGTTTCAGCTGATGTACCCTCCGGTTTTCTTTAGGTGTCAAACTCAGGAGTCAAGTTTGACAAAAAACACTTGAAAAAGACTTGCGGGCTGATCGGACGAAACGCTCTGTATATAACAATTAAAATGAGGACAAGTCTGAAAAATCTAAATAATTCAAATTATCAAGCCTCAACTCTAAATTTCAGACAAATAATTATTTTGAAAGTTTATTTCTAAAAAAAAAAAAAAATTTAATTTTAAAAAGTTATTTCAGGAAATAATAAAATCTTCCAAAAGCTAAATTATTTGATACTAAATATATTTCCTTTATTTATTTTAATATTCACTTCAATGTGTATATTCTAAAGCTTTTATTTGTGAGAATGCTTAGTTTTAAAGTGGGGGTTCGTTTTTACACTTCAACTTTTGACTCGTAAATTCCTACCATAAAATGCCCAAGCCTAATTTTATGGCAGGAATTTACGAGTAAAAAGTTGAATACTACTTTTTGTTGTTGTTATTTCTTTTCTTTTTGGCTTTGGTACTCTAAAATAAAAACGTCAGATTTTAATCATCGTCGACGAAAAAACAAAATTACGGTCATAAAAGGAGGATCCAATTTATGCCTAAATTGTAAAACGAACCCCCACTTTGACTAAACCCACACAATAACCTTTTGATGCAAACTTGACTAAGAATATGCACATTGAAATGAATATTGAAATAAATAACAGGTGCAAGAAAAATAAAACATTTATTGCAAAAACACGGACAGAAAATGGGGGTTCAGTTTATTTTATGGTAGGAATTTACGAGCAAATAGTCCTTTTTACCCCTTTTGTACCCAATGCCAAAGGCAGTCAGTCTATTTTGGGAGCTTATCCAATATGATGCATTAAAATTTGTCTTGAAACAAAATCAGTATTTCTTAATTGATAATTACCAAATTTGACAGAAGAGAAAATCAAACAGACAAAGAAGAATAAAAGAAAGAAATGAAGAATGTTTATTTTGAAAACTTATTCATAGTTATTCCTACTTGGATGGTTTGTGAGAAGGGAGGTAAGTGACCATACAGCTGTTGCTTTGTAGGGTGTTGCTTCTAGGATTTATTCAAAACAGTATATAATATCCTTGAGTAGTTACTATCAAGCTCCCCCCCCCCAACATTGTGTTAGAGTCTAAGTGGTGTAGATATACAGTAGTACTGACATGGTTACAGTTTGAAAGTCTGAAAATACTTAATGAAGTTATTTTTCATATAAAGTCACTGTTTTCTCTTTCTGTTCACTAGGATTAACTCAGTGCTTTCTACAATGTTGACAACCTTAAGAATCTAATACACGCTTCAAAAATAACAAAAATTCTTTTGTCTATACATGAAGAATTTATTCAAAAGTATACGTAGAAAAGAATTAATATTCTACCGACTGAGCTAAACCGGTCCTTTAATTACCCTTAGTCGAGGTTAAAAGCCCAGTTAGAGTAACTTAAAGCCAAACGTTTATTCTTTATTTTTTCTGATGCAGGTATCATAGGGGAACAAGAAAATTTTGGTAAACAAGCCAAAGTATGTGTACCATTTACAAAACTTTTCTCATTCCCCAATGATACCTGCATCGAAAAAATAAGGTCTAAAAAGGTTTTTACTTTTAACCAGACTATTCAATTATTAGTAAGGAAGTAAGTAATGATAAATAAAAATAAATAATGATTATCAATAAAATAATTTATACAAAAATTATGATACCGTCATGTGTAATTTAAAGGGTGCATTTTTAAGGAATATAATATATCTTTGTAAATTTATGTGTCAAAATAAAAACTAAAGTTGACAGTGGTCTATTGTCAGTATCAGCCAAATAGTTTATCTCCTTTTAGGTGAGAGGTTCATACCCTGAGAAAAGGTATGAACCCCTCATCCTCCCCGCAGCTATGGCTTAAATAGTACCGATACTGTTTTTTATACAAGGATAGCTTTGGCATTAAATAGCCCATGAAGGTTGATATGCCATTAAACAAAAAAATTAAAAAAGTTTTCAATATGGAATGAATCTCAAACACTTTTCAAAAAAAAAAATTACAATTTTTTTTACCAAAACTATAGAAATATGTTAGTGAATAAATGCATTCTTGTGGTTCCTAAGATTTCAAAGAAATGTCTTTAGTTTGCAACCAATAAAAATATACAATAGTTAATGACTCAGGGGACAAAAGGAATGTCAATTATTCCAATTATGTTGAAAACCAAATGCAAATCTAAATTCTTTAGACTTATTAACTTACATATTTACAAATTTTATACTTATTAATTCATAATTATATTTTTTTATTTTTTCTTTTTTTGTCTTCATTTGGATAACTTAAGATTACTATTAGCTTAAATCTTTGCCTACCTTAAGCAGCTCACAGCAGCTCTCCCATTCTATGCATACCACACCCAACCAATGTACAAAAATTGATAGGTTAGTTCATTATAAATGAGCAGAATAATAGTGTTACATAATCTATGCGGTTGCATAAGATTATTGTCAATCTCCTGTAATTCTGAGGGGATGACCCTTTTCATATCATGCCTGGGTCCTTCCATGGAAAATTACAGAAGCCCACCAAATATGTGAAGTCACGTGGGACCTTTTTGAGTCCCCAGTTTGCAGTTAGATGTCAGGCAGAGCAGTCGGCCATTTTAGGTCCTGCCTAAAACTGGAACTCACACGTGCTATGTTAGTTAGCAGATATCTGGGTTGGGGATTGAAAATAAAGTAACATCAAAATAAATCGAAGTCTTGTGTTTATTATCTAAAAACTAACAATGATACAGGGCTTCTGATAGAGAGAAATCCCTAACTGTTTTTTCTGGGTCACCCTGTATACCGGTGACCCAGAAAAAACATAACCCACAAATTTTGTAATAAAACTTAATTTTAACTATGGGAGTCTTGGGTTAGGGTTTAGGGTTGGGGTTGGGGTTTAGGGTTAGTCTAATGGGAAAATGAATAAATAATTTGGGTTCTGTTTTTTCTGGGTCACCCTAATTTTGACACCTTTGTGCAAGTTCAGCCATAATTTTATAGTTATTAATTTATGATAGTATTTATTAAAAAATGTTTTTAGTCTTCATTTGAACAACTTAAGATTATTAAATTAACTCTTTGCCTACTTTAAACAGCTCACAGCAGCTCTCCCATTCTACACATACCACACCCAAGCAAAGTATTAAAACTAATGGTTAGTTCATAATACATATTGACCAAACCCTCCACATTAATAGAATATGACGCATGGCCAATTTCTTAAGTGGAGTTTAACAGGTTTAAATTCAGTTTTCCTTCTTCTAGACTGGTTGCCTAACGAAGGTTGAAGAGCCCAGTCTGCCCTACTATTTACGCAAAGCTAGAGTGAGAGTAGGTGAGTGTATACCTTTCCCAAAGGTATTAGTGCTAAGGTTAATTCATTATAATTGAGCAGAAGGACTCATATTACAATAATAATAGGACTTTATTTGAATAGAATGAGTTTTGAGGTGAATAGATAGTGAACTTTGAAATATCCCATCATACATCCTACCATAAGCTTCTGGCAGCAGCTCTTGCCAAAGGACACAGATTACAATAATCATAGGACTTTATTTGAATAGAATGAGTTTGAGGTGAATAGATAGTGAACTTTGAAATATCCCATCATACATCCTACTATAAGCTTCTGGCAGCAGCTCTTGCCAAAGGACACAGATTACAATAATAATAGGACTTTATTTGAATAGAATGAGTTGTGAGGTGAATAGATAGTGAACTTTGAAATATCACATCATACAGGTAAATAATACCAAGAAAATTTGGTACAGACTTAGGGGGAAATTTGGTTGGCAAAAAATTAAACTGCATCTTGTAGTGAGGTTCCAATTATGGAGCTCTGGGGAGTGTGGAGTACCCCTTTATTGTCATTACTTCCAGGTCCACTCTGACTCGTAGTAGTAGTATTGGTAATTTATGAGGAAGTGCGTCCCGGTCTCCTGTCTCAAGAGTTGCTGCCCGGTGTCTATTAAAATAACGACCCAGCTCAGTCTATTCAAAACTATCCATCTATCTTTCTATCTCAATTTGTTCATATTTATCTATATTACTTTAAATACTAAGGTTTTTTTTTATTCATGTTTGTTTAATGTCTTGTTTTTAGTTTAAATAAACAAGAATTACAAAAAAAAAGAAGCGACCCCCCCCCCTCTCAAATACATTTACTTGTCGAAAATATCTATCTCCATTTGTTCATATCTATCTATATTATTTTGTTTGTTTATCTATCTATCTATCTATCACAGTCTATTCAAAACTATATATCCATCTTCATATCTAAAGAAGAATTACAACAAATTACAATAAATAAACAAGAATTACGACAAGCTGGGGTTGTTATTTTGATAGTCACCGGGTAGCGGTTTTTGAGGCGGGAGACCGGGACGCACTTCCTCATAAATTACTGTAGTATTTGTAAGGGTCCTCTATTATATGAGAAACAGTAGTTCCTGCTTGATCACTGGTAAAGCCGCAATGTCCCTGTTCATTACTCAGATGGTGACCATTTAAGCAACAACAGCTAGAGTAAATTTGGTAAGTAAAGAGTTAAGCTGCTCACAGCGGTCCTCACACCACTGCAATCCTAACACATAACACACCCAAGCAAAGTACAAAACTTGATGGTTAGTTCATTATAATTGAGCAGAAGGACTCAGATTACAGTAATGATAATAGGACTTTATTTGAATAGAATGAGTCTGAGGTGAATAGAGAGTGAACTTGGAAATATCCCATCATATAGGTAAAGAATAACAAGAAAATTTGGTACAGCCGTGAGGGAAATTTGGTAGGCAAAGAGTTCACCCTTAACTTATACAAATACAATTAGACTATAAAAATTAACTTTTTGCCTACTTTATCCCACTCTCGGTGGCTCTACCACTACTTTTATCCTACAATAAGCAAAGTACAAAAACGAATGGTTAGTTCATTATAATTGAGCAGAGAGACTCAGATTACAATAATAATAATAATACTTTATTTGAATAGAATGAATTATGAGGTTATCAGATTGAAATATCTCATCATACCAGTGAAAATACCAAGGAAATTTGGTAGGCAAAGTTAAATAGGTAGAGTTAATTCTTTGCTTTAAAAGAAAGACTCAGATTAAAATAATAACTTTGAAATCTCCTTTCATACAGGTAAAGAATACCAAGTAAATTTGGTATATCCGTGGAGGAAATTTGGTTGGCAATTCATCTGCAGTAAATCCAGAGATTAATTGAAAACAACCACCATAGATCAACAAGGCACTTTTAATGCTTTATATGCAAGAGTAGGAAGTGCGTGGTGTAATGGTTAAAGTCATGGGAAATGGACTCGTCGCCCCGAGTTCAAATCCTGGACATGGTGATTGCATTTCACTTAGTGGTAATACCCTTGGGAAAGATATGAATCCTACTCTCCCTCCAGCTATGGGTAAATAGTAGGGCAGACTGGGCTCTTTAACCTTGGTTAGGCAACCGGTC
>CM042180.1:14348477-14350977 GCA_023376005.1 Doryteuthis pealeii
AAAGTCAAACTTTTGGTTGATTGGGTGGTTGGATTTTACAGCATGTCAACCATAGGGTTATTTTATGCAGTGACTTAGTTTCAGTTACAGACACTGAATCTCCATTATGATGATGATAATAATAATAATAATAATATGCCAAGCATATTCTATTCATCATATACCAAGCATATTCTATTCATCATATACCAAGCATATTCTATTCATCATATACCAAGCATATTCTATTCATCATATACCAAGCATATTCATTATATACCAAGCATATTCTTCATTATATACCAAGCATATTCTCTTTATCATATACCAAGCATATTCTCTTTATCATATACCAAGCATATTCTCTTTATCATATACCAAGCATCTTCTTTTTATTATATACCAAGCAAAGAATTGAATAGATCATGGTATTTGCAAAGATAAGCTAGTGGAACACAATATTATTTAGTTAATTCCTGGAAAAAGCAGTGAGAAAACTATTTTTCTTAACTTTTTTCAAAGTGTGTGACACACATGTGAAATCATGCGGAACTTTAACATATACTTTGACAGTTAACATACAAGTTTTTCACAATGGTTCACACTGGACTTGTACGGTTATAAATATCCCACAATATTTGCCAATGAGCGAGTACACACCTATTTTCTTATAAAAAGTTTGTTTTGGGTTTTTTTCTGAATGAATGATACAATGATTTTTAGTATTTGGAGTGAAATATAAGACAATAAAAATGGATATTATTAGGTATTATATAAGAATATATATTACATGAAAATTTTTGTGACCCTGGGTTTCATGCAGTAGTACATTTATCTGATGAATGCATTACTAGGGTCACAAAAATTACGATTGGGTGAAAATGTGTGTGTATATAATATATATATATATATATATATACAGTGATGCTGATAGCTCTTTGATTTAGTGTGTCCTGGGACGCACATATTTGCTTTGAATGAGTCCCCAGGAAAATTTATACTAAAGTTTCTAAATGGATTGTAGGGTTTTTATTTATGATCTGGGGGGAAACAACTAAAGCTGTCTAACTTCTACCTTGTAACCTATCATGTGTAATTAATTTCTAAGAAATTATTTAAATGTATTTATGGTGAGGGAACAAAAAAGAAAAACACTGGGATGCATGGATCCGATTTCACTGCGTCCATTTAGATTTTTGTGTCAGGGACACAGGACGTGTACCTATCAGCATCTCTGTATATATATATATTACATGGAATTTTTGTGACCCTGGGTTTTATGCAGTAGTGTATTTGCCTGATGAATGATGAAGGCATTACTATGTTTTATATATATATATATATATATATATATTTTGGAGTAAAATGAAGGAAATTAATCAAATAGTATGTGGGAAATGTAGAAAAACACGGGATGTTACAATGGATGGAAATTTATTAGTTGTAGTGTCGATGTTCAAACATTTTGGTTTAGATAGAAACCTTCTTCAAGACAATATGAAACAAGTAAAGGGAAAAAAATGAACCTTTTCTACACATTTTCCAAACTCTACTCATTCAAAACATTCATCATCTTTTTAACAACAAAAAATCGTGGTAGGTCTGGTTTAGAAGATTATTGATGTTTGGAAGATTTAATTAAAATAGAAGCTGACGGTAGGTGTGGCACCCCACCTCAACAAAAAATTTGACCAATACCAACAATAAGCCACTCTACAGATTTTACTTACTAGAAATACTAAAATCGTGGCATGTTTGGTTTAGAAGATTTTTGATGTTTGGAAGATTAAATTTGAATGGAAGCTGACGATAGGTGTGGCACTTCACCTCAACTAAAACAATCTTCCTTGTTTACCGCTGGAGAAAAGAGGATAGACAACATAACTATCTGGTTGATATTGACAATAGCCCACTCCGCAGAATTTATTTACTTAATACATAAAAATATATAAATAGAAAACAAATATCAAATATTATGCAAACAGATATCTGTTTCAACCCATGGGGTTTATAAAGTGTAATTCAATTGAAATCATTTTTAAAATTAAAATGAATGGGAGCTGATGGTAGGTGTGGCACTTATGATAATTACAATAGGCCACTCTGCAGATTTTATTTACTTAATATATTTGTGTTGAAATCCTTCCGTCTACTAAAGACGATGGCGTAGTGTCATTTTTTTTAAATGTATATAAATAGGGGCCGGGTTAGCTCAGTCGGTAGAGCGTTTGGCTAGAAACCACAAGTTTCCTAGTTCGATGCCGGTCCTCGCCAACTCAGCTATTGAGTAGCACAGGGATCTGTGCGGTACAGTAAGGAGCTGATGGTATGTGTGGCTCTCCACCTCAGATGCTAAAACAATCTCCTTGGTCTAGCGCTATTGAAAAGTGGATAGACTCCCTCGCTGTCTGGCTGATACAGACTTTAGGCCGCCCCACCAACTTTACTTACTTACTTATATAAATAGAAAAAAAAAATTAAATATTATGCAAACAGATATCTGTTTCAACCTGTGGGGTTT
>CM042180.1:14353477-14365977 GCA_023376005.1 Doryteuthis pealeii
TAATACAGTTCTAAGTGACAGTTATCTCAAGGCCAACAGTACCAGAGAATAGTAATTAATACAGCTTAAATCTTGTACCCAGTCATGGTTAATGGAATGAGAACAATATACCCCCGTGGATTGAATAAAGAGTTGGGTTCAAAGTTACGTTAAGGCTCCGATTATGCCAAGAAAGTTCTTGAGTTTGAAGAGATGGTTCCTGAGTCCCAGAAGAAATACCTGAAGAAGGCCAGAGGGAATATCGGCTGAAACGTTGTACAGATAACAATAAAGATGAGGACAATAGTCTGAATGGTGCAAATAATCCAATATAAATGTTTTAAACAAGAAGAATTCATTTTTAATTAGATGCCCAAGTATTTACGAAAATAATGGTTTCGCCAGAGTCCATAGACAATTATTCAGACTATTGATCTCATCTTTTTATTTTCTTTTGTTGTTTGTCTGAATTTTGAATAACAGAAGTTAATGATAGATAGAGAAGAACACGTCTCAAAGAATCAGTGCAATGAAGACATGCCACATTGACACCAACACATGGGAGGTGGGTGCAGAAAACTGAGTGGTCTAGTGCCTCAATGTTAAACAAGGCATGAAAAGGAGTGAAACAGAGAGGAAAGTAGACTCCACAGCAAAGAGAGTCAGAAGGAAGGAGAGACAACAGCCCCAGCAAGCATCACTGTGTGTGTGTGTGTGTGTGTGTGTGTGTAGTCACTGCACCAGAGACTGCCATTCAAAAATTGGCTGGCTCAGCTACTCATGCAGACCATGCCAACCAACAAAAGTGACCTCTTCAGTAGACCCAGTATAGAGATGACCACACTAGTATCAGCCAGTCCATTCCCCAGTCATCTTCAGGTGAGAAATTAGTTCAAACATCTGAAGAACTCTTGGAATTCAACATTTCAGCAGATCAATTCTACAGCCTTCTTCAGGTGTACAATTTATATGGAATATACATTCTATAATTCTGAGATGAACCATTATCATTCCAGTGGTTTAAGATCACTGGATTCTTATTGTTGGAGCTTTTGATTTTTAGCACAAATTTCAGCAGATCAATTCTACAGCCTTCTTCAGGTGTACAATCCATATAGAAGATGCTTTCCTTAATTCTGAAAACAGACAATATCATTCCTGCAGCTTTTTAACTATTCATCTCATTCTTCTGTTGTGACCACACTTGTATCAGCCAGTCCATTCTCCAGTCATCTTCAGGTGAGAAATTAGTTCAATCAACTGAAGAATTCTTGGAATGGTAATTGGAGAAAACTAATCAATACTCAAAGAATAGAACCTAATCAAGTCATTAATTCTTTACAAGAAAAAAACAATATTAACCTATATGCATTAATCACAAGTCGTCACAAGTTTGGGATATATATATATATATTTACCAACCCCTCCGCACAAGTAGGATGTGACACAAGGTCAATTTCTTAAGTGGAGTTTAACAGGTTAAAAAGCCCAGTCTGCCCTACTATTTACCTATAGCAGGAGGGAGAATAGTTGGATGCACACCTTTCCCAAGAGTAGTGATGCTGATAGCTTTTTGATTTAATGCATTCTGGAACACGCATATTTGCTTTGAATGAGTCCCTGGGAAAATTTATGGGTCCTAACTAAAGTTTCTTAATAGATTGTAGGTTTTTTTTATTTATGATCTGTGGAAAAACTAAAGCCGTCTAACTCCTACCTTGTAACCTATCCTGTGTAATTAATTTCTAAGAAACTACTGAAATGTATTTACAGTTACCTTGAAATGGTGAGGGAAGAAAAAAGAAAAACACTGGGATACATGGATATGATTTTACTGTGTCTTTTTAGATTTTTGTGTGTCAGGAACACAGGACACATACCTATCAGCACCACTGCATTACAGATTTCCCAACCCCTCCACACGAGTAGGATGTGACACAAGGTCAATTTCTTAAGCGGAGTTTAACAGGTTTTCCTTCCTCTTGACGGGTTAGGTAACCAAGGTTAAAGAGCCCAGTCTGTCCTACTATACATATATTTACCAACCCCTCCACACAAATAGGATGAGACATTAAGCAGAGTTTAACAGGTTTTCCTTCCTCTAGACTGGTCACCTAACCAAAGTTAAAAATCCCAGTCTGCCCTACTATTTACCTATAGCTGGAGGAGAATAGTTGGATGCATACCTTTCCCAAGAGTCATTTTCCTTCTCCTAGACTGGTTACCTAACCAAGGTTAAAGAGCCCAGTCTGTCCTACTATACATATATTTACCAACCCTTCCACACAAGTAGGATGTGACATTAAGCAGAGTTTAACAGGTTTTCCTTCCTCTAGACTGGTTACCTAACCAAAGTTAAAAATCCCAGTCTGCCCTACTATTTACCTATAGCTGGAGGGAGAATAGTTGGATGCATACCTTTCCCAAGAGTATTAGCACTATGTGAAATGAAAATAACCTCGTTCAGAATTTGTTCTTGCCTCACCATGTCCATTTCCTACTACAATAACCATTACACAACAAGCCTCCAGTTTGGGATGTGATTATATTTATTCTCCCCGTTATTCGCCCTGTTGGCTAGAGCAGTAGACTACTCCAACTACACCTCTGCAGAGAGGTAAGCCCCCCCTACTCCAGCTGTGGGATGTGACCTATAATTCCTGAGGACAGGATTGTGGTAGCTAGAGTTGGGTGGTTTGGCAATTTTGGTTTTAGTATCCTTGATTTGGTTTCCCTAATCTCTAGACATAAAATAACCCTAGACAGGTTTACATGCTGTTGAAATCAGACAAAAAAGAACCCCTAAATTTCTACCTTCATTATTATTACTAGCAACAGAAAACACCCTCCAGGTGTCGTAAAAATTAATTTTTGAAAGACATTGCCTGAGAGGGCGGGAGTTAAAAATTCAATGTCAGAGGCTTTGTATCATAAGTAAGACAAATCCTCATATTTATTAAAGGAGTAAAAATAAATTTAAACAATTTGAAATGAAAACTGAGCCCCGTCCCTCTCAAATAAAATGTTGCATGCATGTAATAATCAAACAATTATTTTGAATATTTTCCACATCAATTTTACACAAAATCTTAGGTATTTATTTATTTGTAAACGTTTTAGTTAACTTCTTGTTACTGTAAAAAAAAAAAGGGGGGGGGGCGAGAGTAAAAACAATTTTTAAAATTGCTTACTCAAATTTTGGGTATATATAGCATAAGAATATTGTGACGTAAGCTATGACGTAGTTTTTGTTACAGACAGAAATACAGACAATCTCCATTGTTAATAGATTATTTTATTACTAGTTTCACTCCATCTTATTATTGTTGCTTGTATAATAGTGTATAGACTCAGAGTGTTGTGATAAATCACTATACCCTGGTCTATACACTATTATTAATATCATTTTACTTCACTCAATCTTATTGCTTTTTGTTTGTTTTTTAATAATAGCACTTAATCAAAAATAAGTAATAAAAAAATCGTGAAAATTAAAAATAAATAAAAATGTGTGTTTTATAATTCATAAAAGAAAAAAATGTTTGAATTCTCCAGAAAAGGATTTTTGCTGTAAACTCAAAAAGAGCCAATAGCAACTTTTTTTTTTACCTTTAATAATAAATGGATATTATAAAGAGAATAAGAAAGAAAGCATTGAAATGTAAAATCATTAAGAATTTAACACAACAGACACTTTAAGATAAAATATTTGCAATTAGTTTTTATCGTAGAAGAATTGGTTGATAGACAGACAGTTTATTATGTGCACAAGAAGTGTTGGATATTGAGAAGGAGAGAAGTGAAAGAGGAAAGACAAAAGAGAAGACGGCGAATAGACGGTGAAAGACAGACAAGGAGACAGAGACAAACAAGGAGACGGTGAAAGGCAGACAGACAAGGAGACAGAGACAGACAAGGAGATGGTGAAAGGCAGACAGACAAGGAGACAGAGACAGACAAGGAGACAGTGAAAGGAAGACAGTGAAAGGCAGGCAGGCAATGAGACAGAGACAAACAAGGAGACAGTGAAAGGCAGACAGACAAGGAAACAGAGACAAACAAGGAGACAGTGAAAGGCAGACAGACAAGGAGACAGAGACAAACAAGGAGACAGTGAAAGGCAGGCATGCAATGAGACAGGGAAAGGAAGACAGGAAAGGCAGACAGGGAAAGGAAGACAGTGAAAGGCAGGCAGGGCAAGAGCAGTGAAAGGCAGGCAAGGAGACAGTGAAAGGCGGGCAGGCATGCAGAGATAGTGAAAGCGGGCAGGCAGACAAGGAGACAGTGAATGAAAGAGAAAGAGGCTGAATGAAAGAGAAAGAGAAGACTAACAATGGGACAAGGAGACAGAGAAAGAAAGAGGAGACAGAGAAAGATGAACAAGGTGACTAAAAAAAGACAAGAAGACAGAATGACAGCCAAGGAAACAGTGAAAGAAAGGCAAGAGAGAAAAGAGAGAGTAATAGTGAGAGTAAAATCAAGAGAAAGTTAGCAATTCAACATGAATGGTGAAGAGAAACAATTATGATAGCAAAACAATTAATAAATAAATAAAGAGATAGAGAAAAAAAAGAGATGAAAAAGAATTAAGATGGTAGCTTAAGTCTTCCAGCAGTTTGATATGTACAAAAGACCATGTTGGATTGACGGCCATTGTAACCTAGCAACTAGAGAGAGAGAGAAAGAGGGTTTTTTTTTCTTCATCTGTTCTCAGAAACAAACCGTTGTTGAGAAACAAGTAATTACATACTCAACCAGGTGAGTGCAAAAATGAATCAAGATGTCCTTATAATGAACTGAATACAATCAAAGGAAAGTGTACTAAATTTGGTTGATTGGATTTTATGGCATGTCAACTCTTATTGGGTTATTTTCTGCCAAAGACAATTTGTTTCATTCATTCTCATTGGTGTAGAATAATCAATGCAATAAATAGCCATAACTCAATACAGATCTAACCTTGCAGCAATCCTACTGTAGAATGCCAGAGTATTTACAAAGCCTAGAAACCAAGCAGCCAATCAGGACTCAAGGAATGGAATCACCCAAATACATGAATGGACTATTCTGGAGTTCCATAAGTACCAGCTATTTTGGGCACTAGTTCAGTTGTGCTTAGGCAGTTCCTGTTGTCCAAACCAACTGTATACTGACTGACTTCAATAGTTGGGTATTCAAACTTTTGTTTTTAAACTCATTTTTATCTATTTAATCCAAAGATGTGACGATAAAAGGTAAAACTACTCAAGGTTAGAATGGACTTGGGAGTAATGGTGATGAAGGGGTACTCCACACTTCCCTGAGTTCCAGAATTGGAATCTCACCCCCGAAATGTAGTTTAATGTCATACCCAGGACACTAACACCCTCAGTCACCATCTTCTAGCACATATATGATAAAAAGGGTTGGGAGTCTGGCATAAGAGCAATATGTTTGAGACAATCATATAGGTGCTAGGGCTTGATGTGACAATTGATCAGAGGAGGCTTCTCTGACTGCTCATCTAGCCCAAGTAAAGGACAAAGTGAGATGATCCATGTTATGGACTGCTCAACCACCAGGATTCCGTCCTTAAGCATCATAGGTTGCCACCCACAGCTATTAAGTGGCTTCATTGAAGGGGTCTTACTCCTCTGCAGAGGTGCAGTCGGAATATTCTACAGCCCCACCAACAGTGCTTGAATTTTCCTGATTTAGTGGCTTAGACTGTAATAATACCTCCTATCTATATATATATATATATATATATATATATATATATAAAGGACAGTTGGTGTGTATGTATGTATGCATGCCCAGATGAAACTACAAAAATAAAACAATTAACGACAAAGTAAAAATATATGTACATGTTAAATATCACTGGCTCTTGATTTTTGTGCAAAGATATTTAGAAATTGAAATATACATAGAAATAGCATTGAAGTTCTACTTAAAAATGCCCAGCATTTGTAAGTCTCAAAAGTATATAAATCAATACACCAGGTATTTTTTGCCCACCACCTCAACGACACAGGGTAGCTGCTTCTAGTAAATAATAATATAACTACTATGGGAAATGGGTAGTTTTATGTTTTTAAGGTTTTTACTGGACAAATATATATATATATAATTATTTATTGGAGGCACATGGTCTAATGGTCAGAGTCATAGTAAATAGACTTGTCAACCTGAGTTCAAATCCTGGACAAAGCTGTTTGCAATTTACATTGCACCAATACCTTTGGGAAATGTATGAACCTAATTATCCCTCCAGCTATGGGTAAATAGCAGGGCATACTGGGCTCTCTAACTATGGCTAAGTAGCCAGTCTAAGAAAAGGAAAACTTGGAATTCAAACCTGTTAAACTCCACTTAAGAAATTGACCTTGTGTCGCATCCTGCTCATGCGGAGGGGTTGGTAAATAACTCTCACTACTAAGCATATAAGCAATGATCGTTTCCCTGGAAATTTGATCTCTCTGTGACCGTAAAATACATAAACAAACCTATGTACTTAATAGTTTAAAAACACCAGTCCCCACTACAGCTGTCAGTGGACGAGGGAATAAGATATCAGGCTGCTAAACAGTCAGTCTGAGTTCGACCCTAGCCAAAGATAGTTGTGTCTAGCCACACTGAAGAGGTGTGAAACGCCGAAACACGTGTCTGTGGATGACTTATTAATATATATATATATATATATATATATATATATAAAAAGAAAATTTGAAAAAACAAGTGTTCCAAAAATGGGATGAATTTAATTATCGATGTTTAAAACATTTCGGTTTCATTGAACCTTCATCAGGATGTATCTTGGGGTGAAGAAAATGATGGATGTTTTTATATGTGACAGGAGATGAAAATCTTTTTAGTTATGTAACTGTATTTGATCAGCGTTATATTTTTGAAAGGCAAGTCGCGATCCACACTATGTTCTCTTAAAAATAATTAGTCCATTAATACTTTTTCTCGTCTTTTGCATTTCTTCGAGTTGCGTCACGCGTCCTGACACCTTCGCGTGTGTGACAACACTAAGTGGCTAACATGCTACATGGAAACCAATAGTAACAATTGCACCTTAAATGTATTGTACACTATAATGAATAAATAAATGACACCTGTAATCAAGCACTTTATTTTCAACTCAACAACACTAAAAAAAAAAAAAAACTACATATATATATATATATATATATAAAGTTAAATTCTCTACCTGGAAATTTGTCAAGATGATTGGTTATTGAGATATTTTATTCTAACTCTGAAATTTTGCCAATTTCAATATTTTTTCATTAAAAAATATTGGCAAGCAGGTGATAGTGATTATATACAAGGTAAGTAGACACCTCCACCCACCCACCCAGAGTGATTGGCACAACACAATCTTCATGCTCTCTATCTGTAATTGGCCTTGTGCCACACTATACTTAAGAAACATAAATAAAAAATTCTCTTAATTGTCTATTTATTTTATTTTTTCTATTGGCAATGGGAACAGATTGTTTTCTTGTACAAGTGATATCGGATTCTTGATATTACCAAATTTGCTTCTGGCTGTTTAAGTCTTTGAATCGAGACACAGTGATAACAAAGAAAATGCTTGTTACCATAGCAACAGCAGACATTCTCTTTTTTTGGTTATTATTACTAAAGGATTTTACAAGGTTGTAAAGTAAAAGTTTTGCCAAATTTTTTTTAAAGAGGTAAAATTATTACATAATACACCCTGAAATTCTAGAAAATAATTTAATTTTTAAAGATTTATTTTAAAGGTAAAATAATTACAAAACTTATACATTATATTAGTAAAACAAAAAATAATGAGTATTATTTGTATTATTCAGTCTATTGTCCTCATTTTCATTGTTATCTGTACAACGTTTTGAATTGGTTCATAAACATCTCCTTCGAGTGAAGCCCCCAACAGAATATAACATGACCAAGAATAGTGTGTATTCCATCCCATGCAGTTGTGGCAAAGTATACAAACCAAAACCTGCTGTCTACTGAAAGTAAGACTAGAAGAGCATCGTAAAGCAGTGGTTCGAGGAGAAATAGAAAAGTCGGATATGGCTGACCATATATGGAATGAAATGGAATGAAAGGGAAACTATCTATCAATTATTAATCATATGATTATTTTAAATATTCTACACATAAATTTTGCAATGTGTACTCAGATTACAATAATAATAAAACTTTATTTTTTTAGAGGTCAAATAATAACATAACTTATATATTTTATTGTTAAAACAAAAAATAATGAAAGTTAAAGCAACACATATGGGGTGACAAGACTTTTGGACCACTCTGTAAGTATGACCAAAATTTAACATATTTATTTAAACTCCCCACCTTAAATTATATATTGTTGTTTATTTTATATATATATATATATATATATATATTATCATTATTTTCCCGAGTGAGCAGGTTCACTTATTTTATGTGTTATGTGTGTGAGTATATAAAAGATTAACTTTGGCATTATTCTCTTTACCTCTTTAAGACAAGACCTGATCCTCATCTTTTAGAACACAGAACTGTACACTTGCTTACACAACTAACAACTCAGGAATACTTCTAAAATATGTAAGTCTCTCATAAACTTTCATATCTCTAAGGAAATTCACATACATGTATTGTACAATAAGGACATTTCTCCATACACATCTCCATTCACTCCTTTTGTATTGTTTCTGTTTAGTTTGCTCAGACAGTAAAATATGTTGTTGTTAGTTGTATATAATTGTTCTTAATTCTATTCTTTAGAGAATGGCCAAGATTACATGTGTTTTTAAACCCCCAACCATGAGTTAAAATTCAACAAAACTCGGAAAAAATGAAAGGAAACTTCATGACATTTTTGACATTATGAAGAGGAAGGATGAAGATTCAAAGATTTTTTAGAGATAAAATAATTACATAATACAACTCAAAATTCTATAAGAATAATTTCATTTACAAAGATTTTTTTTTAAATAAAAAAATTATATAATTCAACCCGAAATTCTATAAGAATAATTTAATTTTCAAAGATTTTAAAAAAAATAAAATAATTATATAATTCAACCCAAAATTCTAGAAAATAATTTCATTTTCTAAAGATTCTTAAGAGATAAAATAATCACATACTAGCAGGACGTGTGGATATACCACAATATGATAATTTAATTATTACAACATTCAATATGTTTACTCAAGAGCTATTGCTAAATGCTTCAATATGTAAAAGTATAATAATCTTGATTTAACTATCTCAACAGAACCTGTGGATATACCACAATATGATAATTTAATTATTACAACATTCGATATGTTTACTCAAGAGCTATTGCTAAATACTTCAATATGTAAAAGTATAATAATCTTGATTTAACTCTCTCTCAACAGGACCTGTGGATATGCCACAGCATGATGATTTGATTATTACAACATTCGATATGTTTATTTAAGAGCTATTGCTAAATAGGTCAATATATAAAAACTATAATCTTAATTTAACTCTCCCTCACTCTTTTCTTCTTTTTTCCATCATGTTCAATTGAAACAGATTAGCATTATTGCTTCCATGTGCTCACCCCCTCTCTTTATATTTCCCTTACTCTTTCTTATATTTTTTCTGTGTAGCATGTCCTTTCTTTCTTTATATTAAAAATGGAATGGTCCATTATTTATCTGGGGTGAGGTCACTCATACGAAATAAGACGGATAAGTGACACCAGATAATGAAGATTTAGATTTTTGCATTTCATCTTGGATGATTTGGACAGTTTCATTTTTAACCAGATTCAGTAATTTTCATACCATTAGAGACAGCCTCATTATGTACAGCCAATATAACTCATAAACCAGTGAAGGAACCCTGTTGAATTAGTTTAAGGAAATGGATATTAAAAGAGAACAGGATATTAAAAGAATCTGGATCCATGGAGTTTTTTTTACAGGTGCTCACAACTCGGATAGTTCATTCTCTCTGGGCTTTTTTCCCCTGTTCCTATTTTCCTGTATTTTCTTATTTTTTTTCCTTATCCCTAAAGGATGAACGTTAAAAAAATAACAAGTAAAAGCGAACAGGAAATTGAAAGTTATTGAAAAAATTCTTATTTAAAAGGAAGATTAATAAAAATAACTACTATTACTACTACAGGTAATGGTAGCCACTACTACTACTATTACTACAAATAGAGGTAATCATGAATTATTCACATAAATGATTATAACATGTAAAGAAATTATATTTAAGTTAGAAGGCTTAACTCTTAACATCCTGTTGAGAATTTTCTAAGTCCAGAGCCCAAAATCATGCATATATATATAATTACCAACACAGGAACATGTATCATGCATCAAAATGAAGCTGGTCCTCTGTGCATCACATCCTTACTTCTCTAGATAGTTACTGTTTCTCTCAATAGCAATGTTCCACCTTTGAATGAGAGCATGTATCCCTGCCCCGTAAAATTGGGCTCTGGACTTTGAAAAAAAAAAAATTAAAAAAATAGCCTTTTCATTTAAAGTTACCTGTTATTTCCCTTAAATCAAAGACTTCTAAATATGTTTAATATTACATTTAAACAAAGGCTATCATTTGGGGTAGATTAGGAAAATGAATGTGACTTCCAACCATGTGGAATGAGGTGGTATAGGACGTTAAGAGTTAAAGTAACCTTCCAGCATGGGTACATGAGTGTATATAAAACATTCCACAAAGTGTAGAATAATAACGGACTTTATTCTGGTGAGCGATGGAGATACATTTAAGACAGGAATATATATACAAATTATAAGGTACTAGATAGGTATACAAAGCAGATACATAAAGAACACAATTATAGATGTGTATACAGGCTTCGTCCTGCAGAAGTGATGGAGAGTCCAGAAGGAATGTCATTTACTTAGGCTGGGGTTTGAATCCCCCCCCCCCCACATAAAAGGTATAGACGCAAATGTCTAACCCATGTGTCTTGTTGCTGTCCTAGAGAAAAGAGAACTCAAACTTTGTGCTTTGCTGACTAAATACCATGGCCCACTAACGGTAGAAAACCTGTGGCAAGGGGATATAACTCTTCCAGACCAAACAGGGGCAGGCAATCGCTACAAGATGATTTTATTCAAAAAGAATAATTTTTAATAATTCAAAAAAATATTAATAAAAAAAAATTAACTATAAGGGTTTAATGCCATTTTATTTAGGACAGGTATAATTACCAACATAGGGACATGTATCCTACATCAAAATGAAGCTGGTCCTTTGTGGACCACATCCATACTTCTCTACATAGTCACCATTTCTTCCAATAGCAAATGAGTCAAAATACAAGGGGGAGTCAAAAAGTAATAGCATTTTGTTTAGGACAGGTATAATTACCAACACAGGAACATTTATTATACATCAAAATGAAGCTAATCCTCTGTGCATCACATCCTTACTTCTCTAGATAGTCACTGTTTCTCTCAATAGCAATGTTCCACCTTTGAATGAGCAAGTATCCCTGTCCCATAAAATTCTGTTGACTATTCTTTAAGCCACTTCTTCACTACAGATTTCACTTCCTTGTCACTGGAATACTGTGTCAGTAATTATACCTGTCCTAAACAAAATGGCATTACTTTTTGACTCACCCTCGAACTATTACTACCGGTAATGGTAGATACTAAAAAAAAAATCATATAATGATATATCTAAATTAAGATGATGTATTTATGACTAAGTAGATCAGTCGGGTACATTGCAGTTAAGTATATGCAGATTACTAGTAGGAATACCTGGAATTGCCTGGGGGAAAAATAACTTCAAATATGTTGATTGATTAATTGGTTGTTTTTTTTTTATAGCATGACAACAATTGTCAGGTTATTTAAGGCTAAAGTCAATTTTCCTTTTTTCATTTGTTTTTTTGCCGATCAATTAGAAGGTTTCAAATAATCTATTGTTAATAATGATTTGTCAACAATTACAGCTTCAAGTAATCATTGATAATCTTATCATAATGGAGTTTGTGTGTAAACACATTAAAGGAACAGAAAGAAGAAAAATGTATTTATATTTATTCAGTGTTTACTCCCCTAGCCTTTCCTTGGGATGAGGCAAAGCTGCTAGGCAGCAGAGGTTTCATGTCAGTCTTTTCCTTGAATTTGATGGGTTACCAACCAAGGCTAACGAGCCCCTTCTAACCCATTTGGGGATTTATGTCAGTAGTAAGTAGCCCAAGCCTACTACTGTCGGTGCTCCTCTAAATTAAATGTTCCAGATTTGTTATCGGAGTTAGCTCTCCTGACTTCCTCGGGATAGTGGAAGCTGATCAGGGTGATGGTTTCATAACAGACTCTTCCTGATCCTAAATAGGTCGACAACCAGGGCCAATTTGGGGGTTCGAGTTAAAATCTCTATTAAATTTGCTTGAATTAAAATCTCTATTAAATTTGCTCGAATTAAAATCTCTATTAAATTTGCTCGAATTAAAATCTCTATTAAATTTGCTCGAATTAAAATCTCTTTTAATTTGCTAGAGTTAAAATCTCTTTTAAATTTG
>CM042180.1:14370977-14410977 GCA_023376005.1 Doryteuthis pealeii
AAAGACTCTTTCTCTCATATATATATATATACATATATATATATATAAAATGGTACACAGTAATAACCTACTCGAGTTTCACCATAAGGATTTTCAAGGTTAAGATATTATAATATATGAGTATGAAAAGGTGGAATCAAAACATCACACAATGCTGTTAAAGACAAACAATTTATAATATATTGTGTGATGTTTTCATTCCACCTTTTCATACTCATACTGTCGAGTTCATTTCCTTTCTTTTAACTTTATATATATATATATATATATATATATTTAGCATTTTTGAAAAAACAAATGATGTTTTATAATTGCTAAAATACTAAATACATACTGTCGGATTAATTTCCATCTATTTTCAATATATATATATATATATATATATATATATATATATATATATTTATTTATTTTAACAATGGAAAGGAGTAACCTACTCGAGTTTCATCGATTGATTCTTCAGGGTTACTTTAAATTAATCGAGTTTTCAATTAATCTTAGGTGTTATAAACATACCCGTTGGAATGGGACTTAACTTTAGTAGAGGAACGCTTATTTATCCTCTACTAAAGTTAAGTCCCATTCCAACGGGCATGTTTATAACACCTAAGATTAATCGAAAACTCGATTAATTTAAAGTAACCCTGAAGAATCAATCGATGAAACTCGAGTGGGTTACTCCTTTCCATTGTTAAAATAAATTTATGCTCTACATTGTATTGAGCACTTTGTTTTTTCTCAACCTTAGCCTCTGGATATTGTGCACTTCCAACGATCGTACTTATACCCACCGGTAAGTTAATACTTATATATATACAAATATATATATATATATATATATATATATATATATATATATGAAATTTAACATTATGAAAAAACATATGATGTTTGTTATGTAATTGCTGACAGTACTGTTTCGACCAAATCGATAAGTTGGTCTTCATCAAAGAGCGACATAGATGGGAAGAGAAGATATCCGTTAAAAAAGACTGTTTACAGAAACGAACGCTGACTATTTTGATACCCACTTTACATTTTTATATAAACTTTTACAACAAACTCTTTTGAGTTTTTCTATAAACTATAATGCTTCTGATTTTTTAAAATTTAAAAATAAAATTTATTTTATTTTTAAAACAGAATATGCATTTTTCGAAAATTTCAGCGGTTGAACTCAGCGTTCGTTTCTGTAAACAGTCTTTTTTAACGGATATCTTCTCTTCCCATCTATGTCGCTCTTTGATGAAGACCAACTTATCGATTTGGTCGAAACAGTACTGTCAGCAATTACATAACAAACATCATATGTTTTTTCATAATGTTAAATTTCATACTGTCGGATTATTTTCCATCTATTTTTCATATATATATATATATATATATATATATATGAAATGTCCACAGACTGTTCATGTCTGAAACCACCCTAGCACAACACCATGAAGCCAAGAGGTCCTGAAGAAAGCAGTGGCAACAAAGCATATCAACATCTTCAGAGACAGCCCACGATACTGATGATCATTTTCAGAAAGTACAGGTGTGTTGGTCTTTTTTTTTTTTATTTATTTATTCCCCCCCCCCCCAAGATATCAGTTTGAATTTTTTTTTTTTAATTTTAAAAAATGTGTTATCTGATTTTTTTTTCACACTGGTTGAGTTTAGAAATAAAATATATATACATATATTATTGATAGGGGCCGGGTTAGCTCAGTCGGTAGAGCGTTCGGCTAGAAACCACAAGGTTCCTAGTTCGATACCCGCCCTCACCAACTCAGTGTTATGAGTAGCACAGGGATCTGTGCGGTAAAGTAAGGAGCTGATGGTAGGTGTGGCGATCCACCTCAGATGCTAAAATAATCTTCTTGGTCTAGCGCTATTGAAAAGGGGATAGACTCCCTCGCTGATTGGCTGATACCAACTTTATGCCGCCCCGTCGACTTTACTTTACTTATACATATATAAAGTACAATTGGTGAGTATGTATATCCGGGGGGGGTGGAACTTCTAAAATAATTAAAACGATTAACAACAAAGTAAATATATATACACATTCACTATCACCAGAGCTTGCTCTTTGTGAAAAAATAATGAAAATTTTATTTATATTTGCGAAATTCTAATTTTTAAATAAAAATTAGAATAGTAAGAGAAGGAAAAGTCATTAGTGGCATTCGTGATTAAAACATAAGGATATTAATTATGGAAGACCAAATCAATTAATGGATCTATGAGACTAACTTCTCTCGCCTCTATCCAGGCAATGCCGGGTAGCCACTTCTAGTGTGTGTGTGTGTGTATATATATATATATATATATATAAGTTATTATGTAAAATGAAAATGGAAGTGAATCCGACAGTATGTTGAAATAAAGGAAAGAAAGTATAGAATGGATAAAATAGGATATTTTAATCAATTTTACTTACACGTGTTTCGGTCAGGAGTTTATCCATGTGTACATTATTCAATATATTATTATTTTTAAATAACAAAATGAAATGAAATAATAATAGAAAAAATGTAGAAATGTTCTGCACACAAAGAAATATCGAACTTCCTCAGAGTAAATCCTTATTTTTTTTAAATAAAATTCTTTGGAACACAGAGAATTTTTGAAATAAGTTATTATAGCTTAGACAGAGTTAATTGCACTTTGTAGTTGTCGGTTCCTTGTCTATGCAATCTTAATTTAGATATGCACTATGACTGATTTTAATCAAATCATATTATCAATATCTATTAATAATGGAGATTGTATTTGTCTGTACCAAAAACTATGTCATAGCTTACATCACAATATTCTTATGCTATATACACCTAAAATTTGAGTAAGCAATTTTAAAAATTGTTTTTTACTCTCGTCATTTTTTTTTTTTTTTTTTTACAGTAACAAGAAGTTAACTAAAAAGTTTACAAATAAATAAATACCTACAATTTTGTGTAAAATTGATGTGGAAAATATTCAAAATAATTGTTTGATTATTACATACATGCAACATTTTATTTGAGAGGGATGGGGCTCAGTTTTCATTTCAAATTGTTTTTGTTTTTTTTGTTTTTTTTACCCCTTTAATAAATATAAAGATTTTGCTTACTTATGATACAAACCCTCTGATATTGAATTTTTAACTCCCACCCTCTCAGGAAATGTCTTTCAAAAATTAATTTTTACGATGCCCGGAGGGTGTTTTCTGTTGCTAGTATAAATAACAATGATTGTTATATCAGTAAATCCTGGAAGCAGCACCAAAAAAAAAGCAGCTACATGGCCTCTTGTCTCCTATCACAAAAAAAAACATCCAAGTAAGACAAAGAAAAGAAGAAATGCTGGACACTTCTGGAGAAGTAAGGATAAACTCATAAGTGACATTTTTTTGTGAACATCAATAAAAGGACACCCCAGTGTAGGCTAACCAGCAAAGACCCACATCAACCAGTTCTGTACAGATTCTGGATGCTGTACAGAAGACCTCCCATTGTTGATGATCGATAGACAATTTTTTTTCTTTCCATGTTTATATTGAGTGCTGTTCAGAGGTTACATCACATACTTGCATATATATATATATTTACCAACCCTCCGCATGAGCAGGATGTGACACAAGGTCAATTTTTTAAGTGGAGTTCAACAGGTTTGAATTCAGAGTTTTCCTTCTAGACCGGTTGCCTAACCAAGGTAAAAGAGCCCAGTCTGCCCTACTATTTATCCATAGCTGGAGGGAGAGTAGGATTCATACCTTTCCCAAGGGTATTAACGCTAAGTGAAAATGCAATTACCACATCCAGGATTTGAACTCGGGGCGACGAGTCCATTTCCCATGACTTTAACCATTACACCACGCACTTCCATATACTAGCATATAGGTGTAATATGAGGAAATTAATCTGACGGAATATGGAGAAAATGTAGAACAAACACGAGATGTTATAATGCATTCAAAACATCTCTCATCTTTTATCCACATAAATCCTTTTTTCTTAAATAATTTCATTGTCCTGAAGAAGGTTTCCTTTGTAAACTGAAATGTTCGAACATCGACTAATAAATTTGCATCCATCATAACATCCTGCGTTTGTTCTACATTTTCTCCATATACTTATGGGCAATATGAAATGATGGGATGAAGAGAAATAAAAAGACACAATGTTTCAAAGTATAGATGAAGACTTTATTGATTAGACCGTTAAGTCTGGACACCAGAGTCCAGACGCTAAGAACTTTTTATTTAATTTTTATTTAATTTTATTTTATTTAAATCCCCACATACTTGCATATGTAGGCAAGAAAAAATGCAAAGAAATCCGACAGTATATTGTGAAATGAGTAAGAGTGAAAAATAAGAAAAATGAGGAGGATTCATTGATATTTGATAGAATGTTCCGACACTAAGTGTTTTGATTAATGTTTTTTTTTTTCCAGTATTTCTGTTTGACATAATGTCTTTTTGTATGTATATTTCCTCCTCGTATTATGTTTGAACAGGAACCTAAACCAATATCTATTATGATATCTATTACCCTGAAGAAGATTAGAAACGCATACCAAATACAGATTCATTTCACATACGTTTTAATACTGTGGATCCATTAATCAAAATACTTAGAGTCGAACATTTTATCAAATATCAATAAGTCATCCTTATTTTATTTTACACTCAACTTCCCATTTATATTTTTCACACACACTTTGGTTTGAAATATACGCCAGCATTTGTTTTAAAAGAACAGGATTTGCATTCTTATATATATATATATATATATAAGGATGCAAATTTTTAAATTTCAAATCATGTTCTTTTAAAACAGAAATGCTTGGTGTATATTTCAAACCAAAGCCTGATATATATTACCTTGAAGAAGATTAGAGACACATACTAAATACAGATTTATTTCAGATATGTTTTAATACTGTGGATCCATCAATCGAAACACTTAGTGTTGGAATATTTTATCAAATATCAATAAATCATCCTTATTTTCTTATTTTTCACTCTTACTCATTTTTCAAGATACTTTTTTTATAAGGAGTGAAGGATTGAGTAAATCGGACAAAATGTGGTTGAAAATAGAGGGAAAAAGTGGATATAACAACACAACAACTAAATTGATATTTCGCCTCAGTGTTTAGTGAAGCTTCTTCAGAATTTATTGTGAAGACAAATGTTTTTTTACAGTCTGCTTTTATACTGAAAAGGTAATTTTTTGGGGTGGATAGGAGATAGAAAGAGGGGAGGGTTTGGGAGTTTGGTATAGAGAGGGGGAAGTTAAAAGGGAAGGGATGGGTTTAATTTGTGGGATATGGTATTTTTATGGGGTCATTTATTGGCTTTGAAGAAATTTGATAGTCTGGATGCAAGTCAGTGTGTGATGACTGCTGTCAGTGAAGGTTTGTGAACCTGGCAGATTGGAATATTTTTGTTTTAATATATTTTAGAGAATTTTTTTAATGACCCCCATAAAAATACCAAATAAATACTTAAGCAAAATATCAATTGAATTTAGTTATTGTGTTGTTATATCCACTTTTTCGTCTATTTTCAACCACATTTTGTTGGATTTACTCAATCCTTCACTCCTCATACTTGTATATGTATAAACATGGATATAAATTAACAAGAAGGACAAGTACAAATAAAGCTTGGTACTTTTGTCACTCTTGACTACTGACATTTACAAGTTAAATTTTCTTTGGTATTGGAATTATATATATATATATGCAAATGTAAACAAATCTAGCTATTTTCAGTCGATAGTATTTGGGAGAATATGTGCTTAAATGAAGTCAGACCTAATTTTTTTGAAAGTTAATTCATTAATGGTTAATTAGGCGGGATTTAAATACTTAAATGTAAGGCTAAACAAGTCGAGAAAAATCAATCTCTGAATGTACATTTCGACCTATTAGGTCGAAACGACACGCAAGCATCTTACCATCACACCAAACGGAAATCGCAATCTTTCATCGCTTTGTTTAGGTATTAGTAGTACTCATATTCCTCTTTAGAGACTTATCGCACGACCTTACGCAAATGTAAACAAATCTAGCTATTTTCAGCCGACAGTATTTGGGAGAATATGTGTATATATATATATATATATATATATATATATATATATATATATATTATAAAACAGAACAGAAACCAAAACCAACAAATTATATTTATTTTCCTGAAGAAGATTAGAGACGCATACTAAATACATATTTATTTCAGATATGTTTTAATACTGTGGATCCATCAATCTAAACACTTAGTGTTGGAATATTTTGTCAAATATCAATAAATCATCCTTATTTTCTTATTTTTCACTCATTTTTCTACATACTTGTGTGTGTGTATATATATATATATATATATATATATATATATATATATATATATATATATATACACACACACACATACATGGACATAAATTAACAAAAAGGACAAATACAAATAAAGCTTTGTACTTTTGTCACCCCTGACGATTGACATTTACAAGTTAAATTCTCTTTGATAAAAAGGTAAGCTTAAAATTCTCTTTCATCCAGATTTATATTATTTCAAAGTTCTATAAAGAAAAGAAAAAAAAAATAGAACATAAATGTACACAACAATTATTTAAAACAGGATTCTCAAACACAAAGCCTATGTTCTTTATATTCTTACTTTGTTGTGTTTTGTTTTATTGTTTAAAGAAAAAAAGAAAAAGGAGATTCTGATTTTCAAGAGTGGAAGTTTTGGGTATATTTGCGGAGTTCCGTCCCGGCCTCCTGCCTCAAAAAAAAAAAAAATACCAGCTTCGATTGAAGTCTGTAGCCGAAGCGGTGTCACTTGAAAAAAAAAAAGGGTTAGGTTTAGGTTAGGGCTTAGGGTTAGTTTAATGGGAAAATAAATAAATCATTTGAGCTCTGTTTTTTCTGGGTCACCCTGTATACAGGGGGAGCCAGAAAAAACAAAACCCACAAATTTTGTAATAAAACTTAATTTTAACTAGGGGGGGTTAGGGTTGGGGTTAGGGTTGGGTTGTGTTTTTTCGGAAAAAAACACCCTAAGTTGGTTGTTTTTTTAATTTTTTTCAAGTGACACCGCTTCCGCTACGGACTTCAATTGTAGCTGGTGTTTTTTTTTCTGCAGCCACTGGCTAGCGGTTTTTGAGACAGGAGGCTGCGACAGAACTCTGCAAATATTACTGAAGTTTTCATAATAAAAATGGCTGAGCTTTGAGATTGTTTGAATGTATTAATTAAAATGTTATAAGAATTAAAAAATAATTAAAAAACAAAAAGAATCTAATTGAAGCAATTATTCTATTATAAATTATAAATTACTTTTATTTTCTTTTATTATTAAAAGTCAAAAACAAATTAATTCAAATTAAATTAAACAGGAAAAATTGCCTTGACTAACAATGTCTCGTCTCATCTCCTCCCCTCTCCAGAAAGTATTTGTCACATGAATCACTAATCATATCTTAGTATAATGGAGATTCGGTCTGTCTGAAACTGTGTCACTGCTTACATCACAATACCCTCAGGAATTGCCTTAGTTTATCAATGAGTGAAAATCATTATACATGATTAAACCTAATGAGTCAGATATACCTACTAATAGTTTCGCTTAGTAGCTCATCAGTACAAGAATCTGATCCTTGCCCTAATGAGCTACTAAACGAAAATGTTAGTAGGTATATCTGACTCATTAGGTTTAACTTTATCATTTGCTTTACTTAGGTATTGAGCACTTTTTACTTTTTAGCCTACCAGTTATATATATATATATATATATATATATATATATATTTTTTTTCTTTTGGCCAAGTGTTATAGTATTAATCGATTATTTTTGGTTGGTACGACCCTCTGGTCTTTTCTTTTTTTCCCCAGGTGAAGTTTGGTAGTATATTTTTACTATCTAACTATTTGCCGGGTTTTTTCTTACCGCAAGGATTTATCAATAAGTTTAGTATATATATATATATATATATATATATATATATATATAATCCAAAAGTCCAGAAAAGAAATTTTCCTTACGACATAGGAGTTTTTTTAAACAACCTGTCGCAGGTTCAGAGCTCAATGTGTGCTCTTATTGTTAGAGTCACAGAGCAAATTTATAAGTAAAGAAATAATAAAAGACTTAGAGATTTTGAATTATAGCCTATTTCGGGGAGCTTAGACAAAGTGTCTAATTCTCCTGACTCATCAGATGCGAATGATGAATTCTTTATTACTTTTAAGGCATTTGAAAACAGATTTTTTTTTATATTGTCCTGTCTGCTCAGCTGTAAGGTAATAAAAAGATATTTGACTACTTGTCAGTAATGATGAGCTGGGAGAATTAGACACTGTGTCTAAGCTCCCCGAAATAGGCTATAATGCAAAATCTCTACGTCTTTTGTTATTTCTTTACTTATATATATACATATATATCTTATTATAATGGAGATTGTGTGTGTTTTCCGTCTGTAACCAAAACAATATTAATACTCAAGTCACAATTCTCTTAGTTATTTATATGGCATTCTCAATTATTTTATTTTTATTTAAATCTCAATTATTAATAAAATTGTTTTACATTATTAATACTGTTAACCATATCAACATACTAACAACATGCAATTATATTTATATATACAATAAAATAGCGGTTTACAATGGGAACAGGAAGGCTAATTTGCATATTGATATTAAAAATTGATTTTAATAAATATGTGCTTAGTATTAATGATTTCTAACTGTTTGGTTTTATATTAATGAATATAAGCAAACATCTCTTCAATGAATCTTAAATGAAATCCGTTAACAAGAAAAAATAACTGTCATTTTATTCTTCACTTCATCTTTTAACTAAATACTTAAATTAGAAAAAATAACAATGAAAGACGAGAGTGATGGAAGAGTAAGTTTCAGTTGTTCTATTTTTCGATTATACTCCCTCTGTTTCAAATTTTTTTATCTGCATTCTTATTTAGTTTCATTAGCCTTTCTAATTTAATATAATATATTATTACATTAAAACTTAGATACTTGCACCCGGCGGGTGCATATATTTGCTAGTATATATAATAAATAAGGAAATGGATAAATACTGGGTTCTTTAGTATTTTTCGGGCAACCAGTCTGAATGAAGGAAAATTCTGAATTCAAACCAGTTGTACTCCATTAATTAAAATGAACATTGTGTCACATCTTTCTTGTGGCAGAAGTGTTGAGTAAATACATTCATATCTAAGCATTTCTTTTTTTTTTTGCAAGTTTTAACGTTTAGTGCATTCTTTATAGATTACGTATCCTCGTGTGATGAGTGGAACAGTATAGCCCAACATCAAGGTAACCAGTACAAACGACAAACATAAAACACAGGTGACAATTCACTCACAATAAAAACAGGTGAGTAATAATTCTCTTTCAGCCTTTAACCCTCTAACCCACCTATCCCAGGTGAACTTGCTTTTACGCATTTGAGAAAAATCTGCAGCCAAGTGATCTGCCGTACCTGTCTTAAACGAGACAACCACTGGATTATTCATAATTTGATGTATCATGTTTTTAATGTTCTGGCATTCAAAGGAAGCAAGATATGTTTTTTTTGTTTTGTTTTTTTTCAGACGGGATGGTGGGTGGCTGGGTGGAGGTGCATTTGATACCCCCACACAGCCCAGGGGTTAAAAGAAACCAAGTAGGCCACAGCTAGATCAGTTGCAAGCAGCAGTTTGTATTCCGAAAAAGCGAGGTATGCATTGTTTATAGAATAAAAATTGATACATATAAAATGTTTAATATATTTATCAAATTTAACATTATTTATTTCAGAGAAATAAGAATAGTATTTCATTGTAATTACATACCTTTTCATATTCAATAACATATCATTTTTAATTATATATATATATATATATATATATATATATATATATATACATATATATACATATATGTATGTGTGTGTGTGTGTGTGTGTGTATTTGGGCACCATTTTTTCATTTATGCATGTTGAATTAAACAAAAGACATCTCCTGTTTAACAATTTTATTTGTGATTTTTTAAAGTTTTCTGGCCAACTTTTTAATATTCGGGTGGAATTCGTGGATTAGTCCACCAAAGTTCATATCCCGAAAGTACTCAAACATGGACATGGTGGACTAATCCACGAATTCCACCCAAATATTAAAAAGTTGGCCAGAAAACTTGCAAAAAAATCACAAATAAAATTGTTAAACAGGAGATGTTTCTTTTGTTTAATTCAACACACATATATATATATATATATATATATATATATATATATATATATATATATTGATAATATGGATGCTATATTTAAAACTAAACATGGATAGAGCATTTAGATCTAAGTTAGGTTAGGATAATTGGTTTGAATCAATTATCTTAGCATAAGCGAGAACCTGTCAGTAACCAAGCACCATTGACTCCATGTCCATGCTATCCGAACTTATATATATATATATATATATGTTGTTGGCATCCTTCCATCTGCTAGAGATGATGGTGTAGTTGTTGAATTATTTAGTGATATAAACCATGCTGCAATACACCACTTAAATTTATAGACTAAGCGAGGTCACGTGGTTTAAATGTCAGCCAATCAACAGCCCGAATACGTGGCTGGTTAACTACTTAATTGTTGATACTAACTGAGAGACATCTATTTCCAATCATTGAAAAAGGACTTGCAAGACTGAGGAGCACCAAAGAACAACTAAAGGATTCTTTACTAAAGATCGCGCTCTGCTTAACACAAAGGATCTCTGCTGGACAAGCGCTCTTGCTTGAAGCCTAAAGGATGGACACTAAAATCGTAACAGTAGTGTCCACTTTTTTTTAACTGCATCTGCACGAGTGGCTGAACAGGCCAATTTTTGAAGGACAATCTCTGGTGCAGTGATCTATTTCAATTTTTTTTTTTTTTTTTTTTTTTTTTTAAATTTAAAAAAAAATTTGAAATAGATCACTAAATAGGCCAGAGCCTATTCTAGTAGTGACCACCCCAAGCAGAGATTTAAGAGATTTGAATTCAGTTTTCCTTCTCCTAGACTGGTTGCCTAACCAAGGTTAAAGAGCCCAGTATGCCCTACTATTTACCCATAGCTGGAGGGAGAATTGTTGGATTCATACCTTTCCCAAGGATATTAGTGCTATGGGAACTGTGACCTGAGTCTTGTAATGAAAATATATATTTCACACACACACACACACTTGCATATTTATCTATTATATCTATTACACAGCATATTGGGGAGACTCAGTTGGTTTATGTCTATAATAGTGAACACTTGAAACTTGTATGCTGACATTCACCTTTGAAAATGTGTACCACTGATATGCAAAATTCAATTTTCAGTAATCTCTTTCTGCAATAAAATGATAAAACACCTTTGTGTATATTTGATGGATTGTCACTGAACTATGTTTCATCTTTGCATGTTGTTGTAATTAAATGTTATCTTGTATAAATTGACTTGTCTTTTCCTTACCATATATTTAGTGTTTGGTTTCCCTTATTTGGATAACCAAATGCATTATAGGAATGTGGATGTTAGCTTCAAACTAACACCGTTCTTATTCTTATACTTTGTAGTTAACAATGAAATAAAGATGTAGTTGTACTGTTAATTTTACATTAGTCTTTTCTACATCTTAGTGATATTTTTTTTATCACATCTTCGTAAGTTAAATATCTACTGAATTAGTAGGAATTAAAAAAACAGCTTCTGGTTTGTTTGTTTTTTTGGGGGGGGGGGAAGGGTCATACTGTATAAATACTACTATTTACTGATGCAGACTTACTGTTACATAAATATTGGATCCCTAATATCTTTTTAAGGTAGTGTAGAAATCATAATGGCGATTAGTGAAGCTGATGGCCTTGAGGGTGAGTGACAGCGCTTGACCTCGCTCTCACCTTGCCTTCCGGGGGATGGATCGTGAGAACTGGAAGGCATAGAAGACCCTCTTCCAGCTTAAGGATATAGTAAGTTTAAGTCAGTTAGAAGTTAGAAGCCGAGCTAGTAACATGTAAGTCTCATCTGCGCAGATTGTCTGGGTTGGGAATTTTGGAAATAAAGTAATATCAACGTAAATTGAAGTCTTGTGTTATTACCTAAAAACTAACAATAACACAGGGCTTCTGATAAGGAGAAATCCCAACAGAAACCAGACCCGAAGTCCTCAATAGAAGATCAGACCTTAGAGAAGATATACCAGACTAAGATGTTAGAAGATAGAACCAAAGCCGGCCAGAAGAGAAGACGACTAGAAGAAGTAAGAAAATATCGATTTGGTACTGTGAAAACGTCAGTATGCAACACTACCAGCACAAAAAAAAAAAAAAAAAAAAACAGAACCCAAATTCTGTTTTTGGGGTCACTCTGTAATAATTACTCCTTAGTAAAACAATTATAGGCTTCAGTAACTATTCTTAAATACAAATAATTTACACACAGTTTATATAGTTTCAACTAACTAATAATAATAACCCTTAGTAAACAATTATAGCTTCAAGTAACTATTCTTAATACAGATAATTTACACAGTTATATAGTTTCAACTAACTAATAATAATAACCCTTAGTAAAACAATTATAGCTTCAAGTAACTATTCTTAATACAGATAATTTACACAGTTATATAGTTTCAACTAACTAATAATAATAACCCTTAGTAAACAATTATAGCTTCAAGTAACTATTCTTAATACAAATAATTTGCACACAGTTATATAGTTTCAACTAACTAATAACCCTTAGTAAACAATTATAGCTTCAAGTAACTATTCTTAATACAAATAATTTTCCCATAGTTATATGGTAGCAACTATTTCTATTTAATACAAATAAGACAGTTAAAGGGTTTCAAGTATTTCTGAGTAATACTAATAATTCTGTTTAATAATAATCATTTCTTTGCTGTTTCGAGTATTTCTACCTGGGTGTCCCATCCTGGTGTAATCATTGTCTTGCAGATCCATTACTACTGAATAGTGTGATTGATCCTCTCTGGATACCCCATATTTGCAACTTTGTGTCACATCTTAACCATGACGAATGGGTTGGATAAATACCAAGAGTGTCCACTAAGTTTGGTTTGTTTTACGACATATCAACCTCAGTGGGTCATTTAATGCCGATAAAGTTTTGAAATAAATCAATTCTTAATGGATAATACAATTTTTTTATAAATACATTTTTCTATTTAACCCACAGATGGGACCCTAACAGGTACTACCACTCCAGGTCAGAGTGGACCAGGGAGCAATGGTGATGAAGGGGTGCTCCACATTCCCCAAACCTGGAACCTCACCATCAGATAGAGTTTAACGTCATTCCAGGACATGTAGACCCGCAGCCACGCCTTCTAGCACCCAGATGATAAAAAGGGGTTGGGCTTGCCATAAGGGCAATAGGGTTGGGAAAATCATATAGGTTCTAGGCGCTTGACGTGACCAGCCGATTGAATCGGAGGGGGCCTCTCCGACCGCCGTCTAGCCAAGATAGGGCCAAAGTGGAGTATTGCCATGTCATGAACTGCTCATCCACCTGGCTCTATACTTAAGCATCACGGGTTTGCCACCCAACGGCCAACAGGTGGCCCCCATTGGGGAGTCTCTTACCCCTCTGCAGAGGTACAGTCAGTGCATTCTAACGCCCCAGTCAACAGGGCGGCAAGAGTGTCCAATCAATGAATTATATCTATTGTCATAAACACTTGAAACTTGTAAGCAGGAATTCACCTTTGAAAATCCATACCACTGATATGCAAAATTCAATTTGAACTAATCTCTTATCAATAAGATAATATTCATAAAATGATAAAACACTTCCTGATGAAATATAGAGTGAACTTGGGTAAAGACTTTAGTAAGCAACTACTAATAGCATTCAGCTGTTCCTGATTTGGTGAAAGAAAAAGTGGGCCAATACATGTATATTTTGAAATGTTTTGTCCACAGAAAATATTTAATTGTTTTTTTTTTTTTGGTTTTTATCAATTTTGTTTCAGAGAATTCATTACTTATAATTATAGTTCTTGCAATTGATTGACATTAACATAAGTATTATTTTAAGAATGTAACTAAAAATGTACTGAANTTCCACATCGGACCAGACGCTGCCTACATATGCAGCACACGACTTGTTGTCTCTTTGAATGATGAAGACAAGCTGACTTATATAGCTGGCTGTTACGCCATTTCCGCTACAAATCAATGTAGAATAATCATACTAGTTCCAATTACCGTCGAATTGGTAAGACAAGGCAGAAGCAGTCGTAACCAATACGATTCTAGTTTGCTGCAAAGACTACTGCAAAATGGCAGGATATTTATGAAGCCTCAGAACATCATAGAAACCAAGCAGCCAATCAGGACTCAAGGAATGGAATCCCCAAATGCATGAGTGTATACTATTCTGAATTCCATAAGTACCAGTTGTCTTGACACTGGTTCAATTGTGCTTGGCCAGTTACTGTTGTTCAACCAATAGTAGACTGACTGACTTCAATACTGACCATATTGCTCTTATGGCAACATCCAAGCCTTTTATCATATGTGTGCTAGAAGAGTGCTGATTGATTGGAACAGGCCTTTCCAACCATTATGTCTAGCCCAAGTAAGGGTCTAAGTGAGAGTATTGCAGGTATTTGCCTCATACCCCACTTGTATGGGCTGGGCACAAGTACCAGTTGTCTTGACACTGGTTCAGTTGTGTTTGGCCAGTTGCTGTTGTTCAAACCAATAGTAAGACTAACTGACTTCAATACCTCTACCCAACAAATCCAGGTACCTCTACTAGTTTTGTTATGAAGTAACTGTCATTAGACACAGCTCTGCAGTCTGACAGTATTTTCAGAAATTTCTAAACCAATTCCAGGTACAAGTAACCATATTAGCCTCATTTCATTAACCTTGTAAAATGCATTATATTGATTTTTTCTCTTTCTTTATCAGAAATCTTTATTCAAATTCTCCATCAGTTTTAAAATGTTTTCTTATTTTTCCCCCCCTTCTCCTCAGCAAAATCAACATATAATACTCACCGTCACAGGAAGGCTTCAAACTAGCATCCAAGGCTGTAACTAAATACAGACCCTGTACTAACCCCCATAACAGTCATGGTATTGTAGAATAATCATACTAAGTTCCAATTACTGTCAAATTGGTAAGATAATGCAACAAGTAGCTGTAACTCAATACAGATCTAACCTTGCTGAAATCCTACTGCAGAATGCCAGAGTATTTATGAAATCTCATAAGATCATAGAAACCAAGCAGCCAATCATGACTCAAGGAATGGAATCACCCAAATAAAGGAATGGACTATTCTTAAGTCCTATAAGTACCAGTTGTCTTGGGCAGTAATTCAGTTGTGCTTAGCCAGTTGCTGTTGTCCAAACTACGCTATGTATATGACTGACTGACCTCATATGGCACTGTGACTGGATTGCAGCAAGGTTAGATCTGTATTGAGTTTACAGCTACTTGTTGCATTGTCTTACCAATTCGACGGTAATTGGAACTTAGTATGATTATTCTACAATACCGTGACTGTTAGGGAGTTAGTGATATTGATCGAATGTCCACACCAAGCCCAGCTACCAATCAGAACAGACAAGGTATGCTGGACACTGCTGAAGAAGCAAGGACGAACTCATAAGCGATGTTCTCCTGTGGAAGCCAACACATGGACATGCTAATGTGAGCCACCAGCAAGCTCCTACATTGACCAACTCTGTGAGGATTCTGGATGCTGCGCAGAGGATCTCCCTGGGACAATGAATGATAGAGAAGGTTGGCGAGAGATAGTTATGGATATCCATACTAATTGCACAACATGATGATGATGATGATGATGATGTATAATGGAAAACCCAGACTGCTACATAAAGCCTCTACTAACTCACTCTGGTATTCTCCTCAAAATAGACTCAACTTGCAATACAGCTGAATACTGATCTGTGCAACTAAATCCTACTACAAGAAATAACTTGATGCAATGATTTCCACTACAGAAAACCCTGAATGATAGGTGACAGGTCAAAGTTCATTTCTACCTGAGAAAGTCTAAATTCCTAGTTTGAGAGAGTTGAAATTCTGAAGAACACAGAGAAACTATTTCTCTGAATTTTTGAGATGAGGCTTGGTAATATTAGTATTATTTGGATTATTAGGACTATTGTCCTCATCTTTATTGTTATATACACTATTATAATACTCACCATCACAAGAAGGTCCAAGGCTGACAGGCTGTAATCAAATACAGACCCTGTACTACCATAACAGTCATGTGTAGAATAAATATTGATCAAAGCATCCACACCAAACCCAGTAAATAAGTTTGCCTAATCTATTAATAATGGAGATCACTTCCGGTTTTTGTCTGTAACAAAAACTATGTCACTGCTTACGTCACATTACCCAAAATCATCATAACATAGAATACACTGAAAATTTGAACATGCAACACAAGACAGTTTAGATTGTTTTTTTAAAACAAGTTTTATAAAATACATGGACTGGTATTTATATATATATATAGTTTGTTTTATTTTAATACATATTTAAAGTTTACATTTCAAATTGTTTTATTTTTTAATCCTTTAATGAATTTGATGATTTTACTTACTTAGGGTACAAACTCGCTGACATTGAATTTTTACTCCCACCGCTCAGGCAATATGTTTCAAAAATCTATCTTTACATCGCCCGGAGGCCGTTTTTTATTTTGTACTCATGTGTATAATAGAATATCCCAGACTTTCGAACTTGGGAACCTTCTGTGTCAATTGGGAGCCAAAATGGAACTTGAACCTAACCCTTTATTCAGTTCACTGCTGTCCCTGACCAAGATTGAACCTGCAGTCTAGAGATAACTGTCACTTAGAACCGTCTTAAACTAACTCCTTTATCCACTACACTAAGTGTCCAATTGGAGTTCAAAAGAAGGTTCCCGAGTCCGACAAGGCTGGAGGGCAAATCTGCTGAAATGTTGTACAGATAACAATGAAAATGAGGACAATAGTCCGAATAATCCAAATAATACAGAGAAGCCGTTTTTTTGTTTGTTTTTTTTGGGTTTTTTTTAACATTTTAGAAGCATTTTTTAAAAGGGACTTCAACAAAAACTTTAGTATTTATTTTCACTGTGTGTAGGATTTAGTTGAACACACAGATCAGTACTCAGTTGTATCGCAAGTTGAATTTGTTCTGAATTGAGCGAGTTGGAAAAAAAACTATCAAGACTAAATTTTCAAGGGCATTTCAAAGAAAAAAAGGAACGGTAATTTGTATACCAGCATGCTGAAAAGTCAGAGATCGATTCAACATTGTTAATACCCCCCCCCCTCTAAAAAAAAAAAAAAAACAACGAAATCAATATTTCTCGATTCTGATAAATTGCTTGAGTAGAAGAAAATCTTTGAATGCTAAACAACAAAAATTTGCCTTAGGAATCTTTTCTTTTTTTTTTCTTTTGACAAGACCCCTCCGATTCCAATGTGCTGGAAAATATTCTAAATAACAATACGAGTTGACTTTTTCAATTCTTTCATTGATTGAGAATAAGATTTTACAAGAATAGAAAAAAAAATTGTCTTACAATTAAAAAAATGTTTTTCTTTTTAGATTCAACTGTCATTTTAAAAAAGAACATTTAAATTTACCATTAAGAAGCACCATATATATATATATATATATATATATATATATATAACCAACAAAAACACCACTTATCAATGTACTTTTTCTCTGACGAGCATTGACGAAAAAAAGATCATTTATTTTACATTTTAAATCTAATAAGAGGTACCCTCACTTTTCTTTTTAAGAAAAACATTCCTTTTATCAACATGCATATGCTTTTATGTGTCCTATTTAAATTAGTACTGTTAATAAACTTTTCATATATATGTTATGAGAAGAGAAAAAAATGGAAGTGAATCCGATGGTATGTAATATAGTGAAACATTTGAAAATGAAAATTGAAAAAAACACAGGTTTAATAAAATGAGTGATATTATTCAGCCAATGCCGCAGTGTTTCAATCTGTTTAGTAGATCTTCTAAGAATGTTCGATGTCATCTTTCAAAACCGTTTATCCCAGCATTTCATAAATTTCGAATATTCTTAGAGCACTAATTTTCCATTCAAAATATTCTTAAACAAACTGATCAACAAAAACTATCACAGTCTCCTTATTATTCTGTAATAAATTTTATTTTTCCTTATATCAACAAAAGCCCTGAAGAAGATCTACTAAACAGTTGAAACACTGCAGCATTGTCTGAATAAATATCACTTCATTTTATTGAACCTGTGTTTTTTCAAATTTTTCCCTATATTACACACACACACATTTTATATATATATATATTATAAATATATATATATATATATAGCATAAAAATATATATAGCTTCATCACTAAAAAATATTTTTTCTCATCTTTTCTTTTTTGACAAGAACCCATTTGATTCCAATGTGCTGGCAACTCTTCTGAATAACAATATGAATCAACTTTTTCTATCTCTTTCATTGATTGGAAACAAGATTTTACAAGAATAAAAAAAAAATTGTCTACCAACCAAAAAATAATTTGTTTTTCTTTTTTTTAAATTTTAAAAAAAAAACACTTAAAAAAAATCCAATGAAATGTGAAAATAAAGGGAATACAGAAAATTGAAATAACATTTTACTATAAGGATAGCTTTATCATTCAAACATTATTTTACATTGAACTGTTATATTAAAAAAGAAGCACTAATATATATATAATATATATATATATATATATATATATATATATATATGATGTGTAAATAAATGGAAATTAATCCGACAGAATGAATTTAACATTTTGAAAAAACAATTAGTAATTATATGCTGACAGAAATCTGTTTCGAGCCTTATAGAAGGGTCATCTTCAACGAGCAAAAAATATATGAAAAAGAGACGGGATAAAACCGTTTGAAGAAAATAGGGGGTACAAACACACGCTGGAATGCTTGAATTTTTTCAAATGCACATACTGTTTCAAAATGCGCATACTGTTTTTTCAAATGCGCATACTGTTTCAAAATGCGCATACTGTTTCAAAATGCGCATACTGTTTATTCTACGAACACTACAAAAAAAAAAAAAGAAAAAAAAGTTACCTACACCACAAACTTTTTGAAATTTTAACATCTTTCTTTCAATTGTACTGTGGATATGTAAACAACTTAATGCTGGATCATATTTTGAACATTTTTGATAATCTCTTACACTTTTTTATATATTTACACCAAATCTTTTTGAGTTTATTTTGAATTAAAAATGTTCTGATTTTAAAAATAAATTTATTATTTTGGAACAAGGCATTAAAAATCAACATCCAGGCGCCGCCAAGCTAAACTATCGTCATGAAGCAAATTCAATATAGAATACAAAATAAACGATAAAAAAATTTATAATAAAATAAAAATACGTTTAAAACAGTGTCGTCTTAGAAGGAAAAATATGATGAAAAAGAGAACGTGAGTAAACCGTTGAAGGAAATAGGGGGTACAAACACACGCTGGAATGCTTGAATTTTTCAAATGCGCATACTGTTTCAAAAATAAAAATAAATTTTATTTTTAAATCAAAGGCATTTTTAATCAACAATAAAACTCAAAAAGAGTTTGGCGGTAAATATATAAAAAAGGTAAGAGATTATCAAAATGGTTCAAAATATGATCCAGCATTAAGTTGTTTACATATCACAGTACAATTGACAAGAAGATGTTAAAATTTTTCAAAAAGGTTTGTGTGGGTTGTAGGTTAACTTTTTTTTCTTTTTTTTTTTTTTGTAGCGTGTTCGTAAGAATAACAGTATGCGATTTTTTGAAACATAGCGATTTTGATAACAAGGTATGCGGCATTTTGGAAAAAACAGTAGTCGGCATTTAAACAGGAGTGCCTTGAAAAAATAAGTATTCCACGTGTTTGTACCCCTATTTCTCAAAACGACCAAAAACAGAATCCGAGCCAAAACCCACACCCCTCACTAAATCCAAAGATGAAACGCAAAAGGCCGCAAAGATAATATACGGAGAAAAATTACCTACACCACAAACTTTTGATTTTACTCTATCTTTCACAATATGTACTGTTGAGAAGATATTGTTAACAACTTAATAAAATGCTGGATCATTATTTATGAACATTTTTAGTGAATAATACTTACTATAATTTTTTAACCTATATTTACACCAAACTCTTTTTGAGTTTATTTTTGAAGAATTAAAAAATGCTTCTGATTTTAAAAATAAATTTATTTTATTTTGAAACAGTATGCGCATTGAAAAATTCAGCTTCCAGCCGTGTGTTTCTAACCCCCTATTTTCTTTCAAACGTTTTATCACGTCTCTTTTCATATAATTTTGCTCGGTTTGAAGAATGACCCTGTCTTATAAGGCCGTCAAAACAGTTTCTGATCACGCATATATATATATATATTAAAAAAAACGACATCACTAAATTTTTTTTTTTTTTATCAGACCCATCTAATTCCATTTTGCTGGCAACTCTTCTAAATAACAATATGAGTCAACTTTTTCAATCTCTTTCATTGATTGAGAACAATGCAGTAGGCTTGCGACAATGCGAGATCCGTATTGAGTTACAGCTTGCTTGTTGCCTTGTCTGCCAATTCGACGGTAATTGGAATACTGCTTCTACAGTGAGTATGATGTTTATTCTACATAAGATGAAAAGACAAAATCCACCAGATGACAAGTTATTTTTTTTCTTGTTAATTAATACTAGTACTGATCTTCTAACTGGGATTAGGTGATCCGTCAGTAACTCAAAATCCCAGAGAATTTTATGAGTCTCATTCTCTAGGACAAATTTTAATTTGTGCATGTATCATTTGGTAAAAAGTAAAGTCGTCAGGGCAGCCTAATGTCGGTATCAGCCAGACAGTGAGGGAGTCTACCCCCTTTTAACTAGCGCTAAACTCAGGAGATTATTTCAGCATGAAGTGGAGCACCACACCTACCATCAGCTCCTCACTTTACCGCACAGATCCCTGTGCTACTCAAACGCTGAATTGGCGAGGGCCGGTATCAAACCAGGAACCTTGTGATTCCTCGTCAAACACTCTACCGACTGAGCTAAACCGGCCCTGACCAAATGATCAAAATTCAATTTCTTGCACAATTCCCAGTGGATCACCTTTCCTACCCAGTCTTAGGGTTCTAAGGCTTAATAACTATTATTAGGGGAGATAACTCTCCCTAACGAAATTGACACTGGTATGCGCAGTTGCAAATCAGAGACGACAGTGAAGAACCTGGCTGCTTGATGAACACATCACATGGCCGATAGCTGAACTGTTTTATCCAACTCATCCTACCTTATTCCCGGTTGGAGAGAAAAATAAAAAACAATATTGTTATATGTTAAACATATTTAAATTTTTTTTGTTATATTTTGTTATTCCTACATCTTGGGATTTAACACTAATTATGATATTTTATTACATTAAAACTTAAATACTTGCGCCAGGGGTGCATTCTTTTCTAGTTAAATTAATCAAACTTAACTCACAAATGCATACATCTGTGGCGTTACTTTCGTATTTGCCTGGAGAGTTGTCTGCCCATTTAGTTTGTGGTTCCCGCTAGGGGCCTTTGATATTTAAGCGGGCTGTTTGAACGTCTCTTTCTGGTTTCCTGTTGCTCGACCCACGAGACACACTATGGGTTAGCGGACTCTGGTCTACCCCCACTCTGTTGAGGCTTTGGCCCCCTTACATTACTGTAAGTGATTCACACAGCATGGACGTATTCCTAGTCTCATGTCTGTGGCTTTTATGTTTATCTTTGTACCATTCATGAATGTGTCATTATCTCTACTTTTGTATGTATGTTTATGTACACCTCTATGTATTATGTACCCTGTTAATTCTTGTGCTGTATATAAAATGTTTTGTCTATCAACCTTTGTCGGAGTTTTATCTTACACATCTATTGATAGACAATAGGAGGTGCACTTAGTGTAATGCTTATTATAATAAGAAATGGAATCTGCAACCTGAGTTCAAATCCTGGACAAGGCGGTTTGCATTTCACTTGGCACTAATTCCCTTGGGAAAGGCTTGAAACCATCCATTTTTCCCCCCAGTTATAGGTAAATAGTAGAGCAGAGAGGGACAAAAATAGTACAAGAATTCTTTAAAACTTACCTCTGGAATATCTGGTGGAGCATTTTCTGGTCGAGGTGGTTTCCAAGTAGTTTTCCCACTTTCCTTGTGACAGTAAAATGTGTGTTTGGTCGTATTATCCACGTATATATCCCATGAAACACTGTAGTTTCTGAGGAATTTACAATTGTCCATTTTTGGTGCACCACTTTTTATTGACGCTTGAATAATGCCAACATTTTGGTACTCATCAGAACTGGGCTGAAAATTTTATAAAAGAAAAAGGAAAAATTAAAAAATTTATAACAGCAGAATTCTTGAATTTTTGATAATAAATAATACACATTCCTATCTAATCTTATTATAATGGAGATTGTGGGTTTGTCTGTAACCGAAACTATATTACTATACAAGTCACAATGCCCTTTGTTATCTACATCACATTCTACATGGTTTTATTTTTATTCAAACCTCAATTATTAACAAAATTGTTTTACATCATTAAGACTGTTTACCATATCTACAATCTAATAACACGCAGTTGTACTTATATATACAACAAAATAACGGTTTACAGTGTTAATGGGAAGGCTAATTTGCATATTGATATTAAAAATTTGATTTTAATAAATATGTGCTTAGTATTATTGATTTCTAATTGTTTGGTTTGATCTTAATGAGTATGAGCAAAAATCTCGGGGATAAATCTTAAAAGAAATCCATTAACAAGAAGAAATAACTGTAATATTATTCTTTACTTCCTATTTTAACTAAATAGTTAAATTAGGAAAATTTACCAATGAAAGACGGGAGTAATGGAAAACAATGGAAGAGTTAGTTTCAAAGTTGTTCTATTTTTCAATCATACCCCCTCTGTTCCAAATCGTTTTATCTGCATTTTTATTCAGTTTTATTAGCCTTTCTAATCTAATATGATATTTTATTATATTAAAAGTTAAATACTTGCACCGGAGGGTGCATATATTTGCTAGTATGAATAATTTTCAAACAAATTTATTTGACCCACAGATGGGACCCTAACAGGTACTACCACTCCAGGTGAAAGTGGACTTGGAAGTTTGGTTTGTATTATGGCATATCAACCTCAGTGGGTCATTTAATGCTGATAAAGTTTTGAAATAAAGTCATTTTTAATGGATACTCAATTTTTTTATAAACATTTTTCTATTTAACCAATAGATGGAACCTTAACAGGTACTAAAACTCTGGGTCAGAGTGGACCAGGGAGTAATGGTGATGAAGGGGTGTTCCAGATTACCCAAACCTCCAAAACTGGAACTTCACAATCAGATAGAGTTTAACGTCATTCCCAGGATATGAAGACCCTCAGCCACTGCCTTCTAGCAATCCATATGATAAAAAGGGTTGGAGCTTGCCATAAGGGCAATAGAGTTGGGGCAATCATATAGGTGCTAGGGCTTGACATGACCAGCCAATTGATTCAGAGGGGGCCTCTTCGAGGGTCTAAGTGGAGTGTTGCAGGTCATGGACTGTTCATCCACCAAGACTCCATCCTTAAGCATCATGGGTCGCCACCCACGGCCAACATGTGGTTCCATTTGGGGAAGTCTTACCCCTTTGCAAAGGTGCAGTCGGTGCATTCTAACATCCCACCGACATGTTTGAATAATTTTCAAACAGATCTATTTGACCCACAGATGGGAACCCTAACAGGTGCACCACTTTTTATTGATGTTTGAATAATGTCAACATTGTGGAACTCATCAGAACTGGACTGAAAATTTAAAGAAAAAACAAAAAAAAAACTGTAGTTTCTGAGGAATTTAGAATTGTCCATTTTAAGTGCTACTTAACTCAAATAAACACTATCAATGATATTGAGCCTGCCTGCTTGGAAATATAGCACTCATATTATCTACATATATATATATATATTATATATATATATATTATATATATATATATATATATATGAAAATTAATTAGTTGATAATTTTAATGAATTAGGCGAATATATCTGTTCAAATGTAAGGCATAAACAAGACTTTTTCTCGACTTGTTTACGCCTTACAGTTGAACAGATATATTCGCCTTATATATATATATATATATATATATATATATATAAAATGGAATTTGATAATTTGCTTTTGAAGCATTGTTAAGTATATTATTATTCATATTTTTTTAAAGGCAATTACAATGCGTAGATCGTATATGATATTCGATAATTATTGAAAATAATCATGACAATATAACTCGGCAAATAACGCGTGCAATGTGGAACACCGCACAGCTGTTACAACGTCACTCGCGTTATTCGTCGACTTTGCTTGTCATGATTATTTTCAATAATTATCGAATTTTATACGATATACGCATTGTAATTGCGTTAAAAAAATTCAAATAATATATATATATATATAATATATATATATATACGTGGTCTGAAGAAGCTCTGTGGGCCCTAGATACCCACGAGTGGAAATGGTCCATAATCATGATACCCATGGTATTTAAGGCCTTTTTATTCACAAATAACTTTGCTCTGTTTACAATAACTAAACATTGAGCTCTCATATGGAACCTGAACTCTACAACAAACTACTGGTAGGGAATAGGGCCAGCTTAGAATCACCTTGTACCAAGAAACTTGGTACCACACCAAAGAATATATTATATATATTATATATATATATATAATATATATTATATATAAACCTCGATTAACACACAAGGTTAAATGAAAGAGGTTGTCAGAACCTCATACGTCGAAATCGACGGGAGAGTCCATCATATATATATACACACACACACACACACACACATTATACAAATAGTTGTAGCAAAATAATTCTTTGTTAATTAAAAAAGAATATAAACAGACAAATATGACATCTCATTAAATAAGTCTCAATTATGTTTTCACACGATATTTTGGGAGTGGGAAGTCATCGTTTATTTATTTATTCTTTTTTTCCCCCTGAACTTCTTTTTTTTTTTAAAACTGACTCATAATAAGGGGAGGGGGGATGTGAAGCACTTAGTAAAATAAAACTCCATCCAAATGTTATCATTCTGAAAGACTGAAATATATATTTGCTATTTATCTTAGTATATCATTTAGTACATTTTTTTCTTTTTGTTGTTCATCAGTCTGACATTACATAACTCCAGAATACACTAGACCTATAGCCACCAAATTTGTCATGGTTACAAATCCTACCACACTGCATGATTTTACCATATCAGATTTCAAAAAATTATAAAAAGGTTTAAAGTTGTTATTCAATTTCCTGGTTCATTGTTTAATACAATCCTTTTTTTTATCTATTATATATACGTATAAAAATAGAAGAAAAAAAAACAACATATTCCAACCTATTTATGAATATGCCAATGTTTAAGTGTTTTTTTTTAAATTCATACTTAACCACCTTCAAGGCGATGTTAAGAAGCAATGTTATGATGCTTCACCCAAATGTTATTTAAAAAAAAAAAAAAAAAAAAAAAAACAGAATTTCTGAATGTAGCTTCTTAACATTGCCTTGAAGATGTTACATAAAAAATTGAAATGCTTATATATATAATATATATATATATATATATATATATATATATATATATATATATATATATATACAATAACACAAGTTAGGGTTTTTAAAATCATCATCCAGTACATTTTTATAGTAAAAATCATCGTCCAATGCATTTTTATAGTAAAAATCATTGTCCAGTGCATTTTTATAGTTAAAAATCATCGTCCAATGCATTTTTATAATTAAAAATCATCGTCCAATGCATTTTTATAATTAAAAATCATCGTCCAATGCATTTTTATAATTAAAAATCATCGTCCAATACATTTTTATAGTTAAAAATCATTGTCAAATGCATTTTTATAGTTAAAAATCATCGTCCAATGCATTTTTATAATTAAAAATCATCGTCCAATACATTTTTATAATTAAAAATCATCGTCCAATGCATTTTTATAGTTAAAAATCATTGTCAAATGCATTTTTATAGTTAAAAATCATTGTCCAATGCATTTTTATAGTTAAAAATCATCGTCCAGTGCATTTTTATAGTTAAAAATCATCGTCCAGTGCAGTTTATAGTAAAAATCATCGTCCAATGCAGTTTTATAGTAAAATCATCGTCCAATGCATTTTTATAGTAAAAATACATCGTCCAATGCATTTTTATAGTAAAAATCATCGTCCAATGCATTTTTATAGTAAAAATCATCGTCCAATGCATTTTATAGTAAAATCATTGTCCAATGCATTTTTATAGTAAAGATCATTGTTCCAATGCATTTTTATATCATTTCCAACACATAGATCCCAAACATACATAAATGATGAAAAAGCTTCAATAAAAAGGAATTAAAAAGAATTAATTTCATGCTACTCTATCCAAAAATAAAATTACTCACTGACTAAACTAAAAACTCACTAATTGAACGGATGCTTTGTAAGATATTTGTAGGTTATAAGTCTCGATGACAGAAAGTCATGGAATGAGACGACTGGAGTTGAATCAACCACTTACTGAACGTTACACGATAACTATATATTGTATAAAGCCTATAATAATTTATACCTTATTTAAAAGCCACATACAATAGACACATAGTTATTTCTTGTATCCTATTATTTAGAGAATAAAAATAGGGTTCATACAATCATTAATATACAAATTATGTCTCCATGACATTTTTTTTTTTGTACGCTAATTTAAAATCATTTTTTCAGACCACCTCCAGGTCACCTTTGAAAGTTTTTTTTTCAGCCAGACTAAGATATTTTTAATTGGACATTTCTTTACAATTTTCTGACTAAAGTGCTTGTTGTCCAGAATGGCCCACCCAGAAAGACTTTCCTTAACTTTGTGGTCAGGTACAAAAATAAATTACATACACAAGAAATACAAAATAAAAGTGGCTTTATCATTATTCCTTACATAAACTTTTAACAAATTATATATATATATATATACACATACACATAAACTTTCAACTATATATAAACTTTCAACTGATATATATATATATATATATATATATATATATATATGAATACACCAACTCCTACACACAAGCAGGACGTGACACAAGGTCAATTTCTTAAGCTGAGTTTAACGGGCCTGAATTCGGAGTTTTCCTTCTCCTAGACTGGTTACATATATTTTATGCTGTTTATTTATATATATATATATATATATATATTGACTTTTCATTTATAAACTTTCAACGACTATATATATATATATATATATATATATATATATATATATATATATATATATATATACACACACACATACATACATATTAAAGATGAGCGGTACAGCAGAAAACCACACTGCAATATTTTGCAAAACCAAAACCGTTTGGCGTTATGCTATTACTACTGAGTGACCATATCCAAGAAAATACTGTTGAAAAAGACTTTCAAATTTTAATAGAATTAAATTTTATTAACATTTATACTATAGTAAGAGGAAAACAATTCAGCAAACTTAGGCAGTTAATCCATCTAAATACTGCTTAAACATTGCTGTTAATCCATTTAATACTACTTGAATATTGTTGTTAATTACTACTTGAATATTGTTGTTAATCCATTTAAATACTACTTGAATATTGTTGTTAATCCATTTAATATTACTTAAACATTGCTATTAATTCATCTAAATACAGCTTAAATATTAATATCATCTAAATACTGCCTAAATATTGCTATTAATTCATGTGAATACACCTCAAACATTGCTGCTAATCCATCTAAACACTGCTTAAATAATGCAGTTAATCCATCTAAATACTACATGAATATCACTGTTAATCCGTCTAAATACTACATGAATATCACTGTTAATCCGTCTAAATACTACATGAATATCACTGTTAATCCGTCTAAATACTACATGAATATCACTGTTAATCCGTCTAAATACTACATGAATATCACTGTTAATCCGTCTAAATACACCTTAAACGTTGTTGTTAATCCATTTAAATACTACTGTATTCAGTAGTATTTAAATGGATTAACAGCCATGTTTAAGGTGTTAATCCATTAAACACTACTGAATATTGCTGTTAATCCAATCTAAATACTGCTTAAATATTGTTTGTGCTGTTAATCCCTCTAAATACTGACCAGGTTCATCATTGCTTAACTTTGATGATCTGTTAAGATATGTCACTTTCAGCATGACTTATAGCAAATTTATTCTGAAGGGTGGAGTCAAATTTTTTTATAAATTTTTTGCAAGACCTGTTTCGGTGCTCGTTAAAAAAAAAAAAAAAAAAAAAAAAAAAATAAAAAAAAAAAAAAGTGGTTTAAGGTGTTTCCATGACAACAGGAAGAGGATTGTTCATGAACTTCACACACGAAATAATTTTGGTGGCCCACAATTATTCAACGTGCCATGCCGCAAGTTATTTTTAGAATTTAGAGGAATTTGAGTAAATAAAACTTTTAGTTACTTGTCAGTGATATAAGGGGCTTTTCTTTTGTCTTTCTCTCTTACATTCCTATCCTTTTCCATCAGTCTCCCACACCCACACCCACACCAGTCTGCTATGGTACTAGAGCTTTCTATGAGATTACTACGTAGTTGGGTTAGACTTTATGGCATTCAACCCTTGTTGGGTTATTTTATACCAAAGACAATTGTTTTATTAATTCTTGATGGGTATTCAATTGTTTTAAAACTCAATTTTTTAAACATATTTTACTATTTAACCTATAGACGGGACCCTAACAGATAATACCACATGGGGTCAGAGTGGACCTGGTAGTAATGGTAATAAAAGGGTACACGACACCCTCCAGAACTCCAAAATGGGATGCATGTGTTTGATTTGAATGAGTCCAAGGGGAAATTTGATGGGTCCCAACTAAAGTTTCTTAATGAATTGTAGATTTTTTTTTTTTATCTATAAACAACTAAAGCCGTCTAACCCCTACTTTGTATACCAAGTATGTAATTCATTTCCAAGAAACTATTGAAATATATTTACAGTAATTTACATTTTCCGCTCTCCTCCTGTTTCCATTTACCATATTTTATCTCTCGCTTGGTATTATATACTTTCTTTCTCTCACATGCGTATTGTGGTATAAGGTGTTATTCATATGATAAAGTGTTGCTGCCAACACTCTAGTTTGAACACTCATTGCCAGAGAATAAAAATAGCCGATCTCCATTTGATATAAATAGGGGCACCAGGCTGCTTAGATTACTATTAGATATACTAATATCAACTTTATATTTAAATTGATTAAAATGCCTAAATTTTGACCTTAAAATTAATTTCAAGAGGATTAAATTTAAATTTCACAAAATTTGACTTTTTAAAAAAATATTATGTGAAATGATATACTAATATCAACTTTATATTTAAATTGATTAAAATGCCTAAATTTTGACCTTAAAATTAATTTCAAGAGGATTAAATTTAAATTTCACAAAATTTGCCTTTTTTTTTTTTAAATTATGTGAAATGATATACTAATATCAACTTTACCTCTACCCAAGTTTTTCTTAAACATCTTTCCATTTTTCTTTTCCGCTCTCCTCCTGTTTCAATTTACCATATTTTATCTCTCGCTTGGTATTATATACTTTCTTTCTCTCACATGCGTATTGTGGTATAAGGTGTTATTCATATGAATAAAGTGTTGCTGCCAACACTCTAGTTTGAACACTCATTGCCAGAGAATAAAAATAGCCAATCTCCATCTGATATAAATAGAGGCACCAGGCTGCTTAGATTGAAGAACTTACAATCATAGATTGGCCCGGTGCACACTGTGTGTTTCAAGCAACTCTGTATTCTTCTTAGAAATGCGTGTATTATGGATAAGTAATAATCTTTCGTTTATCTTTATTAATGTTGTAGACTGTTAATAGGACAGTGATGCGGATAGCTTTTTGATTTGATTGATTTGAATGAGTCTCTGGGAAATTTGATGGTCCCAACTAAAGTTTATTAATAAATTGCAGAGTTTTTATCTATGAATAACTAAAGCCATCTAACCATACCATAACTAATTGAAATGTATTTACAGTTAGCTTGAAATGATGAGGGAAGAAAAAAGAAAAACACTGGGACACATGGATAAAGTTTTACTGCATCCTTTTAGATTTTTATGAGTCAGTGACGCAGGACGCATACCTATCAGCATCTCTGGTTTCAGTTTAACATTATACCCAAGACACTAGATATGACCAAAATTTCAAGTGTTTTTTTTTAACTCCCTATGAATCAAAATTTAACAAAACTCAGAAAAAATTAATGAAACTTAATGTATTATGAAGAGGAAGTTTTTTTTTATTAAATCACATTTGAAAATTATTTGTTTTACAGTCTTTAAAATGGGAGAATTTTATAAGTAAAAAAGTATCTGCCAAATGGCACATTTTGGCCATTTTCTTCTCTGGAAAAATGTGCTCTTTTAACATGATCTATTTCACTGTTATAATTAAGAAATTCATAATAAGATTTTTGTATACATAAAATTGAACCAAATTTAAGGAATCTTGAATGAAAACAAGAAAATTTAATAAAAATTCTTGAAAATAACATTTTTAATGAAACATATTTAAAAGGTGAATGTTCTTTCAATACAGCTACATATATATATATATATACACTTCGTCTGAGGTTTCACTATTTATAGAAAATGGACACTTCCATTGTCCTCTTTTAGTTACTATATGACATTGACAGCCTTGGTATACTACCGGTCTAGGAGGGGTACATTAGGTTTGTAACTCCACCCTGTAAAAACCCACAGAATTACTCAAAAAAACTGAGACGAAAACAAAAGATTGTTGACTTTAATCTCCCATCTTTCCAGTGGAAGCAGAAAGAATAAAAACAATATTGAAGTAGAACAATATTTTAGTATTTTAGTAGAACAATCAGAAAATCTTAAAAATGGTGTCTTGAAAAATAAACCAATGAATAATTCAGAATACTCGAGATAGAAAATAAAGAGAGAAAAATGAATAGAGAAAGAGGAACAGAGAAAAAGAAAGAAAAAAAAAGAAAAACAAAGTAAAATAGAATAAAGGAGATAGAAAAGAAAGCAGAGAAAGAAAAGAGAGAGAAAAAAAAGGACAGAGAAAGAAAAGGAGAAGAGAAAGAGAAAGAAAAAAAGAGAAAAAAAAGAGAAAGAAAAAGAGAAAGAGAAGAGAAAGAAAAAGAATAGAGGAAAAAATAAAGAAAATGAGGAAAAATGAAGAAAAAATTGATAAAGAAAGAAAAATGGAATAAAGAAAGAGATAGAGAAATAAAGAAAAAAAGAAAAAAGAAAAGAGAAAGAAAGAAAAATAAAGAAAGAGAAAGAAAGAAAAAATAAAGAAAGAGAAAGAAATAAAAAATAAAGAAAGAAAAAATAAAGAAAGAAGAGAACAAAGAAAGAGAAAAAAGAAAGAGAAACAAGAAAAAAAACAAAGAAAGAAAAGACAGAAAAATAATAATGGAAAAAAAAAAAACACTTAGAAAAAACAAAGAAAATGAGCAAAAAATGAGCAGGAAAAAAAATGAAGACCTCCCTCCAAAGAAAGAAAGAAAAAACCCTCTGTGAAATGACAAACAAAAAAACATCAATTGAAAAAAAGGTAGTAAGTAATTCTTTTTAATTTTTTTCCACAGAATCATCTTAAGAGTCTGAATAAAAATGGTGGCCTACTTTCAGGAGATATTAAAACATTTAAACTATATCAGAGGAAATGAGAGAACCGACTGAAGAGACAGTGTTGTAAGCTTTTTTAAAAAAAATGAGGAAGATTTAGTCTGAAAGGAATAAAAAAAGAAATAGAGAAGAAAAAAAAATCACAAAGGGAAGCTTTGTATTAGATAAATAAATACGCCATGACAAAAGAGATGAAATCTTCCTCTAATGTTCTAAAGGATTTTCTTTGATTTGTTGTGAAAAGCTGAAAAGTCATTCATTGCTTAGAAACTGAAAAATCAACGAGAAAAAAAAATATGGAAAAAAAAAGGAGGATTAATACTTAGATTATACCATAAAGTAGGTTCAAAATAAAATGTAATTTAAAAAGAAAAAAAATGGGGAAAAAATATTAAAAAATGATGGATTGAATTTTAAAACATTTTTAAAATCTAAATGAAAATGAGAACAGAGCTGAGCACAGAACAAATAAAAAATTTATATGATGTTTATTCATTTATATAATTAAGTGATGATGTCTAGACGTCTAATGTTCATCTAGGGAATACATATATAGATATACGCACGCCCACATACATGCATGCATAGATATACATACACACGCATATAGATATATGCATGCACTCATACACACACACACACGCATATAGATATATGCATGCACTCATACACACACACACACGCATATAGATATATGCATGCACTCATACACACACACACACGCATATAGATATATGCATGCACTCATACACACACACACACGCATATAGATATATGCATGCACTCATACACACACACACGCACACATATAGATATATGCATGACTCATACACACACACACGCATATATGCATCATAGCATATAGATATACATATACACACACGTATATAGAGCATATAGATATACATACACACATACAGACACGCATATAGATATACACACACACAGACACGCATATAGATATAAACACACGCATACAGACACGCATATAGATATAAACACACGCATATAGATATATACACATGCATATACATATACACACACATACACACACGCATATAGATACATACACACACACGCATATAGATACATACACACACGCATATAGACACATACACACACGCATATAGACACATACACACACGCATATAGATATACACACATGCATATAGATATACACACATGCATATAGATACATACACACATGCATATAGATATACACACACATGCATATAGATATACACACGGATATAGATATATATATATATATATATACACTGCCTTCTAGCACCCATATGATAAGAAGGATTGGGGGTTGCCATAAGGGCAATAGGGTTGGGGCAATCATATAGGTGCTAGGGCTCGACGTGGCCAGCCAATTGATCGGAGGGGCTAAAGTGGAATATTGCAAGTCATGGACTGCTCAGCCACCTGGGTTCTATCCTTAAGCACCACGGGTCGCCACCCACGGCCAACAGGTGGCCCCATTGGGGGAGTCTTACCCCTATGCAGGGTGAATAGGCCTCCAGTTCTATCTCAGTTGTGTTATGAACAGAACTGCAATATAGTATACCATGGTCGTATGTAAAGGACACATCACTAGTGGCCATCACACCCATTCAGACATTCTGCTAGGTGTACAATATCTGGCAACTAGTCAACATGGGCCAAGAATTTTTGTTCTCCCGTTATAAAGTAAATCCCCCCCCTGTTGACCCCCCCCATGCTTTTATTCACCCCAGGGGTACATATGGACTACTTCAAGAAGCCCTACTCTACACCATATTGTGTCATGAGCAAGCCTGGGGTAGAGCACGCCATGCAATGATGACTCCAATGGGGAAGAGAAGCATGTATTTAGCAATGAAATTTGGCCCAACCATGAATCCTCTTGGGGGATGAAAAGTGATTGTTTTCTATAAACCCATCAAGTGGGATGAAAATAACTTCCATTATTTTCCAAGTAAAATAAAAGATATATATACTTCTCTAAAGAGATGATCCCCATTGGAATATGGTGACGTATGTGCTGACCTCACACAGGAATATTATCTAATTTCATTTCAAAACTAGATAACCTGTGAATGCACTGGGGTCCAATTGCATCATGATATGGATGTCTCTATTCAGTTTTGTTTATTTAATGGCACATCAACCCCTCATGCTGAATTTAATTCATTTGTAAATGCTCGATTATAACTATTTATATTACCAATGTTTCATTGTAGTCATTTATCTTTTGTAATCAAACATTTTTGTTTCTTTATTAATAATGGGCCGGGTTAGTTCAGTCGGTAGAGCGTTCGGCTAGAAACCACAAGGTTCCTAGTTCGATACCGGTCCTCGCCAACTCAGCGTATGAGTAGCACAGGGAACTGTGCGCTAAAGTAAGGAGCTGATGGTAGGTGTGGTGCTCCGCCTCAGATGCAAAATAATCTCCTTGGTCTAGCACTAGTGAAAAGGGGGTAGACTCCCTCGCTGATTGGCTGATACCAACTTTAGGCCACCCTGATGACTTTACATACTTTTTTGGTCTCTTTTTGTCTGGAACCGAAACTACGTCACTACTTACATCACAGTAATTCTTTTTTAAATTTTATGAAAATTCAACTAAGAGTCAAATTTTCACAAAGATTTTTATACCTATTTACCTTTAGATGAATTTATGTTTCAAATAGTTTATTCCTAAAATATATTAAGGAAAATATTTTTAAAGGCCATGCCGCTCTATTTCATTTTATGAAATCTGAACAAAATATATTTTACTTGTACGATTTTTTAATTTTTCTATAAAAAGACAAAAGTCTGAATAATTAAATCAGAAATTTTTAGAAAAGTTTTGGAGGTCTTTACTGTCGTAAAACAAAACAATATCTCAGTGGGGGTGAATATGATGCTTTTTAAGCAAGTAATTAATTTTTTTAAGATACTAAAAATTTTATTTCATTTAGTATTATTTGGATTATTTGGACTATTGTCCTCATTTTTATTGTTATCTGTACAAAGTTTCAGCTGATGTGCCCTCCGGCCTTCTTCAGGTATTTCTTCTTGGACTCGGGAACCTTCTTGTTATGATCAGGAGCCATCATAGAACTTTGAAACTGATATAATGGAATGACCCATCTTCCCAGTATCTCAGCAGTGGTGGTGGTGCTAACCACTATTTAAGTAGAATCAGATCACTGTGAAGGACTTATGTGACGGACTCCCCTCATAATACTCCCATGATCGACCACTCGGTATCACTGGTCATTTACGATATAACAGAACCCACCGCTTTATTCAATCCATAGCTGGGGTACAGGTGTTAAGCTGTGTTCATTACTATTCTGTTACTGCTTTATTTCATTTATCTAATTCCCTCCCTTCCCCCTCAGGCAATATCCTTGAAAAATTTATTTTTACAACACCCAGAGGGTGCTTTTTTTTTGGGGGGGGGGTCTGGGGTTTTAGGGTTTTTTGCTAGTGTTTATAATGAATATTTTGCAGAGTTTTATGGTATCAAATATTCATGTGTAATACAAATATTTTGCACACAATTCTATGGGGAAGGGAAACATGTACTTGACAATGAAATGTGGCCCAAGGAAGAATCATGTTGGGTATAAAAGTGATTGTTTTCTATAAGTCCATCAAGTGGGATGAAAATAACTTCCATTATCTTCTGCCGAGTGAAAAGAAAGAGTCGAGATTCAATTAGCAGAAAATTAAGTGCTTCAAACAGGTCAATTAACCGAATGCCATTCTTGCCCAACTTGCAATCTTGTTGAATACCTGGCAAATTTCTATAAAGTTATTTTCAGACAAAGAGAGAGAGAGAGAGAGAGAGAGAGAGAGAGAGAGAGAGAGAGAGAAAAAAAAATTGGAGAATACAACTGACTGAAATTCAATGAACTCTTTTGTGCCATGGCAGCTCTTCTGGGAAGATACCTTAGGAGTTATATATATATATATATATATATATATATATATATATATACACACACACACACACATACATACACATTTATACAGACACATACATATTTATACAGATATATATATATATATACACACATATTTATACAGACACAAACATATACATATACACACATTAATGAATATATATATGTGTATGGGTATCGCCATCTCAAACATACTGTTTGTTTACTCTTATTATATATATATATATATATATATATATGCAAAAAGGGGGTGGTCGTGGTCTAATGGTTAGAGTCGAAGGAAATCAACTCGTCGAGCCAAGTTCAATTCCTGAATGAATGAGGGGTTGGTAAATATATATGTATATGCAAAAAAAAAAAAAAATGTTTTAAAGAGTTTTTTTCATAAAGACAAATTTTTAAGAAATAATTTTTTTATAAATTCTTAACTCTGTGTGTGTATGTATGTATATATATATATATACACACACACTTATAAGCAAGAGTGCTCAATAGCATTGATAGAGCCTATATATCTGAGTTATGGTAGCTACTATATATATATATATATATATATATATATATATATATATATATTACACCAAGGAATGTACGGAATTCAAACAGGACATGCAAAGAAAATGTAATCTGGACTTTTGCCAGGACCTTTTTTTAGAACACTGTTGGAATTCTTAGAAACACAAACAGTTGGAAATATAAACAAAAACACAAGATTAAGGAAATTAACTGAATAGTTTAGAAAGATTATAAATAAAAATGTACTATTTTAAATAAATAAAGAAATATATATATATATATTTATTTATTTTATTTCTAAACTGCAACATTATAAAAAAAAAACTTGCAGCTTTTTTGTTTGTAATTGCACAATACAAACTTTTGCCTGGAGAAAAAAAATATATATAAAAAAAGAAAAGGCCTACTGAAAAAAATCAGACGGTACTATAATGGCCAAAAGAAAAAGATACTGTAAGAGTTGCCCAAGTTAAATATACTTAAGTGCTCAATACAAAAAGTAGCGCTAATAAATAATAATAAAGTAAGCCTAATGAGTCAGAGAATATCTAACGGATCATCAGGATAATTCAGAATTATCCTTGATGATCCGTTAGGAAAAACCTAGGTAGATATTCTTTGACTCATTAGGTTTACTTTATTATATATATATAATTTGGCTAGAGGTAGCTGTTAAAAAGTTGAGCCGCACTGATGAGAAGTAAATTTTGAAACATGTCTATGGATGACTGATATATATGCTCCCAACTCCCATGGGTGAGCACTGTGGGGAGGGGGACATTAATTGAAATTTCACCGTTTAGCGTAAGCCGTTACTCAGCTGTTTACAGACTTGGTAGGAATATGTGCTTCCCAGAACACACTCAATTAAAAAGCTATCAGCATATATATATATATATATATATATATATATATAATAGTAAATGAAGAAAAACTCTAAACTTGCTTCATTACAATAATTTATTTCAACCGTATTAATACGGCATCTTCAGGTAATCACAAGAACATGACTCTTACTGAGAATTTCCCAAAGTAACATCCCTTTTATATCTATCAATTTAGGGGAGGGAGGGTTGGTGTCGTATTTTGGAATGGGTGGGGTTATTTTCTTTGGATGAGGCAGGGAGGTCTATGTTTTGGATGAGGTGTGGCTTAGCTTGGGGCATAATACTTATAGATATAAAAGGGATGTTACTTTGGGAAATTCTCAGTAAGAGTCATGTTCTTGTGATTACCTGAAGATGCCGTATTAATACGGTTGAAATAAATTATTGTAATGAAGCAAGTTTAGAGTTTTTCTTCATTTACTAAATATCTTGCTCTGTCCTTCTACTCACTGGTATTAGGTACATTGAGCTCTCCTTATGGTCTACCTGCATCAGCTTGGTTAAACCACACATGGAAAGACCCTAACTACGAAAAAAACTATATATATATATATATATATATATATATATATATGGAAAGAGGATTGGAATGAATCCGACAGAATGTGATGGAGATGAGCAGAACACAAGAACAAAACTCAAACAAAAGTGTGTAGGATATATTTCGCTAGAGCTTTGAGCTCGGCATCATCAGTCATTCAACGCTGTAGCGAAATATATCCTATACACTTTTGTCGGACTTTTGTTCTCATGTTCCTCACATCTCTACCACATTATATATATATATATATATATATATATATATATACATTATGCTAATATTTTATAATTAATGTTGATATTATGATTTCACACTCATAACTTCAAGTTTCTTGTAGTCTAATCATCAGCATCGTCTGGTTTTTGACAGACTAATTTGGGCAGCATTCTTTCATTTATACATGTAGAATTAAACAAAAGGCGCATCTCCTGTTTAACAATTTTATTTTTGATCTTTTCTAATTTTCTGGCCAAATTTTTAATGTTTGGTGGAATTGGTGGATAAGTTCACCAAAGTTCAGTTCCTGAGTACTTTCGGCACTTCGAAGTGCCATCATCAGGGGTGATGTATTCCAGTTTTTTTTTAAAATTATATTAATGTGGAGGCTGGAAGGAGAAGAATTGGTGAGAAAGGTGTTATAGGCATTTTAGAATGTGTGTACTGTATTTGAAATTAATTTTGTTTAAGGATGGTTTGTATTGTTTTATGTATAAAGCTTCTAGTATTTGGAGTTTTTTTTAGTTTTTTTTTTTATCCACCAATTCCACCCAAACATTAAAAAGTTGGCCAGAAAATTAGAAAAGATCAAAAATAAAATTGTTAAACAGGAGATGTGCCTTTTATTTAATTCTACATGTATATATATATATATATATATATATATATATATACTAGCAAATATATGCACCCTCCGGGTGCAAGTATTTAAGTTTTAATGTAATAAAATATTACATTAAATTAGAAAGGCTAATGAAACTAAATAAGAATACAGATAAAAAGATTTGAAACAGAGGGAGTATAATAAAAGATTTGAAACAGAGGAGTATAATAAAAAATGGAACAACTGAAACTTACTCTTCCATCACTCTCGTCTTTCATTGTTATTTTTTCTAATTTAAGTATTTAGTTAAAAGAGGAAGTAAAGAATAAAATAACAGTTATTTCATCTTGTTAATGGATTTCATTTAAGATTCATTGAAGAGATTTTTGCTTATATTCATTAAAATAAAACCAAACAGTTAGAAATCAATAATACTAAGCACATATTTATTAAATTCGATTTTTTAATATTAATATGCAAATTAGCCTTCCCATTCACACTGTAAACCGCTATTTTGTTGTATATATAAATATAATTGCATGTTGTCAGTATGTAGACATAGTTAACAGTATTAATAATTTAAGACAATTTTATTAATAATTGAGGTTTAGATAAAAATTAAATCATGGAGAATGTGATGTCAATAACTAAGAGAATTGTGACTTGAGTAGGAATATAGTTTCAATTACAGACAGAAAAACACACAATCTCCATTATAATAAGATATATATATATCTTATTATAATGGAGATTGTAGGTTTGTCTGTCTGTAACCGAAACTATATTACTATACAAGTCACAATTCCCTTTGTTATTTACATCACATTCTCCATGATTTTATTTTTATTCAAACCTCAGTTATTAATAAAATTGTTTTACATTATTAATATTGTTGACCATATCTACATGGTATTTACCGCGTACCCCACTTGTACGGGTCAGGCACAAGTGGAGTGGCAGTTGAAAAATTGCGTCGATATTTGGGCAATATCGATATATCGACGCTATTAACTTGTAATGATCCAGGGCCGAAGCCACTGGAACGCAAGTGTAATTATATATACTAAAAATGGCGGTTTTCAGTGTGAATGGGAAGGTTAATTTGCATATTGATATCAAAAATTTGATTTTAATAAATATGTGCTCAGTATAATTGATTTCTAATTGTTTGGTTTTATCTTAATGAATATGAGCAAAAATCTCGGGGATAAATTTTTAAAAAAATCCATTAAAAATATTAATAGTAATTCTATTCTTTACTTCCTATTTTAACTAAATAGTTAAATTATGAAAATTTAGCAATGAAAGACGGGAGGGAAGAAAAAGCAAGTTTTAGTTGTTCCCCCTGTTTCAAATCTTTTTATAGACATCTTATTTAGTTCCATTACCCTTTCTAAGTTAATATAATCTTTTATT
>CM042180.1:14413477-14455977 GCA_023376005.1 Doryteuthis pealeii
ACACATCCTGCTCATTCTTAACAAATATCAAATAAAACTGTTGAGAAAAAAAGCTAGACAGGAACTACACAAGGATGTTACAGTTTTGAACAAATCCTGGAATCAACATCCTACTACAAAACAACAGCTTTCCTCCCATCTGACAAACCATCCAAGTAAGATGAACAAGACATACTGGGCATTGTTGGTGAAGCAAGGACGAACTCATAAGTGATGTTCTCCCATAGACTCATATACACAAACAAACTAGTGTTGGCTGAGCAGTAAAAACTTCTATTCTATGCAGACACTGGATACTGTTTAGAGGACTTACCAAGAGTAGTGGCTAATACGGACAGATAGTGATTATATATATAAGTTGAAAAATGGAAATGAATCTGACAATATGTTGAAAGGATAAATAAATAAAGGAAAGAAAAAGGGGAATGGATAAAATTAGTTTAATGAACAGTGTACATGAACAAACTCCTGGCCGAAACACGTGTTGGTAATTCACTAAACTAATCTTATCCATTCAACATTTTTTTTCCTTTATTTATCCTTTCAACATTCTCTCTCTCTCTCTCTATTATATATATATATATACACTAGAAGAAGCTACCAGTATCACCTAGGTAGAAGGGCAGGGATATAAATCAAATCTTCATATTTTTTGCCCAAAAACCAAGAACCGGTTATATACAATGTGTATATATATATATATACTTTGTCGTTAATTGTTTTATTTTAGGTGTTTCATCTGGGCATACATACATACATACATACATACACACAACTGTCCTTTATATATATATTAGTCACATTGTTTTTGATGATGGTGCAGATTCACACTATAAATGATATGCCAACTATATCTCCCTGTTGAGGGGTAAAAACCACCACAAAAGAGGTGTCCTGAGTATGACACTACACTGCATCTAGTAGTAAGATTCTACTTCTAACTTCAGGTATATTAATAAACTGGTAGAAATATTTTTTTTTTTTTTTGCCTACTTGATTCCAAAATGGTATGATATGTTGGACTATGGTCTCTAGGATTAAAGTTGGAAAAAGTGACACGCTGACCATTTATTATTAGAGATTTAAAAAGAAACTTACAAATTGCCTTAATCTATTCTCTTTATCATACCAATTCCTTTAAAATATATTAATACATTTATTTTCAAGTTAATTTTTTTATTAACTTCATGTGTATTGATAAGCTGGTAAAAATAATCTTTATTTTGGATTTATCCTTAATTTCATGTGTATGAATAGACAAGTAAAAATAATTTTCAATAACTTGAAAATAGATCTAGTTGACCCATAGATGGGACCCTAACAGATACTACCAGAGTCAGAGTGGACCTGGGAGTAATGACAATGAAAGGGTACTCCACAATCTCCAGAACTGGAACCTTACTACTAGTTTAGTGTCATACCCAGGACAATAAAACTATTTGACCCTTAGATGGAACCCTAACAGGTACTACTCACACTCCCCAGAGCTCCAGAACTGCTGTTTGGTGTCATACTGAGGATACACTTTCACACAGGGGGCAGTGGGAGGTAACAGATACTACTACTCTGGGTCAGAGTGGACCTGGGAGTAATGGCAATGAAAGTGTACTCACAATCCCCAGACCTCCAGAACTGCTGTTTGGAGTCATAATAAGAATACACCTTTGCACAGGAGACAGTGGGGGCTAACATACTACCACTCTGGGTCAGAGTGGGCCTGGGAATAATGACAATGAAAGTGTACTCCACACTCCCCAGAGCTCCAGAACTACTATTTGGTGTTATACTAAAGATACACTTTTGCACAGGGGGCAGTGGGGGGTACCCCCTGTGCAGGGTTCCAGTTGGCATATTCTAAGTGCCTCCAACAGGGTGAACAGATCTTATAAACAGTATTGCTTAGCAGAACATTCTATTCTTTAAATTAATTAATTTTAAAAGTCTTTCTCTAAAATATAATCTGCTTTTGTGATTTATATTCAATTAATAAATAATTTGCAAAGCTTTTTTTTTCTTCATACCGGCAATTAATTAGTGCTGAAACAGCCCCCACCCAAACAAAAAAAAAAGAAAAAGAAAACAAACAAAAAACAACTTTACAATCTAACATTCCTCTAGTAAATCTTTTACCATACACATTTCGACTATAAAAAAAATCAACAATCTTTTTTAAAATCATAAAAAGAAGTTTTAAATATCTTAACACATTTCACCGGTACTCTGGTTTGGTTGGTTGCTTGCTTGGTTATTTTACGGCATATCAACCCTTTTCGGGTCATTTAATGCCAAATGAAGTAATTTTGATAAACAAAGGATTTGGGTTGGTTTGTTTGTTTAACGGCATATCAACCCTGTTCAAGTCATTTAATGCTAGATCAAGTAATTTTGATAAACAAAGGACTCTGGTTGGCTGGTTGTTTTACAGCATATCAACCCTTTTCGGGTCATTTAATGCCAGATCAAAGTCATTTTGATAAACAAAGGACTCATGTTGGTTGGGAGTACCCATTAAGAATAAATCTATTTCAAAACTTTGTCTGCATTAAATGACCCACTGAGTTTGAGATGCCGTAAAACAAACCAAACCATTAGAAATTGCTACATGATATTACTTATACTTTATTTTGATAAATAAAATTCAATCTATTACCATGTTCAATGCTATCTCGGATATTTGAACCTTTACATAATACTATCATTTTATTAGTGTTACCATTAAAAATTGCTATATAAGATTACTTATACTTTATTTTGGTAGATAAACAAAATTCAATTTGACATGTTCAATGCTATGTTGGTTATTTGAACCCTGAGATAATATCATTATTTTATTAGAGTTACCATTGCTATATAAGATTACTTATACTTTATTTTGGTAAATAAATAAGCTATGGGTGAGGGGGTTCATACCTTTCCCAAGGGTCTGACTCTAAGGATATTACAATTACTTACACTTCATTTTGGTAAATTAAATTCAATTTATTAATATATTCACTGCTACATTGAATATTTGAACCTTGACGGAGAACGAGTACCACTGTACTCATTTGGAAAAAGAGTGAGAGTGTCTTGCCTGCCGGAGTCGAACGCACGCCCTCCCAAATGCAAAGAAATGAGATTTAGGTGCTGGATGGACGCGAGGTACAATTCAGGTGCCCGGATGTTGGGGCCTACACGCGTACATCTGAATGCACGAGAATTGTGCACGGGCGCGAGGTTCGACTGATGTGCCCGGATGATATGGGGAAACGGCAGTATAAGTAGAAGTGGGGTGACAGCAGTAAGAGTGTTGCGACTTCAGCTGCTGGTAGATGACGACCGTGTTGTAGCCTGTGAATAAGGCGTTTGACTCGCTTCTTTTTGCCCCCCCCCCCAACAAAGAACATTTACTTGAAAACCCATAATTGTGCAAAGAAACCAAACCAATCTTAAAACAGACTGGAGATCGAAAGACTGATCATAAGCAGAACAAACAAATATTTAAGATTTTTGGATGTTTGTTTTTATAGAAGCATTGTTGAATAAATTATTTATATTTTTGCTTGAAGGCAATTATAAATGCATGTATCGCATAAAATTCGATAATTATTAATCTTGACAAGTAAATCATGCAGAACACCGTACAGACTAGACGTTTACCTACTATTCATTTTTCAAGATATAGTTTTATCATTAGAAATTGCTATATTTTGTTTGTTTTCTCAACTACATTTTTTTTTTAATTTTCTTAAAAAGGTGGTGATGAAGACTTCTTGAAATTTTATAAAACATTAAAGAAGCTTCTTTTTCATCACTACATTCAAAACTAGAAGTGGCTCCTCAGTGTCGCCTGTGTAGAGAGGAGATTTTTTAAAAAGCTTGCTCGCAGATCCCTCATTACTTATCGCAAGTTAGATACTTACACGTGAACATATAACAATAAAGTAATAAATTTTTGTTCAATAATTTACAATTTATTTTTTTTTAAAAACAATATAAATGTGGTGATTAATTCAATCAATTAATATATTTCAAAACCAAAGAAAAAAAATACATACAACAAAAAAATAATAAAAGAGATAAAATAACACACTAATGACTTTCCCTTCTGTTACTATACAAATTTTGATTTTTAAATATCTTCCCAAATATAAATTAGTTTTATCATTAGAAATTGCTATACAAGATTACTTCTACTTTATTTTGGGAAATAAAGTTCAGTTTATTGACGTTCAATGCCATGTTAGTTATTTAAACCCTGAGATAATACCATGTTTTTTATTAGAGTTGCCATTGCTGTATAAGATTACTTAAATCTTAGTAAATAAAATTCAATTTATTTCCATGTTCACTGCTATACTGGATATTTGAACCATTAGGTAATACTATGTTTTTATTAGTATTACCATTAACAATTGCTATATAAGATTACTTATACTTTATTTTGGTAAATGAAATTCAATTTATCAACTTGTTCAATGCTATGTTGGTTATTTGAACCCGGAGATAATACAATGTTTTTATTAGAGTTGCCATTGCTATATAAAATTACTTATACTTTATTTTGGTATATAAATTATATTTATCAACTTATAAACAATTACACAAGTGTACATCCTTTTCTTCATCATAGTACCATGTGACACATTTGTGCGTCATGGTGTCCCCCACCCCTTTTACACAAACAAAACTCATGTGAATCAGAGACAATATTTAACATGCCACAAGATGCAAAGTTTCAGGATGAAAAATATTTAGGCTTTGAAAATTTGTTAGAAAAATAATAAATAATTAACTACTGCCATTTCAATCAAATATTTATTTTTTTTAAATACTTAAAAGATAACGCAATGTATTTCAACTAAGTAAATAAAAATTATCATAATACTACCTCTGTCCAATAAGAATTGTAACATTAAGGGTTTAAAATTTCTAGGCAAATGTAGCAACCATTATGGGACAGAAGGTTGTAAATAGTATAGCACTCCTTTCAGGAAAGCCGCTAAGAATAAAACTTCCTGTGAATAAAGATATCAGTTTTTGTTTTCTCAGTCATGCCTTTTAAAAAGTCAAAATATATCTTATTATAATGGAGATTATGTGTCTGTCTGTAACCAAAACTGCATCATCACAATGTCCAATGTCACAATTCCCTTAGTTATTTACATTATATTCTCAATGGTTATAAATAATCATTACTTAATCTTAATTAGCATCTTATTCATTTACAATGTCTCAGAGATGCTGATAGGTATGCGTCCTGCATCTCCAACACATAAAAATTTAAAAGGACACAGTAAAATCATATCCACGCATCCCAGTGTTTTTCTTTTTCTTTCCACACCTTTTCAAGCTAACTGTAAATAAATTTCAATAGTTTCTTAAAAACAAATTACACAGGATAGGTTACAAGGTAGGAGTTAGATGGCTTTAGTTGTTTCCCCAGATCATAAATACAAACCCTACAATTTATTAAAAAACTTTAATTAGGACCCATCCAATTTCCCGGGACTCATTCAAAGCAAATATGTACATCCCAGGATGCACTCAATCAAAAAGTTATCAGCATCACTGATGTCTCTATTAAAGTCTAACTAAGATAGATTTGCCTCAAAACAGCCCATATTATTAATGTATTTAAAATCCTGCAATGTGTGTTGTCTATCATTAAGAAATAAATGTTTACATAGTATATGGTGTGAATAATTTGCATACCAGTTTTAACAAAACTGTGTTTAACAAATAATTACTTGGTCTTATTGATTTCTAATAGTGTTGTTTTATTCTCAAACATATTAAAAGCAATCCTATGTATAATTTTATATTGAAATCAATTAGAATAAAATAAAAAATAAGTAATCTTTTTTGTGTTCTTATTTAATTTCATTAGTCTTTTTAATTCGATATAATATCTGATTGTATTCAAACAAATAATTGTGTCCAGAGATCACATTTTGGCTAGTCAATAAAACAAAATTCCTAGTAAACCATTTTTTTTTTTTTTTTAAATTTTTTATTATGGAAAAATATTTTTCATAGGGTACTTTTAAAAATGAATGTTCCTAAGATGAATGTTCATTTATGTGCTGGCATTAATGGAATATGATGTCTTTAGCTTAGATGGTAGAGCATATGCCTAGTAATCACAAGGTTCCAGGTATTATACCGTCTCTCACTAACATAGCACATGAGTAGCACAGCTTGGATATGTGCAGTAAAGTAGGGAGCTGATGGTAGGTGTTGTGCTCCAGCTCAGATGCAAAAAAAAACAAAAACAAAAAAAAACAATCTCCTTGGTCTAGTGGTAGTGAATAGACTCCCTCACTGTCCAGCTGATACCGACAATAGACAAAAAAAAAAAAAAGTAGTCAGTGCTCCACTAACTACTTTTTTTAATACTGAACTACCAATTTTATTTTAATTTGAAACTACTTCATTTTCATTTAAAAACATATCTACATATTAATAACATGTAATTGTATTTATATATACAACAAAAGCTAATTTGCATATTGATATAAAAAAATTAATAATATGCGCTTAGTATTATTGATTTCTAATTGTTTGGTTTTAATGAATGTGAGCAAAAATCTTGGGTATAAATCTTAATAGAAATCCATTAACAAGAAGAAATAACTCATTTTATTCTTTACTCGCTATTTTAACTAAACAGTTAAATTAGGAAACTTTAGCAATGAAAGACGGGGGTGATGGAAGAGTAAGTTTCAGTTCTGTTTTTTTAATTTTTTTTATACCAAACTGTTATAAATCTTTTATCGGTATTCTTAGTTACATTAGCCTTTCTGATTCAATATGATATTTTATTACATTAAAACATAAATACTTTGACCCGGAGGGTGCATATATTTGCTAGTAAAAAATAATTTTAGTTTCAGGCCCTTTTCTTTTTTTTTTTTTTTTTTTTTTTTTTTTAATGAATCAGTTTCAGATTAATGTAAAACTGGCCAGTCATTGTATAGACAACACATTCCATTGATATCAGCATATGCATTACCACATCCCTCTTGGGACCATCTCTTTTTAAAAGTACTGATAACAAGACCTTAGAGTAAATATAAAATTACTTAAGACTACAAGCTAATTTTAGAAAAAAAAACAAAAAGCATGGTGTTTGGGGATTTTTTTTTAAATTTATAAAACGTCTAAAAGAGGTAGGGCTGGGTTGATTGCCCAGTGCCTGAGGTGTCCCCAAAAGGGGAATACCGATGAGAACCATGCATTTTTTGCACTAGCCATCACATGAGCTTTGGCTTATGTGAGGCTTCCAACATTAAAAAGAGCTTGCGATGTAGTTTGGCCTGGTGGGAGGTTAAGGTAAATACTAGTATTAAAAAGGTGTCTTTTTTTATAACTGTATTTAAAAAATAAAAAATAAATAAATAAAAATTGGGGTTGGGAACTTCTTAAAGAATGATAGAACATTTTTAGAAGAGTTTTTTAGTTTGTTTTCTCAACTACATTTTTTTTTTAAATTTTCTTAAAAAGGTGGGGATGAAGACTTCTTAAAATTTTATAAAACATTAAAGAAGCTTCCTTTTTCATCACTACTTTCAAAACTAGAAGTGGCTCCTCAGTGTCGCCTGTGTAGAGGGGAGATTTTTTAAAAAGCTTGCCTCGCAGATAGATCCCTCATTACTTATTGCAAGTTAGATACTTACACGTGAAAATATAACAACATAGTAATAAATTTTAGTTCAATAATTTACAATTTTATTTTTTTAAAAACCAATATAAATGTGGTGATTAATTCAATCAATTAATATATTTCAAAAGCAAAGAAAAAAAATACATACAACAAAAAAATAATAAAAGAGATAAAATAACACACTAATGACTTTCCCTTCTGTTACTATACAAATTTTGATTTTTAAATATCTTCCCAAATATAAATAAAATCTTCATTATTTTTGCACAAAAAGCAAGCTCTAGTGATAGTAAATGTGTATATATATTTACTTTGTTGTTAATGGTTTTATTTTGGTTTGGTTTGTTTTGTTTTGTTTTACGGCATATCAACCTCAGTGGGTCATTTAATGCCGATAAAGTTTTGAAATAAATCAATTCTTAATGGATAATACAATTTTTTTTTATAAATACATTTTTCTATTTAACCCATAGATGGGGCCCTAACAGGTACTACCATTCCGGGTCAGAGTGGACCAGGGAGCAATGGTGATGAAGGGGTGCTCCACATTCCCCAAACCTCCAAAACTGGAACCTCACCATCAGATAGAGTTTAACGTCATTCCCAGGACATGTAGACCTGCAGCCACCGCCTTCTAGCACCCATATGATAAAAAAATTTTGGTAATTTCCTCCGGACATACATACATACACACAACTGTTCTTTATATATGTATAGATAAACAAAATTAGATCTATATTCAAAGGACTTACCAAAATTGATATCCTCCGAAGACATTTTCCAAAACCATAACATCTTAACACTGATGCCTCAAAGCACCATTCTTTATACAGTATAAATGTTCACTCTTGGATTCCATTAAAATTCCTTCTTCGGTAACAACACGAGAACAAACCAGTTTTCAACTCGTACACAGTAGAGTCTTGTGTGTTTTACAGCTAAAGATAGAAACTCTGTATTGTAACTTAACTTTAGCCCTCCAGTTTTTATACTGCATACCTCCTCATTTAGATATTAACGCATTCTTCTTAAGAACGTAACAAATTGGAATAATTCTAGTCTCTATGGCCGAGACAAAAAAAAAGAAAAGAGAAGAGAAAGAAGTAATAATCTAAGAATTAATTATAAACGATACGAATAATAAATGCCACTTATGCCGCTATAGTTCGGTCTGGTTTACTTAACGGCAAATCAACATCTTAATGGGTCATTTAATGATGAAATTTGATTCGTCTGTAAATGTTTGATTGTAATCATAACTTATTTCAATCATGGCAATGTTCAACATTCCAATGCAATCATTTTATCTTTAATCACATTTTTATTTGTCTATAAAAATAATTTGTTGGCACACAGTAATATGGTAGCAAGTATTCTTATTCAATACAAATAATTTGCACACAGTAATAGGGTAGCAAGTATTCTAATTCAATACAAATAATTTGTTGGCACACAGTAATATGGTAGCAAGTATTCTTATTCAATACAAATAATTTGTTGGCACACAGTAATATCTTATCTGCAGAACACAATGCCAATGCAGAGTTTGAGTTTTGTTTAATGGCATATTAACTGCCCTGGGTCATTTAATTCCAGAAAGGGTTATGTAGAATTTACTTTTCATATGGGTTTCAGTCTTTAGAATATGGGTTTTATGGTGGTAATCGGTTAAGTTTGGTCAGTTTTGGTGAAAGAATTGGTTTGGTTAGATCTTGTAGAATGGAATTCCAATGCAAAAAAAAAAAAAAAAAAAAAAAAGAGGGAGTTTATCCCCTTTTCACTAGCGCTAGACCAGGGAGATTTTTTTTTTTTTCTGAGGTGGAGTGCCATCAGATCCCCACTTTACTGCACAGATCAGATTACCTGTGCTACTCATGCGCTGAGTTGGAGGGGACTAGTATTGATCCAGGAATCTTGCAATTCCTAGGCAGGTGCTCTACTGACTAATCTAAGCCATTAAGAAAAGGCATGAACTGCTATAGACAGATTATCGATCATATGGAAATCTGATCTGTGATAAGAAATGGCTGCACCACTTGGACTAACGAAGCACTTAGACAAAATGCTAGATGGGAACTACAAAAGGATGATGCATGATGTCTTGAACAAAAAAAAGAATGCAGTAAAATCGTGTCCAGGTGTTTTTCTTTTTTCTTCCTTCACCATTTCAAGCTAACTGTAAATACATTTCAATAGTTTTTTTAGAAATGATTTTTAATATGCTGGACACTGCTAGAGAAGCAAGGACAAACTCATAAGTGATGTTCTCCTGTGGACACCTACACGTGGACACACCTGTGTCAATTAACCAGTAAAACGCTACATCAATCAATTTTGTAAGATTCTGGATGCCACGTGGAAGACCTGCCAGGCACGATGACTGATAGGGACAGGTGGCATGAGAGAGTCATAGGAATCCATGCTGTTAGTGTGAATTAATGATGATAATGACATGGTTTCATAGGGTGTACACTTAGCACAATGGTTATCATCAGAGGAAATGGAATCAGTGACCCGGGTTCAATTTCTGGATGAAGCACTTTTGTGCTAATGATATTGGGAAAGGCATGAATCCATCTGTTCCCTTCACAGTTATGGGTAAATACTTGGGAAGACTGGGTTCTTTACCTTTGGTAAGGCAACCAGTCTAGGAGAAGGAAAACTCTAAATTCAAACTCACTATATTCTGCTTAAAAATTGATCATGTGTCATATAGAAAAACATGAGTTAATAAAAATAAAAATTAAGGATCTGTTAAGATTGAATTTATTTCAAAACTTTGTTGGCATTAAATGACCCACTGAGGTTGACGTGTCGTAAAACAACAAATCAAACCACCCTCACCACTACGGACATTATCCAAGTATGTTTTATGGAAGTTGATAAAGAATTTCATATGGGTTAAATAGAAAAATGTGTTTATAAAAAAAAATTGATTTTTTGGTTTGGTTTTGTTTTACGGCATATCAACCTCAGTGGGTCATTTAATGCCGATAAAGTTTTGAAATAAATCAATTCTTAATGGATAATACAATTCTTTTATAAATACATTTTTCTATTTAACCCGTAGATGGGACCCTAACAGGTACTACCACTCCGGGTCAGAGTGGACCAGGGAGCAATGGTGATGAAGGGGTGCTCCACAGTCCCCAAAACTGGAACCTCACCATCAGATAGAGTTTAACGTCATTCCCAGGACATGTAGACCCTCAGTCACCATCTTCTACATCCATATGATAAAAAGGGGTTGGGGCTTGCCATAAGAGGAAGAAAAAAAAATTGAGTATCCATTAAGAATAAATTTATTTTAAAAATTTGTCGGCATTAAATAACCCACTAAGGTTGATATGCCGTTAAACAAACCAAATCAAAACTTGTATCTCTTTGTCATGCATTTCATTTCAAGTTTACTCAGGCAATTAAATTGTTCTTATTACTTCATCATGAATTGTTCTTGCTTTTTATTCTGTATGAAAAAACAATATTCAACCAACAACCATTACTCTGGTTCTTTAGTAGACCTAGTATAAGTAAGTAAAGTCGACGGGGCGGCCTAAAGTCGGTATCAGCCAGTCAGCGAGGGAGTCTATCCCCTTTTCAATAGCGCTAGACCAAGGAGATTGTTTTTTAGCATCTGAGGTGGAGCGCCACACTACCGTCAGCTCCTTACTTTACCGCACAGATCCCTGTGCTACTCATACGCTGAGTTGGCGGGGACCGGTATCGAACTAGGAACCTTATGGTTTCTAGCTAGGATATATATATATATATATATATATATATAAACAATATTTCAACTATAAAATAGAAAAACAGAATAAAAACACATTACTCTGAATTTCAAGTGTCCAATCCTTAGGTGAGCTAGTATTGACATTTCTCTGTCGCTATATATATATATGTATATATATATATATATATATATATGAATAAGATATAATGATATATATATATATAGTAGCTAATATTAATTGATATATATAAAAGATATATATATATATAGTAGCTAATATTAATTGGTTGGTTTTACAGCATGTTGGGTTATTTAATGTGAAAGCCAATCTTTTTTTTTCTTGTGCAAGTAAATACATGATTTGAAGATAATTCTTTATAAACAATTATAGCTTCAAGTAACTTGTTTTAATACTAATAATTTGCACACAGTTATGTGGTTTCAAGTATTCCTATCTAATACAAATAATTTGCACACATTTATATGGTTTCAAGTATTCCTATCTAATACTAATAATTTGCACACAGTTATGTGGTTTCAAGTATTCCTATCTAATACTAATAATTTGCACACAGTTATGTGGTTTCAAGTATTCCTATCTAATACAAATAATTTGCACACAGTTATGTGGTTTCAAGTATTCCTATCTAATACAAATAATTTGCACACATTTATATGGTTTCAAGTATTCCTATCTAATACTAATAATTTGCACACAGTTATATGGTTTCAAGTATTCCTATCTAATACTAATAATTTGCACACATTTATATGTTTCAAGTATTCCTATCTAATACTAATAATTTGCACACAGTTATATGGTTTCAAGTATTCCTATCTAATACTAATAATTTGCACACAGTAATAGGGTTTCAAGTATTCCTATCTAATACTAATAATTTGCACACAGTTATATGGTTTCAAGTATTCCTATCTAATACTAATAATTTGCACACAGTTATATGGTTTCAAGTATTCCTATCTAATACTAATAATTTGCACACAGTTATATGGTTTCAAGTATTCCTATCTAATACTAATAATTTGCACACAGTTTCAAGTATTCCTATCTAATACTATAATTTGCACACAGTAATAGGGTTTCAAGTATTCCTATCTAATACTAATAATTTGCACACAGTAATATGGTTTCAAGTATTCCTATCTAATACTAATAATTTGCACACAGTTATGGTTTCAAGTATTCCTATCTAATACTAATAATTTGCACACATTTATATGGTTTCAAGTATTCCTATCTAATACTAATAATTTGCACACATTTATATGGTTTCAAGTATTCCTATCTAATACTAATAATTTGCACACATTTATATGGTTTCAAGTATTCCTATCTAATACTAATAATTTGCACACATTTATATGGTTTCAAGTATTCCTATCTAATACTAATAATTTGCACACATTTATATGGTTTCAAGTATTCCTATCTAATACTAATAATTTGCACACATTTATATGGTTTCAAGTATTCCTATCTAATACTAATAATTTGCACACATTTATATGGTTTCAAGTATTCCTATCTAATACTAATAATTTGCACACATTTATATGGTTTCAAGTATTCCTATCTAATACTAATAATTTGCACACATTTATATGGTTTCAAGTATTCCTATCTAATACTAATAATTTGCACACATTTATATGGTTTCAAGTATTCCTATCTAATACTAATAATTTGCACACATTTATATGGTTTCAAGTATTCCTATCTAATACTAATAATTTGCACACATTATATGGTTTCAAGTATTCCTATCTAATACTAATAATTTGCACACATTTATATGGTTTCAAGTATTCCTATCTAATACTAATAATTTGCACACATTTATGGTTTCAAGTATTCCTATCTAATACTAATAATTTGCACACATTTATATGGTTTCAAGTATTCCTATCTAATACTAATAATTTGCACACATTTATATGGTTTCAAGTATTCCTATCTAATACAAATAATTTGCACATTTTATATGGTTTCAAGTATTCCTATCTAATACTAATAATTTGCACACATTTATATGGTTTTCAAGTATTCCTATCTAATACTAATAATTTGCACACATTTATATGGTTTCAAGTATTCCTATCTAATACTAATAATTTGCACACATTTATATGGTTTCAAGTATTCCTATCTAATACTAATAATTTGCACACATTTATATGGTTTCAAGTATTCCTATCTAATACTAATAATTTGCACACATTTATATGTTTCAAGTATTCCTATCTAATACAAATAATTTGCACACATTTATATGGTTTCAAGTATTCCTATCTAATACTAATAATTTGCACACATTTATATGGTTTCAAGTATTCCTATCTAATACTAATAATTTGCACACAGTTATATAAGTATTCCTATCTAATACTAATAATTTTTATATGGTTTCAAGTATTCTTATCTAATACTAATAATTTGCACACATTTATATGCTTTCAACTATTCCTATTTAATAATAATAATCTTTTTTTTTTCACAGTTATAGGGTTTTAAGTATTTCTATATTCTGTATGAAAAAACAATATTCAACCAACCACCATTCCTCTATTTCCTTTGGTTGGAATTTCTGATCCAAGATCTTTCCATACAAAAACTAACTACAATTAACTTCTTTGTCCAGAGATGCTGATAGGTATGCATCCTGTGTCACTGATGCATAAAAATCTAAAAGGATGCAGTAAAATCATATCCACGCATCCATCCCAGTGTTTTTCTTTTTTCTTCCCTCACCATTTCAAGCTAACTGTAAATACATTTCAAGTTTCTTAGAAATTATTTTTGATTTACTGATTGATTTTAATGGCATGTCAACCCATTTAAGGTTATTTTATGCATAGAGATTAGGGAAGTGAGATCATATATATCTACATCTTCAGGGATGCTGATAGGTACACATCCTGTGTCTCTGATGCACAAAAATCTAAAAGGACGCAGTAAAATCATATTTACACATCCCAGTTTGTTTTTTTTTCTTCCCTGACCATTTCAAACTAACTATAAATAATTTCAATATTTTCTTAGAAATGAATTACACAGGATAGGTTACAAGGTAGAAGTTAGATGGCTTTAGTTGTTTCCCCAGATCATAAATAAAAACCCTACAATTTATTAAGAAACTTTACTTGGGACCCATCAAATTTCCCAGGGACTCATTCAAAGCAAATATGTGCATTCCAGGATGCACTAAATGAACTTTGTGACTGTACGAAATTTTCTTGGTATTTTTTACCTGTATAATTGGATAATTCAAAGTTCGCTATCTATTTGCCCTAGAACTCATTCTATTCAAATAACCCCTTTTATCAGAGTCCATCTGCTCAAAAATAATGAGAGCCACTGCCAGCAGATTGTGGTAGAAGAGTCGCTGTGAGCGACTTAAAGTAGGCAAATAGTTAAATTAAAATAGAAAGTGAATTTCATATTCTTTAGGGATGGGAAACAAGCCACAAAGAATTTGAGAATAAAAAAAAATATCAAAGCCATCAACGTAGTAACTACACCACTGATTCTCAACCAGGGTCTACATGACCCCTAAAGTCCAGTCATAAAAAAACAACTGTGAGGATTCTGGATGCCATACAGCAGACCTGCTAGGCATGATGACCAATAGGGACAGGAATCAATGAATTTCATTTTCTTTTAATGATGGGAAACAAACCAAGAAGAATTAGAAGAAAAAAAATTAAGGCCATCAACATAGTAGCAGCACACTGATTAAAATTAAGCAACACCTCAGAAATTGTTGGGGTGGGGTGAACCTTCAATCACAAGATGAATTTTCAGATTCCGCAACCAATGTTAAGAATAAAAAGCATCTAAAATTTAATTATTACTCTCTTACCTTCCAGAGAGAACAAAAGAGGAGATTTGAAAGAAAATTGTTGCAACTGTCATCACTAATTAAATTCCTTCTCTTAGACTGGTTGCCTAACCAAGGTACAAGAGCCCAGTCTGCCCTACTATTTACCCATAGCTGGAGGTAGAGTAGTTGGATTTATACTTTTTCATGGGTATTAGCTATGTGAACTGTAGCTTCGTCCAGGATTTGAACTCGGGTTGACAAGTTCATTTCCTACAACTCTAACCATTACACCACACACCTCTAACAGTTTGGTAATTCCAATTCCAACCTCTTATACATCTTCAGGGTTAGTCTTTTAGTGATGGGAAACGAGCCAAGAAGAATTTGAAAAAAAAAAAATTAAATAAATAAAAATATAAAAAAGCCAAAGCCATCAACATAGTAGCAGCACACTGATTAAAATTAACCAACACCTGAGAAAGTGTGTGGGGCGGTGGGGGGTGGTGAAGCTTCGATCACAAGATGAGTTTTCAGATTCAGCATCCAATGTTAACAATAAAAAGCGTCTAAAATTTAATTATTACTCTCTTACCTTCGAGAGAGAACAAGATGAGATTTGAAAGAAAACTGTTGCAACTGTCATCACTAATCAACTTACGATCTTGATCTAATAGAGCAACTGTTCAAAAGAAATCTTCCATTAACCTCAGTGGATTTTTTTTTTTATATATCCTTATAAGTAGAAAAAAAACCCAGAAAAACACAAAGTATTCCAAAAAGATGACTTTATTCTTGATTGTGAAGTAGACGTCATAAGGTTTCAGTTTATGCAACCTTCATCAGGACATGTGGTGAAATGTTGTATGGGAATAGTGGATGACAAAAAAAAAAATATATTATATATTATAATATATATATGGAAAATTAGAGGGGAGCATATTAAAGTATCTAGGGGAAGCTCAGAACTTTTTAAAAATATATATATATATATATATATATATATATATATATATAAAAAAAAAAAAACAAGTAAAATTTGAATTTTTATTTATGTTTAAACATTTCGGTTTCTTTAAACCTATTGACAGGAGATAAAAATCTTTTTAGTTGTGTAAGTATTTGATTAGCGTTATATTTTTTCCAACACACACATATATATATATATATATATATATATATATATATATATATATATATATATAGGATAGATTAATTATATTAACTTGATGCTTCAAAGGAGTCTAATAATAGATGAGAAAAACTTTCTATCAGGGACCCCCACTCTCAAAAAGTGTTTTAATACTTTTGAGAAATGTCCCTTAGAAAGGATTTTTCATTTATCCCTCTCATTTCATTCATTTTTATTTCATCCATACATTCATTTTGCCATTAATTTTTAACTATATATATATATATATATATATATATATATATATATAAAAGTGTTTGTTTTTTATAGTGTATTCGAAGCATTATGCGTAATTGTAATAAGTTGTTTTTTGAAGGCAGCAAAATAATGCGATGTATGTTGGAAAAACATATTTATTTACTATTGTTTTTTTTTTGTTTTAAACATACTTAATATTTTCGGATAAAATCCATCATCAGAGTAGTAAGAAGTCTTCATCCCATTCATGTTTGGTAAAAATCAACAGTTGTTATTGATACATTGATGAACGCTGAAATTGAAATTTGAAAGATCGGCTAAGTTCGTGAATGTCCGTGTTGTTAAAGGTTCCGACCAGGTGTTCAGCGGGAATGTTTGAAAATCCTTTAAAATCTTTTTTTTTTTCTTCCTTTTACTATAAAATAGCCAGACATATTGAAATAAAGTGTTTGTTTTTTATAGTGTGTGTATATATATATATATATATATATATATATATATATATATGCACTATTACACACAATGGTAGTCTATAACCTAATATATAGTTATCAGATAAATCTTGATCTGAAATTTTCACTGTATAATGTTTGATCTATATCAATGTTTCTCTAACTGACTGCAGCTCTCTTGCCTTCCAAGCCACACCTCTGGTATCTCCCAACAGACACATCTCTAAAAAACACACATACCTCTTTCTTGATATTAAACAAATTTAAAAAAAAAAAAAAAGTCTGTGACCATCTCTATCTTGACTAGTTTTCAGCACTTTCTTCCTTTTTTTTCTCTCTTTTTCCAAACACATCTCTACTCGCTTCTCCCCCACCATCATCACCCCCACCATTTTCCTCCTTTCTCTTATTTATTTCTCTTTTTGTCTCACTCCTCCTTCCACTTCACGTGATCTTATTCCATATATTATTTCTCAGATCCATCAATTTTTGATGGCTTACCGATTTCAAAAATTAACAAAAAAAAAAAAAAAAAGCAATGTTAGAAAGGGTTCAGAGAAACCTTCCAACGTAGGTGAATACATATATAATGAAATCCAAACAAAAAGGTACAATATAACAACAATACAGACTTTATTGTCTGAGCATAGGGAACATGACACAACAGTTAGGTTGAAGGTCCTCGGGAAGTAAGAAAGGGTTCTTACTGAATATAAGAGTCACTTATATGTGCATGACCCACACGAAGGAGTTTAATCAGGGCTACATACACACATGTATATTAGCTTAAAAGTGGGGGGTAAGCCCCACCCCAACGTCAGTAAACAGAGACGCCACTCATCTAGTTCATCTTTGTGGATGCCAGACCGAGAGAGAGAGAGATATAGCTTCTTTTTTTTTTTTTAAACAGCAATGTTGTGGGTTATTTAATGCTGAAATTTTATTCATTTGCAAATGTTTGATTATAATCATAACTATATTTTAAAAAAATGTTCATTCACACTCTGAGGTGGAGCACCACAACTACCATCAGCTCCTCACTTTGTATATAAAAAGTAAAGTCGTCATTGAAAAGTCAAGAAGTCAAGAGGTGGTCTAAAGTTGGTATCAGCCAGACTTTTAACTAGTGCTAGAGCAAGGAGATTGTTTTTAGCGTCTGAGAGAGCACCACACCTGCCATCAGCTCCTCACTTTACCACACAGATCCCTGTGCTACACTAAGTTAGCAAAAGCCGGTATTGAACCAGGAACCTTACAATTCCTAGGCGAGTGCTCTACCAACTGAGCTAAACCAGCCCTATGGTTTATCTATTACAAACAATTTGCATACAGTTACATGGTGGAGGGGTAGGGTAAATGCATACACATTAACAGTTGTGCCTCATAAGTCTAACCTTATGCCAGACTTATCAAAATTTAGTAAATAATAGTACTTACCATAACATAATGGTAATCTCCCACAGAAATCCACTTATGAATTTGATCCTCACCGTGATACTTAAAAGCAGTCTCTCAGTCCAGTTATATTCTAACTATCTCAATCCAATATGGCTACCTACTTCAGAGCCACCTGGTGGATCTTAGATTGCAACTACTTTGTGCTCCATATGAATCCAAACATGACTGTCATCTGGAGTTCTTTTTTTACTAAATGCAACGACTGATGAGATCACACCAAAAATATACACATTAATATAAGTACATTAGCATTATAAATATCTTTATTATTAAATACTTATAAATATTTGGATTTAGGGGGGAAAAGCCGAGGAACCTATCCTGTTGATAAGTAGAGGAGAATCTATTTGCCAGAAATTTTTGAATAAATTTCAAAGGGAGTGTAAGAAGCTTGATTGTTGACACAAATTCCAAGAGACTGGTCTTCCTAATTGCTCACATTTAGGACATTTTTCTTTTTATATATTCAGACATTTGGGATGAATTTTTAACATAACAACAATGTAGTGCAGGACTTTCAAAATAACTGAATGGACAAATCCCAAAATGACTAAGTCTAGCGTTAGATGGACACTCCTCAACTTAAACAGAATTTATCAGTTATTTCTCATGAAAAAATTTCAGATATATTTTAAATATTTCTTTAGTTGACCTCTTATACTCAGTAATTTTAATCATTCTAAATAATGACCATCATAGTTATATGTTATTGTGGGGGTGCATGGTGTAATGGTTATCAGTGTAGGAAATGAACTCAGTGCCACGTGTTCAAATCCTGGACAGGGCTGTTTGCATTTCAAACAGCACTAATACCCTTGGAAAAAGTAAGTAAAGTCGACAGAGTGGCCTATTATCGGTATTAGCTGGACAGCGAGGAAGTCTATCCCCTTTTCACTAGTGCTAGATCAGGGAGTTTTTTTTTGCATCTGAGGTGGAGCACCACAACTACCATCAGCTCCTCACTTTACCACACAGATCCCTATGTGCTGAGTTGGCGAGGGCCGGTATTAAATCCGAAAACTTGTGGTTCTGAGCCGCATGCTCTACCGACTGAGCTTGGGAAAAGTATGCATCCAAATATTCTCCCTACAGCTAGGGATAAATAGTAGGGCAGACTGGGTTCTTTATTCTTGGTTAGGCAATCAGTCTAAGAGAAGGAAAATTCTCAATTCGAACCAGCTTTATTCCAGTGTCAACCCCCACCACCACCCCCAGCTATGTGTAATCCGTAGGACAGACTGGATTTTTTAGCTTTGGTACAGTTGAGGAGAAGGAAAACTGGATTTAAAATTGATCATGTGTCACATCCTGTCTGTGGGTGGAGAATAAATACATACACTTTATCTAGATGAGTCAGTGCTAGTTATTAAAAAAAATTATGAAGCCAATTTCAATATTTTCAGGATGACTAGGTGTCACATCCTGCATGTGGTAGAGGGATTCAATAAATATGTACTTTCATTTTAACACATATATCTATTATTATACTAAAGCTGAGCAAATAAATGTTTATTTCCTAAAGGCTTTTTTACTGTTTGATTTAATTACACAAAAATTATTCTAAAATATTCCTTAGTTTAGGATTGAGTTATGTTTGAAAAAAAAAATTCCATTTTAATTGGTTCTAATTAGTCGTAATTTGCAATTAAGTCAAAAACTCACCTGTGTCTCACTTGACATTCTGTCTGTCACTTTCACCCTCTATGTATATTTTGATTACCTCCTCGTTATATATGTTAGTCTCTCAGTGAGTGTAGAGGAGAGAATTTTAGAGTTATGAAACGTATTTGTATGTTACATTTCATAAACAGTCAGTTTAATGTTTTGTTTTTTTCTAATTCCCCAATCGTATTTATTTATCTATTTATCTTTTATTTAATTCGTTTTGCAAACTCACTTTTCCCTAATACCAATTATCTATCAAGAGCTCAATGGGTGACCCAACATGTATATATATATATATATATATATATATACATATGTGTGTGTGTGTGTGTGTGTGAAGAGAAATGGAAGTGAATCCGATGGTATGTAGTATAGTGAGAAATTTGAAAAAACACAGGTTTAAATAAAATGAGTGGTAAGTTTATTAGCTGACGCTGCAGTGTTTCGATCTGTTAAGTAGATCTTCTTCAGGGCTTTTGTTGATATAAGGAAGAGTAAAAAAAAAATTATCACAGAATAATGAGGAGACTGTGATAGTTCTTGTTTATCAATTTGTTCAAAAATGTTTTGAAAGGGAGTTAACGTTCTTAGAATAATTTGAAAATTGAGAAACGCTGGAAAGATAGATGGTTTTAAATATGACATCAAGTATTCTTCTTTTATGGTGTATATGTGTGTGTGTATATATATATATATATATATATATATTAAACAATTGAAAAACTTGGACTTATCAATAAATGTTGATATTTATAGACTGCAACTGCATTCCATCATCTTTAATTGCATCAATATCTCTTCTTACAAATTTGATGTCATACATATTTGCTTTAATAAGTAAAGTGGCCTATTGTCGATATCAGCAAGACAGCAAGGGAGTCTATCCCCTTTTCACTAGTGCTACAACAGGGAGATTCTTTTTTGCATCTGAGGTGGAACACCACACCTACCATCAGCTCTCAACTTTACAGCACAGATCCAAGCTGTGCTGAGATGGCAAGAGCTGGTATTGAACCTGGAACCTTATGGTTTCTACCAACAGAGCTAAACCATAATACAATGACGCTGATAGCTTTTTAATTTAGTGCATTCGGGGACGCATGTATTTGATTTGAATGAGTACACCGTAAATTTGATGGGTCCCTTCTAGTTTCTTAATAGATTTTTATCTAGGAACAACTAAAGCCATCTAACCCCTACCTTGTACCCCATAGCGTGTAATTCATTCCCAATAAAATATTGAAATGTATTTATAGTTAGCTGGAAATGGTGGGGAAGAAAGAAAAAAAAAACACTGGGATACAATTTTACTGTGTCCTTTTAGATTTTTATGCATCAGTGACACAGGACACATACCTATCAGCATCTCTGATAATCTATTATTATACTAAAGCTAATCAACTTTAGCTTCCTAAAGGCTTTTTTACTGTTTAGTTTAATGACACAAAAATTATACTGAATTATTCCTTACTTTTAGGATTGAATTATGTTTGAGAAAAATTCTGTTTTAATTGGTTCTAATTAGTCGTAATTTGCAATGAAGTAAAAAACTGACTAATCTCTTACTTTACTCTCTGTGTCTATCTCTTTCTTCTCTCATTATATAATGTTAGTTTCTCTGGAGAGAGAGAGAGAGAGAGAGAGAGAGAGAGAGAGAGAGAGAGAGAGAGAGAGAGACGGGAGAATTTGAAATGTATTTCTATGTTAAATTTCACAACCAGCAACCCGTAGCTTAAATGAGGTCAAACATTTACTTTCTTAGAAAGATAAATGATTTTAAGGTTTTGTTCAGCCGTATTTATTTTTATTTAAATTCTATTTGCTTTGCTAACTCCCTTTTCCTTAATCTCATTTATCTACCCAGAGCTGAATGGGTGACCTAATGGATCACGTTTTGTCTAGTATATAAATATTTATGTAAAAACTCTTCATTCTAATCCTTTCTTCCTTAAGATATAACAACGCAATGCATCCAGAGAAGTTTTATTTACATTGGATAACAAACTTTTAATTTGAGGAAATAAGCCAAGAAACTAATATAGAACGCTTTTCTTAAATTTAAATATCTGAACGTTAGCCAAAAGATATAATACTGCCATAAAGGAAATCTATTCAAGCGGCCATTTTTGATAAGTCTGTTGGCTATGGAGATGCCAAATTTAACTAACCAGTTGTCATCGTCATACGCACACACAAAAAAATTCCTTTTAATAAATAAGTAAAAGTAAAGTCGTCAGGGTGGCCTAAAGTCTGTATCAGCCAATCAGCAAGGGGTCTATCCACTTTTCACTAGTGCTAGACCAAGGATATTGTCTTTGTATCTGGGGTGGAGCGCCACACCTACCATCAGCTCCTTTACTGCACAGATAGATCCCTGTGCTACTCATACGCTGAGTTGAAGAGGGCCGGTATCGAACTAAGAACCTTGTGGTTTCTAGCCGAACGCAGAGATAAATAAGAAGTAATAAGTAAAGTCACCCTGGCGCAACACCATGAAGCTAAGCAGTGACAACAAAGCACCGACACATCAACTTCTTCAGGGACAGCCTCACATGTGACATCTGTGGTCGAGAAGTTTTCCGAAGATTGGACTTCACAGTCACAGGAGGCGCTGTAACTTCAGGGGCACAAGAATTATATAGTCTTCCAAGACTGCAATTTTTAACATTTAATTTTTAACACAAGAATTATATAGTCTTCCAAGACTGCAATTTTTAACATTTAATTTTTTATAGTCTTCCAAGACTGCAATTTTTAACATTTAATTTTTAACACAAGAATTATATAGTCTTCCAAGACTGCAATTTTTAACATTTAATTTTTAACACAAGAATTATATAGTCTTCCAAGACTGCAATTTTTAACATTTAATTTTTAACACAAGAATTATATAGTCTTCCAAGACTGCAATTTTTAACATTTAATTTTTAACACAAGAATTATATAGTCTTCCAAGACTGCAATTTTTAACATTTAATTTTTAACATTAATTAATTTTTAACACAAGAATTATATAGTCTTCCAAGACTGCAATTTTTAACATTTAATTTTTAACATTAATTAATTTTTTAACACAAGAATTATATAGTCTTCCAAGACTGCAATTTTTTAACATTTAATTTTTAACATTAATTAATTTTTAACACAAGAATTATATAGTCTTCCAAGACTGCAATGTCGATATGACTATTTGATATGACCATGTGTTAGTCTTGATAATGTATTTCATAATAATTATGGATTATGATTATATAATAATTATAATTATGTATTATGATTTCAAGACCGCTATCAGCGGCGGCAGGCCCTCCATTGCAAAGTGTTCATGTCTAAAGCCACCCTGGCACAACATCATGAAGTCAAGAAGCCCAGAAGAAAGCAGCAGTAACAAAGCACCGGCACATCAACATCTTCAGGGACAGCCTTCACATATGACATCTGTAGTTGAGAATGTTTTTCGAACATGGGACTGTGAGACTAGCTTGTTATCCATTACACCACGATGAAGGTTTCAAGCTAGCATCAAGTTGGCAGACAAAGAAAAGTGGGCTGTAACACAAATACACAGGGTCTGTATTTGAGTTATTTCAGTCTGGTTGGTGTAGAATCAAGATAGGATACTCAGCTTTACAAGAAGGTTCCAAGCTAGCATCCAATTGGCAGACAAAGGAAAGTGGGCTGTAACTTAATACAGACCCCCATAATCATACACACAACAGTTAAGGGATGGATATATATTATTTACTTAACTGTTGTGAGCATGATTCCAAGCTAGCATCTAGTTGGCAGACAAAGTACTAATGGATCTGTGGACACATGATGGAACCCTTTTATTTATAAAGAATCTTGACAATACCTATCTAAACTTTAATTTGGTACAGATTTTAAGTTTCATTTGACATTGCCAATCTTTACATTGCTTTATTGAACTCTTTTCAGTAATAATGGATCTGTGAGACTAGCTTGTTAACCATTACACCACGATGAAGGTTTCAAGCTAGCATCAAGTTGGCAGACAAAGAAAAGTGGGCTGTAACTCAATACAGACCCTATAATCATACACACAATAGTTAAGGGATGGATATATATTCTTCACATAACTGCTGTGTGCATGATTACAGGGTCTGTATTTGAGTTATATCCGTTTGGTGTGTGTAGAATCAAGATAGGATACCAGCTTCACAAGAAGGTTTCATGTTAGCGTCCAATTGGCAGACAAAGGCAAGTAGGCTGTAACTCAAATACAGACCCCATAATCATACACACAACAGTTAAGGGATGGATATATATTATTTACTTAACTGTTGTGTGCATAATTACAGGGTCTGTATGTTATTTTTGTTTGGTGGCTGTAAAATCAAGATATGATACTCATCTTCGCAAGAAGGTTCCATGCTAGCGTCCAGTTAGCAGACAAAGGCAGGCACGCTGTAACCAAATACATACCCTGTACCATCTCCTATAATATAGTCATGTGATGAGTATATAATTGATCAAAGTATCCACACCAAAACCAGCAGCCAATCAGAACCAAGAGAATAAAATAACCCAACAAGGGTTGACATGGTGTAAAATCCAATGAATCAACATCCCTTTCATACTCTTTTCTGTTGAGATCCATCCCTGTTTGTCAAGGTCACCAGGGCCTCATAGGTCAAAACGCCTAGCAACAAAACAGACCACCTGTCACCTATGTCACCAAATTAGTAGTTTCTTCAAGATTTTCAGTTTCCTCTGTAGAATCAAGATATAATACGCATATTCACAAGAAGTTTCCAAGCTAGCGTCCAATTGGCAGACAAAGGAAAGTGGGCTGTAACTCAAATACAGACCTCATAATCATGAACAAAATAAAATAAAAAACTTGATTGTGTTGTATGCATGATTATACGGTCTATATTTGAGTTACAGCACACTTTCCTTTGTCTGCTAACTGATAGAATTATCATCCAGGTTTGATTGATGGTTGATGGCCTCAGGGTTGTTGGAGATGTGGCTTTTGATTGAATTAGAAAGTTACATGATCATAAAGAAAGAAAATTAACTAGGATCATTAGTAAGAGAATAGTGACAAAAGCGGTTGACAATTTTCCATCTCTGATTCCCAACCCGTCAAGTCAGGAAAATAGAAGCCCTCAAGCAACAGAGAAATTATTTGCACAGAAACTGTAGAATCGAGATATGATACTCACCTTCACAAGAAGATTCCAAGTTATATTATTCACTTAACTATTGTGTGCATGATTACAGGGTCTGTATTTGAGTTATTTCAGCTTGTCGAGTGTACAATCAAGATATGATACTCACCTCTGTAAAAAAAGTTCCAAGCTAGGGGTCAAATTATAATACCTTGGTATATCCACAGACAAAGAACGCCCAATTTCCTTGATATCAACTACTAGTGTGGATACTGGTAAGTGTTTATTTTATATTATTTATATTATTATTATTTACTCCTTTTGAGTTTTCACATCAGTGTTAGCTGATGGTCTTTCACTGGAGTCTGAGTGACAGCAAGTCTCCTCAGGTCTCCAGGACTCTTCTGAGTATTCTGGTAGATTATTATTATTATTATTATTATTATTATTATTATTCAGATGTTGATAGGTTACATTTAAAATGTATTAAAAATTAATTATGAATATCAAAATATGGTGTCAATAAGAGAAGATCAAAATATGGTGTCAATAAGAGAAGATCAAAATATGGTGTCAATAAGAGAAGATCAAAATATGGTGTCAATAAGAGAAGATCAAAATATGCAACTAAATACCAATGGTTTTATTCTTTATCTTTATCATTAAATGCTCATTAAAATAAACAAACTCATAATTGATCTCCATTTTATTCTCACAAATTCAAACAAAATTCTTCCATGTGCCAAGTAATGTATATAAATATTGCTATAAGTTTTCACACAGTTAAGAATAGAATATAATGAAAATTGCAGGTAAATGTTAATAATATGTGACGACATCAAAGAGAATCTTAAAAACAAGTTAGGAATGAAGGAAAGAAAAAGAAAAAAGATCTTTTTTGTACGGACGAATATAAATAGAATGGAAGGAAAATCACTTGACTAACTTGTTTACAACAACAATAATATTCCTAAATAACAACAATTCCTTATCTCTATACTACCAAAAATTCTCATAATGCTTATATATATATATATATATATATATATATATATATATATATGAGAGAGAGAGAGAGAGAGAGAGAGGGGGTATATATAATATATATATATATATATATATATATATAATACTGTGAAAAGTATGAATCCAATTCTCACTCCAGTTATGGGTAAATAGCAGGGCAGACTGGGCTCTTTCACCATGGCTGGATAACCAATTTAGGAGAAGGAAAACTCTGAATTCAAACCTGTTAAACTCTGTTTAAGAAATGGACCTTTTGTTGCATCTTGCTTGTGTGGAGGGGTTGGTGTGAGTGTGTGTGTATATATATATATATATATATATATATATATATATATATATGTGTGTGTGTGTGTGTGTGAAGAGAAAAATGGAAGTGAATCCAACAGTATGTAATATAGTGAAAATTTCATTTTATTTGAACCTGTTTTTTCACTACATTACATATATATATATATATATATATATAGTTTGTGCATGTGTGTGTAACTCATAAATGACATATTAAAAATGTCATATAGATCTTTAATCCTTTGTGGTTGTTTCTAATTCCACCATGGAATTCCCCCAGATCCAGCACATTAGGAGTAATCCCGAGACGACAGAAAGTATGTAACATATTCTATGCAAATCCTCTGCCCTTTGATCTAAGTGATTTGAGCATGCGTCGATTCTAATTCAAAGCACAGTACAACACCTGTGACTTGCGGAGTTGATTTGACTCACAGTTTTATTGCAAATGTTATCAGATGTCCCCCCCAGCTGTGGAGTCAGGAGGGGATAAGAGGACCATTGTACAACAAAGTCAATATATAAGTATTAATTTCCAGAAATCAAAGATATTATTTTTTTTATAGGTGAAATAGCTAACATACAGAGGATTACAGACTCCGCCCACCTGAGAGACGCACAGACAGATTTGATTTCACTTATTGAAACAAAGAATTACATAAAAATTTTAATGATAATAATAAAACTTTTTAAAATATTTTTTATGTTTAAAAAAAAAAAAATAGATAAAAGGTAAAAATAGTTAAGTAAATGTAAATTTGGTGGAGTATCAGCCGGACAGTAATGGAGTCTAGACCAGGGAGATTGTTTTTGTATCCGAGGTGGAGTGCCACACCTACCCTCAGCTGCCCAATACTGCACAGATCAGATTACCCAATCTGTGCTACTCGTGTGCTGAATTGACAGAACCTTGCGATTCCGAGGCAGGTGCTCTATCAATTGAGCTAAACAATCCCAATTCAAATAAGTAAGAAAGAAAATAGAAGCAGAAAAAGAGAAGTGGAGCCTCACCACCAGGATACTCCTTAAAACATCCTATCATGGTGTAATGGTTAGCAAGTTAGTCTCGCAGATCCATTACATAAAGTCTTGCAGCAGACTTAAAATTGAAAACTTAACTTAACTCACATTGTATAAATCTACAGTAACCAAGCGTGAACAACATATTCAAGCCACGAAAGGAAACTCAACAATTTCCACCTCAGGTGTCTACAATGCATCCTACACATCCAGGATAAAGTTCCCAACACAGACGTACTGGATTGTGCCAATAGGAACAGCACATTCTCCATCCTCTGCGAGAGGAGCCTTTGCTGGCTTAGGTATCCTAAAAGACCTTTTGTATGGCAAATTAGTAAAAGGCTCCTAATCGGTAGGTAGACCACACCTACACTTTAACTCTTAACATCCTATTGAGAATTTTCTAAGTCTATAAGGATTTATCACAAAATGGCTAAAAATGGCCTTTTCATTTAAAGTTACCTGTTATTTCCCTTAAAATAAAGACTTCTAAATATATTTAATATTAAATTTAAACAAAGGCTATCTATTTGAGGTAGATTAGAAAAATGAATGTGACTTCCAGCCGGGTGGAATGAGGTGGTATAGGACATTAAGAGTTAAAGAGGTTTGCGGGAGAGACATGAGGGTATGCCACATTGACACAAACACAAGGGAGGTCTGACACCTTAATGTTAAACAAGGTATATATATATATATATATATATATATATATATATATAGAGGCAGAGAGGAGAGTAGCTTCCACAGCAAAGAGAGCCAGAAGGAAGGAGAGAAAACAGCAACTCCAGTAAGAATCACAGTTTGTGTGCAGTCAGTGCACCAAAGACTGTCATTCATGGTTTGATCTGCTCAGCCACTCGCGCAGATATTTTTTTTTGGGGGGGGGGCACTATGTCATCGTCCTAAGTGGACGAAAAGGTGCCAACAACAATAAGTGATAGAATAATTTAGTAAAAACCATTTGAAAGTTCAACTCTTGAAGTTTTATCTTTTATGTACGTTTTGATTATTGCATTTCAACAAGACTGCCATCTTTGTAGTTATGTTTTTAAATAATTCACAGGATTTTATAAACACCCTGTATGTGTAGGAGTCATACGGAAGTGCATGGTGTAATGGTTAAAGTCTTGGGAAATGAACTCGTCGCCCCGAGTTCAAATCCTGGATGTAGTAATTGCATTTCACTTAGCGCTAATACCCTTGGGAAAGGTATGAATCCTACTCTCCCTCAAGCTATGGATAAATAGTAGGGCAGACTGGATCTTTAACCTTGGTTAAGCAACCGGTCTAGGAGAAGGAAAACTCTGAATTCAAACTTGTTGAACTCTGCTTAAGAAATTGACCTTGTGTCACATCCTATTCGTGCAGAGGGGTTGGTAAATATATGTGTAGCAGTCCATAGGAAGAATGTTACTTATGAGTTTGTCCTTGCTTCTCCAGCAGTGTCCACCATGTCTTGTTCATCTTATTTGGATGTTTTGTGTGATTAGAGGTAAGTGTCCCTATAGTAGCTGTTTTGTGGGGGTGCTGCTAACAGAATTTGTTTAAAACAGCACGCAGTGTCCTGACTAGTATTGTCAGTATTAGCCAGACAACAAGGGAGTCTATCACCTTTTCACTAGCACTAGACCAGGAAGGTGGAGTGCCACAGCTACCATCAGCTCCCCACTTTACTGCACAGATCCAAGCTATGCTACTCATCCACTGAGTTGGCAGGGCTGGTATCAAACCTGGAACTGATTGGGTTAAACAGATTAATCCATAGCTGGGGTGATAAAGAAGAACATTTCACAAAGATGCCACAGGTGTTCCCCCATTGCTATTTGGTTATATATAGCACGTTATTAGTATTTTCCATAAAAGTATATAGCACGTTATTAGTATTTTCCATAAAACTATATAGCACGTTATTAGTATTTTCCATAAAACTATATAGCACGTTATTAGTATTTTCCATAAAAGTATATAGCACGTTATTAGTATTTTCCATAAAAGTATATAGCACGTTATTAGTATTTTCCATAAAAGTATATAGCACGTTATTAGTATTTTCATAAAAGTTATTAGTATTTTCCATAAAAGTATATAGCACGTTATTAGTATTTTCACGTTATTAGTATTTCCATAAAAGTATATAGCACGTTATTAGTATTTTTCATAAAAGTATATAGCACGTTATTAGTATTTTCCATAAAAGTATATAGCACGTTATTAGTATATTTTCCATAAAAGTATATAGCACGTTATTAGTATTTTTCCATAAAAGTATATAGCACGTTATTAGTAGTATTTTCATAAAGTATATAGCACGTTATTAGTATTTTCCATAAAGTATATAGCACGTTATTAGTATTTTCCATAAAAGTATATAGCACGTTATTAGTATTTAGTATATAGCACGTTATTAGTATTTTCCATAAAAGTATATAGCACGTTATTAGTATTTTCCATAAAAGTATATAGCACGTTATTAGTATTTTCCATAAAAGTATATAGCACGTTATTAGTATTTTCCATAAAAGTATATAGCACGTTATTAGTATTTTTCCATAAAAGTATATAGTTATTAGTATTTCCATAAAAGTATATAGCACGTTATTAGTATTTTCCATAAAAGTATATAGCACGTTATTAGTATTTTCCATAAAAGTATATAGCACGTTATTAGTAAGTATTTTCCATAAAAGTATATAGCACGTTATTAGTATTTTCCATAAAAGTATATAGCACGTTATTAGTAGTATTTTTCCATAAAAGTATATAGCACGTTATTAGTATTTTCCATAAAAGTATATAGCACGTTATTAGTATTTTCCATAAAAGTATATAGCACATTATTAGTATTTTCCATAAAAGTATATAGCACGTTATTAGTATTTTCATAAAAGTATATAGCACGTTATTAGTATTTTCCATAAAAAGTATATAGCACGTTATTAGTATTTTCCATAAAAGTATATAGCACGTTATTAGTAAGTATTTTCCATAAAAGTATATAGCACGTTATTAGTATTTTCCATAAAAGTATATAGCACGTTATTAGTATTTTCATAAAAGTATATAGCACGTTATTAGTATTTTTCCATAAAAGTATATAGCATTATTAGTAAGTATTTTCCATAAAAGTATATAGCACGTTATTAGTATTTTCCATAAAAGTATATAGCACGTTAGTATATAGCATTATTAGTAAGTATTTTCCATAAAAGTATATAGCACATTATTAGTATTTTCCATAAAAGTATATAGCACGTTATTAGTATTTTTCATAAAAGTATATAGCATGTTATTAGTATATTTTCCATAAAAGTATATAGCATAAAAGTATATAGCACGTTATTAGTATTTTCCATAAAAGTATATAGCACGTTATTAGTATTTTCCATAAAAGTATATAGCATATTATTAGTAAGTATTTTCCATGCAGTGGCCAATGCAAAATGCATGATCCCTTCTTTATTCCTCTTTTTGGGCACATCAGGCACCAGACAATAAACCTAGCCTTGCCCTTTTTAAACAAGTAGGCAGGTGATGTAGATAAGGCCAACAGTATTAATACCAATTCTATTAATAACAGATTTAAATAAAAATAAAATCAAGGAGAATGTGCATTAGCCACTCTAAGTTCAGTGGAAATAAATGATAGGCATTACTTTTAGGACAACCCAGGTATTATTAAGTTGAAATTGGCCGAGTTGATTCAATCTATTGAGTGAAATAGCGGTCAATGAAATCTTTTTCAACAAGTAGGTCACACATCTCTGTTGTTCTGTCACTGAACACTAATGGAAGGACGTCTTGATTGAAAAGTTACAATGATAGAAATGATAATAAAAAAAAAAAAATGACTAAAATAATGATAATAGTTGAAATAAATAGCTAAGAAAATGCAAGTCCTGTTGACAGGGCTTAAAATACACTGAATATATTGTGTCAAATCCTAATCACGCACAGGGGTTGGTAAATATATATATATATAACTATAAATCATTCATATTACGAATAGTTATTTGAAGCTATAATTGTTCACTAAGGATTATTATCATTATTTGTATTAAGAATAGTTACTTGAAACCATATAACTGTGTTGAAATTATTTGTATTAAGAATAGTTACTTGAAACCATATAACTGTGTTGAAATTATTTGTATTAAGAATAGTTACTTGAAACCATATAACTGTGTTGAAATTATTTGTATTAAGAATAGTTACTTGAAGCTATATTTTTTTTACTAAGGATTATTATTATTAGTTACTTGAAACCATATAACTGTGTTGAAATTATTTGTATTAAGAATAGTTACTTGAAGCTGTAATTGTTTACTGTCTATTATTATCAGTTACTTGAAACGATCTAAGTGTACACAAACAAATGATTATTATCAAATAGAAATAATTACTTGAAACCATATAATTATTAGTATTAGATAAGAATACTTGAAACTATATAACTGTATGTAAACAAATAATTATTATTATTAAATAAAAATTACTTGAAACCATATAATTATTAGTATTAGATAAGAATACTTGAAACTATATAACTGTATGTAAACAAATAATTATTATTATTAAATAAAAATTACATGAAACCATATAATTCTTAGTGTTAGATAAGAATACTTGAAACTATATAACCATGTGTAAATAAATGATTATTATTATTAAATAGAAATAATTACTTGAAACAATATAATTATTAGTATTAGATAAGAATACTCGAAACTATAACCATGTGTAAATAAATGATTATTAATATTAAATAGAAATGATTACTTGAAACAATATAATTATTAGTATTATATAAGAATACTCGAAACTATAACCATGTGTAAATAAATGATTATTAATATTAAATAGAAATAATTACTTGAAACCATATAATTATTAGTATTAGATAAGAATACTTGAAATCATACAACTTTTGTATCATATAGGAATAAATAATATCATAAATGTGTGCAAAAGAACCCTTCTTATGAAAGTACAATAGAAAAAATGTAAATACATTGGTACATTTACTTACGAGTCCCAAGTTACGAGTTGTTAGTGAGTTGATATTTTGTTTTGTGTTGTAAGCTGGAATTTGAGGTACGAGAGAGATTCAGATGAACTTGTGTTAATAATTCACTAAGAACGTTTAAGTTTCTAAATTTATTACACCAAAGAAAAATATTATTTATAAAAATATTAAGTAGCACCCAATAAAGCGGCCTTTGTATGGCCACTCATTTCTCATCTTACAAAATGAGTAAGACATGCCGGACTTACTGGTGAAGTAAGGATGAACTCATGAGTGAAGTTCTCCAACCGACTCCATTTGTCACATCCTGCTTGTGTGGAGAGGTTGGTAAATATATACACAAGGATGTTGTGTACTGTTCCAGTCATCTATTCTATCTGTCATCACGTATATGAATGAAGAAGGGTCCAAGCTTTTAAATTATATGTAGTGCGTCAATACCTCCAAACTAAGGAGAAAAATAAATTACATTCATCAACTCATGGCTCACGAAATTATTATAATAGAAAAAATATTTCCATTTTACATAAGATATTTATTCAATCAAGATACAACCATATTGACGCGCACACATTAACTCATGTATCTAATTTCAAAATATGAATTATCATAAGAAAGGAACTTGGTTTCAAATACACTTATTTAAGGAGACCCTTGTTCCTGATGCATCTTTGAAAGTTTATCAATATTTGGATTTATGTTTGTCAAAGACAGACGTGGGTCTCCTCTTCTAGTCACTTCAAAGCAGTTTCTAACTTTTGATAATAGCTGAGACACTCTGCTAAATCCTGATTCTATTAGGTAAGTAGTTGGAAAGGCAATTATATAAATTTTAACAGAGCAATGGAAACTTAAGTGTAATTTCATTACTTGTCCACAAGTTCAGAAATCCATGTTTAAATTTATTATATTTAGGGGTGTATCAGGGGCGTAAATCTCTCCCCACTCTCCCCTACAGTGAACTAGTTGACATCTTACTTTCTAGAAAATATAAATTTTCCACATATATGATTGGATTTTGTATATAAAAAGTATACTCTGAAATCAGATAGAATTATATTTCCTCTATTTTGTCATCCCTATCATGTGAGCTGTATTCGCCAATGATGCTCTGCAGCTCCCTAGCCAGGACATTCTGCTTACTTTCTGCAAAGGATTGCAGGTGTGTGTGACCTACTCTTTGCACTCCCAGGACCCCCACCATTGAAGAGATTTGTAGTATTAATCTGTGTAGCAAGTTGAATCTACTTCTGAGAATCCAGACTTGGTAGGTGGTTTAAATAACAGCTTAGCCTGTTCTACTTTGTAGAATGGTCAAGTCTATTTCCAGGATTTTGATTGGCTAGTGGTTTTAGTGTGTATAGTTTTATAGATATATACTGAACACTTGACCATGTCCTGTCAGTTTGAGTGTATTTAGTTACACTGTCTTATTTTGTCTGGTGACTGGATGCTAGTCACAGCCTTCCTGTGAAGGTGAATAAGATGTTCATTCTATAATCATGTCACCCCATAACATAGCTATTTGCACACAACACCATCAACATAGCTGTCATCATGTTACATAACACTTTGAAAAATATAATAAACTGCCCTCGATCCAGTGTTACCCCTCCGCAGAGGACACTGTTGGCATACTCTAAGCCGTACAAACAATGGTAGGGTGAGGCAAAAGAAATAGGGCAGTTGACTATCATATCACTTCTGTCTCATCCTATATATTACAAGTTGTTTTCCTCTATTTTGTCATCCCTATCATGTGAGCTGTATTCACCAATGATGCTCCGCAGCTCCCTAGCTAAGACATTCTGCTTACTTTCTGCAAAGGATTGCAGGTGTGCTTGACCCACTCTTTGCCTTCTCCAGATACTCACCCTACCACCCCATCACATATTTGCACACAACATCAATATAGCTGACATCATATTACATAACACTTTGAAAAATATAATAAACTGCCCTCGATCCAGTGTTACCCCTCCGCAGAGGACACTGTTGACATACTCTAAGCCCTACAAACAGAGCGGTAGGGTGAGGCAAAAGAAATAGGGCAGTTGACTATCATATCACTTCTGTCTCATCCTATATATTACAAGTTGTTTTCCTCTTTACCACAAAAGGATTTGAAAATTATTACAAGTACTTCCCTTCTCCAACATGAACGCTACGAAATATAAGCTCTTCCTCTTTTCATCCGGAAGGCTATGGAATATATCACAAGCCTAAATATTGAGTTGTTTGTTGGGGGGGGGGTCTGTTTTTTTTGTTGTTTTTTTTAAACACCAGATGAGAATTCATCTCCACATTTCTATGCATATTTTATTGATGTAAAAATGCTTGTCATTTTATTTAACACACTGATCCTCAACATCAAAGAAATTTCTCATATATATATATATATATATATATAGTCGACAATAAACATCCAGTTTCCATAACATCCCGTTGTTTGTCTACTTTTCTCCACACACATATATATATATATATATATATATATAAATCACACACACACACACATATATATATATATATATATAAATGGAAATGAATCCGACAATATGAGGAAGAATGAATAAAGAAAAGAAAGAACAGAATGGATAATAAAAGATGAATTTAATCAATATCACTTACACATGTGTTTCGGTCAGTTCATCTGTGTGAAAATATTTCGCACACAGAAGATTCGACCTTCATCAGAGTGAAATTTTATTTTATATTCTTCAAAATAAAATTTCACTCTGATGAAGGTCGAATCTTCTCTGTGTGCGAAATATTTTTGTCTTTGTATTTTTGAATTTGTCATCATTAGAGATTCCTGAAACTTTCCATCTTCATCAATTGTACTGTTGGACTTATTACATTTTTAAAACTTGCTTTTGTAGCTGGAACATATTCTTAAACATTTTGATATTTGTATACACTTTTTACTTCAAACTCTTTTGAACTTTTTTAATGATAAAAATGCTTCTAATTTTTAAAAAGAAATTTTATTTTGTTTTTAACATAGAATATGCATTTTAAAAAATCTTTTGAAAATTCCGGCCCTGATTAAGAGTGTTTTGTGCCTCGTGATTAACGATCTATTTATTTCATCTTTCCTATTATACATAGTTGGTTTGATAAAGACCGCTTTATATGGTCAAAACAGATTTCTGTCAGCAAAACTATTAACATCTTGTTTTTTCTACAAACTTTCTACACATATATACATATATATATAAGTGGTTTAAAAACTTCAACACACAAATCTATCTGCACATTCCTTCTCATTTACCAGGCTGGTTGGTTGGTTGGTATTTAATGGCATATCAACTCTTGTGTGTTACTTAATGCCAACTATTTTTATACATCCCAGTGTTTTTCTTTTTTCTTCCCTCGCCATTTCAAGCTAACTGTAAATACAGGTAATCTTAACATTAGCTATATAAATGAGAGTAACCTCCCTTTGTTTCTTTCACTTTGAGGAAGCTGTCTGTTTTGGTCGGCCATTTTCATTTCTCTGTAAATTTACATTGAAAATACGAATTTGTTTGAATCAATTCAACTGAATGTTTTAACACGAAAATATCATAAAATGTGTTCTCAATTGTGCTTTTACATTATTATTTGAAATTTTGCACATTATTTGAAATGAACTTAATTGTTATTAAGTTTTGTTATTTTTTAAACACCAGATGAGAATTCATCTACACATTTTTATACATATTCTATTGATGTAAAAATGCTTGCCATTTTATTTAACACACTGATCCTCAACATCAAAGAAATCTCTCGGGAGCGAGGTGGGGGGGAAGCTAATTGCATTCTTCTTTTTCAAAGAGTATTTACCATTTGTTGTATGAAAGTCTTTTAAAAGGATATATATATATATATATATATATATATATATATAACCCCTGCTCACAAGCATGATGTGACACAAGGTCAATCTCTAAAGTGGAATTTAATAGGTTTGAATTTTCTTTCTCCTAGACTGGTTACCTACTATTTACGTATAGCTGGAGGGAGACTAGTTAGATGCATACCTTTTCCAGGGGTATTAGCGCTATGTGAAACACACATTATATATATATATATATATATATATATATATATATATGCGCACATATACTGACATAAACATATAAAATTATACCATAGAATATAGACATGAAACTAATCAATACCATACAACATAATCCCCAATAATGCTAACACATTTTTTTAAACCAATTACTAAAAAGTATAAATATAAATACACGATATGTATAATTTCCTAACCATTAGGCATGACATAACCACAGACGGGTTGATATGACGTTAAAATCAATAAACAAAGTCATTGGTTTCATAGAGTATACTTACTCCTTCAACCAACCTCAAAGAAAAAAGGTCACAGGGTTTTAAATCAGGGCTTCTGGTCGGCCACTCATAGAGACCACATCTACCCATCCATCTCTCAAGAAAGTGATGATTCAGCCATTCATGAACAACAATAGCATGTCGAGGAACACCATCTTGCATAAAACCTCCGTCTGAGGTGGAGCGCCACACCTACCACCAGCTCCTCACGTTACCACACAAATCCCTGAGCTACTCATACACTTGTTACGTACTGAGGTTTTCACGGTACCAAATCGATATAATGTTGTATACCCTTCTTACTTGCTTCTATATCTTGGACCTCTATTCTTCTGGCCAGCTTTGCTTCTTCTATCATCTTGACTTGGTATATCTTCTAAGGTCTTCTCTGTTGCTATGTTCCTGCTGGCTGGTCATCCTGGATTCATTTCTTAGTCTTGTTACCAAGACATTCATCAACCACAAGAACATATTACTTATATAAACTTTTATTTCCTTAACTATACATTTCACGTAACTAAATATCTGACTAACATAGCGCGCGTGAGTTCCAGTTTTAGGCAGAGCATAAAATGGCCGCTGCTCTGCCTGACGTCTAACTGCAAACTGGGGACTCTGAAAAAGGTCCCACGTGACTTCACATATTTGGCGGGCTTCTGTAATTTTCCATAGAAGGACCCGGCCATGGTATGAAAGGGGTCATCCCCTCAGAATTACAGGGGATTGACAATAATCTTATGCAACCGCATAGATTATGTAACACACTGCATTGGTGATGGCCAGTATCAAACCAGGAACCTTGCAATACCTAGGTTAATGCTCTACCGACTGAGCTAAACCTCCCCCTGTCATTCATCTAGTACAGAGGTTCTCGACCAGGGGGTGCGAGAAGCGTCAGTTCAAATTCAGATTTTTTTTTTTTTCTTTTGTAATTAATATTATTTATCTATTTCAGATTATTATAATTACCCTTCATCATATCGAAGAACATATTATATTAGATTTAGAGAGTGAAATATATATGATCTTTTGATAAAACTGTAGTATGGATTCACATTCTATATTTTTGAACAAAGGTAAAACTCTTTTAAGGGGTTTGACGTCAGAGGTAAAACTCTTTTAAGGGGTTTGACATCAGAGGTAAAACTCTTTTAAGGGGTTTGACATCAGAGGTAAAACTCTTTTAAGGGGTTTGACATCAGAGGTAAAACTCTTTTAAGGGGTGCGGGAATAGAAAAAGGTTGGGAACCGCTGTTCTAGTACATGTTTGGAATTGTGGTAATGTTATTTCTTAGCAAGAGAGTTACCTCTTTATGTCTGCTAGCAGAATAAAGAATTGAGAGAGCATTTTTATATAATTTCGCTAACATCAAAGGTTGTAATATGAATTCTTGCAAGTCCAATCAAATTGTATTGAACTTGGAATCGGAAAAAAAAAAGCCATCAAAGTCTGAAAATATTTGATTAAAAAAATAAAAATTATTTTTTCTTGCTTTACAAGGTATCTCAAAATATATCTGCAGCAAAATTTCTTTTTTTTTCATTGTTTTTTTTTTCAATGTTTTTCTTTCTCTCTCATATATATATATATATATATACACACACACACACACACACAGGCAAGAAAAATGGAAATGAATCCAACAGTATTTAAAAAAATGATTAAGAATGAAAAATAAGAAAATAAAAATGATTTATTGATATTTGATAGAATATTCCAACACTAAGTGTTTCAATTAATGGATCCACAGTGTTATTATTTATACAGAGATGCTGATAGGTTCACATCCTACATGATAGAATTTTTCAACGCAAATAATATGAAATAATAGAGATTCAGTATCTGTATGTCTGTAACTGAAACTATGTCACTGCTTATGTCACAATACCCTCAGAAATTGTGTAAGTTTATCAATGAGTATTTAGTTTATTGTCAAAATCATTGATACATAGAATAAATCTTATTTATTAGCAATGTCTACTATGAAAATCCGAGTTAGATTTGCCTCAAAACAGTCCATGTTATTAGTATTATTTGCCACGCATCCTACTTATGAAGGTCAGACACAAGGCCATATCAATGTGGGGCCAGCCACAAACCGAAGTTCATGGGATGGCAAGCACAAAAAAAGGCTTTGATCCCCTTGACATTCCTCCTTTAAATAAAGGGGGCCATTGTTTGCCTGGAAGGATAGCCTCCTGGGATCATGCAGTAGCCAATATTTGAAGTGAGCACACTCATGCACTCACTCCAAAATTTTTATTAATTTTAAAGAGAGATACATTGAGTGTGTACACGACTCGGCATAAAGCCAGAAGTTTTGTTTGGCGGGAAGGGGAAGTAAAGCTGGTCTTGCTTCCTAAGTTTCTAGCTAGCTAGGTACACTCACCGACCGATTCATACAAAAATAAACATGCAGTAGCCACTGGACACACAGGCCCCTGAAAATCCTGCAATGTATCTTATATATCACTAAGAAAATAATATATGGTACGGTTAATTTGCATATTAGTTTTAACAAAATTGGATTTAATGAATAATTACTTGGTTTTATTGATCTCTAATATTATTGTTTTATTCTCCAACATATTAAAATCAATCCTATGAATAATTTTATATAGAAACCAATTAAAATATAATTGAAATAAGTAAAATCTTTTTATATGTGTTCTTATTTAATTTTGTTAGCCTTTCTAAATTAATATATTTTATTACATTAAATATTGTAGCCTATAAATTAACGTAACTTTCCTTTGAAATGAAAGATATTTGACCAAGAATCACGGATATTATCTATTGATTTTGTTAAGTTTTAAATTTCTTTAACTTTAATAATATCCACAAGTGTTTAATAACTTACCAGAAATTCTGTTTATTTGTAAACTAATGCCTTTTCCTTGAAGGGGTGCCACATTAAAACTTGAATACTTATGCCCGGGGGGTGCATATTCTTGCTAGTAATAAGAAATATCTATTTGAAAATGCTAACATGGATAATATTTTATTCTTTTTGAGAGGAATAAAAATATACCAAAAATTGAGGATCAGATATAAAAATACATCCACAAAACGATCTACAAAAATACAGCTGTAAAAAAAACCTTGAGTACCACTGGTCTCTCACTAACAATTAGTTAAAAACAAAATATGCAACTACAAACTATTCCCTTACAAATTTTAGAGAAAAAAGTTTTGGCATTAAATAAGTCACAGGGAGTTGATATCTTATTATAATGGAGATTGTGTGTTTGTTTGTCTGTAACCGAAACTATATCACTACTCAAGTCACTATCCATTTAGTTATTATACATCACATTCTCCATGAATCATTTTTATTCAAGCCTTAATTATTAATAAAATTGTTTTTCATTATTAATACTGCTGGCCATATCTACAAACTAATAACATGCAATTGTATTTATATGTACAACAAATAGCAGTTTACAGTATGAACGGCAAGCCTAATTTGCATATTGATATTTAAAATTTGATTTTAATAAATATGTGCTTGGTATTGTTGATTTCTAATTATTTGATTTTATCTTAATGAATATAAGCAAAAATCTCGGAGATAAATCTTAAAAGAAATCAATTAACAAAAAGAAATAACTGTAATTTTATTCTTTACTTCCTAATTTAACTAAATAGTTAAATTAGAAAAGTTTAGCAAGGAAAGACAGGGGTGATGGAAGAGGAAGCTACCGCTGTTATATTTTTCGATTATACCCTCCTCTGTTTCAGATCATTTTATCTGCATTCTTATTTAGTTTCTTTAAACTTTCTAATTTAATATAATATTTTATGACATTAATACTTGCACCCAGAGGGTGCATATATTTGCTAGTGCCATTAACAATCCAAAAAAACTAAATGTTGACTATTTTTACTCTTTTTTTTTTTTTTTTTTTTTTTCTTTTGTCCATATAAGGTGAGATATGCATCACTGATTACGATTCTATTTACTGGTTTATCATCGTGCCCTACATATTCATGACATATTTTGTATATACGATATAGGTATTTACCCAACCCATTGGCTATATCTAGAATATGACACAAGGTTGCAAGTGTTATATTGTGTAATCAGGGGAGGCCGACATACAACTAGAATAACAAGGTTTATTTCCAAGAAATATGTTATATGGTTGAATACACCGACTAAAGTAAAATACGGTTAATCGTAAGTTGCTCTTAAGCTGCTAAATAGTCCTCAGACTAGTCCATCTTGTGGGGTGGGGGTAGTCTATATATATATATATATATTATATATATTTTTTCTTTTTTTGAAGGCAAAATAATGCAGATTCATGTTGAAAAACATATTTATTGAAGAATTCTAAATTTTCGGATAAAAATCCATCTTCAGAGAATTTATTATAGAGTTGAAATGTTCCATCTGTGTTTTTTTTAAATCAATTTGGTTGTAGCGTTGAGTTGGAGATATGAAATTTAGAAGTGGTCGTAATCTTCTGTAAAGATTTCAAATTCGGCAGCGTTCGTGTAAGTCCGTGAGTTGTTAAATTTGCGGGACGTTTGAAATCATTTTTTTTCTTTAATTTATTTACTCTAATTTAAAAAAAAAAAAAAAAAAAATTTATATATATATATATATATATATATATATATATATATAAAACAACTTTTAGCTATTTTCAGCAGACAGTATATTTGGGAGAATATGTGCTTTTTAATTTTAGTCAGACCTAATTTTTTGAAAGTTAATTCATTTATTTTTAATTAGGCGGGATTTTTCTCGATTTGTTTAGCCTCACATTTAAGTAGTTAAAATCCCGCCTAATTAAAAATAAATGAATTAACTTTAAAAAAATTAGGTCTGACTAAAATTAAAATAGCACATATTCTCCCAAATATATACATATATATATATATATATATATATATATATATATATATATATATTCATTTTTTTTCTGTAGTTAGGATCTTTCCACGTGTGGTTTAACCAAACTGATGCAGGTAGACCATGTGGAGAGCTCAATGTGCCTAATACCAGTGAATAGAAGGACAGAGCAAGATATTCAGTAAATTAAGGAAAAAACTCTAAACTTACTTCATTACAATAATTTATTTCAACCGTATGAAGATACCATAGTAATACGGTTGAAATAAATTATTGTAATGAAGCAAGTTTAGAGTTTTTCCTTCATTTACTATATATATATATATGTATATATTCATATGGAGAAAGGTAGACAAACACGGGATGTTGTACAAGATGAATGTTTATTGTAGTTACTAACTGAGCTAAACCGGCCCATATTTAATTTTTTTACTGTCATAAACTAGTCATCACTACCCACAATAAACATCCATCTTGTACAACATCCCGTGTTTGTCTACCTTTCTCCACATATTGTCAGATTAATTTCCTGTTATTTCTCCGATATACATATATATCAATATGTATGCAAGATTTTGAATCTGAGTGACCTCCCATTTTGGAGTTATACGTCGACA
>CM042180.1:14460977-14468477 GCA_023376005.1 Doryteuthis pealeii
TCGAAATAGAAGCATCAATATATAGTTTCAAAGTAGCGTATATTCAACAACAATGTGCCTGTAAAATGCCTTTTAATTGTAAAATAAAATGCCTTGTAATTGTAAAATATATATATATATATAACAGCGATATAACAAATATAAAGTGCTCAATACATTAGTAGAGCAAATTTATTATCATAAACTTGAGTTTCACCATAAGGATCTTCAGGGTTAAATCCACTGGATTAATCAAGATATTGATTAATTGTAGTCAATTTCACGTGTATTATATATATATATATAATATATATAAGTATGTGGAATATATATGTATAAGAGAGAGGGGGGGGGAAAACTTTTTGAGCTCAGCTCATAGAAAGTCAAATTTACAAATTCTTGATATAATACACAACTGCATGATTCTAAATAGAAGCACCAATATAATCATGGACAGCTGTTCTAAGAAGAACTCAATTGGTCCATGTGACGTCTAGAGTTATTTAAATACAAAAACAGCAACTACAAGTATTTGCCTGACAAAGGATTCAAATTTTGTGATGTTAGAAAACATGTTATTAAGTCATATATCCCTAATAAAAGGTTTTGAGCGACCTGACGCTTGATCAGTGACAAATCAGTGTGGAAGCAGTAAGATGAAAACTGGGGAGGGGGTGGGGCACTGTAAGTCAGGTCCAGTGACAATCTGAAAGCAGACGTTACCTCCCCCCCCCCTCTACTTTATATCAAGTTAACTGTAAAGACCAAAATGAAAAACGCTCTGAACTTTGACCTAAAAGTAGGCACAAGGCAGACAGATCAGGAAATGGAAGGTTAGAAAACAGCCTCCACATTCATTATTTTTGGATATTGTGGGGTGGGGTGGGGGTGAGGGTAGGGGGGGGTGAGTAGGCCAAAGGAGGAAATGGGTGGGGGGGAATTCTTTGGAGTCTTATGCAGAAATATTTCCAAGAGAAATTGGTTATTGATTCTTGCTTACTGTGCAACATGGAATTGATGTTGTCAGATAAAATAACCATTATAAAGAAGAAAAAAAAAGAAAAAGAAAAAAAAAAGAAAAAAGAAAAAAAAAGAAAAAAAAAGAAAAAAAAAAGGAAAAAAGAAAAAAAGAAAAAAGATGAAAAAAAGAAAAAGAAATAAAGGGAAAAAAAAGAAAAAAGAAATAAAGGGAAAAAAAAAAAAAAAAAATGAAAAAAAAAGGGGGAAAAAAAGAAGAAAAAAAGGAAAAAAAGGAAAAGAAAAACACAAATGAAAAAAAATCAAAGATCTATTACCAGATAAAAATCTCATTTAAAAAACAAAGACATGTATGTACATTTATTTATATATATATATATATATATATATATATATTATATATATATATATATATAAAATGGACTCTCCCGTCGATATTTGATGTATGAGGGTTCATACACACAATGAACTCCCACACAGGGATTTGTTTATAGTGGTGAAGGCTTGTGTTGGACCATCCACACTTTTTCTCACAGTCGATAAGAAAGAATTGGTGCATCAAAGGTTGCCACAAACCCAATCAACGACCAACCTCAGGAATTTTGAATGGACTCGTCGCCCCGAGTTCAAATCCTGGTAGTGGTAATTGCATTTCACTTAGCGCTAATATCCTTGGGAAAGGTATGAATCCTACTCTCCCTCCAGCTATGGATAAATAGTAGGGCAGACCTGGCTCTTTAAACTTGGTTAGGCAACCGGTCTAGGAGAAGGAAAACTTCAAACCTGTTGAACTCCGCTTAAGAAATTGACCTTGTGTCACATCCTGCTCGTGCGGAGGGGTTGGTGTGTGTGTGTGTGTGTGTATATATATATATATATATATATATATATATATACACTGAATTTAATATATTTTAATGTAACCCATCTTCTTATTAGACCATTTTCTTGCGCAGAGCCCTTAAGCTATAAGAAGACCTCTTGAATAAATAGGCTAGATGCCAATTAACTAAAGAAAAACCAAAATTAAAATACAAAAAGACACAAATGATTGCCAAAATGTCAGATCAACCTCTAATCTTAATATGATGAAGTATTTTTCCCCCGTTTTATATTTAGAAAAGCGAGAAAGTAATTATCTACATTTAACAACTAACGAAGGGATTTAACTATTTAGCTTAAACTTTCCAACAAAAACATTAGTATCAGATTTGTCTAAACAATTAAGAGAGACCTGTGTTTAGAAACAGCGATCAATATACACAAACTAGTTCAGGAGAATCAAACTGATTTGACTTTTTGGGGTCAGACTGAATAATGAACAAGATCTTTTGGGCCGGATAAGGACAATCATTCCTAAAAACAATCAAACTTTCCAACAAAAACATAAATATTATTTTCATTTTTCTGACTATTGTCCTCATCTTTATCTTGATATATAAAAACATAACAGTCAGGAAAATCAAAATAATACTTGTTTTTGTTGGAAAGTTTGATAGTTTTTAGGAATGATTGTCCCTATCCGCCCCACAAAATCTTGTTCATGCTTCAGTCCAACCCCCCACCCAACCCCCCAAAAAGCCAAAGGACTCTGAAATAGTCTGTGTATATTAATTGATGTTTCCAAACACTGGTGTCTGTCAATTGTTTAGACAAATCTGAAATTGTTTTTTGTCTAAATTTTTTAGATGAATCTTGATATGTATTATTTTGGTTTGGTTTGGTTTGTTTTACGGCATATCAATCTCAGTGGGTCATTTAATGCCGATAAAGTTTTGAAATTAATCAATTCTTAACGGATAATCAATTTTTTTACAAATATATTTTTCTATTTAAAATTTAAATTTTTCTATTTAATGTGATAATACCTGTTTTTATTAAACACATTTAATTTGTATAATGTGATAATACTTGTTTTTATTAACACATATTTAATTTGTATAATGTGATAATACCTGTTTTTATTAAACACATATTTAATTTGTATAATGTGATAATACCTGTTTTTATTAAACACATATTTAATTTGAATAATGTGATAATACTTGTTTTTTTATTAACACATATTTAATTTGAATAATGATAATACTTGTTTTTATTAAACACATATTTAATTTGTATAATGTGATAATACTTGTTTTTTAAACACATATTTAATTTGTATAATGTGATAATACCTGTTTTTATTAAACACATATTTAATTTGTATAATGTGATAATACTGTTTTTATTAAACACATATTTAATTTGTATAATGTGATAATACTTGTTTTTATTAAACACATATTTAATTTGAATAATGTGATAATACTTGTTTTTATAATATTTAATGTGTATATATTATGTATATATATATATGTAAAACATATATATATTATGTATACTAGCAAATATATGCACCCTCCGGGTGCAAGTATTTAAGTTTTAATATAATAAAATATATTAAATTAGAAAGGCTAATGAAACTGAATAAGAATACAGATAAAAAGATTTGGAACAGAGGGGGTATGATTGAAAAATAGAACAACTTTGAAACTAACTCTTCCATCATTTTTCGTTACTCCCATCTTTCATTGGTAAATTTTCCTAATTTAACTATTTAGTTAAAATAGGAAGTAAAGATTAATATTACAGTTATTTCTTCTTGTTAATGGATTTCTTTTAAGATTTATACCTGAGATTTTTGCTCATATTCAATAAGATAAAACCAAACAATTAGAAATCAATAATACTAAGCATATATTTATTGAAATCAAATTTTTAAGATCAATATGCAAATTAGCCTTCCCATTCACATTGTAAACCGCTATTTTGTTGCATGTATAAATACAATTGCATGTTAATATTATGTAGATATGGTCAACAGTATTAATAATGTAAAACAATTTTATTAATAACTGAGGTTTAAATAAAAATAAAATCATGGAGAATGTGATGTAAATAACAAAAGGAATTGTGACTTGTTTAGTAATATAGTTTCGGTTACAGACAGACAAACCCACAATCTCCATTATAATAAGATATATATGTAAAATATTATATTATATTGCTATTTATTTTTTACACTATTCTACATTGCCTAACGTTTTTGTTGCTCGGGTCGGACTAGAGAAAGAACAAAAATATTTTTGAAAATTGTGTACGCGAGTTCAAGTATAAATTTAAAAACAAGTTATGTGTTTGCTAACGCCTGCACAGATGCAGGATGTGACACAAAGTCAATGTTTATGCATTTTGAACTCAATTTTTTAAACACATTTTTTTCTATTTAACGCAGAGATGGGGCAATAACAGGTGCTACCACTCCGGGTCAGAGTAGACCTGTAAGCAATGGCAATGAAGGAATACTCTACATCCAGATAATGTCATACCCAGTACATTAAGACCCTCAGCCACCGCCTCCATATATGATCAAAATGGTTAGGGAGCTTGTCATAATGGCAGTAGGGTTGGGACAATTATAAAGGTACTAGGGCTTGGCCAGACCCCCCATCTAACATAAGTAAGGGCCAAGGTGTAGTGTTACACTCCTAGCCGACACGGTGGTTAATCTAAAGAGTTATGTAATGCTGTAATAGATCTTAAGTAGATAAAAAAAATTATTTAGATGAGAGAATTTGTAAAATTACAATTACCTTTCGTGAAAGCAGAAAACTATCACTGACAAGAATTAACAGGATTGACTGGGATTTGCGTGTGGGGTGCGTTCCTTCCCTCGTATACAAACAGCTCCTCCATTGAAAAAGATCAACAACTGACTATCATGGATAATAAGTGGGTCACAAAAGGTGAACTTTTCAGGGTAAAGCTGAGCATGTGGGTTTTAAATGCTTTATTTTTAACCCTTAATAGTTAATGCTTAAAGATATATTAGTTCATAACCTCTGACATGATTTTACTATAAAAGGAATTCATCAGACATGAGGTTACCAGTGATGCTTATAGCTTTTTCATTTAGTGCATACTGGGGCATATATTTGTTTTGAATGAGTCCCTGGGAATATTAATAGGTCCCAACTAAAGTTTCTTAATAGATTGTAGGGTTTTTATTTATTTATTTATGATCTGGGGAAACAACTAGAGCCATCTAACTCCTATCCTGTAACCAATTCTGTGCAATTCATTTCTACGAAAAACACTGGGATGCATGGATAAGATTTTATCTGCATCCTTTTAGGTTTTTGTGGGTCAAGAACGCAGGATGCGTACCTATCAGCATCTGTGTTACTATAGAAAAGAATGTATTTTAATGTAATTGTTGCATAGCGCCTTCCTCACTGGCACTAAATAATTATAATGTTGCATACCTCTTTCTTTAATTCTATTTCTTGGCCGTCTTTAGTATTCTGATCGTCTTTGGTATTTCTTCTATCATCTTGGATATCTTCTAAGGCCTAGTGTCTGGAGTTGACTTGGGGACTTCGGTCTGGTTTTCTGTTAGGGATTTCTCTCTATCAGAAGCCCTGTATCATTGTTAGTTTTTAGATAATAAACACAAGACTTCGATTTATTTTGATGTTACTTTATTTTCAATCCCCAACCCAGACATCTGCTAACTAACATAGCGCGCGTGAGTTCCAGTTTTAGGCAGGACCTAAAATGGCCGACTGCTCTGCCTGACATCTAACTGCAAACTGGGGACCGAACAGGTCCCACGTGACTTCACGTATTTTGGCGGGCTTCTGTAATTTTCCATGGAAGGACTCGGCCATGGTATCAAAAGGGTCACCCCTCAGAATTACAGGGGATTGACAATAATCTTATGCAACCGTATAGATTATGTAACATAATTAAGGGATTACAGTCAACAAACCTCAAAGCTTATGCATACACTCCTAACTGGAGTAGACGCCAATATCATAATAACTTGGAGGCATGTGGCATAATGGTTAGAATCCAACTATAATCCCTCCAGGTAAATAGTAGGGCAGACTGGGCTCTTCAACCTTGATAAGGCAACCTGTCTAAAAGGAAAATTCAGAATTCAAACCTGTAAAACTCCACTTAAGAAATTGATCTTGTGTCACATCCTGCTCATGCGAAGGGGTTGGTAAATATATATATCATTATAACTGCTTTATATCAAAGAATAAAGATATTGTGGCCCAGAGATACTGATAGGTATACATCCCATTGAATTTCCCAGGGACTCATTCAAATCAAATACATGAGTCCCAGGAAGCAGTAAATTAAAAAGCTATCAGCATCCCTGGAGATGAGGTTACAATAGAAAAAAATTTATCTTTATGTTATTAAGTGATTATGGCCAATAAATCTCATAAAATCTATACATCTGCTCCTAACTTGAGTAGGCCTATATCATATTCATTATTAAAGTCATGGGAAATGGACTTGTCGCCCCGAGTTCAATTCCTTGATGTGGTAATTGCATTTCACTTAGCGCTAATACCCTTGGGAAAGCTATGAATCCTACTCTCCCTCCAGCTATGGATAAATAGTAGGGCAGACTGGGCTCTTTAACCTTGGTTAGGCAACTGGTCTAGGAGAAGGAAAACTCTGAATTCAAACCTGTTGAACTCCGCTTAAGTAAATGACCTCTGCTCACGCGGAGGGGGTTGGTTAGTTTTTTTAAAAGTTTTTTTTATATATATATATATATCTTATTATAATGGAGATTGTGGGTTTGTCTGTCTGTAACCAAAACTATATTACTATACAAGTCACAATTCCTTTCGTTATTTACATCATATTCTCCATGATTTTATTTTTATTTAAACCTCAGTTATTAATAAAATTGTTTTACATTATTAATACTGTTGACCATATCTACATATTAAAAACATACAATTGTATTTATATATACAACAAAATAGAGGTTTACAGTGTGAATGGGAAGGCTAATTTGCATATTGATCTTAAAAAATTGATTTTAATAAATATATGCTTAGTATTATTGATTTCTAATTGTTTGGTTTTATCTTATTGAATATGAGCAAAAATCTCTTCAATAAATCTTAAAAGAAATCCCTTAACAAGAAGAAATAACTGTAATATTATTCTTTACTTCCTATTTTAACTAAATAGTTAAATTAGGAAAATTTACCAATGAAAGACGGGAGTAACGGTAAATGATGGAAGAGTTAGTTTCAAAGTTGTTCTATTTTTCAATCATACCCCCTCTGTTCAAAATATTTTTTATCTACATTCTTATTCAGTTTCATTAGCTTTTCTAATTTAATATGATATTTTATTATAAATTTAACTAAAATACTTGCACCCGGAGGGTGCATATATTTGCTAGTATATATAATATTCATTATAACTGGTTTGTATCAAAGAATAAAGATATTGTTGCCATATAAATAATAAGTTTGAAGCACGTGGTATAATGGTTAGAGTTATAGGAAGTAGACTCATCGACCCGAGTTCAAATCGTGAACGAGGCTGTTTGCGTTTCACAGATCGCTAATACCCTTGGGAAAGGTATGAATCCAATTCTTCTTCCAGCTATGGGAAAATAGCAGGGCAGACTGGGCTTTTTAACCATGGCTAGATAACCAGTCTAGGAGAAGGAAAACTCTG
>CM042180.1:14473477-14493477 GCA_023376005.1 Doryteuthis pealeii
TAGGACATTTTGGTGAGGAACCTGTGGGATCAAGAATGATGGAAAAGGGTAGAGAGGGTTAAGAGGAAAAAGGCAATCACTAACATTTTACTGGGGCCCCAATCAAATCCCTCCTCCCTTTCATTTTAGGGGGTGGGGGTCACTTTTATTGCATAAACACATTTACAGCTGCCTTGGATAGTTAAACCCTTATATAATGTCTGTGTTTGTTTTTTTTGTTTTTTATAGAATTACAATTAGAAATTGCTATGTAAGATTACTTATGTTTTATTTTGATAAGATTAAATTTATTACCATTTTCATTGCTATGTTGGGTATATATTTAATGACATATCAACCTCCAGGGGTAATTTATAGCCAAAGGCATCATTATAGAAGAACAAAGATGGTACTATTTAAACCAAAGCTACAGATGACGGTGTTCATACCTTTCCCAAGGGTCTTAGTCCAAGGATATTACAATTACTTTCACTTTATTTTGGTAAATGAAATTCAATTTATTAACAACTAGAAGCGGCCACCCAGCATCGCCAGGGTAGAGGGGAGATTTTTTTTTAAGTTAGTCACACAAATCAAGTATTACTCAATCGTAAGTTTGATCCTTGTCGGATGCCCCATTTAAATCCTTATGTAAAAAAATTGACCTTGCATTGATCCAGCCACTCTGAAAATAAATGTTAATATCTACTATTCAAAATATTAAATGAAAAAAAATATTCCATTCTGTTATCATTTAAATTTTATTTTTTAATCCTTTTCACAAATATAAATCAAATCTTTATTATTTTTGCTCAAAAACCAAGCCCTGGTGATATTTAATGTGTATATATATTTACTTTGTCATTAATTGTTTTATTTTCGTAGTTTCCTCTGGACATACACACAACTGCCCTTTATATATGTATAGATGTTCAATGCTATGTTGGATATTTGAACCCATGTTTTTATTAGAATTACTATTGCTGTATGAGATTACTTAAATCTTGGAAATAAATTGAATTTTATTTACTATGTTCACTGCTATACTGGATATTTGAACCATTAGGTAATGCTATGTTTTTATTAGTATTACCATTAAAAATTGCTATATAAGATTACTTATACTTTATTTTGGTAAATGAAATTCAATTTATTAACATGTTCAATGCTGAATATTTCAACCCTTACATAAAATCATCTGTGTTTTTAGTGTTACCATTTGAATTTGCTAAATCTTATTATAATGGAGATTGTGTGTTTTTCTGTCTGTAACCGAAACTATATTACTAATCGAGTCACAATTAACATAGTTATTTACATTACATTCTTCATGATTTTATTTATATTTAAACCTCAATTATTAATAAAATTGCTTCAACTTTTTATTAGTGTTGTCCATATCTACATACTAATAACATGCTATTGTATTTATATATACAAAAAATAGCGGTTTGCAGTGTGAACGGGAAGGCTAATTTGCATATTGATATTAAAAATGTGATTTTATCAAATATGTGCTTAGTATTATTGATTTCTAACTGTTTGGTCTTATTTTAATGAATATAAGCAAAAATCTCCCCCAATGAATCTTAAATGAAATCCATTAACAAGAAAAAATAACTGTCCTTTTATTCTTTACTTCCTATTTTAACTAAATACTTAAATTAGAAAAAATAACAATGACAGACGAGAGTGATGGAAGAGTAAATTTCAGTTGTTCTAATTTTCAATTATTTCCCCCTCCGCTCTGTTTCAAATCTTTTTATCTGCATTCTTATTTAGTTTCATTAGCCTTTCTAATTTAATAAAATATTTTATTACATTAAAACTTAAATACTTGCACCCGGAGTGTGCATATATTTGCTAGTAAGATTAATTATACTTTATTTTGGTAAATTCAATTAAATTTATTGATATATTCACTGCTACATTGAATATTTTAACCTTTACATAATACCTTTTTTTTCCCATTAGTGTTACCATTAGAAATTGTTATACAAGTTCAGTTTATTAACGTTCAATGCCATATTAGTTATTTAAACCCTGAGATAATACCATGTTTTTATTAGAGTTGCCATTGCTGTATAAGATTATTTAAATCTTAGTAAATTAATTTCCATGTTCACTGCTATACTGGATAATGGAACCCTTAGGTAATGCTATGTTTTTATTAGTATTAGTATTACCATTAAAAATTGCTATATAAGATATACTTTATTTTGGTAAATGAAATTCAATTTATTTCCATGTTCACTGCTATGTTGGTTATTTGAACCTGGAGATAATACAATGTTTTTATTAGTTACCATTGCTATATAAAATTACTTATACTTTATTTTGGTAAATAAATTATATTTATCAAATTATAAACAATTACACAAATCTACATCCTTTTCTTCATCATAGTACCATGTGACACATTTGTGTGTCATGGTACCCCCCCTCTTTACACAAACCCTTATATAAATTGTTTTTATTAGTCACCATTAGAAATTGCTATACAAGACTAAAGCTTTTTTTTTTTTTTTTGTAAATAAAATGAAATTAATTGACATGTTCACATTTTGAATATTTTAACCCTTGCCTAATGCCATGTTTTCATTAGAGATGCCATTCGAAATTGCTATATAAGACTATTTATATTTCTCTGAATGCTTGAGATGAGGCTTAAAGATTAGTATTATCTGCATTATTCGGACTATTGTCCCCATCTTCATTGTTATTTGTACAATGTTTCGGCCGATATGGCCTCCGGCCATCTTCAGGTATTTCTTGTCGGACTCGGGAACCTTCTCGGACTCGGGAACCTTCTTTTCAAAGTTCCGTGATGGCTCCCGATTACGACAAGAAAGTTCCCGAGTTAAAAAAAAGGTTCCCGAGTCCGACAAGAAATACCTGAAGAAGGCCGGAGGGCATATCGTCCGAAACATTGTACAAAAATGAAGATGGGGACAATAGTCCGAATAACGCAGATAATATTAAGACTATTTATGCTTTTATCTTGGTAAATAAAATTCAATCTATTAACATGCTCATTGCTACATTAGATATTTCAACCCTTACATAAAGTCATTTCTGTTTTTGTTATTTACTATTAAAAATTGCCATTTAAGATTTCTTATAGTTTATTTTGGTAACTAAAATTCAATTTATTAATAAATTCATTGCTACCTTGGATATTTGAACCCTTACATATAATTCCAGGTTTTTATTAGAGTTGCAATAAGAAATTGCTATATAAGATTTCTTATACTTTATTTTGGTAAATAAAATTATTAAACTATAAAGAATAATGTTAATATTGGTGTTTACAAACCCTTATATAATGAGATGTTTTTTATTAGTTGATGTAATGAATATGTAAATACCTTAGTACCCCCTCACTATAATCTGATTGGACAGTGTCCTCTATAAATATACGACACTGTGGTGGTACAAGCACCTAAGCTTACTCGCCTACCAGTCAGAATACCACCACGACTGCTCGGAAGATGTACTGCTATTCGACGCACCAGATACTACTAGATAATATACCTTACTACCAACTTCATAATATATCCCTTAACCCGGATATATCATTAGTCACCATTAAAAATTGCTATATAAGACTAATGTTTTATTTTGAATAATAAAATGAAATTAATTGACATGTTCACAGTTATCTTGAATATCTGAACACTTACCTAATGCCATGTTTTTATTACAATCATTTAGAATTAGAAATTGCTATTTAAGGTTTGGTTTGGTTGGTTGGGTTTTACGGCATGTCAACCCCTTGGGTTATTTTATGCCGAATACTTCTATTGATAATTAGGTATTCAAAAATGTATACGGGTTTATTTGCTGTAATCAAGTTTTCTGTTGAGAATTTTAACATCAAGAGAGTGAGCGGGTGATTTTTGTAGGTCTCTGAATTTACATCCTTGATAAGAGGCCGGTTCTTTTCAAAAAGTTTAATATCCTCTTTGGAACTATTTTTCCAAATAGTTTGTCCATGCTGTCAACATTGTAGAACTTTCTTCGAGTGTGGGAGAGGTGTGTGCATTCAATCAGAAGATGTTTTATTGTGTATCGGTTTCCACATGAACATTTAGGTGGAGGTTCTTCTTTTAAAATGAAGGAGTGGGTTAATCTAGTGTGGCCAATGTGTAGCCGGGTGATAGTGGTTTCTTCTCTTCTGGTATTACTAGGATCAGGTGTCCTTTCTTTTAAGTTGGGCTGTAGTTTGTAGAGTTTGTTGTGGGAATTTTCATTCTTACTTTTTCTTTATTCTGATAAACAATATTCAATTTATTAACATGTTCATTGCTATCTTAGATATTTGGATCCTTACATCCATGTTTTTTGTTGCGTATTATATAATGCCATGTTTTTATTAGTGTTATCATTAGAAATGGCTATATAAGATTACTTTTGTTTTATTTTGGTAAATTAGATTTATTAACATGTTCATTGTTACATTGGATATTTCAACCTTTACATAATGAGATCTATGTTTTTGTTATTATTAAAAGTTGCTATTTAATATTACTTTTTCTCTGAATGTTTGAGATGAGGTTTGATGATTAGTATTATTTGGATTATTCGGACTATTGTCCTCATTTTCATTGTTATCTGTACAACGTTTCATTGTAAGAGTTCCAGTGGGATTGCAGGTTCAATCCTGATTAAGGGCAGCAGTAACATAGAATAAAAATTAACACAGCTTAACACCTCTACCCCAGCTATGGTTAGCGCAATGAGAACAGGATACCCCTTGGACTGAATAAAGGGTTAGGTTCAAAGTTTCGTGATGGCTTACAATTATGACAAGAAAGTTCCCAGAGTCCGAAAAAGAAGGTTGCTCCGAGTCCAAAAAAGAAGGTTCCCCCAAATCCAAAAAGAAGGTTCCCCCGAGTCCAAAAAGAAGGTTCCCCGAGTCAGACAAGAAATACCTAAAGAAGGCCGGAGGGCATATTCAATGTCAGCGAGTTTGTACCCTAAGTAAGTAAAATCATCAAATTCATTAAAGGATTAAAAAATAAAACAATTTGAAATGTAAACAAACTATATATAGATATATAATACCAGTCATGTATTTATTAAAACTGGTTTTAAAAAACAATGAGGACTGTCTAATGTTGCATGTTCAAATTTTGAGTGTATTTATTCTGTTATGACGATTGTGGGTAATGTGACGTAAGCAGTGACGTAGTTTTTGTTACAGACAAAAACCAGAAGCGAATCTCCATTATTAATAGAGATTTACATTTTTTGTTAAGTTTACGTTTTTGCACATAGTCATATGACATCAAATATTCCTATCTCTTCTAATACGAATAATTTTAGAACAGATCTATTTGATCCATAGATAGTACCCTAACAAGTACTACCATTCTCTGGCTCACAGTGGACCTGAGAGTAATGGCAATTAGATCTCTAGAATTAGAGCCCCACGACTCTATACACCTATACGACTCAAGATACACCCTTTTTTTTTGGGGGGGGGGGGGGCGAGTGGTCATTCCTCTGCAAATCTATCTCCCTCCTGCCACCAACAGGGCACAGAAAACCAAGGTGTGGAGGCCCATAAGCAATATGTATATATTTACCAACCTTTCCACACGAGCAGGATGTGGCACAAGGTCAATTTCTTAAGCAGGGTTTAACAGTCTTATCCTAGACTGGTTACCTAACCGAGAATTTTAAAAAAACAGACTGCCCTACTATTTACCCATAGCTGGAGAGAGTGTAGCTGGATTAATACCTTTTACAAGGGAATTAGCTCTATATGAAATGCAAACAGCCTTGTCCAGGATTTGAACTCGGGTCGACAAGTCCATATCCTACGATGAACAATATGTAACCTGCTACAAGACTTTTGCACATCAGGTGGTGGTCAACAATCTAAAACATGATATCTGTTCTTTTTTTTTGTGGCAGTTTTTGGTAACAGTGGCAGCAGATAGTTATTTTGTCTTCAAGGAGAGAAAGCCAAGGCCAAATTTATTTCGAGTGTGAGAGAAAGACAAAAATAAAAGAGGAAATGCTGATTGAAACAGGAGAATGAAACGGTTAACTATTCAGTATGAAATTGACTTGGTAATAGATGAGTCAACATAACTTCCATTTGGATACTATCCAGGATAGCTGTTGCTGAGGCAAAAGGCTATCTTTTACATGGATATGTTATGTAAACTAGGTTTAGTAAAAATTGGTGGTTTGGCTTATGTTTTCAAGAGAGATTATAAGCTGGCCATTTTTCATTAGTGGTAGATAAGGTTTGGTTTGGTTTGGTTTGGTTTTACGGCATATCAACCTCAGTGGGTCATTTAATGCCGATAAAGTTTTGAAATAAATCAATTCTTAATGGATAATACAATTCTTTTATAAATACATTTTTCTATTTAACCCATAGATGAGACCCTAACAGGTACTACCACTCCGGGTGGACCAGGGAGCAATGGTGATGAAGAGGTGCTCAACATTCCCTAAACCTCCAAAACTGGAACCTCACCATCAGATAAAGTGTAACGTCATTCCCAGGACATGTAGACCCTCAGTCACCACCTTCTAGCACCCATATGATAAAAAGGGTTGGGGCTTGCCATAAGGGCAATAGAATTGCAAATTAGTTTTTACTATAAAAATGTATTACAAATGATTATTTATTATAAAAATACATTACAAATGACTCTTAACTATGAAAATGCACTGGACAATGATTTTTACTATGAAAATGCATTGCAAATGATTTTTACTATAAAAATGCATTGCAAATGATTTTTACTATGAAAATGCATTACAAATGATTTTTTACTATGAAAATGCATTACAAATGATTTTTTACTATGAAAATGCATTACAAATGATTTTTTACTATGAAAATGCATTGCAAATGATTTTTTACTATGAAAATGCATTGCAAATGATTTTTTACTATGAAAATGCATTGCAAATGATTTTTACTATGAAAATGCATTGCAAATGATTTTTACTATACAAATGCATTGGAAATGATTATTACTATGAAAATGCATTGCAAATGATTTTTACTATGAAATGCATTACAAATAATTTTTACTAAGAAAATGCATTGAAATGATTTTTACTAAGAAAATGCATTTGAAATGATTTTTACTATAAAAAATGCATTTGAAATGATTTTTACTATAAAAATGCATTTGAAATGATTTTTACTATAAAAATGAAATGATTTTTACTATAAAAATGCATTTGAAATGATTTTTACTATAAAAATGCATTTGAAATGATTTTTACTATAAAAATGCATTTGAAATGATTTTTATATAAAAATGCATTTGACTATAAAATGCATTACAAATGATTTTTACTATAAAAATGCATTACAAATGATTTTTACTATAAAAATGCATTGGAAATGATTTTTACTATAAAATGCATTACAAATGATTTTTACTATAAAAATGCATTACAAATGATTTTTACTATAAAAATGCATTACAAATGATTTTTACTATAAAAATGCATTACAAATGATTTTTACTATAAAAATGCATTGAAATGATTTTTACTATAAAAATGCATTGGAAATGATTTTTACTATAAAAATGCATTTGAAATGATTGGCATTTGAAATGATTTTTACTATAAAATGCATTTGAAATGATTTTACTATAAAAATGATTTTTACTATAAAATGCATTACAAATGATTTTTACTATAAAAATGCATTGGAAATGATTTTTACTATAAAAATAGGTGGATGCTCTACTGACTGAGCTATACCAAAATGAATGTTTTCAATAGAGATAAGTTGAGCCTTAAATATCTTTGAACTCTGATCTATATAATTACTTATTATCCTGAGTTAGCTTATCACTATGATAAAGTTATTTTTTTTTGTTAGGTTTATCAGTTTATTCAGGCGTTGCCGAGAATATTTGAGGAAACAATTTTGAAATATTGTTATATTTCAAACCAGATGAAATCAATACACAAACAATTAGGAAGGTTGGTTGGTTGGATTTTATGATATGTCAACCCTTGGGTTATATTATGTTGACAATATGTATCGAGGCGCGTGGTCTAATGGTTAGAGTCGTAGGAAATGGTTCAATTCTTGGATGAAGCCATTGGCATTTCACATGGTGTTAATACCCTTGGGAAAGGTATGAATCCAATTCTCCCTCCAGCTATGGGTAAATAGCAGGGAAGACTGGACTCTTTAACCATGGCTAGGTAACCAGTCTAGGAGAAGGAAAACTCTGAATTCAAACCTGTTAAACTCTGCTTAAGAAATTGATTAGGAGGGTTGGTTGGTTGGATTTTATGATATGTCAACCCTTGGGTTATATTGTGTTGACAATATGTATGGAGGCGCGTGGTCTAATGGTTAGAGTCGTAGGAAATAGACATGTCAACCCGAGTTCAATTCCTGTATGAAGCTGTTTGCATTTCACATGGTGCTAATACCCTTGGGAAAGGTATGAATCAATTTCTCCCTCCAGTTATGGGTAAATAGCAGGGAAGATTGTGTTCTTTAACCATGGCTAGATAACCAGTCTAGGAGAAGGAAAACTCTGAATTCAAACCTGTTAAACTCCGCTTAAGAAATTGACCTTGTGTCGTATCCTGCTCGTGCGGGGTGGGGGGTTGGTAAATATATATATTGTGTTGACAATGTTTTATCTTCTTTTTTTGTTGTTTATTGAAATTGAATACCCAACAAAAGTATTCTTTTTTTTTTCAACTCTATTTTTATTTCTTTGAATTTTAGAGAATTCGAATAATTAATAATTAGTATTATTTTGACTATTGTCCTTATCTTTATTGTTATCTCTACAACATTTCAGTCGATGTGCCTTCTTCAGGTATTCAGAACTCTGGAACATTCTTTTTGTCATAATCGGGAGCCATCACAGAACTTTAAACCCAACCCTTTATTAAATCCACGGAGGTATCCGGTTTTCATTTGACTAACCATAGCTGGGGTACAGATATTAAGCTGTGTTAATAATTATTCTGTTACTGTCGCCCTTGACCAGGAACTGTCTTAACCCAACACCTTTATCCACTATGCTGTGTGTCCAATTAAACACGTAGCCAAGTGGATAAACTCATAGATGGGACCCTAAAAAGTAATACCACTCCAGACCAGAGTGGACCTGGGAGTAATGGTAATGAAGAGGTACTCCACACTCTCCAGAATTGGTACCTCATCACTAGATGCAGTTTAACATCTTTCCCAAGAGTATTAGTCTGAAAGTGAACGTAATAGAACATGACTATGACTATTTATCCACCGAATTCTTATTTCTTATGAGTGTCTTCATCTTAGCTAAATAATGAACCATTCCATTTTTATTATAAAGAAAGAAATGATAGAAAAAAGACATGCTACACAGAAAAAAATATAATAAGAAAGAGAGAAAGAAAGAAAGAGAGTAGGGAAAAGATATAGAAAGGGTATGAGTGTGGGGAAGTGATAATGTTAATCTGTTTCAATTGAACAAAAGGAAAAGATAAAAAGAAGGAAAGAAAGAAAAAGAGTGAGAGAGAGTTAAATCAAGATTATTATAAAGTAAAAGTAAAGTGATGTTATCAGGGTGGCCTAAAGTCGGTATCAGCCAGACAGCGATGGAGTCTATCCCCTTTTCCCTAGCGCATAACCAAGGAGATTGGTTATATCACAGTCCATCAAGTTAACCACTAAAGGTGATTCCTTCACTAGAGAAATGAAAAGAAATCAGTTTAAACAAAAAATCCCCCCACCCCACTATATAAACAGAAGAGACTCGAGTAGGAACAAAAAATGGGGGACCAGTTTATACATTGGTCACAATACAAAATTGATCCCTTTCTTTATGTCCATATATTATTAGATATGCTGTGTGTCCAATTAGACACATAGCCAAGTGGATAAACTCATAGATGGGACCCTAAAAGTAATACTACTCCAGAGCAGAGTGGACCTGGGAGTAATGGTAATGAATCTGTGTATCTGCTGGGATTGTTTGGTAAGTTATCTTCATCCCTCCTCAAATAGAGAAATTTTAGTTCTGTTTTTCTAGTTAAAACATAACTAGAACATAAAAAAACCTTAGATTATCAGAGATGCTGATAGGTGTATGCGTCTTGCGTCCCTGACGCACAAAAATCTAAAAGGACACAAGAGTTATAGATTATCTTTTTTAGAGACTCACATTAGCAGAGTGTTGGTTGTTGCAGGAAATGGAATCAGTGACAAGAGTTAAATTCCTGGACATGGCTGTTTGCATTTCACTCTATGCCAAAGCCCTTGGTTAAGGCAGGGATGCTGATAGGTACATGTCCTGCATTCCTGATGCTCAAAAATCTAAAAGGACACAGTAAAATCATATCCATTTGTCTCAGTATTTTCCTTTTTTCTTCCCTCATAATTTCAAGCTAACTGTAAATATATTTCAATAGTTTCTAAGAAATGAATTACACAGGATAGGTTACAAGGTAGGAGTTAGATGGTTTTAGTTAGGACCCATACATTTTCTAGGGGACTCATTCAAAGCAAATATGCGTGTCCCAGGACACACTAAATCAAAAAGCTATCAGCATCACTGCTATTCCATTCACTTTCAGAGTAATACCCTTTGAAAAGGTATGAACTCTCCCATTCCTCTAGCTATGTGTCAAATAGTACCATTTCTCTGTGAGCTAAGCCTATGAACTTGATTATACAGTAAAAGGGGGATACTGATAGCTTTTATGTATTTACCCAACCCCTCTGCCACTAGTAGGAGGACTTCCACAGCATAGGGGCTTAAATGCTGCACTGTGACATCATAGAAAGCAAGTTTGAACTTCAGTAACACTATTACAGAGATGCATCCCTGATGCATAAAAATCTAAAAGGATGCAGTAAAATCATATCCAGTTGTCTGGGGAAATAACTAAAGCCATCTAACTCCTACCTTGTAACCTATCCTGTGTAATTTATTTCTAAGAAACTGGTTTTAGTTAGGACCCATACATTTTCTAGGGGACTCATTCAAAGCAAACATGTGCATCGCAGGACACACTAAATCAAAAAGCTATCAGCATCACTGAGATTATGTCTTTTAGAGACACAAGTTAGCAGAATGGTGGTTGTTATAGGAAATGGAATTGGTAACCAGAATTCAATTCCTGGAAATGGCTGTTTGAATTTTATTCTATGCCAATGCCCTTGGTTAAGGTATTCCTTCTTTTCTTTCTTTCTTTCTTTTTTTCTTTCTCCACTTTATAAATTTCCTTCTTTTTCTCTTTCTTTTTTCTTTCTTTCTTTCTTTCTTTGTCCTTTTTATAAATTCCTTCTTTTCTTTCTTTCTTTCTTTCTTTTTTTCTTTCTCCACTTCATAAATTTCTTTCTTTATTTCTTTCTTTCTTTCTATCTTTTTTCTTTCTCCACTTTATAAATTTCTTTCTTTTTCTCTTTTTTCTTTCTTTTTCTTTTTTTTTTCTTACCTCTTATTACTCACATTCTTTCTTTCTTTCTTTCTCCTTTTTATAAATTCCTTCTTTCTTTCTCTTTCTTCTTTTCTTTTTTTTTCTTACCTCTTATTACTCACATTCTTTCTTTCTTTCTCCTTTTTATAAATTCCTTCTTTTCTTTCTTTCTTTCTCAACTTCTTTCTTTTTCTCTCTTTTCTTCATTTTTCTACCCCCTGCCTCTTTTCTGTAGATTTTCATTAAACAATATTCAGGTGTATATGCCATCAGGTCTGGCTTCTATTAAAGTCTTATGAATCCTATCAAATATTTAAAACTACAGTTTTTGATCAAATATCTCAATAGATTGCTTAAATTGCAACAAAAAATATGTAGGAGAGACTTCTAGATCTTTGACTTAACGGGTCTCTGAACATAAATATCATATTAAACGAGGTTTTCTAAACAACGCCCTAGCTAAACATATTATAGACACTAACCATACTTTTGATTTTAAAGGTACCAAAAAATTAGGTAAATAGAATGAATATGTCAACCAATCTAGGAGAAGGAAAATTTTGTTTTCCCACCAGCTGTACACTACTTAAAAATTGACTGTGTAATATTTCAGTCTTGGCGGAAAAGTTTGGGAAGATCCATATTAAGTGGTCACTCGAGAAGGCACTTGGAGTGTATTAGTTATCATCATAGGTTTGGTTTGTTTTACGGCATATCAACCTCAGTGGGTCATTTAATGCTGACAAAGTTGTTAAATAAATTCATTCTTAATGCATAATACAATTTTGTTTATCAACTTATGTTTTTCTATTTAACCCATAGATGGGACCCTAACAGGTACTACGACTGAGGACTCATCCAGGATTTGAACTTTTTGTGTAACCCTATGATGATAACTCAGAGTCGTAGTACCTGTTAGGGTCCCATCTATGGGTTAAATAGAAAAACATAAGTTGATAAACAAAATTGTATTATGCATTAAGAATGAATTTATTTAACAACTTTGTCAGCATTAAATGACCCGGTCACTCGAGAAGGCACTTGGAGTGTATTAGTTATCATCATAGGTTTGGTTTGTTTTACGGCATATCAACCTCAGTGGGTCATTTAATGCTGACAAAGTTGTTAAATAAATTCATTCTTAATGCATAATACAATTTTGTTTATCAACTTATGTTTTTCTATTTAACCCATAGATGGGACCCTAACAGGTACTACCACTCTGAGTTATCATCATAGGGTTACACAAAAAGTTCAAATCCTGGATGAGGCCGTTTATGTTTCATCTCATACTAATACCCTTGGGAAAGGCATGTATCAATCTTTTCTCCCTCTAGCTATGGGTAAATAGTAGGGTAGACTGGGATCTTTAGTTTTGTTATGGCAATTAATCTAGAAGGAAAAATATAAATCCAAACCAGCTGTACTAAACTTAAAAAATTGAACTCGTGTTACATCCTGCCTAGGGCAGAGGGATTGGTGTAGCTGTATCCCTATTCCTCACAAAGGAGTCTCCAACTATTGCTATAAGGATCAAATAGTAGGAAGCACGTGGCGTAATGGTTAAAGTCATGGGAAATGGAATCGTCGCCCCGAGTTCAAATCCTGGACGTGGTAATTGCATTTCATTTAGCGCTAATATCCTTGGGAAAGGTATGAATCCTACTCTCCCTCCAGCTATGGGTAAATAGTAGGGCAGATTGGGCTCTTTAACTTTGGTTAGGCAACCGGTCTAGGAGAAGGAAAACTCTGAATTTCAAACCTGCTGAACTCCGCTTAAGAAATTGACCTTGTGTCACATCCTACCCGTGCGGAGGGGTTGGTAAATATATATATAAAGATCAAATGACTTTAACTTTAATGGCTTTGAAGACCTTTAAATTAGTTGGTTGGTTGGTTTTATGGCATATCAACTCTTGCTGGGTTATTTAATGCTAAAATCAATTATATGGTTTAAGAAACTAATGATAACTAAAATAACCCTAATTTCTATATGTTTGTATTATGTATCACAGTCAAGATAGAAATATTTGCAAGCAAAGTCTTGAAACAAAAGGTGAATATTTATGTTGAAATAGGTCATGTAACTAGCCAAATTATAATGCGACCTATCTGTGGGTCAACCACAAATACCCACTTTGACAACCACAAATTAAGGGTGTGACCTATCCACTAGTGTGACCTATCTGCGAGTATATACGGTACATAAAAAAATGTAAATAGAAATGTACAATGAACACAATTCACTAACCTCTAGGTATAAAATAACTTGAAATAGGTTGAGATATATATATATATATACTTTGGTGCGGTACCAAGTTTCTTGGTACAAGGTGATTCTAGGTGGGTCCTAATTCTCTACCAGTAGTTTGTTGTAGAGTTCACATATATATATATATATATATATATATATATATATATATATATATATATATATATGTATGTATGTATGTATGTATGTATGTATATGACCCTCTTGTCTGATGATTGCAGTAAGCATGAAACTAATAGTAATGAGATATCCATAATATGTAATATTTAATATTACAGGGTTACCCAGAAAAAACAGAACCCACAAATTTTGTAATAAGACTGTTAATTTTAATTCTTTTTTAAGTTTAAGTCCAACAAGGGTTAGGGTGGGGTTTAGGGTTAGTTTAATGGGATAAAATAACTCTTAATGCGTGTACGTGTGCACACGTATTTGTCATTATTGTATGTGTGTGCATCTGAGTCAGTCTGTCAATCTATCTGTGTGTGTATATGCAGGTCTGTTAAATGGTGTAGCTGTATCCCTATTCCTCACTGTTAATGGTTAAAGTCATAGAAAATGGACTCATCGACCCGAGTTCAAATCCTGGACGTGGTAATTGCATTTCACTTAGCACTAATACCCTTGGGAAAGGTATGAATTCTACTCTCCCTCCAGCTATGGATAAATAGTAGGGCAGACTGGGCTCTTTAACCTTGGTTAGGCAACCGGTCTAGGAGAAGGAAAACTCTGAATTCAAACCTATTAAACTCCGCTTAAGAAATTGACCTTGTGTCACATCCTGCTCATGCGGAGGGGTTGGTAAATATATATATGCAGGTCTGTTTTGTGTATGTGTCTTGGCAATGTCTCTGTATCTAAGTCATTGGAGTTGTGTGTCTGTATTCGTCATGGGTGTACATGCCTGTGCGTCTGTGTAAGTGCCAATGTGTCAATATGTGTCTGTGTATATATGTACGTGCATATTACTGATTGTGTATATGCATGTATATTTTGTATATGTATGTGTCTTGGGTGTATCTTTGTATCTGTGTCATTGGGTTTGTGTGTCTGTATCTGTCATGCGTGTATATGTGTGTGTCTGTGTAAATCTATCTGTATGAGTGTGTGCGTGTATGTGCATATTTGTCCTTGCATATATACACGTATGTTTTGTGTATATATATTTACCAACCCCTCTGCACGAGCAGGATACGACACAAGGTCAATTTCTTAAGTGGAGTTCAACAGGTTTGAATTCAGAGTTTTCCTTCTCCTAGACTGGTTACCTATCCATGGTTAAAGAACCCGGTCTGCCCTGCTATTTACCCATAGCTGGAGGGAGAGTAGGATATGATTTGTGTATATGTATCTTGAGTGCATATCTATGTCATTGGGTTTGTGTGTCTGTATCAGTCATTGGTGTGCGTGTCTGTGCATCTGTGTCGGTGCATATTCATGATTGTGTGTATGCATCTATATTTTGTATACATGTGTCTTGGTGTGTATCTTCTTAGGTGTGTCATTGGGTTTGTGTGTCTCTGTGTCTGTCTTACGTGTACATGTGTGTGTCTATGTTAATGTCAATCTATGTGTGTGTGCGCATGTATATTCATCCATGCATATATACACTTATGTTTTGTGTATATGTGTCTTGGGTGCATCTGCATATCTGTCATTGGGATTGCGTGTCTGTACGTCTGTGTCGGTGCATATTCATGATTGTGTATATGCATCTATATTTTGTATATGCGTGTGTATGTGTGTCTGTGTCAATCTATCTGTATGTTTGTGTGTGTGTGTGCATGTATTCATCCTTGAATATATGCATGTATATTTTGTGTATGTATGTGTCTTCATATCTGTGTCCTTGGGTTTGTGTGTCTGTGTCTGTCATGGATGTACATGTGTGTGTCTAAGTGTCAATCTATCTGTGTGCGTGCATATTCATCCTTGCATATATGCATGTATGTTTGTGTATGTATGTCTTGGGTGTATCTTTGTAACTATGTCATTGGGATTGTGTGTCTGTATTGGTCATTGGTGTGTATATCTGTGCATCTATATCGGTGTGACAGTCTGTGTATATGTGTATGTGTGTGTCAACGTGTAGCTTTGTACCAAACTAAACTTACTAAATGACTAATCCAAAGATAATCCTTGCTTTCACTGACTTTACCACCAGATACCAAAATTCTTGGTTCATTGGTTGGTTTGTTTTATGGCATATCAATATATTCAACAAAATAGCGGTTTACAGTGTGAACGAGAAGGCTAATTTGCATATTGATATTAAGAATTTGATTTTACTAAATATACGCTTAGTATTATTGATTTCTAATTGTTTGGTTTTCTCTTAAAGAATCTGAGCAAAAATCTCTTCAATAAATCTTAAAAGAAATCCATAAACAAGACGAAAGAACTGTAATTTTATTAAATACTTCATAATCTAACTAAATAGATAAATTAGGACAAATGAACGAGGGGAGTAATGGAACATGATGGAAGAGTTAGATTTAAAGCTGTTCTATTTTTCGATTATACACCCTCGATTCATCATTTTCTAAATAGTTTCTAATTTGATATAATATTTTATTACATCAAAACCTAAATACTTGCAACCGAAGGGTGCATATATTTGCTAGTATACATACATACATATATATATATTATATATATATATATATATATATATATATATATATAAATGTTCAATATCTGTGATTGAGCAATTATAGTAATAAGAGATAAATGTATATTAGCTTTGGTATATATACATATTTAATAAGATAAGCATCCGATTAAATATATATACCAAAACTAAACTTATAAGCATATCAACCCTTTTAATGCCGAATCAATAGGGCCAATTTAGCTCAGCCAGTAGAACATCCAATTAGGAACCACCTCGCCAACTTAGTGTGTGAGTAGTACATATAGTCATGTGGAGCCCCACAGAAAGTGTTTGTTTTTTTCTAAATTGCTCTTAAATAGACCCTATGTAAAATGAAACTGGAAGTGAATCCTACGCTCTGATGAAGGTCGAATTTTCTTTGTGTGCGGAACATTTCTACATTTTTTCTATTATTATTATTACTAGCAAATATATGCACCCTCCGGGTGCAAGTATTTAAGTTTTAATGTAATAAAATATTGTATTAAATTAGAAAGGCTAATGAAACAAAATAAGAATACAGATAAAAAGATTTGAAACAGAGGGGGGTATAATAAAAGATTTGAAACAGAGGGAGTATAATAAAAAATGGAACAACTGAAACTTACTCTTCCATCACTCTCGTCTTTCATTGTTATTTTTTCTAATTTAAGTATTTAGTTAAAAGAGGAAGTAAAGAATAAAATGACAGTTATTTTTTATTGTTAATGGATTTCATTTAAGATTCATTGAAGAGATTTTTGCTTATATTCATTAAAATAAAACCAAACAGTTAGAAATCAATAATACTAAGCACATATTTATTAAATTCGATTTTTTAATATTAATATGCAAATTAGCCTTCCTGTTCACGCTGGAAACCGCTATTTTGTTGTATATATAAATATAATTGCATGTTGTCAGTAGGTAGACATAGTTAACAGTATTAATAATGTAAGACAATTTTATTAATAATTGAGGTTTAGATAAAAATAAAATCATGGAGAATGTGATATCAATAACTAAGAGAATTGTGACTTGAGTAGGAATATAGTTTCGGTTACAGACAGAAAAACACACAATCTCCATTATAATAAGATTTCATTTCATTCTTTAAAAATAATAATAGTTTGAATAATGTACACATGGATAATCTCCTGACCGAAACACGTGTAAGTAATATTGATTAAAATATCCTAAATTATCCATTCTATACTTTCTTTAATAATAAAATAAAGTTTTGAAATAAATCAATTCTTAATGGATAATACAATTTTTTTATAAATACATTTTTCTATCTAACCCATATATGGGACCCTAACAGGTACTACCACTCCGGGTCAGAGTGGACCAGGGAGCAATGGTGATGAAAGGGTGCTCCACGTGTAAGTAATATTGATTAAAATATCCTAAATTATCCATTCTATACTTTCTTTCCTTTGATTTTTTCAACAAATAGACCCTATAAAAGAAAATGAGAAAATTAGGCGAATAATATATTATATGTTTTTTTTTATTGCTGTGCAGTGAAAATTATTTATTTCCCCCACTCAATCATTTCATATTCTCCCAACTTTCATCGTCCTTTTTTCATATAAAGTGAATTATCCCACACATGAAAATATTTTCCCACTCACCTAATTTTATGGGACAGTCCGCTATCTGTTAGTAGTAGATTTTAAGACACTTTTATAAGTACTACAAACATTCTACTACACACAGATATTTATACTGTTTTGCTTTTAAAAAAAGTCCTAAAAATCAAAGTTTAAAAGAAAATATGAATCAACAATCATTATATACCCACTTTGACAATCACAAATTAGGGGTGTGACCTATCTATTAGTGTGACCTATCTGCAAGAATATACAGTACATAACAAAAATGTAAATACAAATGTACAATGAACATAATTCACTAACCTCTAGGTATAAAATAACTTGAAATAGGTTGAGATATATATATATATATATATATATATATAAGTAAGTAAGGTGGACGGGGCGGCCTAAAGTCGGTATCAGCCAGTCAGCGAGGGAGTCTATCCCCTTTTCAATAGCGCTAGACCAAGGAGATTGTTTTTTTAGCATCTGAGGTGGGGCGCCACACCTACCATCAGCTCCTTACTTTACCGCACAGATCCCTGTGCTACTCATAAGCTGAGTTGGCGAGGACCGGTATCGAACTAGGAACCTTGTGGTTTCTAGCCGAACGCTCTACCGACTGAGCTAACCCGGCCCTATATATATATATATATGACCATCTCGTCTGATGATTGCAGTAAGCATGAAACTAATAGTAATGAGATATCCATAATATGTAATATTTAATATTACAGGGTTACCCAGAAAAAATTGAACCCACAAATTTTGTAATAAAGCTGTTAATGTTAATTTTTATTCTTTTTTAAGTTTAAGTCCAACAAGGGTTAGGGGTTAGGTTGAGGGTTGGGGTTAGTTTAATGGGAAAATAAATAAATAATTTGGGTTCTGTTTTTTCTGGGTCAATCTGTAATATCATGTTACTCAACTAGGAAATAACCTATATATAATATATAGGTCTGTGTGTGTGATTGTTTGTTTTTTTGTTTTGTTTTGTTTTATGGCATATCAACCTCAGTGGGTCATTCAATGCTGATAAAGTTTTGAAATAAATCAATTCTTAATGGATAATACAATTTTTTTATAAATACATTTTTCTATTTAACCCATAGATGGGACCCTAACAGGTACTACCACTCCAGGTCAGAGTGGACCAGGGAGCAATGGTGATGAAGGGGTGCTCCACATTCCCCAAACCTCCAAAACTGGAACCTCACCATCAGTTAGAGTTTAACGTCATTCCCAGGACATGTAGACCCGCAGCCACCGCTTTCTAGCATCCATATGATAAAAAGGGGTGGGGCTTGCCATAAGGGCAATAGGGTGGGGACTGTGTGTGTGAGAATGGAAATTAAGTTTAGTTAGTCAGATTTTAGCCATTAGTCAAAAGGAGCAGATACAAGGGTCCCTAGCTCGTAAGATGCCAACTTCTCACCACACAGTAAGGACATCTCAAAAAACAAATAAGTCTTGCTTATTTTAATAATGAAATGAGCACATACGACCCAGCCCAGCAGAGGATGAAATAAGCCCAGAGAAAGATGGCCAGTGACGAAGTAGAACAAATAAGAACCCATCGCAACACATCTCTCTTCTCCATTTATATACCCAATGGAAGCGCATGGTCTAATGGTTAGAGTCGTAGGAAATGGACTCATCAACCCGAGTTCAATTCCTGTACGAAGCTGTTTGCATTTCACATGGCGCTAATACCCTTGGGAAAGGTATGAATCCATTTCTCCCTCCAGCTATGGGTAAATAGCAGGGAAGACTGTGTTCTTTAACCATGGATAGGTAACCAGTCTAGGAGAAGGAAAACTGAATTCAAACCTGTTAAACTCCGCTTAAGAAATTGACCTTGTGTCACATCCTGCTCATGCGGAGAGGTTGCTAAATATATATATATATATATATATATATATATATATATATATGTAAACAACTTTTAGCTATTTTCAGCCGACAGTATATTTGGGAGAATATGTGCTTTTTAATTTTAGTCAGACCTAATTTTTGAAAGTTAATTCATTTATGTTTAATTAGGCGGGATTTAAACTACTTAAATGTGAGGCTAAACAAATCGAGAAAAATC
>CM042180.1:14495977-14578477 GCA_023376005.1 Doryteuthis pealeii
CCGACCACCCATCTCTGATATAGTATCAAAGAAAAAAAAAAAAAAAAAATTTCTGTATAATGTATAATAAATTATCAGACATAGTGAGTCGAAATACAAAACCCACAGGAAGAGAAGCTGTTGGGGAAAGATTGGTAGGCATACTCGAGGGACCTTAGGTTGCTAAGAAGAGAAGTGTTCAAATGTGCATGATATCCTGCTAAACATATATATATATATATATATATATATATATATATATATATATATATACACATTTGTTTATTTAACAAGAGAAAACATAAAACGATTATGAAAGAATAAAGTTACAACAATAACATGTTTCAACAACTTCCGGGTTAAATACAGAAAAACCATATCAAATGATAAATATCCTTTTAAAAGAAATAATATATATTTTAGTTTGCTACTCCGCCCATTTTCTATTAATATCTTTTATTACTCATTTTTTTTTTTTTTTAGATATCTGTACAAGGAAGAATTATGATTAAATTACCATGACCATCAAATTCGGCAAACAACACATACGACATATGGAAACACTGGACAGCTATTTCGACCTATTAGGTCTCCAGTGATGCTGAACACTAAGTGTTTCGATTAATGGATCCACAGTATTAAAACATATTCAAAATAAATATGTATTTAGTATGCGTCTATAATCTTCTTCGGGGTAATAGATATCATGTGTTGATTATGTTTTCTGTTTATATGTATAATTTAAATGCATTTGTAATGATTTTAATATAGGACTATTTCTATATCTTCTTTATAAAATTTGGATGTTTTATTGTATCAATGAATGTTTCACTTGGGAACAATTCACAGAAATAAATTAGATGAACATCTAACACAGTCTAGGGTAATATATTCATAGATTTTTAACAGAAGGAGACAAGAGGGGGGATAAGGGGGTACACAACTGAAAGGAACAGGAAGTAGGACATTTTGGTGAGGAACCTGTGGGATCAAGAACAATGGAAAAGGGTAGAGAGGGTTAAGAGGAAAAAGGCAATCATTATTCCTCTGAATTTTTGAGATGAGGCTTGATAATTAGTATTATTTGGATTATTCGGACTATTGTCCTCATCTTCATTGTTATCTACACTATTTCTCTGAATTTTTGAGATGAGGCTTGATAATTAGTATTATTTGGATTATTCGGACTATTGTCCACATCTTCATTGTTAACTACACTATTTCTCTGAATTTTTGAGATGAGGCTTGATAATTAGTATTATTTGGATTATTCAGACTATTGTCCTCATCTTCATTGCTATCTACACTACTCCTCTGAATTTTTGAGATGAGGCTTGATAATTAGTATTATTTGGATTATTCGGACTATTGTCCTCATCTTTATTGCTATCTACACTACTCCTCTGAATTTTTTAGATGAGGCTGGATAATTAGTATTATTTGGATTATTCAGACTATTGTCCTCATCTTCATTGCTATCTGTACAATGTTTCAGCCGATATGCCCTCCGAAATTCTTTAGGTATTATCTTGTTGGACTCAGGAACCATCTCAGACTTGGGAAACTTCTCGGAAGGTTCCCGAGTCCGACAAGAAATACCATAAGAAGGCCAGATGGCACATCGTCTGAAACATTGTACAGATAACAATGAAGATGAGGACAATAGTCCGAATAATCCAAATAATACTAGCAATCACTAATGTTTTACTGGGACCAGAAACAAAATCCCTATAATTTTAAGGGGTCATGTTAATATGTTTGAACACTTATATTAATGCCATTAATGTTTTTTTTTTTTATTAAAGTTACCATTTGAAATTGTTATATAAGATTACTTATTCTTTATTTTGGTAAATCTCCAACAGTCAGGGTTGGCGAGACGCCTGCCACACAAGAGCTACGCAACTCAATATCGAGATAAACAGGACTTCAGAGCGGCGACAGCAACGTCTTCATCGTCATGAACAACCAAATATAGATGGGAATTTCCACGGTAATGTGTGTGCCCGCATCTGCAAGTCCAGAATTGGACTAACAAGCCACCAGAGGGTCCATAACTGAAGATATGGAGTGACTTCATCAGCGTCTGCGATAGACTTCCAAAATAAAGAATTTTGGTAAATAGAATAGAATCTCAGAGATGATGATAGGTACGCATCCTGCATCCCTGACTCACAAAATTCTAAAAGGATGCAGTAAAATCATATCCATGCATCCCAGTGTTTTTCTTTTTTTTTTAGTTAATTCCATTTTAATTGGTCCAGTTAGTCGTAATTTGCAATTAAGTCAAAAACTGACCCGTCTCTAACTCCACATTCTGCCTGTCACTTTCCCTCTCTCTATGTATATCTTGATTACCTCCTTGTTATATATATATATATATATATATATATGTTAGTTTCTCAGTGAGTGTAGAGAGAGAGAGAGAGAGAGAGAGAGAGATGGGAGAGTTTGAAATATAAATGTATGTTTCATAAGCAGCCAACCCATACCTTAAATTAGGTCAAACATTCCCTTTCTTAGAAATCTTACAAAATGATTTTAATGTTTTTTTTCTAATTGTCCTGCCATATTTATTTTTTTTTGTAACTTAATTTGGTTTGCAAACTCACTTTTCCCTAACCTCAATTACTTACCCAGACCTCAATGGGTGACGCAATGGGTCACATTTTGTCTAGTATATATATATATATATATATATATATATATATATATATATATATATATATGCTCTAATACACAAATGTCCTAAATGTAATGAATTAAAAAGAAATCCCTTATTTTTCCAGAGATTTGTCATTCTCACAAACTGTTACTAAATATAAACCAACGAAAGGCAGCAGTAACATATCAATTACTTTTTAAATCATGGGAATATTTCTTTAACTCTGGCTGTTTATTGCCCCCTAATGTACATGTGCATTTCTTCCATGGTTTAATACACAAATGAGTCACATGCCACTCTAGAGAATATATATATATATATATGTAGTATAATAAAAAAATTGAAAAAACACAGGTTTAAATGAGTTAAGTGGTGAGTTTATTGGCCGACACTGCAGTGTTTCAATCTATCAATTAGATCATCTTCAGGGCTTTTGTTTGTATGTGGAAGGTGATAAAAAATTTTTATCTCAGAATAAGGAGAAAGGCGAGTAATAGTCCTTGTTTATCAGTCTGTTTAAAATTTGAAGTCTGAGAAAAAAGAACGTTGAAAAAATGAACGGTTTGAAATATGACGTTAAATATTCTTTTTTGCAGTGTGAGTATTAGAATGTGTAAGTGTTTGTATCGAAAAAAGGATTTTTCCCTTCACTTACTATAAAAAGAATTTTCATCTGACACGCGTAGATGTCTCTCTCTCCCCACCCATTTACATAATAAACGCACACAGCAACTCAAATGTTAAAAGAATATTCTTTTGCCTCTTTTATCAATGAAAATCATGCTCACACACACAACCTTGGGGTTTGTTTCGATTCCGTTTATCGCAAAAGATTTATACACACACACGCAACCACACATTCATAAACACATAAAAAATGCACAATCCTTTTTGATGGGTCCCAACTAAAGTTCCTTAATAGATTATAGAGTTTTTATCTATGAACAACTAAAGCTGTCTAACGCCTGTCTTGTACCTCATACAGTGTAATTCACTTCCAAGAAAATATTGAAATGTATTTACAGTTAGCTGGAAATGGTGAGGGAAGAAAAACATTGGGACACACGGATATGATTTTATGCATCCTTTTAGATTTTTATGCATCAGTGATGCAGGACATGTACCTATCAGCATCTATATCTATTAAGTTATTAAAATATAGCTAGAAACATTAATAAATTGCAGAGTTTTTATCTATGAACAACTAAAGTCATCTAACCCCTACCTAGTACCCATACCATGTAATTTATTTCTAAGAAACTATTGAAATGTATTTACAGTTAGCTTGAAATGGTGAGGGAAGAAAAAAGAAAAACACTGGGACCCATGGATATCATTTTATGCATCCTTTTAGAGTTTTACGCATCCTTTTAGATTTTAATACGTCTGTGATGCAAGATGCATCTCTCCCTCTCTATATAAGTATGTATTTACCAATCCCTCCGCACAAGCAGAATGTGACACAAGGTCAATTTATTAAGCAGAGTTTAACAGGTTTATGTTTTCCTTCTCTTAGACTAGTTACCTAGCCAAGGTTAAAGAACCCAGTCTGCTCTACTATTTACCTATAGCTAGAGGGAGAATATATGGATTCATACTTTTCCCAAGAATATTAGTACTATGTGAAATGCAAACAGCCACATCCAGGATTTTAACTTGGGTCAACATGTCCATTTCCTACGACTCTAACCATTACACCACACACCTCCATATATATATATATATATATATATATATATATATATATATATATAATCCAAAATCCAGAGAAGAAATCTTCCTTATGACATAGGAGTTATTTTAAACAACCTGTCGCAGTTTGAGAGCTCAATGTGTGCTCTTATTGTTAGAGTCACAGAGCAAATTTATAAATAAAGAAATAACAAAAGACTTAGAGATTTTGCATTATAGCCTATTTCGGGGGGCTTAGACAAAGTGTCTAATCCTCCCAGCTCATCAGATGCAAATGATGAATTCTTTATTACTTTTAAGGCATTTGAAAATGCTTGTCCATCTCACTCGGATAGTTTGTGAGATGGGGGGCAAGTGAGCGTACAGGTGCTTCCTTGTGGGGTGCTGTTTCCACGACTTATTCAAGACTGCATGCAGCATTCTTGTGCAGCTCCCATGGTTTCAAGTATTCCTATCTAATATTAATAATTCATATACAATTATATGCTTTCAAGTATTCCTGTGTATAAATTATTAATATTAGATAGGAATACTTGAAACCATATGATTATGTATAAATTGTTAATATTAGATAGGAATACTTGAAACCATATGATTGTGTATAAATTGTTAATATTAGATAGGAATACTTGAAACCATGATTGTGTATAAATTGTTACTTGAAACCATATGATTGTGTATAAATTGTTAATATTAGATAGGAATACTTGAAACCATTTGTGTAAAAATTATTAGCATTAGATAGGAATACTGAAACCATATGATTGTGTATAAATTATTAATATTAGATAGGAATACTTGAAACCATATAATTATCTAATATTAATAATTCATACACAATTATATGCTTTCAAGTATTCCTGCGCATAAATTATTAATATTATATAGGAATACTTGAAACCACATAATTGTGTACAAATTGTCCTAAAAAGCACCTTGAAGTTATAATTTTTAAGCTTTTGCTATCTACAGACAGTGTAGTTTATTATGCATCCTGGGGTATCTCCCTTTTTTTTTCATCTTCTCACATCAACCCTTAAAAAAACAAAAAATCTTTGCACAGACCATATTAATATAACATCTATATACACATCAAATTCTGTTCAACAATTCATCCGTTAATTCCCAAAAACGCCCTCTTAAATTCTTTTTCTTACAATTATTTCAGAAATCATCTAAATTAATCTTAACATTTTTTTACGCTATTGCTGTTTTTGATCTGATAACGCAATTTGTTCCATAAATATATTAGTCTATTTGTAAAAAAAAATCCAACTGGTTAATAGACTTACTTTTTGAAATCTGCCATGACAGTAAATTTCCAGTTGGAGGAAAAATATTTTAAAAATTAGAAATTCCATTATTTAGAAAGTTTCACTTACACAGTGACGCTGAGAGCGTTTTGATTTAGTGCATTCTGGGATGCACATATTTGCTTTGAATGAGTCCACAGGAAATTTAATGGGTCCAAACTAAAGCCATCTAACTCCTACCTTGTAACCTATCCTGTGTAATTCATTTCTAAGAAACTACTGAAATGTATTTACAGTCAACTTGAAATAGCAAGGGAAGAAAAAAAAGAAAAACACTGGGATGCATGGATATGATTTTACCGAGTCCTTTTAAATTTTTGTGAGTCAGGGATGCAGGACACGTACCTATCAGCATCTTCGCTTACATAACCAATCATTCTTCTTTCTAGAAAATAATTAATCCTAACTTCTATCTCTGTTACCATTTATGGGTATCATAAATTGTTAGCAGACCCTGTAAGTCTTTAGAATTAAAAAGAGCTGTTAACTCTGAATTCAGGGGTGCCAGTGGAAATTTACCACTGACTGTTAATAACCCTTGACCCCTAGAGGTATGAATCTCATGTGCCATGAGAAACACGTGATTTTGTTTATATATCAGATTCGACCTAACTGGAAGCAGAGCAGAAGTGCCACTACTGAGGTCAATCTCTCATCTGTGCGGTGATATGGATCAGATAAAATAAAAAGCTTGATCAAGCAACAAAAAAGTCTTGTTAGTTCATTTAATTGAAAACAAGAAGAAAGCCCAGAAGAAACTGTATCATCTGAGAACTTTCTCACCCACCATTTATATACCCGATGTTAGATGTGGGTATACAACATCTCTCCTTTGTATACTCTCTAATTCCCCTATCTAGATACAAGAGCTTAGGCTTGAGTACAATATTCTATAGGAGGCCTTATAAGGGTTTTATATATCTTTATTTTAGAACTAGTGGTGGTTGTGTGGTGGCTTGGGCAGGTGACAAGACCCTGTAGTGAGAATTCAAGGGGGCTAAGTGGAAAAATACCAGACCGTTGATAACCATGACCCCAAAGACACGAATCTCGCACATCACATGATATAGATAGTTAGGAAATCAGTTTCAACCAATTTCTAAAAACGGACACATTTTCGGAGATTTCTAAAAACGGACATATTTCTGTGGTTTTAAAAGGTGGGTTCACATTTGCAATGAAATTAATTAAGTTTCAGGTGAATACAAATTTCTTCTTGATTGAAAACACTAAAAATTACTGTAAAACTTTTTTTCTATGAAAACAGAAAACTTACCTAAAGCAAAACTTGAACTATTTGTTAAATGTATTTAAAATTGAATGGAAGGAATTTGCAAAGACAACAGATCTTAAAAATAAAACCCAATTTTTTTTTTTAAAGTAAAACCCAAAAATTTTTTTAAAAATGAAAACCAAAATTTAAAAAAAATAAAAACCAAAATGTTTTTTTTAAAATAAAACCAAAACCTTTTTAAAAATAAAAAACAAAATATTTGTTATAAATAAAGACCTCATTTTTTTTAAATGAAAACCAAAATTAAAATTTGGTAAAGTAATTTAAAGAAAAATAAAAACCAAAGTAATTTTTAAAAAAATAAAAACAAAAATATCTTTTTTTCAAATAAAAACAAAAATTTTTTTTTTAAATAAAAAAAAATATTTTTTTAAATAAAAACAAAAATATTTTTTTAAATAAAAACAAAAATATTTTTTTAAAAAAACAAAAATATTTTTTTAAATAAAAACAAAATTTTTTTGAATGAAAATAAAAAAAATTTTGAAAAATAAAAATAAAAAGTTTTTGTACTCACGCTTGTTAAAGAAACTTTTAATGGAATATTTTCCAATGAATTTGTTTCACTCTTGTCTTTCATGCAAGAACGAATTTCATCCAAGTTCATATAATCATTTACCGATTCCACTGTTTTATAGGAAAGGAAACTATCCGTAGAATTCGTTAAGTACGAAGTCTGACCACCGCAATGATAACTCTTTGGTCGGTCAGATCTCCAATTACTTGGCTGACCCTTCCCAAAGGTACTGCAACCCCCCACCCGCATTGAGGGCAATAGGTTTTCGGAGTTGCCAACAACAACTTGGATACAGCTGTCTGGAACATTATTACTACCGAAGGAAAATGAATTAAAATTTTTGGATGTTGGTGATCCACTAAAATAAGGAGCACTCGAGTCACTAGAACTCAATGTTCGGATATAACTTGGTCTGCAAAACTCTGATCTTCCTGCCGGAGCTACAGGGGCAGGTTGTTTCCGGTGTTTATCAATACTGATGCACTGAATTTCCGAGGATTTTATATCCGGCGTCTCGAAGAGAATTGGGCTGGAAATTTCACAGGGGACTTTATCCTCGGATCCTGCTTCAGAGCTTTTCGGATCGTGATTATCACAAGGAAGCGGATCAGGGATTTTAGGAACAGTTTCCTCCAGATTCTGGTTTATATCTTGATCCTTGTTTTCATTCTCATTTGACGTTGTCGTTTCGGGGATTGGAGGGGGTAAAATTCCGTTAGATCCAGGGTCGTAGTCCTCCAGGACCTGGACGTAACGAGCAGGAACGTGAAAACTGGTGTCATCTTTAATATACCTCACCTGCCACCAATCACCAGACACCTTAGATTTCAACTCGTAAATATCGCCGGTCGTCATGGTAACTTTGTCGCCAGTGTCATAATTATATGCGTAATCATACAACGCTTTCAGATAAACGGGGGTACTATTTTCATCATTTTCCACCGCCGCCTCCTCCTCCCCTTCTTCAAACACCTTCACTTCGGTTTTTTCTTGTTCCATGCCATCTCCCATGGAGATCGCATCTTCACAGGTGTCCGACACAACATCCATTGGTCCACTGTCTTCATGATTTAGATTTAATGCTGTCGTCGACAGGTTTTCATTCACAAAATTTTGGCAATCCGTAGTTGTTGTCATGGTTACTTGTAAGCGCCCCACACGTATAGATATTTTACGCTGTAAATACACAGAGTCATCTGGTAGTGCAGTAGAGATATTTTGGAACTTTCCAAAATGGAATTATTCTGACCAATGTCTTATAAAAAGTTGTCTTTTAGAATTAATGATTCTTCAAAATTACAGCAAATGTGAAATGCCGCCAAAATTTGGTCGTTTCTGTAGTTTTCATAATCCAATTGATATTGTAAATCCATTTCCTGGGAGTCTGAAAATATCAAAAGAATTTTGTTTAATTTCTTAATAATAAATGGATAAGCAAGAAAAATAAGAATAAAAGAAAGACTAGTCAAAAATTAATAATGATAATAATTCATTTAAAAACTGAATCCCTGCTGTGGTTCTGAGTCAGATGCTCTACCGACTGAGCTAAGCCGGCCCTTATATATTGTTATATACACAGCGCAATTATATGAATTCAAGTAACTAATGATAAGGATTTTTAAAAAAAGATATAGTTTTAAATTGGTTTGGAGGTTGATTTTGAAGGCTATCACAATGCAGGTATAAAGAAAAAATAATAAGGTAACAATGGTGTTGTTTGTTAGCCTGTAATTTATTCTTGATATTTCGAGATAAAATCTCTTTTTCAGAAGATCACTGGAACTGAAGTAGTTGTCTCTGGTTATGGCATTTCTAGTTAAATGAAATTTTTTTTTGAAAATGTTACAGATGATATTTTTTTATAACTGTATTTTCGTGTTGCATGTTTACGTGAATGCGTTTTTTTTGTTTGTACGTGTGCGTATGTTGGCATGCGCGTGTGCATAAAAATGCGTGTAGACTGCGACTGTATCCTAGAGAAGGTAGCAAGAGACATTGATCTAGCATTACAAGCATTTAGCTGATAAATGCGGATATTTTCAAATTTGCGACCTTAATCAGTAAAATTTGCAATTTCTCGAGTATTTCTGAACTATCTTTAAGATATTTATATGGTTGGGAAGAAAAGAAAATCTTTCTAAATATATAATTTTTACATGTTTTTATCAATCGAATAATTTTTTACAGCAAGTTAAAATGATATTTTGCTTAAAAAAAAAAAAAAAAAAAAAAAAAAAACATAAAAATATGACATTTTTTTAAAGACTAATTTTTACACACTACTTAGTTTTTCAAAATCATAGTGGCTAATCTTTTATCAATATTCTTGAAATTTTACACTCAATTAGAAGACACCTGGAAGTACAAACAGGGCTTTTATTTTTTGTTTTGTTTCTAGGCCCCGTGGAAGCGAAAATACAATAGAGAGAATTTGAAGGTGATTTCCTTAAAAAATATAAGAGAAGCAAAAAAAAAAAAAGCACTATACCAGTAATAGAAGACAGAATTATTTCCATATATGTTAATGTATAAAGTGAAATGTATAAAGTTTTGAAATAAATTTATCCTTAATGGATACTCAATTTTTTTTTTTATAAACACATTTTTCTATTTAACCCATAGATTGGACCCTAACAAGTACTACCAAGTCAGATTAGACCAGGGAGCAATGGTGACAAAGGGCACTCCACAATTCCCAAACCTCCAAAACTGGAACCTCACCATCAGATAAAGTTTAATGTCATTCCCAGGACATGAAGACCGTCAGCCACTGCCTTCTAGCACCCATATGATAAAAAGGGTTGAGGCCTGCCATAACTACAAGTATTTATTCCAAAACTTTATCGGCATTAAATGTCACACCGAGGTTGATATGCTGTAAAACAAAACAACCAACCAACCAACTAATTTATATATCGCAAAGAAATAAAGGTGTGGTTAATTTGCATACTGGTTTTAGCAAAACTGTGTTTGATAAATAATTATTTGGTGTTATTGATCTCTAATATTATTGTTTTATTCTCCTGGCAGGTTTCCACATGGCATCCAGTATCCATACAGAGGTGATGATGTAGTTTTTTTGCTGGTTGACTTACACTGATGTGTTCCAGATATTTTTCTTGCTTTTGGTGTAAAAGCAAGAAAAATAAGATGAAAGAAAGACGAGTCAAAAATTAATAATGATGATGATGATTAATGATGATTCATCTAAAAAATTTTGACATTTTTAACTTCACTGGAATACATCAGTGTAAGTCAACCAGCAAAAACCTACACCAATCACCTCTGTATGGATACTGGATGCCATGTGGAAAACCTGCCAGGAGCGATGACAGATAAGGAACATGTGATAAGAAAAAGTCGTGGAATCTTTGTTGTCAGCACGACATGATGAGTTTCAAATCTTAAAATTTAAATCAAAATACTCACATTACCCAATAGGCTTAAAATATGCTGACTGTATTCCCTGAAGTCGGATAAGACATCCCACCCCCACCCCAAAAAGGTGTGTTTATCTAGATACAAGAGCTTAGGCTTGAGTACAATATTCTATAGGAGGCCTTATAAGGGTTTTATATATCTTTATTTTAGAACTAGTGGTGGTTGTGTGGTGGCTTGGGCAGGTGATAAGACCCTGTAGTGAGAATTCAAGGGGGTTAAGTGGAAAAATACCAGACCGTTGATAACCATGACCCCAAAGACACGAATCTCGCACATCACATGATATAGATAGTTAGGAAATCAGTTTCAACCAATTTCTAAAAACGGACACATTTTCAGAGATTTCTAAAAACGGACACATTTTCGGAGATTTCTAAAAACGGACATATTTCTGTGGTTTTAAAAGGTGGGTTCACATTTGCAATGAAATTAATTAAGTTTCAGGTGAATACAAATTTCTTCTTGATTGAAAACACTAAAAATTACTGTAAAACTTTTTTTCTATGAAAACAGAAAACTTACCTAAAGCAAAACTTGAACTATTTGTTAAATGTATTTAAAATTGAATGGAAGGAATTTGCAAAGACAACAGATCTTAAAAATAAAACCCAATTTTTTTTTTAAAGTAAAACCCAAAAATTTTTTTAAAAATGAAAACCAAAATTTAAAAAAATAAAAACCAAAAATGTTTTTTTTTAAATAAAACCAAAACCTTTTTAAAAATAAAAAATATTTGTTATAAATAAAGACCTCATTTTTTTTTAAATGAAAACCAAAATTAAAATTTGGTAAAGTAATTTAAAGAAAAATAAAAACAAAGTAATTTTTAAAAAAATAAAAACAAAAATATTTTTTCAAATAAAAACAAAAATTTTTTTTTTCAAATAAAAACAAAAATTTTTTTTTTAAATAAAAACAAAAATATTTTTTTTAAATAAAAACAAAAATATTTTTTTTGAATGAAAATAAAAAAAATTTTGAAAAATAAAAATAAAAAGTTTTTGTACTCACGCTTGTTAAAGAAACTTTTAATGGAATATTTTCCAATGAATTTGTTTCACTCTTGTCTTTCATGCAAGAACGAATTTCATCCAAGTTCATATAATCATTTACCGATTCCACTGTTTTATAGGAAAGGAAACTATCCGTAGAATTCGTTAAGTACGAAGTCTGACCACCGCAATGATAACTCTTTGGTCGGTCAGATCTCCAATTACTTGGCTGACCCTTCCCAAAGGTACTGCAAACCCGCATTGAGGGCAATAGGTTTTCGGAGTTGCCAACAACAACTTGGATACAGCTGTCTGGAACATTATTACTACCGAAGGAAAATGAATTAAAAATTTTTGGATGTTGGTGATCCACTAAAATAAGGAGCACTCGAGTCACTAGAACTCAATGTTCGGATATAACTTGGTCTGCAAAACTCTGATCTTCCTGCCGGAGCTACAGGGGCAGGTTGTTTTCCGGTGTTTATCAATACTGATGCACTGAATTTCCGAGGATTTTATATCCGGCGTCTCGAAGAGAATTGGGCTGGAAATTTCACAGGGGACTTTATCCTCGGATCCTGCTTCAGAGCTTTTCGGATCGTGATTATCACAAGAAGCGGATCAGGGTTTTAGGAACAGTTTCCTCAGATTCTGGTTTATATCTTGATCCTTGTTTTCATTCTCGTTTGACGTTGTCGTTTCGGGGATTGGAGGGGGTAAAATTCCGTTAGATCCAGGGTCGTAGTCCTCCAGGACCTGGACGTAACGAGCAGGAACGTGAAAACTGGTGTCATCTTTAATATACCTCACCTGCCACCAATCACCAGACACCTTAGATTTCAACTCGTAAATATCGCCGGTCGTCATGGTAACTTTGTCGCCAGTGTCATAATTATATGCGTAATCATACAACGCTTTCAGATAAACGGGGGTACTATTTTCATCATTTTCCACCGCCGCCTCCTCCTCCCCTTCTTCAAACACCTTCACTTCGGTTTTTTCTTGTTCCATGCCATCTCCCATGGAGATCGCATCTTCACAGGTGTCCGACACAACATCCATTGGTCCACTGTCTTCATGATTTAGATTTAATGCTGTCGTCGACAGGTTTTCATTCACAAAATTTTGGCAATCCGTAGTTGTTGTCATGGTTACTTGTAAGCGCCCCACACGTATAGATATTTTACGCTGTAAATACACAGAGTCATCTGGTAGTGCAGTAGAGATATTTTGGAACTTTCCAAAATGGAATTATTCTGACCAATGTCTTATAAAAAGTTGTCTTTTAGAATTAATGATTCTTCAAAATTACAGCAAATGTGAAATGCCGCCAAAATTTGGTCGTTTCTGTAGTTTTCATAATCCAATTGATATTGTAAATCCATTTCCTGGGAGTCTGAAAAATATCAAAAGAAATTTTGTTTAACTCTTAAATAATAAATGGATAAGCAAGAAAAATAAGAATAAAAGAAAGACTAGTCAAAAATTAATAATGATAATAATTCATTTAAAAACTGAATCCCTGCTGTGGTTCTGAGTCAGATGCTCTACCGACTGAGCTAAGCCGGCCCTTATATATTGTTATATACACAGCGCAATTATATGAATTCAAGTAACTAATGATAAGGATTTTTAAAAAAGATATAGTTTTAAATTGGTTTGGAGGTTGATTTTGAAGGCTATCACAATGCAGGTATAAAGAAAAAATAATAAGGTAACAATGGTGTTGTTTTGTTAGCCTGTAATTTATTCTTGATATTTCGAGATAAAATCTCTTTTTCAGAAGATCACTGGAACTGAAGTAGTTGTCTCTGGTTATGGCATTTCTGGTTAAATGAAATTTTTTTTTGAAAATGTTACAGATGGTATTTTTTTATAACTGTATTTTCGTGTTGCATGTTTACGTGAATGCGTTTTTTTTGTTTGTACGTGTGCGTATGTTGGCATGCGCGTGTGCATAAAAATGCGTGTAGACTGCGACTGTATCCTAGAGAAGGTAGCAAGAGACATTGATCTAGCATTACAAGCATTTAGCTGATAAATGCGGATATTTTCAAATTTGCGACCTTAATCAGTAAAATTTGCAATTTCTCGAGTATTTCTGAACTATCTTTAAGATATTTATATGGTTGGGAAGAAAAGAAAATCTTTCTAAATATATAATTTTTACATGTTTTTATCAATCGAATAATTTTTTACAGCAAGTTAAAATGATATTTTGCTTAAAAAAAAAAAAAAAAAAAACACATAAAAATATGACATTTTTTTTAAAGACTAATTTTTACACACTACTTAGTTTTTCAAAATCATAGTGGCTAATCTTTATCAATATTCTTGAAATTTTACACTCAATTAGAAGACACCTGGAAGTACAAACAGGGCTTTTTTTTTTGTTTTGTTTCTAGGCCCCGTGGAAGCGAAAATACAATAGAGAGAATTTGAAGGTGATTTCCTTAAAAAATATAAGAGAAGCAAAAAAAAACAAAAAGCACTATACCAGTAATAGAAGACAGAATTATTTCCATATATAATGTGTGAAATGTATAAAGTTTTGAAATAAATTTATCCTTAATGGATACTCAATTTTTTTTTTATAAACACATTTTTCTATTTAATGGGACCCTAACAGGTACTACCAAGTCAGATTAGACCAGGGAGCAATGGTGACAAAGGGCACTCCACAATTCCCAAACCTCCAAAACTGGAACCTCACCATCAGATAAAGTTTAATGTCATTCCTCAGCCACTGCCTTCTAGCACCCATATGATAAAAAGGGTTGAGGCCTGCCATAACTACTAGTATTTATTCCAAAACTTTATCGGCATTAAATGTCACACCGAGGTTGATATGCTGTAAAACAAAACAACCAAACAACCAACTAATTTATATATCGCAAAGAAATAAAGGTGTGGTTAATTTGCATACTGGTTTTAGCAAAACTGTGTTTGATAAATAATTATTTGGTGTTATTGATCTCTAATATTATTGTTTTATTCTCCTGGCAGGTTTTCCACATGGCATCCAGTATCCATACAGAGGTGATTGATGTAGTTTTTTGCTGGTTGACTTACACTGATGTGTTCCAGATATTTTTCTTGCTTTTGGAGTAAAAGCAAGAAAAATAAGATGAAAGAAAGACGAGTCAAAAATTAATAATGATGATGATGATTATGATCTAAAATGATCATCTAAAAAATTTTGACAATTTTTAACTTCACTGGAATACATCAGTGTAAGTCAACCAGCAAAAACCTACACCAATCACCTCTGTATGGATACTGGATGCCATGTGGAAAACCTGCCAGGAGCGACGACAGATAAGGAACATGTGATAAGAAAAAGTCGTGGAATCTTTGTTGTCAGCACGACATGATGAGTTCAAATCTTAAAATTTAAATCAAAATACTCACATTACCCAATAGGCTTAAAATATGCTGACTGTATTCCCTGAAGTCGGATAAGACATCCCACCCCCACCCCCAAAAAGGTGTGTTTTGGATATGATACTAAACTGCACCTGTGATCATCAGACCAAGATGGTCTGACATTCACCGTCATCGTTGTCACTACTCTAACTTATACATATATATATATATATATATATATATATATATATATGAAAAATAGATGGAAATTAATCCGACTGTATGAAATTTAACATTCATGAAAATATATGAAAATATATATAACATCATTTGTTTTTTCATACCACGAGTCACGGTCAGTCGAAGGGATATAGTAGTCCCGAAAATTTACCCGGCTAAATAAATGAAACTCAAAACAAACTAGAGTCTTCAGATATTTATTCCTCAACTACCATATTACGCTAACAATATTAGCATAATAAGTACGTTAATTCTTCACTCCTCAGCCCAAACCTAGTATAAGTATCTCCTAAAACGGATACAAATACTAACATTCACCTCAAATATATATACCCACCAGAAGCATACGGAGACGCAAAATCCACATCATATATATATATATCATCTACCATCCTGCGATGTTCTCAGTCCTTTGTAGTTCCAATAGCGAACTACAACTTCAAATCCTTGAGTCGCTCTTCATTTCTCGCACTCAACCCATCCTGTGCGTGCAAAAACAATCACAACAGCTACTCCTTTTCGGCATTTCAAGCCTCAGTTTATCGAACGGGGGCACCCGTAATTTCCGAACCCCCCCACGTGAGTTTTAAGTTTCGGATATTTTGCGAATTCTCTTTCTGAGAGATAAAAAAAGAACAAACTTTTTTCCTTGTTCTCACTGCTTCTTGTCTTATTCGTTGTCTTCAACCACACTTTTTTTTTACCATCTTTCAATGTAATTTTCTCTGAGGAGTATTGAGCGAAAAGAAGAAATTTATTTCTGATTTTAAATCAAAACTAGGGTACCCTTTTCCTTTCTTTTTAAGAAAAAAAAAAAATTTATTTTACATAATGCATATGCTTCTACGCGTCCTCATTAAATTTTGTACTACAAATAAACTTTTTATATATATATATATATATATATATATATGTGTGTGTGTGTGTGTGTGTGTGTGTGTGTGTTAGGATAGTGTGGATATGACATCAATGGAACTTGGTAACTGACAATTTCTCACCTACACTATTTTCAAACCATATAAATATATGCAAACATATCTTATTGGTGGTCAAAGAACATCTCAATGGGTTTTTTTATTTCCTTACAAGAGGACATATGTATCAACCCAATTCATCCTCATCCGCTACCAGAAAAATGCGACACAATGCCAACTTTTAAGCAGAATAGAGTTAGTTTTAAAATAGAGTTACTTTACAATCACCCAGTATATTTATTTACGAACGCCCACACACACACAAGCAGGATGTGACAAGCTCAATTTCTTATGCTGAGTTTAACAGGTTTGAATTCAAAGTTTTCCTTTTCCTAGACTGGTTGCCATACCAATCTTAAAAAGCTCAGCCTGCCCTACTATTTACCCATAGCTGTGGGTAGAACAGTCGACTTCATACCTTTTCCAAGAGTATCAGCATTATGTGAAATGCAGACAGCCTCATTCTGGATTTGAACTTTGGTTACTGGGTCCATTTTTTTTATGATGATAACCATTATACATGAAAGCCTCCTCAAGGAAACCAGTCTAGGAGAACTACATAAGGATGCTGCCTGTCTAGGAGATACTTAGAGAAAAAAACTAGATGGCAACTATACAAGGATAATCCTGAACAAGGCTGGTAGTATTTCATATGATGCTAATACTCTTGGGAAAGGTAGGAATCCAACGTCTCCCTTCAACTATGGGTGAATAGGACAGACTGTGCTCTTTAATTTTGACAACCGGTATAGGACAAGGAAAACTCAATAGTCCAAATAATCCAAATACAAAATATATGGTTAGGTTTTGTTGGTTTAGTTTCTTTGTTTAATGGCATATAAACCATCCTGGTCTATTTAATACCAAAGCCATCCTTGTAGAACAACAATAGTGGTACTATCTAAGCTATAGAAGATGATTTTTTTGTTCTTGTTTTACGGCATATCAACCTCAATGGGTCATTTAATGCCGACTACGTTTTTGAAATGAATTGGTGATAATGTTTAATTTTCTAAAGGTTTGTTTTTTTTTACATATTTTTTGTGAATGAAACTTTTAGATGATTTTTTTAAACATATATTTTTCTGTTTTTATTTTTTTGGAAGATTTTTAGATTTTGTTGTAGATGTATGCTTCTTTTATGTATCCAAGTAGTTTTTCTGGGTTTATTTGGTAAATATCTGTTTTAGATTTGTTGTTTGGTAGTATTTTTTTCGTATTTGTTTTAGGTTGCTACATTCTGTTAATATGTGTTTGATTGTGTAGGGTTTTTGGCATGGTATGCAATATGGGGCTGCTTCTTTTTTGAGGAGGTATGAATGGGTAATGTATGAGTGTCCTATTCTTAGTCTGGATAATATTACTTCTTCTTTTCTGGATATTTTGGTTTGATTTATTTTCCTATTTGTGGCATTATTTCATGTAGTAATTATTTATCAAACACAGTTTTGCTAAAACCAGTATGCAAATTAACCACACCTTGTTTTACGGCATATCAACCCCAGTATGTCATTTAATGCCGATAAAGTTTTGGAATAAATTCATTCTTAATGGATAATCAGTTTTGTTTATAAACATGTTTTACTATTTAACCCATAGATGGGACCCTAACAGTACTACCACTCCAGGTCAGAGTGGACTAGGGAGTAATGGTGATGAAGGGGTGTTCCACATTCCCCAAACCTCCAAAACTGGAACCTCACCATCAGATAGAGTTTAACATCATTCCAAGGACATGTAGACCCTCAGTCACCGCCTTCTAGCACATATATGATAAAAAGGGTTGGGGCTTGCCATAAGGGCAATAGGGTTGGGAAAATCATATAGGTGCTTGGGCGAGATGTGACCAGCCGATTCATCGGAAGGGGCCTCTCCGGCCGACCGTCTAGCCCAAGAAAGGGCCAAAGTGGAGTTTTGCAAGTCATGGATGCTCATCCACCTGGGTTCTATCCTTAGGCATCACGGGTCACTACCCACGGCCAACAGGTAGCCCATTGGGGGAGTCTTACCCCTCTACCGAGGTGCAGTCGGTGCATTCTAATGCCCCAGCCGACATGGCAGAGCGATATATAAGACACATTGCAGGATTTTAAATGCATTAATAACATGGGCTGTTTTGAGGCAAATCAAACTCAGATTTCCATAGAGACATCATTAATAGATAAAGATTTATTCTAGCTATAACTAACTATAAATTACATATTCATTTCCTGAGGCTATTGTGACATAAGTGGTGACATAATTTTGGTGACTGACAGACACCAAATCTCCATCTTTGTTAAGATATTTTTTTTAAATATACAATTAAAAAAAAATTTTTTTAATTTTTTATTTAATGACATTTAACTTTATTAAAATTCTATAAATGGAAATGTGACGAAAAAGTCACAATTCAGAATTAATTACAAATTAATGAATAACTAGATGGAAACAATTGAAATAAAGTGAAATTGAATTATGAAATACTAGCAGAGCTACCCAGCATTGCCCGGAATTTAAAAAGTTAAAAATCAAATATTTTATCTTTATTTCACACATTATATATCAAAATAATTTGGAGATGTAAAGATGTAATGATTAGAGTCGTAGGAAATGGACGAAGCTACAGTTCACATAGCACTAATATCCTTGGGAAAGGTATGAATCCAACTACTCTCCCTCCAGCAATGGGTAAATAGTAGGGAAGACTGGGCTCTTTAACCTTGGTTTAGGCAACCAGTCTAGGAAAAGGAAAACTCTGAATTCACACCTGTTAAATCCGCTTGGGGTGGTCACTACTAGAATAGGCTCAGTCCTAATTAGGGATCTATTTCACTGGGCTAAAGAGCCCTTGGTCACTACTAAAATAGGCTCAGTCCTAATTAGTGATCTCTATCACTAATAATTTGGTTTAATTTAATAATTTATAGGAGAGAAAGTAAAAAAATTAACTGTACTTTCACCATAAAATATCTTTATTATTTCTCTGAATGTTTGAGATGAGGCTTGAAGATTAGTATTATTAGCATTAATCGGACTATTGTCCCCATCTTCATTGTTATTTGTACAACGTTTCGGCCGATATACCCTCTGGCCTTCTTCAGGTATTTCTTGTCGGAGAAGGTTCCCAAGTCCGACAAGAAATACCTGATGAAGGCCGGAGGGTATATCGGCCGAAATGTTGTACAAATAACAATGAAGATGGGGACAATAGTCCGATTAACGCTAATAATACTAATCTTTATTATTGTTACACTGAATTTGAGTCTTACTTCTCACTCGTGTCACAACTAAACAAAGCTTAGTAAATAACTATAGTACACTACATTCAATGAACTGGTATTATGACTCGGAAATTGTCTACCAAAAATTGAAACACACTGGTATGGGACTTTGACTAGTTACTGTCCTCCACCCTGATAAATTATAATCTTACTCTTATTAGTAAAAGATAAGAGTTTTTTCTACTTATATCTATTTACCAACCCCTCCACATAATTAGGATGTGACAGAAGCAGAGTTTAATAGGTTTAAATTCAGAGTTCTTCTCCTAGACTGGTTACCTAGTCATGGTTGAAGAGCCCAGTCCACCTTACTATTTACCCATAGCTGGAGCAAGAGTAGTTCGATGCATACCTTTCCCAAGAGTATTACTGCTATGTGAAATGCAATCAGCCTTGTCCAGGAGTTTAACAGGTTTGAATTCAGAGTTCTCCTTCTCCTAGACCGGTTGCCTAACCAAGGTCAAAGAACCCAGTCTGCCCTATTATTTACCCATGGCCAGAGAGAGAGAGAGAGAGTAGTTGGATGAATACCTTTTCCAAGAGTATTACTATGTGAAATACAATCAGCCTTGTCCAGGAGTTTAACAGGTTTGAATTCAGAGTTCTCCTCCTAAACTGGTTGCCTAACCAAGGTTAAAGAACCGAGTGAAATAGATCACTAATTAGGACTGAATCCATTCTAGTAGTGACCATCACAAGCGGAGTGTAACGGGTTTGAATTCAGAGTTTTCCTTCTCCTAGACTGGTTGCCTAAACAATGTTAAAGAGCCTAGTGAAATAGATCACTAATTAGAACTGAATCCATTCTAGTAGTGACCATCACAAGTGGAGTTTAACGGGTTTGAATTCAGAGTTTTCCTTCTCCTAGACTGGTTGCCTAAACAATGTTAAAGAGCCTAGTGAAATAGATCACTAATTAGGACTGAATCCATTCTAGTAGTGACCATCACAAGTGGAGTTTAACGGGTTTGAATTCAGAGTTTTCCTTCTCCTAGACTGGTTGCCTAAACAATGTTAAAGAGCCTAGTGAAATAGATCACTAATTAGGACTGAATCCATTCTAGTAGTGACCATCCCAAGCAGAGTGTAACAGGTTTGAATTCAGAGTTTTCCTTCTCCTAGACTGGTTGCCTAAACAATGTTAAAGAGCCTAGTGAAATAGATCACTAATTAGGACTGAATCCATTCTAGTAGTGACCATCACAAGCGGAGTGTAACGGGTTTGAATTCAGAGTTTTCCTTCTCCTAGACTGGTTGCCGAACCAAGGTTAAAGAGCCTAGTGAAATAGATCACTAATTAGAACTGAATCCATTCTAGTAGTGACCATCCCAAGCAGAGTGTAACAGGTTTGAATTCAGAATTCTCCTTCTCCTAGACTGGTTGCCTAAACAAGGTTAAAGACCCCAGTCCACCCTACTATTTACCCATAGCTGAAGGGAAAGTAGTTTGATGAATACCTTTATCAAGGGTTTTAGTGCTATGTGAAATATAAACAGCTTCGCCCAGGATTTGAACTTGGTTTGACGAGTCCATTTGCTACAACGGTAACCACTACACCACACACCTATTTTTTTTCTACTTATATAACCCTACCATCATCAGGTGACCCTGACAGCACAGATACCTACAACTGGTCACTCCACCATGCAGAGCTGATTGATGTAGGTTTTTGCTGGTTGGCCTACACTGGTGTGTCCTTGAATAGTTGTCCACAAGACAATGTTGCTTATATGTTCTTCCTTGATTCTCCAGCAGGTCTTGTTCATCTTACTTGGATGGGAACAAGTGGCCATACAGCTGCTTTCTTGTAGGGAGGGTGCTGCTGCCAAGATTTGTTCAAGACAGAATACAGCATTCTTGTATAGTTCCCATCTAGCTTTTTTTCTCCAAGCATTTCATTAGAGTGCAAGTGGTGCAGCCATATAGTAATACTGACATGGCTTCAGCTTGATAGAATTCTTGTTTTATCTTATCAGTGAGATCAAATTTCCATATGATCGGTAACCTGTCTATAGCGGTCCATACTTTTCCTATACATATATTGACATTGCTTTATAGATGAGATATTACTACCTAGGTATATGAACTGGTATATTAATTTGAGAGGCTTACCATCCAGTGTGGAGATACCTCCATCTTGTTTAAAACTCATGAACTCAATGACCCCACCATAACTGTCAGCCTATAAGACATATTTGAATTGAAAGATATATGCAAATATGACAATGTATAATGTGTTGGTATTGTGACTAGAGGGAACCAACTACAAAAGCTTAAAATGGACAACTATGGGGGGCAGAGATGCTGATAGATACGCGTCCTGCATCCCTGATGCATAAAAATCTTAAAGGACAGAGAAAAGTCGTATCCATGCATCCCAGTGTTTCTTTTTCTTCCCCCACCATTTCCAGTAAACACATTTCAATATTTTCTTAGAATTGAATTATACAGGATAGGTTACAAGGTAGGAGTTAGACGGCTTTAGTTGGGACCCATAGATTTTTCCCAGGGATGCATTCAAAGCAAATATATGCGTCCCAGGATGCACTAAATCAAAAAGCTATCAGCATCACTGTATATGTGTGTGTATATATATATATATATATATATATATTATATATATTTTTTTTTTTTTTTTTCAGGTTGAGCACTCTGTTTAGAAGGGATAGCGATTATTCTGCCTTCTATCCTTGGCAGCTGCTTGTGGACCCATCGTAAGAGACTTGACGAGCGAAAGTTCGTTCGGGTCTCGAACCCGACCAGAGGTAGCTGCTGAAAAATAAGTATAGCTGCACTGATGAGGGGTAAACCCCGAAACGCGCGTCTGTAGATTGCTTATATATATTATATATATATATATAGTAAAATTCTTCCATAGTCTGCTGGATGCATGACATTTTTTAATGTCATACAAAGTAATATTTACAAATTCATAAGGAAAAACTTAAAATCCACTGCATGCTGACTTATAACTATTTATTTCAACGAAACTCTTTAAAAAATTTTTTTTTAAGTTTGCATATATATATATATATATATATATATAAATGTAAGGTAACCCAAATGACTGGTAAGTAAGGGATGATTCTATTTGGGATCATAGTAAATCTTACTGTACAACTATACTGTATACTCTTGTAGGTGCAAACATATATACTCATACGTTTTTATATAAACTGCTAAACAGAGCTCAATGTATAATAATAGCTTTCTTTGCAGGTTAGCTCGGTAGAGCGTTCGGCTAGAAACCACAAGGTTCCTCGTTTGATACCGGTTCTCGCCAACTCAGTAGCACATGGATCTCTGCGGTAAAGTAAGGAGCTGATGGTAGGTGTGGTGCTCCACCTCAGACGCAAAAAAACAATCCCCTTGGTATAGCGCTAGTGAAAGGGGGATAGACTCCCTCGCTGATTGGCTGATACCAACTTTAGGCCACCCGACGACTTTACTTAACTTATATGTAATCAAATTATATAGAAACGTAATACATTCACTTTACAGTCTTTTTTTTTTTTTACTAAACAGTTTAATCCCAAAATAAAAAACAGCTATTGCCATAATTCGACATCTTAGTGGAGGGAAAGACTAAAGAAATATGGCCAAAAGTTGACTTGTAGCTCAAAGACGACGTAATTTTGGAGTCCATAACATTTCATAAATGAAAATACCTGAAACTTACTCTTAGCTAAATGGTGGTTTAAATTTGACATTCCAATAATCTAAGTAATTTTATGAACCACAGAAATCATGTAAATTTCTTAGCTATTCTGGATAAACACCCTTATCTTAACTTTAAATTGTTTTCCATTACATTTATATATATATATATATATATATATATATATATATATATTATAGGTAGAGAAATTACACAAAAAAAAACTTATCAATGTGCTATTCTGTACTGTACAATACAGTACAGTCACCGAAGTGATATTAATTAATTTCTATAAATCCTGATTATATTTACAAAGAAACAACAGCTGTTTATTTAACCTAACGTACTTTTAGATAATTATTTTTAGTAGATAATTAATAACATTAAAAATGAATGAATAAAAACTCTCAACAAATATAACAGTGTATCTAACGTACTACTATCACGACGAGGAAGGCTGTCTCTACCAGACAACTATAGAGCTTGAATGAATTGGAACGAGAAATAATATTCCTCCAAATATATATTGTAAACTTTACAATATATATTTGGAGAAATATCATTACTTGTAATCTATACGTTTTATAGACTAGTAAATAGTATATACAGAAAAAACAAGGTAGGTTGCTGTATGGTATGAATGACAATAGTATTTTCATATAAGTATTATGACAATACTCACTGAAAATACAAGTCCTACATTCCTAGATATAAGCAACATAGTACCGACATCGTAATATTTCTCTTGGGACCATCTCTTGAGATAAGTACAAGGATGCGTATCTGGTATAACCTTTCATTCACGTTGTCTATCATAATTAAAGAATTAATAGCAAAATCACTAGGTAAATATAAATAAAAACAATATTAAAAGATTATTTTCTAACCTTTTTATTATATGGTGGTAATATACTTTATTTTAATTTATATAATCCTGTTAATTCCGAATGAGGAAATAACCTTAAAAAGTTTAACTGTCCTTCAACAATTATGAATTTTATTAAGTCAATTATCTAATAAATCTATTCCAGCAATAGATAATTTAATTATATGTGCGATCTATTTAAAAACGTTTAAGATGATATTTTATTTAAAAAGAAACAACTTTTTATATATATTGTAAAAAATTGTTTAATTTTTATATATCCGGGATTTTTTATTGCGTTTTTTTTCTTTTCTTCAAAATTGAATTTAAAGAGAACGAAAAAAAAGGCACTAAGATTTTTTTCTGATGTTTAAGATAAAAAAAAGTATTTTTTCTTTCTTTTTTTTTTTCTTCTTCCTTTCTTTTTTCTGTAAAGAACACGATTTTCCCATAAAATATAAGCTTTAAAAATGCTTTTATTGTTTAATTGTATTTGAAAACAACTCCTATATACAATATAAACAATTTGACAGCAACATCCGGATAAAAGAAAAGAAAAAGGTAGACAATAGCCTGGCTTTCCTCAAAGTGATCAATGGTGCAAGTTTAAAATTAAAAAAATAGAAAGAAATAGAGCGAAATGAATTTTCACATTGAATGTCAGAGAAGAAATGCAACAGCTACCGTACTTTTTTTTACCAAATCTCACATTGCAAAAAAATTATTTTAAGAAAATTATAATCGGATATCAAGGATGAAAAAAGGCTAAGTGTAGTTCTCATTAGGCGCTCCATGCTTCTGGCCTTGTGTCACATCTAAGCTAAGCTTAGTAAATAACTATAACTAGACGATCCACGATTCCTTTGGTTTCCTCTTCTAACAGCGGTCCATGATGATACCGATGCTTCTATTCATTAAAGAGTGAAGGATTCTCTCTAGAATTTTTATCCATATATCAAGGATATGGATTATTTAAAAAATGATGTTCAGGACATAAAATTATAATTCATTTTCCAATTGGACTGGAAGGGGTTTTATTCCCTTGAACATTTTAAGTGATATTGCTCTATAAAAAAATGATTTTTTAAAGAAATCGATATAATGTGCTGTTTTTGTTTGCTTTGTTTGCAAATCAGAATTTTAATTAAACTACACACACACACACACACACACTATCTATATATAAAACTAGACATTTTGAATCGTGTGGTATAAGTAAGGTTAATAGTTTTTAGAAAATAGACACGACAAACCAGGTTCAAATCCTAGACGAGGCAGTTTATCCGAGTTTCACTTTCGCACTAATATCCTTGGTAAGACCATAAATCCCTCTCTTAGCAAGCTAGATTCGCAGACTATTGTGAGTGAATTCGATTCTCACTGAGTGCCCCATACTTCCGCCCTTGTGTCATAACTAAACAAAGCTTAGTAAATAACTAAATCCCTCTCTTCTGTTCAGCTATGGATATTTAAGGTAGACTGGTCTGTTTAGCCTTGGTAAGGTAACAGATTTGGGAGAAGGAAAAACTGACTTCCAAACCAGGGAGAAAGCATGGTGCTAGCTAGTAACCCCACCCTATGAAAATAAATAATTGCATGAAAACCACAGCACCATTATAAATGTGGTGTGGTTGTGGTCCTTTCTATGCTCAAGGGCGCCGGGCATTTTAAGTAAGGAAGTCGAAATAAGGATGTGATAATTTGTAAAAATGTGGACGAAAACCAAAAAGAAAATACTACCTTTGTCCCGTAATAATAGTTAGATTTAGTATATATATGAATATATGTAAATGTAACAACTATTATGGGACAGAGGTAGTATTTCTTCTTCACTGACAATTTTATTTTTTTTGTTTTGTCTAAGTCGTTTTTTGTTTTTTTTACTGCCAAACTTGTGATTTTTCTTAAGACATTTTATATACTTTATCCGCTTAGAACTGTCATGTGCTACAGTAAACCTCTAAATTGTATGTGTGGTAGTAAGAGACTGCTAAATGATTTTTTTTTTCTTTTTAATGATCATAAATCATGAAAATCAATAACTTCGAGCTTTTAATGGTGTAGAGAAATGAAGACGATAAATGTGAGGATTTACAATTGGCAATTCTTGCTTCAGAAGAGAGTAGTTAACACTGACTATAGGGGGATTTTGACATTATATCAAAATAGAAAATAAATCCTACAAAATCCGATATTTTCATCATCCTGGAGAAAAGAATTTTAACAACCATCCAGATAATAAATTCCGATAGTTTGTAAAAAAAAAAAAAAAAAGAAAAAACAACTAAAAAAATTTAAAAAAAAAAAAAATAAAAAACACTGTAGTAATAAACCTTGAACAGAAGTTAAATTTGTGAGTGTGTGTAAATTAACCCATGTTTTACGTTTAAGATATATTTAATTTATTACCTGATACTCAAACAATAGAAAAAACAATATCAAGAAATAAAATACAAATATCAAGATATTTTCAAGACGAAGACAACTCCAATAAACGCATCCAACATTAAATTTAATCATTTTTAGAGAAATCTATCTACCTACATGTAATTAAAAAGAGATACAAATTGAAAAAATAAGTCGGTAAAAATATTATTAAAAAAAAAAAAAACATTAACAAAAAGTATAAAATTAAAAGCATAATTTCAATTTAGTTTTATTTGTGAACTATGAAAAGATAAGTAATATGGGACTGAGGCATTATTATTATTATTATTATTATTATTACTATTATCAATATTAATATATCTTAAAAACTGACCGTGATAAGGTGTTTTTAGTCAGTTAGTAGTCTTGTCATATTGAAGAAAACTAAATATATTTCTGCTACCTTCGACCTCAATAGAGAAACTAGAGTTTCTTTTTTAATTACTGTCCCTTGAGAGCACAATTGTTTAAAATTCTTCTACAGAGCAGTCAAAAAACTTTGGGTAGAAAGTACTTAAATTATCTCAGTATGGGGTGGGCTCACTGCTGAGAACCGAACACATTAAATTTAAAGTTTTAGATCAAGGATCCTCTTACAATAGTTCACTGACAGACCAAACTTCATGTTAGATCAAATACTGCAGGGAGTGGTTAAAAAATTTTCATTACTAAATATCCTTATATAAAATGTACAATAGAATAAAGTATAGAGTTAATTTTAAATTAATTAGTCCGCAACACAGCAACAAATGTCGATGGATACAAAGTAGTCTACTAGGAAAGACTAGAATTAAAAAAACAGTGACTAATATCTATTTGTAGGTGAATGAAGGTATTTTAGAAAGATTTTTAAAAAGTTCGATAAAAACCTTTTCTTTTTTTTTTACTTTTTTTTAATGTATAGTCGCCAGTGTGTGCTCGCACGTGTGTATCAACCACCTTCGAGACTTATATTATGCAGTCTATCAATTACTACTACTATTTATTGTTTTTCTTATATACATAGTACACCAAGACTAAATAAGATCGAGTTCGTAGGTGTCATTAGTAAGACAAAAAAAAGAAAATTAATTTTAGTCTTTTAAAAGTAATCAATGCCGAGAAAGAAAAAGACAATAAAACAAGCAATAAAACGAAGTATTTTTAATGTGAGCAGATTTTGTTCTCAATCGAGCGAGTGAATAACAATTGGATTGAACATATATATATATTAAAATGACCACTAGAAAGAAAGATACCAAAATAACACAAAAACATAAAACTATTTATTATAAATCTTTTTATTATACTAATTATACCTTATTCAATTTCCTTTCTCTGTCGATTATTTTTACGGGTCAATGTTAAGTTTAAAATTAACATTTTTAAGGTAGACCAAAAACAGTCAAACATTAAATTTAGTCAAGTTTAAGGTGACGTATTGTAAAAGAACTTAAAATAGTTTATCAAGAATAATAAATTTTAAATTAAAGTACTGTAAACAACAATTTGAATGGTAGATTTGAACGTTAAATGTAGTCATGTACTATTGTAAATGTTACCAATTTACTATTGACAAAAACAGTCTTTTTAAGAGATTTTAATTAGTGGTACTATAGTACTAATATAAACAACAATTAGTCGATTTTTCATGTAAGGATAACAAACTAGTGAACATTATTTGCTAATTATGGTTTTAAAAATACAAGGTATAAAACTGTATCAGCTCAAATTGCTCGAGGCAAAAGTTAAAGTAAACTGTACGTTTTAAAGAGACGAGCTCAGTGCGCGAAAAAGAGAGACCCCCCAGAAAATACGGAGTAAAGACGTTTAAAACCTACCGTTTTTTGGTGTTGGCGAGTCTGTTGATGAATTAAGAAAAATAAAAAAAAATATATAATTAAAAGATAAAATAAAAAACAAGGTCGCAAAGATCACCCTTTAGACGAACAATACGATCTAATCATAGTTGGGTACAGTCCGGATATTTTCACAAGAGAGAGGTAAAAAAATGTCCAGGTGTTGTTTCCATTGAATTGTCTCTCTGGTAGAATCAAGACGGACACGATCGTTGTCGTCTCCCAAGGTCGTGAGAAGAAGAAGAAGAAAAAAAAATGAAAATAAAAAAAGCAACAAGTTGCCGTCCTCAGCTTAAAAGGAGGGTAGGATTCACTTGTTTGTACTCCGACGTACAAAAGTGACAAAAAGCAGTTATTACTGTAACTCGCTAGAAGATAGTTGCTGTGGCATCGAAAGAAGCTACCAGTTGTATCCCCCCTCTCCTTATTTCCTCTCACTCTCTCTCTATCTTTCTCTCACTCTCTCTCCCCTCTCTTTATTTGTTACAGTTTCCTTTTTTCAGCTACAATTGTTGGTTCACTGTCTTTTAGTAGCTAGATAAAGCAACCGGTTCACTGTCCTTTGTCATTCGACTACCTTTACACTGAGGTAGGTAATCACACACACGCGTGCGTGTGCTACATTTCTTAATGGGACTAGTTATCGACCCTTTATCATTAAATTCAACCAAAAAATACGCGGTATAATAATACTTGACATTTTCATAGTCACAGTCGACATTTTTTTTAATACATCGATCACGAAATAATAGATTTTTCTATTTAGATAAAGGGACTAGCGTTATGTAAGAAAAAGGGATTAGCGAACGAGTTTTTTTTTACGCCAGCGAGTTCGATTCGCACTGAGTGCCCCCATCCTTCCGGACTCGTGACGAAACTAAACTAAGCTTAGTAAATTTGCTACGACTACTGAGTACTGAGCGAGGAGTTTGATCCTCACCAAGTGGACGATTCTTACGGCTTTGTGTCTGATTTAAGCTACACTCGTGATGTTATTGTTATCGAGAGAGAGAGGAGACAGGGAGAGAGAGAGAGAGAGAGAGAGAGAGTAAAACTAACAGAACAGTCTGTTATCAATGAGTTCGATTCTCACCGGGTGACACATACTTTTAGTGCGGTACGGTGACGGCAAGTTATCTACATTTTAACATTTAAAAAATGCACCATATTTTTAAGATTTTTATTTGTACTTGAAAATATTTTGATTGTTACGGTCGTTATTTATGAATATCAAGAAAATAGACGAGCCGGAACATATTGGGTTCCTGTTGTAACAGCTGTCCATAATGATATTAATCCTTCTATTTAAGAAGGATGGATGGATTTTAATTAGCATTTCATAGTTAACAGCTGTCCATGATTATATGGATGCTTCTATTTAAAAAGAAGGGTGGATTTTAATTAGCATTTCATAGTCAACTGCCACTAACTACTGTCCATGATGATATAGAAGCTTCTATTTAGGAAGGAGTGAAGGATTTAAATTAGCATTTCCTTGTTGACAGCCGTCCATAATGATATTGATGCTTCTATTTAAGAAGGATGGATGGATTTTCATTTGCATTTCATTGTTAACAGCTGTCCATGATGATATTGATGCTTCTATTTAAGGAGGGGTGGATTTTAATTAGCATTTCAAGCAGCTATCCATAATGATATTGATGCTTCTATTTAAGAATGATGAATGGATTTTCATTTGCATTTCATAGTAAACAGATGTCCATGATGATATAGATGCTTCTATTTAGGAAGGAGTGAAAGATTCTAACTTACATTTCATAGTTAACAGCTGTCCATAATGATATTGATGCTTCTATTTAAGAAGGGTTGATTTTATTAGTATTTCATAGTTAGTGTCCATAATGATAATGATTCTTCTATTTAGGAAGGAGTGAAGGATCTAAATAGCTTTTCATAGTTACATCTGTCCATAATGATATTGATGCTTCTATTTAAAAAGGAGGATTATTTTAATTGTATTTCATAGTTATAGTGGCCATAATGATAATGATTCTTCTATTTAGGAAGGAGTGAAGATTCTAAATACTTTTCATAGTTTACATCTGTCCATAATGATATTGATGCTTCTATTTAAGAAGGAGGGATTGATTTTTATTAGTATTTCATAGTTATAGTGGTCCATAATGATAATGATTCTTCTATTTAGGAAGGAGTGAAGGATTCTAAATAGCTTTTCATAGTTTACATCTGTCCATAATGATATTGATGCTTCTATTTAAAAAGGAGGGATTAATTTTAATTAGTATTTCATAGTCAATAGCAGTCCATGATGATACTGATGCTTCTATTTAGGAAGGGGTGGAGGATTCTAATAAGTATGTCATAGTTTAGTTATCTCTGTTATATTAACTAGCAAATATATGAACCCTCCGTAGGGTGCAAGTATTTAAGTTTTAATGTAATAAATTATTATGTTTACATGGAAAGGCTAATGAAACTAAATAAGAATGCAGATAAAAAGATTTGAAACAGAGGAGGTATGATTTTTTAAAAAGAACAATTGGAACTTACTCTTCCATCACTCCTGTCTTTCATTGCTAAATTTTCCTAATTCAGCTATTTAGTTAAATTAGGAAGTAAAGAATAAAATTACAGCTATTTTTTCTTGTTAATGGATTTCTTTTAAGATTCATCCCCGAGATTTTGGCTCATATTCATTAAGATAAAATCAAACAATTAGAAATCAATCATTACTAAGCACATATTATTAAACTCATTATTAAAATCAAATTTCTTATATCAATGTGCAAATTAGCCTTCCGTTCACACTGTAAACCGCTATTTTGTTGTATATATAAATACAAGTTTATGTTATTAGTATGTAGATAAGGCCAACAGTATTGATAATGTAAAACAATTTGATTAATAATTGAGGTTTAAATAAAAATAAAATCATGGAGAATGTGATGTAAATAACAAAGGGAATTGTGACTTGAGTAGTTAAATATTATTTCGGTTACAGACAAACACACACTCTACATTATCATAAGATAATTTGGATAATTCAGTGCGAACGCAGACCCCACTAAATTATCATTTATTTGCTGATTAGACTGGAAATTGTTTCCTTCTCTAAAAAAAAAAAAGTGCTAGTAAACATCTCAATATGGTGTACCAAATTTGTCTAGTTATGATTATCTCTGAATATGAAAATTTTATTTTTATTTTATTAATAATTATTGATATTATAATTTATTTATTAATCCTTCACTCCTTCCTAAATAGAAGCATCTATATCATCATGGACAACTGTTAATTATGAAATGCAAATGAAAATCCATCACTCCTTAAATAGAAGCATCAATATCATTATGGACAGCTGTTAATTATGAAATGCTAATTAAAATCCTTCACTCCTTAAATAGAAGCATCAATATCATTATGGACAGCTGTTAACTATGAAATGCTAATTAAGATCCATCTATCCTTCTTAAATAGAAGCATCAATATCATTATGGACGGCTGTCAACAAGGAAATGCTAATTTGAATCCTTCACTCCTTCCTAAATAGAAGCCTCTATATCATCATGGACAGCAGTTAGTGGCAGTTGACTATGAAATGCTAATTAAAATCCACCCCTTCTTTTTAAATAGAAGCATCCATATAATCATGGACAGCTGTTAACTATGAAATGCTAAATAAGATCCATCTATCCTTCTTAAATAGAAGCATCAATATCATTATGGACGGCTGTCAACAAGGAAATGCTAATTTGAATCCTTCACTCCTTCCTAAATAGAAGCATCAATATCATTATGGACAGCTGTTACAATAGAACCCAATATGTTACGGCTCGTCTATTTTCTTGATATTCATAAATACTAAATTATGACTGTAACAATTAAAATATTTTCAAGTACAAATAATAATAATAATATAATAATAATAATATCTTTTCAGCTAGTATATTAGGTCTGAGACCTGTCAGCTGTTCCTTGCAAATATTCATTTTAAATCCACTGAATATTTAATGTCATTCCACAGATTATCCAACCTTGCCTTGAAGGAGTTTAGAGATGGGGCATTCACTACTGATGAAGGTAGTTTATTCCATGTATTCACCACTCTGTTGCTAAAATAATTTTGTCTTGCGTTTGCTTTACAAGATTTTTTAAGGAGTTTTAATTTATGTCCCCTTGTATAGGTATTTTGAGCAATGTTTAGTAGGTCAGAGTTCGCTGAATAGAAACCATGCGTGTATTTGTAGGCTTCGATCATATCCCCTCTCATACGTCGGAAAACCATACTTGGTAGGTCAATGTTCCTAAGTCTTTCTTCATATGAAAGGGATTTTAGGTTATTCACCAATTTAGTAGCTCTCCTCTGGACTCCCTCAATGAGCTTTGTGTCCTTGATGAGTCTTGGGCTCCAAACCACATTAGCAAACTCCAAATGAGGTCTCACCAATGCAGTGTACAAATTTTTCAGCATTTCCTCATCCATGTACTCATATGACCTTCGTATCAGCCCCAGTATCTTATTTGCCCTATTCACTTGTATTCCTATGTGCTTGGAAAATTTTAGTTCAGGGTCCACATTCACACCAAGGTCCCTCTCCAACTCTGTATCTTTTAGTATTTCTCTTTCATTAGAGAGATTTTTTCTCATAGAATACTCGTGTTTAGGGTTATTCCTTCCTATATGCAGTACCTTGCATTTAGCTGTGTTGAATCTCATTTGCCAACTATCAGACCAATCCACAAGATTGTTAATGTCAGTTTGAATTCTGTCAGTATCATTTTGATCATTAACAGTGGAATATATCTTTGTATCATCTGCAAATATCTGTGTGTAGCATTTGATAATTTCCGGGAGGTCATTTATAAAAATAACAAAAAGACAAGGTCCAAGAACACTTCCCTGTGGATTCCACAAATAAAGGTCTAAAATGTAGATAACAAATTCCTATATACTATACCGTAATTATACCGTGCTAAAAGTATGAGTCACCCGGTGAGAATCGATCTCATTGATAACCGTCTGGTCTGTTAGTTTTACTCTCTCTCTCTCTCTCTCTCTCTCTCTCTCTCTCTCTCTCTCTCTCAACAATTTATTAAAATAGCTGTTAGCTCAGTCAGTAGAGCGTTCGGCTAGAAACCACAAGGTTCCTAGTTCGATACCAGTCCTCGCCAACTCAGCGTATGAGTAGCACAGGGATCTGTGCAGTAAAGTAAGGAGCTGATGGTAGGTGTGGCTCTCCACCTCAGATGCCAAAAAACAATCACCTTGGTCTAGTGCTATTGAAAAGGGGATGGACTCCCTCACTGACTGGCTGATACCGACTTTAGGCCGCCCCAACGACTTACTTCCTAATTTAACTATTTGAGTAGGATGTATCAACATGGCGTAATGGTTATCAACTTCTGCAGAAAACTCAATTCTCATTGGGTGCCCCACAGTTAGGGTTGAGTTAATACAGGGCCAGTTTAGCTCAGACGGTAGAGCATTCAACTAGGAACCACAGGTTTCCAGGCTCGATACAAGTAGCACAGGGATCTGTGCAGTGAAGTGAGGAGCTGATGGTAGATGTGGCACTCTGCCTCAGATGCCAAAAACAATCTCCTTGGTCTATCACTAGTGAAAAGGGGATAGACTCCCTTGCTGTCTGGCTGATACCAACTATAGGCCATCCCGACAACTTACTGATACAGTTCTGAGTGACAATCATCTGCAGGTTCAATCCTGAGCACAGGCGATAATAACATAGAATATTTAACGTAGCTTAACACTTGACTGGAGGAATTGGAGCAATCTGCCTAATGGATTAAATAAAGGGTTCATTTCGAGGTTCTGTGAAGGCTCCCAAGTTCGACATTCAACAAGAAACACCTTGTAGAAGCAATATTCACCATTGCAGGGGATTCTAGTTACCATTGGTTTGTTTAGTTTTGCGGCATATCAACCTCAGTGGGTCATTTAATGCCGATAAAGTTTTGAAATAAATCAATTCTTAATGGATAATACAATTTTTTTATAAATACATTTTTCTATTTAACCCATAGATGGGACCCTAACAGGTACTACCACTCCGGGTCAGAGTGGACCAGGGAGCAATGGTGATGAAAGGGTGCTCCACTTTTCCCAAACCTCCAAAGCTGGAATCTCACCATCAAATAGAGTTTAACATCATTCCCAGGACATGTAGACCCGCAGTCACCGCCTTCTAGCACCCATATGATAAAAAGGGGTTGGGGCTTGCCATAAGGGCAATAGGGTTGGGAAAATCATATAGGTGCTAGGGCTTGACATGACCAGCCAATTGATCAGAGGGGGCCTCTCCGACCGCCTGTCTAGCCCAAGATAGGGCCAAAGTGGAGTATTGCAAGTCATGAACTGCTCATTAATCTGGGCTCTATCCTTAAGCATCACGGGTCACCACCCACGGCCAACAGGTGGCCCCATTGGGGGAGTCTTACCCCTCTGCAGAGGTGCAGTCGGTGCATTCTAACGCCCCAGCCGACAGGGCGGTCTAGTTACCATTGAATTGGCAGACAAAAGCAAAAAGGAAAGCTGTAACTCAATACGGTTCCAGCATTGCCGCAAGCATATTGCAGAATGGTAGATTATGAAGGTTCTCGAGTTCAACAAGAAATACCTTGTAGAAGCAATACTCACCATCGCAGTAGGATTCCAATTGGCAGACAAAGGCAACAAGCAAGCTGTAACTCAATACAGTTCCTGCATTGCCATAAGTATAGTGGATTATTTATCTGGCACCATAACTTCACAGAAACCAGCAACTAATCAGGATTCAAATGGGATCACCCAAATGCAAGCATGGAATGGTTGGCATCTGCCCGTCTACTGAAGATGATGGCGTAGTGTCCACTTTTTTTTTTTCCTCATTATTATTTATCTGCAACTGTATGAGTGGCTGATCAGACCAATTTTTGAATGGCAATCTCTGGTGCAGTGACCACAAACAAATAGTGATGCTTGCTGGGGTTGCTGTTGTCTCACCTTCCTTTTGGCTCTCTTTTCTGCAGCAGCTACTTTTCTCTCTTTCTCACTCCTTCTCATTCCTTGTTTGACGAGGAGTTGCCAGGTCGCACGGTCTTTTGCACAAGTCTCCCATGTGTTGGGGTCGATGTGGCATGTCTTCATGTCACTCTTGCAGACATATTTGAAGCGCAGTCGTGGTCTCCCTACCGGTCGGATGCCCTCCACTAATTCACCATATAGTAGGTCTTTGGGGATGCGGCCTTTGTCCATCTTCCTGACATGACCAAGCCAACACAGGCGTCTCTCACAGATAATGGCGGGCATGCTGTTCCAGCAAATCTGTGTTGGGCACTTTGTCCTGCCAGCGTATGCTAATGCCCATGGAAGAAATATAAATCCATCTCTGTTATATACCCACTTGTTTCTGGGTATATATATCATGGCAAGGGCATAGGCATCTGCGAATATATGTAACAATAAAGATGAGGACAACAGTCTGAAAAATATGTTTGTGTTCACTTTGTACTAATGCCCATGGAAGAAATATAAATCCATCTCTGTTATATACCCACTTGTTTCTGTGTATATATATCATGGCAAGGGCATAGGCATCTGAGAATATATGTAACAATAAAGATGAGGACAACAGTCTGAAAAATATGTTTGTGTTTACTTTGTACTAATGCCCATGGAAGAAATATAAATCCATCTCTGTTATATACCCACTTGTTTCTGGGTATATATATCAGGTGCACTCATATGAAAATAGATCCAGATGGGGTGTCTGGATCTATTCTCATATGAGTGCACCTGTGGTTGTCTGGGGATTGAAATAAAACGAAATTAAAAATAAAATTTAAAAAAAAAAACTCCCATGAGGCCTTCACCGGAAGAACACATCGTGCATGTCCGACAAAAAGGACTGTCCCCCAACCCCCGAAAGAATCTCTTGGCCATTTTGAGTCAGGCATTTAACTGGGTCTAGTCACACCTACTAGCCAGGGGGATATTCCCTTGCTACAGGCAACTATGGCCCAGTCAATAAAGCCTAAGTCATAAAACTACCTCTTGCATTTGTCTCTTTCCTTCTTGTTTCTTAATCCCTTCGTTTTTAGCGTGAAACCAAATGAGATGGGGTACAAAGTAAAAAACACCCGAAGAACACGCACCAAGAATATCCAGATACTTTAAACCTGTAAAACACCCAAAATACCCCATAGTTGTGCCCTAATATTTAATACTCTATGTACTTTTTGTACTTTCTGTATTATGAGATGAGAGATATCCGTGGTTATACCTCCCATATTGAATCTTCTACTTACTTTTTGTATTATGAGATGAGAGATATCCGTGGTTATACCTGCCATATTGAATCTTCTACTTACTTTTTGTATTATGAGATGAGAGATATCCGTGGTTATACCTGCCATATTGAATCTTCTACTTACTTTTTGTATTATGAGATGAGAGATATCCGTGGTTTATACCTCCCATATTGAATCTTCTACTTACTTTTTGTATTATGAGATGAGAGATATCCGTGGTTATACCTCCCATATTGAATATTCTACTTACTTTCTAAGTAGTTGGTATGATATTTCTTATTATCGTACTTCTAAGAGGAATTACAGGTTTAAAGGGGAGAGCCTCTTAAATCTCCCAGTTATAGGCAAATTGTTCGGACAAAGAAGACAAACACACAATGGAAATTTAATACATGTATTGACAAATAATACAAGAACTTGTTGCAAATTTTATTGGTATTTGCTACAGACTTATCTGTGAGGTTAAATACTGTTCGTTGTAGAAGAGGTGATAACAGGGGTATTCTGGTTGCTGGTAGGAATGTTGTTAGGATGCTTCGTCAGGTCGTTTCTCGTTCTTCAGCCTTCTGTTAGTATGCTATTGTATCAGCCTTAGAACGTTTGCTGATACAATGCCTTAGAAAGTTTGCTGTGGTAGAGTTCTTATTTTGCAACTTCCCTCAGTGACTGCTCTGTGATAAGTAAAGTTTTTGATTCTGGCACCAACATCATATGTTGACGATTCGCCCCCTGGCGGCAGGGGAAGACAATTCTCTGTTGAATTTCCGATACTTCTTCTGTTTCTTGCGAAACTATTAGCTTTCTTGCCGTCCATACTTTTTCTCTCGTTGTTGGCATCCTTCTGTCTATGAGAGACGATGGAGTAGTGTCAAATTTTTTGGGGGGCAACTACATAGCCTGGGTAAGTTCATATGGAGGATGAGCTGTTGCTCAAGCAGCAAATCCCTCCTCTCCACACCGCCGCTGTGATCCAAAGGAAAGGTAAGGAACCAATGCAATTTGGCAGTGGTCGTGTCGTAGGAATCGCTGGATAGCATTGGATTTCAGCATCACACCATCTTCGGGTCTCTGGATCCTGATTTGTTTTTGGGGTTTACTCCCTTAGCCTTTCCTTGAAAGGCAGCAGAGGTTTTCTTGTAGTTTGTAGCTCTCTTCATTACTTGTCATTAGTTCCAGGTTTGTATTTCTTGTAAATTCTGGTCTTACAATTCATGAGAGGTCATGAATTGTGAACAGACCCTGTAGCTAGAATTAAATTGACATCTGTCAGATTTAGAATCAGGGAGACCCCATAGAAAACTACTGTGATTGTTAGTAACCCTTGACCCCTAGAGGAGCAGATTTCACGCGCCATGACAGACACGTGATAGTTAGCTTAGATCAGATTTGACCTTAGCTTTTGAAGAAAAAAGACATGATAGTCTTCCCTGCCGGGTCATCTCAATCCCTGCGGTTGAATCATGGGCTAGATAAATAATAAAATTTGACCAAATGAAAACAAGTCTTGTTATTTTATCTAATGTAAAAACAAGCAATGTATAAAAATTAAAGTGGGTAGCCGTGAGAAAAGGCGGAATTATGACGTCAAGGAACAAAAGATACAACGATATGAAATGCAACAGGTTTTAATACATATATGCACATTAAAATGATACAACAAAGAGTATAAAGTTCATAGTTTTGGTCAGACAAGCAACCCAAAGTTTAGTAAGAGTTCTTTAAAGTTAGCGGCACCTGTTCGTGAGGTATTGCTGAATATTAGTTTAGTTCTCAGCTCCTTAAGGTCTTAGCCGTAGTCATTAGTTTAGTTGAGTTTGGGATTTTGGTTACAGCACCGTTCAAGGTAAGCCATAATTAATTGGTTATGGGTTTGTTTGGGGGTTAAAGGTAATTGCTATCAGCCTTCATGGGTCAAAAGATAGCAATTTCTCAAACATTAAACTTTTTGCAAAGTGAAGTATTCTCGTCGACTTCCTGTGAATTTTTTATAAAGATCACCACGTGACTACTAATGTTAGGGATGGCTGCTGCTGCTGTGTCGGTGACATTCGACCCCTGTCCCCCAGGGGCACAAGTGCCGGTGTTGTATGAAGATAATAACATAAAATTTCAATAAATGCCCAATTCAGCCCAGAAGAAGAATTAACAAGAAGACTCTGTCACTCTTTCTATCATCAAGATGAACTTTCTCTCAACCATATATCTAATGTTTAATAGTTCTGGTTCTGGCTTCTTTTGTTCTAGTGAGTTCTGTTAACTTCTTGTAACTGGTGTATCAAGATATGCTAAGGTTGTCATAGTTTTTAAGGACAAACTCAAGACATATAATTCTTGTGATCACATTTTATTAAACTTAAACTTAGGATTCTCAACTGTGTGGGAGCTGAGCTGACCAGTCTTTGCATCATGAGGTCCAGCCATCGACCTCTATTCCCACCGTTTGCTTAGTAACTGGAATTCGACATTAATTTAAGGTTATTGAATGTTAATTTAAGGTTATTGAATGTCAATGATTTTAACGGTTGAATTCAACAACACCTGAACTCAAATCTGTTTCTACACTAACCATGAATATATATATGAGTAATTTCATGTCAAATTATCCAGGCCATGTCACTCACCCACCCTTTCAATTTTTCTGAAATTTTGTCCAAGAGTGGATTATCATAAAGTTAGCCAATTCCCAAAATTTGAGCTTCCAATTCCAAAAATTGGCAGAGTTATGTCAATTTTTAGCTCTCCAAATTTGAGGGGTGTCGTGAAAAAATGGCAACTTTTTGTAACCTATTTTTGTCTGTAAAATGAGTTCTAGAGCTTCCCTACTCCTAAGAATTGGTTTATAAAAGCATTTTTAGCAAAGGAATCTATAAATGGTATCAAAAAAGTCTTAAAGTCAACCAATTTTAAGTTATTAATTATTTCTGATTTTTTCCTAGCAAGATCAATATCCCGATGTGGCACTGCATCTACAACAACAATTTTTTCTATTATTATTTCACATATATTGAACATTATTTGTACCAAAAAGATAGTTAGATATTTGCTTTTTTTCAGATGATTTGACATGGAATTAACCATATTCTTCCCCCATCTTGCTCATCTATGGGTAAATAGTAGGGCAGACTGGGTTTTTAGCTTCTGTAAAGCAGCCAATATAGGAGAAGGAAAACTCTTAATTCAAACCAGCTGTACTCCACTTAAAACTTATTTTATATCACATCCCACTTGTGGCATATCAACATCTTTATGGGTCATTTAATGCTAAAATTTAATTAATTTGTAAATGTTTGATTATAATCATAACAATTCTTTGGAAGGGTGTGCCCCCTCCATCCACCCAGCTATTAGTGAGGATGTGACACAAGGTCAATTTTTCAGAGGAGTACTGCAGGTTTGAATTCAGAGATTTCATTCTCCTAGACTAGTTGCCAAACCAAAGCCAGAGAACACAGTCTGCCCTATATTTATCAATACTTAAAGGAGACAAGGTAGATTCATGTCTTCACTAAGAGCATTAGTGCTATAATCTTATAGTAATTATCTATCAAACTAACTTGTTAACCATTATACTAAAGTGAGCCATACAGTTGTTTAATTTGATGAATTTGTACAAAGCCAGAAATATTGATCCCCAATGAGGATTGAATTCACACTTCAATAGAAATGATGTATTAATCTAGGTTATTAAACATTATACTGCAGTGAGATATACAGGTGTTTAATTTTATAAATTTGATACAAAGCCAATAAAATATGGGTCCCCAATGAGGATTAAATTCACATCTCAATAGTAAGTCTTTTAATCTAGCTTATTAACCATTATACTACAGTGAGGCATACAGCTGTTTAATCTGATGAATTTGGCACAAAGCCAGAAATATGAGTCCCCAATGAGGATTAAATTCACACCTCAAGATAAATTATCTATTAATCTAGTTTATTAACCATTATGAGGCATACAGGTGTTTAATTTGATAAATTTGGCACACATTCAGAAATATGGGTCCCCAATGAGGATTGAATTAATACCTCAATAGTAATTGCCTATTAATCTTGCTTATTAACCATTATACTACACTGAGGCCTACAGGTGGGGTTTTTTTTTTTGTCTTTTTTTTGTTGATAAATTTGGCAAAAGGCCAGAAATATGGGTCCCCAATGAGGATTAAATTCACACCTCAATAGAAATGATCTATTAATCTAGCTTGTTAACCATTATACTGCATTGAGGCATACAGGTGTTTAATTTGATAGGTTTGGCACAAAGACAGAAATATGAGTCCCCAATGAGGATTAAATTCACGCCTCAGTAGAAATTATCACTTAATCTAGCTTATTAAATATTTATACTACAATGAGGCATACAGGTGTTTAATTTAATACATTTGGTACAAAGCCAGAAATATGGGTCCCCAATGAGGATTAAATTCACACCTCAATAGTAATTGCCTATTAATCTTGCTTATTAACCATTATACTACAGTGAGGCATACAGGTGTTTAATTCAATAAGTTAGGCACAAGGCCAAAAGAACACAGCACTCAAATTCACTAAGCAATGATAATGATCTTCTAAGTGAGCTTGCTAATTATTATCCCAGAGTGGGGCACCCAAGATGCGCATTTACACATTTTATTGCTAGATAATTGCCCAGCTGCCAATACTTCAAAGATGGAAATGTTTACATTGTAAACTTGCCAGAGTATGGATGACTCTTGTGCGTATTTGAAACCAGGGTAGACAGAAATAGTGTTGTGGGGGCAAAAGTCATTTTTCTAAATGTTGTTTAGATTCAGCTCTGGGCTAACAAGTCTAGGGCACCCAGTGAGGATAGAAGTCATAACTCATTTGTGAGAAGACCAGCTTTTTAATCATCACTTTACAAATAGGTGCCCTTATCTTTCTATATATTATTAAAGTTTTCATTGTATATATATATATGGAGCGCCACACCTACCATCAGCTCCTTACTTTACCGCACAGATCCCTGTGCTACTCATACGCTGAGTTGGCGAGGACCGGTATCAAATTAGGAACCTTGTGGTTTCTAGCTGAACGCTCTACTGACTGAGCTATCCCGGCACCAAATATATATATATATATATATAGGTTGAATTATTATTGTTGGAGAATTGATTATAGGGGGCTCAATTACTTATGTAAGAGCTTTATTTATTTATTTATTTATAATTATAAAGTCGGTCCTACCATTGGTTTCTGAATAACACTTTTTCGGTGTTATTCGTTGTCAGAGGCCTCTGACGACGAATAACACCGAAAAAGTGTTATTCAGAAACCAATGGTAGGACCGACTTTATAATTATAAATAAATAAATAAATATATATATATATGTATATGTATATGCATATGTATATATATATTTAGGGCCGGGATATATATATATATATATATATATATATATATATATATATATATTTAGGGCCGGGATATATATATATATATTTATATATATATATATATATATATTTGGGGCTGGTATATAATTTCGCAGGGATTGTTCGCTATGTACCGGCGCGGCCGAACGGATATGGTCTCTGACTATGCCTGTGAAGTCCTGGTTTCGATTCCTGTCGGAGGGGAGTCGTTAGTATACATCGCTGAAGAGACTTAATAAAGTCGAAACAGTCTGTACGGTGTTCTGCATAGCGAGCCATCCTTTGCGGGATTTACTTGTCAAGATTATTTTCTATAATTATCGAATTTTATGCGATACATGCATTTATAATTGCCTTCAAGCAAAAATATAAATAATAATTTATTCAACATTGCTTCTATAAAAACAAACATCCAAAAATCTTATTCACTTTGCCGAAGAGCTTACGGCCGGGTTTGTTTACTAAATAAACGTCCACTTGCCTACTATGGCAGGGGCGTGTAATAGTATCATTGACAAGGTTAATTTCGCAGGGATTGTTCGCTATGTACCGGCGGCCGAACGGATATGGTCTCTGACTATGCCTGTGAAGTCCCGGTTTCGATTCCTGTCGGAGGGGAGTCGTTAGTATACATCGCTGAAGAGACTTAATAAAGTCGAAACAGTCTGTACGGTGTTCTGCATAGCGAGCCATCCTTTGCGGGATTTACTTGTCAAGATTATTTTCTATAATTATCGAATTTTATGCGATACATGCATTTATAATTGCCTTCAAGCAAAAATATAAATAATAATATATATATATATTTGAGACCGGGATAACTCAGTCGGTAGAGTGTTCGGCTAGAAACCACAAGGTTCCTAATTCGATACCGGCCCTCGCCAACTCAGCGTATGAGTAGCACAGGGATCTGTGTGATAAAGTAAGGAGATGATGGTAGGTGTGGCGCTCCACCTCAGGTGCCAAAACAATCTCCTTGAAAACAATTGAAAAGGGGATAGACTCCCTTGCTGACTGGCTGATACCAACTTTAGGCCACCACAACGACTTTACTTACTTTTTTTATATATATATAATATATAATATATATAATATATAAAGAGAGAGAGAGAGAGAGAATAGATTAAGGAAAAACCTTTAAATTTGCTTCATATGTAATAATTTATTTCAACTGCATAATTACAGCATATTCAGACATCAACAAAAACATTACTGAAGGAATTGCCCAGAATAGAAGGGTTTTTGCTTATGTCTGAAGATGCTGTAATTATGCAGTTGAAATAAATTATTACATATGAAGCAAATTTAAAGGTTTTTCCTTAATTCATTCTATATATTGCTCTGTCTATCCACTTACTGGCACTAGGCACATCGAGCTCTCACTGCGGTATACCTGTATCACTATGGTTAAACTATACATGAAATGATCCCCATTACCTAATATATATATAATATATATATAAGATTTTGGATGTTTGTTTTTAGAAGCATTGTTGGATAAAGTATATATTATCATTTATATTTTGCTTGAAGGCAATTTCAATGCATATATTGTATAAAATTTGATAATTATAGAAAATAATCATGACAAGCGAACTTCGGCAAGCGATTGTGCGGCGCGTAGAACATTGTACTGACTGTTTCAACTTTATTTGTTGAAACAGTCTGTACGATGTTCTACGCGCTGCACGATCGCTTGCCGAAGTTTGCTTGTCATGATTATTTTCTATAATTATCAAATTTTACACAATATATGCATTGTAATTGCCTTCAAGCAAAATATAAATAATAATATATATACATATATATATGAATATATATTTCAACCTATTAGGTCTCATCAGCAGAGCTATAGATACGAAGATCGCCCCGCGTGTGACTCGAAGCCTTTGTGTCGAAACGGCACGCCGGCTTCTTACCATCACGCCAAACGGAAATCGCAATTTCTCTCGCTTTGTTTAGGTATTAGTAGCACTTATATACCACTTTGGAAACTTTTATCGCACAACCTTTACGCAAATGTAAACAACTTTAGCTATTTTCAGCCGACAGTGTATTTGGGAGAATATGTGCTTTTAATTTTAGTCAGACCTAATTTTTTGAAAGTTAATACATTTATGGTTAATTAGGCGGGATTTAACTACTTAAATGTAAGGCTAAACAAATCGAGAAAAATCAATCTCTGAATATATATTTCGACCTATTAGGTAACCATAAATGAATTAACGAAGCCGGCGTGCCGTTTCAACACAAAGGGTTCGAGTCACGCGGGGCGATCTTCGTATCTATATATATATATATATATATATATATATATATATATATATATATATATATATATATTGGAGCTGTGTGGTGTAATGGTTACCATTGTAGGAAATGGACACAGCCAGAAGAGTTCAAATCCTGTACATGGCTGTTTGCATTTCCCATTGGCAAAGATATTAATCCAATTATTCTTCCTCCAACTATGAGTAAATAGTAGGGCAGACTGGGCTCTTTAAACTTGGTTAGAAGAAAAACTTTGAATTCCAGCCTGGTAAACTCTGCTTAAGAAATTGACCTTGTGTTGCATCCTGCTTGTGCAGAAGGCTTGGCACGCATATATATATATATATATATATATATATATGCGTGCCAAGTTTTCTTCTTTCAAACTTCAAAAATTTTTAAATGAATAACACATAACTACCACTCGCTTTTTTCATTATTCTGTGATAAATAATTTCTTATCACCTTCCATATACCAACAAATGCCCTGAAGATGATCTAATTAATAGATCGAAACACTGCAGCGTCGGCCAATAAACTCACCACTTAAACCATTTAAACCTGTGTTTTTTCATTTTTCCTAATATACTACATACCGTCGGATTCACTTCCTTTCTTCACACACACACACACACATATATATATATATATATATATATATATATATATATATATATACTAGAGCCTTTTTGGCCTTTGGGCCCGTAGCCTATAAGGGTTAGAATTGTATTAAAGAAAAAACATGGATTTTTCAATGAATTGACCTAGACCATTGAAATAGACATCAGAATTTTTATTGCGGGGCGCGGCGGGGCGGGTGTTTTTCGTTGAATGTAAGACAGGCGACTCTAGAGTTATAGGATGTTGGGTGGGGGCTGAGTGCCGCCTTTGTAGTAGTATTACTTGTGATCAATTTCATCTCCCCTTCCTTGGCGTATAGGGAGTAAAAAGGGGAGGAACGTAGGATGCAAAGACAGGGATGAGTCAAAATTTGACTTAATTGCAAATTCCGACTAATTAAACCAATTAAAGTGTTTGTTTTTTCAAACAATAGGTTGAGCTAAAACTAAGGAATAATTAGAGACAAATTTCGTGTGATTAAGGTCACAAACAGAAAAGCCTTTAGGGGTTGAACGCTCCAAATCTCAGCTTTAGTATAATAATAGAAGATATATATATATATATATATATATATATATATATATATATATTATTGTTTGTTTGTTTAAGCCATTTGATATCACCCAGTTGGCAAGGTAAGTAGGCTTGTGTTACCCTTCCAGATTAGCTAACTTCAACCTCATCCAAATAAAACCACATGCTCCTGTTATATATATATATATATATATATATATATATATATATATATGTGTGTGTGTGTGTATGTGTGTTATGTTTTTACATACAGATAAAATACTGAAGACTGAATGATAATGCAAGACCAGGTTGTTGGAAAATTAACAAGGTTTTATTTAACACAGCGTTGAGAATGCTTCTACCCTAAAAGTGACTTAACTAGCTCACACATGTTGTAAGCTGCATCCACTCAGTCCAAACCCCAATCCAAAAGTATCATGGTGGAAACCCCATTTCTGGGTTCCCAACAGTCCCCTACTGATCAAGGAGAGCAACTCTATTTTTGTTAGGTCTTCCTAACAATATATATATATATATATATATATATATATGGGTGTATGTTTGCATGCTTTCATATGTGTACCCAACCCCTCCACCATTAGCAAGATTTAACATAAAGTCAATTTTTACATGGAGTAAAGCTGGTTTAAATTTAGTTTTCCTTTTCCAAGATTGGTTGCTTAACTTAATAGGAAGAAGGAGAAGAAACAAAAAGAGCCCCCTTGGTTTGAACTACCTTTCTCCAAGACTAGTTGCCATACCAAGGCTAAAGAGCCCAGTGTGCCCTAATCACCCATGGCTGGAGGGAGAATAGTTGGATTTGTACCTATCCCAAGGGTAATAGTGCAATGGGAAATGCAAACTGTCCCGTAAAGTATTTGAACTTGTCTTGTCATGTCAATTTCCTATGATGTTAACCATTATACCACATGCTTCCCACTAATGAACCCAGTCTGCCCTGCTATTTACCTATAACTGAGGGGAAGATTGATTTATGCCTTTCCCAAACACAATTTGGTTTGTCTACTATTTACCCATAGCTGGAGGGAGAATAGTTGGATAAATACCTTTCCCAAGGGTATTAGCGCTAAGCAAAATGCAATTACCACAGTCTGCCCTGCTATTTACCTATAACTGAGGGGAAGATTGATTTATGCCTTTCCCAAACACAATTTGGTTTGTCTACTATTTACCCATAGCTGGAAGGAGAATAGTTGGATAAATACCTTTCCCAAGGGTATTAGCGCTAAGCAAAATTCAATTACCACAGTCTGCCCTGCTATTTACCTATAACTGAGGGGAAGATTGATTTATGCCTTTTCCCAAACACAATTTGGTTTGTCTACTATTACCCATAGCTGGAGGGAGAATAGTTGGATAAATACCTTTCCCAAGGGTATTAGCGCTAAGCAAAATTCAATTACCACAGTCTGCCCTGCTATTTACCTATAACTGAGGGGAAGATTGATTTATGCCTTTCCCAAACACAATTTGGTTTGTCTACTATTTACCCATAGCTGGAGGGAGAATAGTTGGATAAATACCTTTCCCAAGGGTATTAGCGCTAAGCAAAATTCAATTACCACAGTCTGCTCTGCTATTTACCTATAACTGAGGGGAAGATTGATTTATGCCTTTCCCAAAACAATTTGGTTTGTCTACTATTTACCCATAGCTGGAGGAGAATAGTTGGATAAATACCTTTCCAAGGGTATTAGCGCTAAGCAAAATTCAATTACCACAGTCTGCCCTGCTATTTACCTATAACTGAGGGGAAGATTGATTTATGCCTTTCCAAACACAATTTGGTTTGTCTACTATTTACCCATAGCTGGAAGGAGAATAGTTGGATAAATACCTTTCCCAAGGGTATTAGCGCTAAGCAAAATCAATTACCACAGTCTGCCCTGCTATTTACCTATAACTGAGGGGAAGATTGATTTATGCCTTTCCCAAACACAAATTGGTTTGTCCACATGTGGTGGTTTGGTTTGGTTTGGTTTGATTTTGTTTTACGGCATATCAACCTCGGTGGGTCATTTAATGCGGATAAAGTTTTGAAATAAATCAATTCTTAATGGATAATACAATTTTTTTATAAATACATTTTTCTATTTAACCCATAGATGGGACCCTAACAGGTACTACCACTCCGGGTCAGAGTGGACCAGGGAGCAATGGTGATGAAGGGGTACTCCACATTTCCCAAACCTCCAGAACTGGAACCTCACCATCAGATAGAGTTTAACATCATTCCCAGGACATGTAGACCCTTAGTCACCGCCTTCTAGCACCCATATGATAAAAAGGATTGGGGCTTGCCATAAGGGCAATAGGGTTGGGAAAATCATATAGGTGCTAGGGCTTGATGTGACCAGCCGATTGATCGGAGGGGGCCTCTCCAACCGCCTGTCTAGCCCAAGATAGAGCCAAAGTGGAGTATTGCAAGTCATGAACTGCTCATCCACCTGGGTTCTATCCTTAAGCATCACGGGTCGCCATCCACGGCCAACAGGTGGCCCCATTGGGGGAGTGTTACCCCTCTGCAGAGGTGCAGTCGGTGCATTCTAACGCCCCAGCCGACAGGGCGGGCATGTGGTGGTGTTAGTGGTTGTTGTAGTAGTAGTAGTATTATTAGTAGTAAGGTGCATTGGTTTGTTTCCTGTTTCTAAATTATTCTCTCTTTGGTCAGGCTAAGGACTTTTCAGTACCCCCTTGCAATTCGTCATTTACCAGGTTTAGCTGAGCCTGACACAAGGATAGAAGTATGGGACACTCAGTGAGAATCAAACTCTCTTGTAATGATCTTCTCGTGAAAGTAGCGGTGGTTGTGGTAGTAATAGTACCAGTGGTGGTAGTGGTGGTAGTAGTGGTGGTAGTAATATTACCAGTAGTAGTAGTAGTAGTAGTGGTTGCGGTAGTGGTGGTAGGAGTAATAGTGCCAGTAGTGGTGGTAATGGTGGTTGTGGTAGTAATAGTATTAGTGGTGGTATTAGTAGTGCTGGTAGTAGTGGTGTTAGTAGTAATAGTGCGGGTAATAGTGGTGGTAGTGGTGGCTGTGGTAGTAATAGTAAACACTACGGTTACTATTACTACCACCGGTAGTAGTGGTGGTAATGATGGTTGTGGTTGTAATAGTACCAGTGGTGATAGTGGTAGTAATAGTACCAGTGGTGGTAGTAGTAGTGGTGGTAGAAGTGGTAGTAGTAGTAATAGTGCCAGTTTTGGTGGTAGTGGTGGTAGTGGTGGTGGTGGTAGTAGTTATAGTGTCGCTGATAATGGTGGTAGTGGTGGTTGTGGTAGTAATAGTGCCAGTGGTAGTAGTAGTAGTGGTGGTAGTAGTAATAGTGCCAGTAGTGGTGGTAATGGTGGTTGTGGTAATAATAGTACTAGTGGTGGTATTGGTAGCTGTAGTAGTGGTGGTAGTAGTGGTGGTAGTAGTAATAGCAACAGTAGTGGTGGTAATGGTGGTTGTGGTAGTAATAGTACTAGTGGTGGTATTGGTAGCTGTAGTAATAGTGGTGGTGGTAGTAGTAATAGTACTAGTAGTGGTGGTTGTGGTAGTAATAGTAGTAATAGTGGTGGTAGTGGTAGTAATAGTACCAGTGGTGGTAGTAGTAATGGTGGTAGTAGTAATAGTGCCAGTAGTAGTGGTAGTGGTGGTAGTATTGGTTGTGGTTGTAATAGCACCAGTGGTGGTATTGGTAGCTGTAGTAGTAGTGGTGGTAGTAGTAATAGTGCTAGTAGTGGTGGTTGTGGTAGTAATAGTAGTAATAGTGGTGGTAGTGGTAGTAATAGTACCAGTTGTGGTAGTAGTAGTGGTGGTAGTAGTAATAGTGCCAGTAGTGGTGGTGTATTTGTGATAGTAATAGCACCAGTGGTGGTATTGGTAGCTGTAGTAGTCATGGTGGTAGTGGTGGTAGTAGTAAGTGGTGCCAGTAGTGGTGGTAATGGTGGTTGTGGTAGTAATAGTACTAGTGGTGGTAGTAGTAAGGTGTGGTAGTAGTAATAGTGCCAGTAGTGGTGGTAATGGTGGTTGTGGTAGTAATAGTACTAGTGGTGGTATTGGTAGCTGTAGTAGTAGTGGTGGTTGTGGTAGTAATAGTACCAGTGGTGGTAGTAGTAATGGTGGTAGTAGTAATAGTGCCAGTAGTGGTGGTAATAGTGGTTGTGGTAGTAATAGTACTAGTGGTGGTATTGGTAGCTGTAGTAGTAGTGGTGGTAGTGGTGGTGGTAGTAGTAAGTGGTGCCAGTAGTGGTGGTAATGGTGGTTGTGGTAGTAATAGTACTAGTGGTGGTAATAGTAGTGGTGGTAGTAGTAATAGTGCCAGTAATGGTGGTTGTGGTAGTAATAGTACTAGTGATGGTATTGGTAGCTGTAGTAGTAGTGGTGGTAGTTGTGGTAGTAGTAATAGTACCAGTAGTGGTAGTAGTGGTGGTAGTGGTGGTTGTGGTAGTAATAGTACCAGTGGTGGTATTGGTAGCTGTAGTAGTAGTGGTGGTAGTAGTAATAGTGCTAGTAGTGGTGGTTGTGGTAGTAATAGTACCAGTGGTGGTAGTAGTAGTAGTGCCAGTAGTAGAGGTAGTGGTGGTAGTATTGGTTGTGATAGTAATAGCACCAGTGGTGGTATTGGTAGCTGTAGTAGTAGTGGTGGTAGTGGTGGTGGTAGTAGTAAGTGGTGCCGTGGGGGTGGTGGTGTTGGTGTTGGTATTGGTGAGGGCTATAAGTCATAAGATCAGAAATTAGGCACATTGGTTTCCTGTTCTGTTAATACAAGGAAGTGAAGTTTAGAATCTCTGACTCATCTAAGATACTTGAAAATCAAGACACGCACGCACACATTGACACATTTGAGTTAATAAGAAACATTGACACAGAACAAAGAACAATGCTTAACAACAACTGGTGCGATGACTGCACCGCACACACATGAAGGCAAGTCAACAAGGAACAGGATCGAGTGATGAAACGACACAGTACACACACAGGCACGTTCACATGCACACACAATCATCTCTTGATAAAAGTCATCGAGGTGGCCTAAAGTCGGTATCAGCCAATCAGCGAGGGGGTCTATCCCATTTTTCAGTAGCGCTAGACCAACGAGATTGTTTTTATGCCTGAAGTGGAGTGCCACACTGACTATCAGCTACTTACTTTACCGCATAGATCCCTGTGCAACTTATACGCTGAGTTGGCGAGGGCCGGTATCGAACTAAGAAACTTGTGGTTTCTAGTTGAATGCTCTACTGACTGAGCTAACTCGGCCCTATGGGTATATATAAAGAAAGGAATGGATATCAAATCCGACAATGTGAATAGATATAAAGTTTTTGAAAAAACAAGAAAAATATGTCAAAGATTGACATTTAGAAAGCCGACACTAAAGCGTTTTGGTTTTAATTAAACCATCAACAGGACACAGTACACACATTGCATGTGCACACACACAGGCATATACATGCACACACAATTATCTCTTCTCAGTTGGTAGAGCGTTCGGCTAGAAACCACAAGGTTCCTAGTTCGATACCGGCCCTCGCCAACTCAGCATATGAGTAGCACAGGTATCTGTGCGGTAAAGTAAGGAGCTGATGGTAGGTGTGGAGATCCACCTCAGATGCTAAAATAATCTCCTTGGTCTAGTGCTAGGGAAAAGGGGATAGACTCCCTCACTGATTGGCGGATACTGACTTTAGGCCACCCTGAGGACTTTACTTTACTTTCATATAAAGAAAGATATGGATATAAAATCCGACAATATGAATAAGTATAAAGTTTTTGTAAAAACAAGAAAAATATGTAAAAAATTGACATTTAGAAAGCCGACACTAAAGCATTTCGGTTTTAATTAAACCATCAACGGAGCACCATACACACATTGCATGTGCACACACAGGCACACACAATCATCTCTTGATATAGATATATGCAATATACATGGATACATTTAAAGAAAAAAATAGATATAACATCCGACAATGTGTCAAATATTGACATTTAGAAAGCCGACATTAAGGAGTTTTCGGTTTTAATTAAACCATCAACAGGTCACAACAGGGACTGGTATTTCATAATCACTATTTGAATGGGAACACTATCACTGGAGCCACGACAACACCACACACACATGCCAAGTCAAAAAGGAACAAGTTCAAGTGATAAAACAACACAGTACATACATTGTATGTGCACACACAGGCACGTACACATGCATACACCATCATATCTTCTCAGTTGGTAGAGCATTCGGCTAGAAACCGCAAGGTTCCTAGTTCGATACCGGCCCTCGGCAACTCAGCGTATGAGTAGCATAGGGATCTGTGTGGTAAAGTAGGTGTGGAGATCCACCTCAGATGCTAAAATAATCCCCTTGGTCTAGTGCTAGGGAAAAGGGGATAGACTCCCTCACTGATTGGCTGATACTGACTTTAGGCCACCCTGAGGACTTTACTTTACTTTCATATAAAGAAAGAAATGGGTATAAGATCCGACAATATGAAAAAGTATAAAGTTTTTGAAAAAACAAGAAAAATATGTCAAAGATTGACATTTAGAAAGCCGACACTAAAGCGTTTTGGTTTTAATTAAACCATCAACAGGACACAGTACACACATTGCATGTGCACACACAGGCACACACAATCATCTCTTGATATAGATATACGCAATATACATACACATATATAAAGAAAGAAATGGATATAAAATCTGACAATGTGAATAAGTATAAAGTTTTTGAAAAAGCAAGAAAATATGTTAAAGATTGACATTTAGAAAGCCGATGCTAAAGAGTTTCGGTTTTAATTTGACCATCAACAGGACACAACTGGGATTGGTGTTTCATTATCACTATTTGAATGGGAATATTATCACTGTGCAGCAATTCGTTTTACATTTTTCTTACATTTCAAGTTACAGGAGCCTTTTAACATCATAAACAAAAACCCAAAAAGCCTTTGCTTATTTCTACAATTTCTTTTTTCATGTGATTTATGATCATTAACCCAGTTGAGTCCTGTTGAGGGTTTAATTAAAACCGAAATGCTATAGTATCGGCTTTCTAAATGTCAATCTTTGAGATATTTTCTTGTTTTTTCAAAAACTTTATGTAATTATGAAGTTTTGTTTAGTAAATTAAGGTGTCCCAGAAAAAACAGAACCACAAATTTTGTAATAAATGTTAATTTTAACTAGGGGGGTTTAGGGTTATGGTTATGGTTAGGGTTGGGGTTTAGGGTTTAGGGTTAGTTTAATGGGAAAATAAATAAATAATTTGGGTTCTGTTTTTCTGGGTCACCCTGTACAGGGTGACCCAGAAAAAACAGAACCCAAACCCTAATCCTAACCCTAACCCCAACTCCAGCCCCAACCCTAAACCCTAACCCTAAGCCCCCTAGTTAAAATTAACAGTTTTATTACAAAATTTGTGGGTTCTGTTTTTTCTGGGACACCCTAAATTACTAAACAAAAGTTCATAATTACCAAACTTTATACTATATACATGGGTATATATATTAATGTATGAGTATTTTCACAAATGTCAGACATATACACCACTGCATGAAACCCAGTGTCACAAAAATTCCCATGTAATATATATATATATATATATATATATGAATATGATATAATGAAAAAACAAAAGATGTTTACAACTGAATAGGCTGATCAGGAGAGAAGTGTGCAAAACCGTTTCGGGGCCAATCTCTCGACGGTTTAAAAAGCAACACCGACCCATCTTCACTAATATGAGGACCCTTCGCATTATAATGCATCGACCGCACGTGGGTCGGTCATCAACAAAAACAAGACGGGAAAATGACCGTTAGTAAAACAGAATGCTGCTAGTCAAACGTTGGAATTAATCAAAAAAAAAAAAAAAATGTGCTGTCTATATTAAAAATTATGAATTTTATTTAAAAATAAAATGAATTTTATTTAAAAATAAAATGAATTTTATTTAAAAATAAAATGAATCTCATTTTTATTTTATTTTTCTTTCTTTTTCTCCCAGCCCTTCTTTCTTTCTTTCTTTCTTTCTTTCTTCTTACTCTAGCTTTCCTTCTTTTTCTTTCTTTCAACGGAGTGGTGACTTTGTCATAACCTTTGAACCTTACATATATATATTACATGGGAATTTTTGTGACACTGGGTTTTATACAGAGGTGCATATGTCTGACTTTTGCACCTCTGAATGAAACCAAGTGTCACAAAAATTTCCATGTAATATAAGATTACATAGTTGCACATTGACAAGTTTATTTGCAAGTTTCGTGTCTGGTGTGGACCAGTGGCCTAGGGGTAGAGTCTCTGGCTCTGCATTCTGTGGTTGCTAGTTCGATCTCTGTAAGGGGGAGATCACAGTATACAACTGCTGATAAGACCTAATATACAACTGTCCAGTATTCCATACATCGCACACTGTATTAGCTTGTTGTGGTTATTTAATTATAACGAATTCCTCTCTACGTTTATACATACATATATATATATATATATATATATATATATCTCCCTCCCCATCCATGATAGATTTCTTCTGACCAATCAAATCCTCACAAACTCTTCCCATCCTCCTGACTTCATCACCAAACTCACCCCCACCCATTCACTTTCTCTTCTATAAATACAAATGTATGTTGCACTGCTGTTTTAATGAATAACTGATGAATTCCTGCTCAAAGCAGGATGAAATATCTATATCTACTTGTTTGAGTTTTTTTTTTTGTCCACTTTTTCCTCTATTCTTTACACACACACACACACACACACACACACACATATATATATATGTGTGTGTGTGTAATAACAAACCATTTATCGCGAAAGACACACATGTGTAATCGACTGCAATTAATCAATATCTTGATTAATTCAGTGGATTTAACCAAAAATTCCTATGTAATATATATATATATATATATGTATGTATGTGTGAGTGTGTGTGTGTGTGTGTGTGTGTGTGTGTGTGAAGAGAAATGGAAGTGAATCCAACAGTATGTAGTACAGTGAGAAATTTGAAAAAAAAACAGAGGTTTAAATAAAATGAGTGTTAAGTTTATTAGCCGATGCTGCAGTGTTTCGATCTGTTAAGTAGGTCCTCTTCAGGGATTTTGTTCATATAAGGAAAAGTAAAAAAATTTTTAACACAGAATAATGAGGAGAACTGTGATAGTCCTTGTTTAGCAATCTGTTCAATATATATATATATATATATATATATATATATATATATATATATACGAATGTATATATTTGTATATATATAACAGATTTATCACTGATATTGAGCACTCTACTAATAATACTATAAAAATTTGGTCCTACACTAACTCATGAAGTGAGCTAGTGATAATGATATATCATTACTATATATATATATATATATATATATACTATTTGCATACATATAGGGGATTATTTATGTGTACAAATACAAAGACAGAGAGAGAATGAGATAGAAAAGAAAAGGAAAAGAGAGAAGAGAGAGAGAGAGAGAGAGAGAGAGAAGCAAAAGGGGAAAGAGGGAGAAAAGAGAAAGAGAAAGAGAGAGGGAATGAGAGAGAAAAAAGAGAGGGAGAGAGGGAGAGAGAGAGAAAGAAGAAAAAAGAAAGAGACAAAAGAGAGAGACAAAGAGAAAGATAGACAAAAGAGAAAGGATAGAGAGAAAGATAGAGAAAAGAAGAGAGGCAGGGAGAAAAGGGAAAGAGAAAAGAGAAAGAGAAAGAAAAAGAGAAAGATAGAGAAAAGAGAAAGGATAGAGATAGAGAGTGAGAAGAGAAAAGAAAAGAAAAAGAGAAGAAAGAAAGAGAAAGAAAGAGAGAGAGAGAGAGAAAGAGAATGATAGACAGAGAAAATAGAAAAGATAAAGGATAGAGAGAGAGAAAAGAAGAGAGGGAGGGAGAAAAGAGAAAGAGAAAAAAGAGAGAGAAAGAGAAAGAAAGAGAGAAAAGAGAAAGGAGTGCGTGAGAAAGAGAGAGAGAGAGAGAGAGAGAGAGAGAGAGAGAGAGAGAGAGAGAGAGAGGAAGAAAAGAAAAAGAGAAAAAAGAGAAAAGTGAGATAGAGATAGAAAGATTGATATAGATAATTATTGTAAATGAGTCTCCTGTGTTTGTCCATGACCCTTGTACGTTCAAAACGACAAGCCCTATTTACGTAATTTTTGGCATCAAGACTCACAAAGCCTTCACTTGTATCAGAGATTATCTGAGATTATATCAGATTTTTTTGGTTGGTCGGTTGGTCGGCTGGTTGGTTGGTATTATGGCATGTCAACCCTTGTTGAGTTATTTAATGCCAGTAAGCTCTTTTCTTTGTTAACCAATTATATGGAATCAATTATGAATAATAATATTCATTTGTAACCAATTATAAATTCAAGTAATTATTTTTAATCTATTAATAATGTCTGTATTTCTGTCTGTAACAAAAACTACGTCATAGCTCTATGTCACAGCTTACGTCACAATATTCTTATGCTATATACACCCAAAATTTGAGTAAGCAATTTTAAAAATTGGTTTTTACTCTCATCCTTTTTTTTTACAGTAACAAGAAGTTAACTAAAAAGTTTACAAATAAATAAATACCTATGATTTTGTGGAAAATTGATGTGGAAAATATTCAAAATAATTGTTTGCATGCAACATTTTATTTAAAAGAGACAGGGCTCAGTTTTCATTTCAAATTGTTTTATTTTTTTTTTTTTTTTACTCCTTTAATAAATATGAGGATTTGTCTTACTTGTGATACAAACCCTCTGACATTGAATTTTTAACTCCCACCCTCTCAGGCAATGTCTTACAAAAATTAATTTTTACGTTGCCCAGAGGGTGTTTTCTGTTGCTAGTAATAATAATGAAGTTATAGTGCACAGGTGGCTTAGATGCACTACAACTCATGAAAGGTGCAATAGTACATAAAATGATGTACAAATGTCAGGAAAATGTTTTCTGTTGCTAGTACAAATAATTTATACACAATTATATGATTTCAAGTAATCATTTCTATTTAATAATAATAATAACTTATCTACATACAGTTAAGCTTGTCTCCTAGATTGGCTAAGCAACCAATCTTGGAGAAGGAAAACACTGAATTCAAACCAGCTTTACTCCACAAAAAAGTTGACATTGTGTTACAATCTGCTTGTGGCAAAGGTCAGTTTTTGAGCGGAGTAAAGCTGGTTTGAATTCAGAGTTTTCCATCTCCTAGACTATGAATAGTAAATTTTTGTGGGACCTTCCTATGGCTTAGTCCCTAACATGCTAGACTGCAACATCATAGTAAGTGAGTTTGATTTCCAGTCATACTATCACATTCACATGTGTGTGGAGGGGTGAAATTAGAGTTCTTCTTGAACAGCATGGTTGGGTAACTTGCCAAATTGGGGTGGGGTAATTTCATATCAAATCATCCAGGCCATGTCACCTACCCACTTCAATTTTTCTGAAATTCTGTGTGTATTAGGATAAGACAATCCCCAAAATTTGAGCTTCCAATTCCAAAAATTGGCTGAGTTATGTTGATTTTTAGCTCTTCGAATTTGGTGGGGTCGTGAAAAATGATGACTTTTTGTAACCTATTTTTGTCTGTAAAATGAGTTCTAGAGCTTCCCTACTTCTAAAAATTGGTTTATTAAAGCATTTTTGGCCAAGGAATACGAAAATGATATAAAAAAAAAAAAATCTTAAAGTTTACTAATTTTAAGTTGTTGATGATTTCTGATTTGCAAAATTTTAACTGTTGTAGCTTCGGTTCTGAGCAAATATCAAATTATCTTTTTGGTACCATTACTGGTACCAAAAAGATAATTTGATTTTTGCTCAGAACCGAAGCTACCAGTCTAGGAGAAGGATATGTGAAATAATATTAGAAAAAATTTGTTGTCATAGTTGCAGTGCTACATTGGAATATTGATCTTGCTAATTAAAAAATCTCTAATAAGAATGTTCTCGGGGGTGGGGGGGGCTCAGTTAGGTCCGACGCTTTTACTCTCCCAGCAATGCTGCACTCTTCTCACCAACACTCAAAATATCTCATCTATCGTCCACTCGTCGTCACAGCCAAAATGCTACTGCAAGCTTTTCCCTCGGTTTGTGAGGGCTAGGAAATAAATACACAATTACAGTGTTCATCCGGGCTCCTTACTCTGATCTGCCCATGCAGCATGTGTGACACTAATCAGCATGCGTCAATCCTTCCCATCCGGGCCACTCTGGATAGTTTAGCAATTTCCATGTGTCAGGCCATGACTCACGATCAGGAGATTGCGAGTTCAATCTCCCCACTCGCCTCTGATCTCATTCTGCATGCCAAACACAGTCGTGCACGCTTCGAACTACTACGTTCGTGGTTTCTCTTGCCACAAAATCAGTGGTGGTGAATTAAGTCATTTTGATAAAGAAAAGACTCAGGTTGCTCACAGTACCTGCTGTTGCTTAAGTGATCATCCAATTAAGTATTGAACAGGCACAACACTGCTTAACTTTTGTAAAATCGACGTTTGTGGCATTATTGCTCTCATGTCGGAATGGAGGGATGATATATTGATAGTAAAATTAATTGTATACTTATCTCATCTTCCATGCTATGTGGAGAGGTTCGGAGCTGGTTGCTGGGCTGATACTTAGTTGGTTGACAATTCTTTGATGTTTTGAGTCTGGAACCAACTTGGGATGCTAGAGGATATCTTGCCTTGTGCCATTTATAGTTTTTAGTAATAACATAAGGCCACTTCTTTTTCTCATGAGATTTTTATTCTTTGATGTTTTGAGTCTGGAACCAACTTGGGATGCTAGAGGATATCTTGCCTTGTGCCATTTATAGTTTTTAGTAATAACATAAGGCCACTTCTTTTTCTCATGAGATTTTTATTCTTTGATGTTTTGAGTCTGGAACCAACTTGGGATGCTAGAGGATATCTTGCCTTGTGCCATTTATAGTTTTTAGTAATAACATAAGGCCACTTCTTTTTCTCATGAGATTTTTATTCTTTGATGTTTTGAGTCTGGAACCAACTTGGGATGCTAGAGGATATCTTGCCTTGTGCCATTTATAGTTTTTAGTAATAACATAAGGCCACTTCTTTTTCTCATGAGATTTTTATTCTTTGATGTTTTGAGTCTGGAACCAACTTGGGATGCTAGAGGATATCTTGCCTTGTGCCATTTATAGTTTTTAGTAATAACATAAGGCCACTTCTTTTTCTCATGAGATTTTTATTCTTTGATGTTTTGAGTCTGGAACCAACTTGGGATGCTGGAGGATATCTCTCCTTGTGCCATTTATAGTTTTTTAGTAATAACACAAGGCACTTTTTTTTCTCAGGAGATTTTCATACCCCCCTCCAAGTCACGACTGCCAAGAGCAAGAGCGCACGTCTCACTCTGTCAATGCATAGTTCCAAACTCCCTGAACATTCTCACCTCTCACTCTTCCTCTATCCTACTTCAGCCACATCTCATGTTTACTGCAATAGAAAAATACCATGTAGCCTTTTTGCTGATTCCTCCTTAAAACTTCCCATGCTAACCTACTGGCTCTTTTCATTCTCTCTCTCTCTCTCTCTATATATATATATATATATATATATGTGTGTGAAATAAAAGGAAATTAATCCGACAGTGTGAATTTGATATATTGAAAAAACAAATGATGTTTACAAATGCTTGGGATCATCAGGAGAGAATGGGCACCATTTCGGGGCCTTCCTCTCAACGGTTTTAACTGCACATCGGTCCCTTGGAATATCTGTATCAACTTTGACTAACAGCATTCTGTTTGCGCATTCTTCTTCTAACGGTCATTTCATCTCGTTTTTGCTCTTGTTGAAGACCGATCTATTACATACGGTCGATACAGATATTCCGAGGGACCTCACAACAGTGAGGGGGGGCTGATGTGCAGTTAAAACCGTTGAGAGGAAGGCCCCAAAACGGTGCACATTCTCTCCTGATGATCCAAGCATTTGTAAACATCATTTGTTTTTTCATATATATATATATATATATATATATATATATATATATATATATATTATGTTATGTTACACTTGCAGGAACCAGTGCGTTCAGCATGACTTGACCATAATAACAGGGGTTGAACATTTTAAATATAAAATGGAAAAAATATTTATAAAATGAGAGAGAGAGAGAGAGAGAGAGAGAGAGAGAGAGAGAGAGAGAGAGAGAGAGAGAGATCTGGTTAGTTGGTTGTTTTGTTTTACAGTATATCAAAACTTTTTGGGTCATATAATTCTGAATCAAGTCATTTTTATGAGCAAACAACTCAGGTTGCTTACAGTATCTGCTGTTGCTTAAGTGGTCACCCACTTAAGTATTGAATAGGCTCATTGCTGCTTAACTTAGGAGATCTAGCAGGAACTAGTGCTTTCAGTATGACTTGACCCTAATAGATTGGTTGGTTGGTTGTTTTACAGCATATAAACTCTTTTTGGGTTATTTAATGCTGAACCAGGTCATTTTGATAAACAAAGGACTCTGGTTGCTTACAGCACCTGGTGTTGCTTAAGTGGTCACCCAATTAAGTATTGGACAGGCTGATTGCTGCTTAACTTCAGCGGGAACCAGTCTTTTCAGTGTGACGTGACAACAATCCAAAGAGGAGTGGTAAAAACCATGCATTCCTGGAGACCCAAAGACAGTTCCTTATGTTCAACCTCATTTATGTTGATTTGGTTTTGGTTTGTTTTGTTTTACGGCATATCAACCTCAGTGGTCATTTAATGCCGATAAAGTTTTAAAATAAATCAATTCTTAATAGATAATACAATTTTTTTAGAAATACATTTTTCTATTTAACCCATAGATGGGGCCCTAATAGGTATTACCACTCCGGGTCAGAGTGGACCAGGGAGCAATGGTGATGAAGGGGTGCTCCACATTCCCCAACCTCCAAAACTGGAAACTCACCATCAGATAGAGTTTAACGTCATTCCCAGGACATGTAGACCCGCAGCCACTGCCTTCTAGCACCCATATGATAAAAAGGGGTTGGGGCTTGCCATAAGGGCAATAGGGTTGGGAAAATCATATAGGTGCTAGGGCTCGACGTGACCAGCCGATTGATCGGAGGGGGCCTCATTTATGTTGAATTGAGAGAGTTAGTGCACTGTTGAATTGAGCAACAACTATCAGTCTTTGTAAATAAAGCAATTGGTAATATTCCATACTGGTATCAGTGTAGATGTGGTGCTAGATGAATATCCATTATTCTGCTTTATGCTCCCCTCATCAGTGCAGCTATACTTATTTTTCATATATATATAATTTGATATACCAAACTTGTTGGTAAATCCTCATGGTAAGAAAAAACCCAGTAAATAGTTTGATTGTAAAAATATTCTACCAAACATCACCCAGGGAGAAAAAAATTTTTGGAAAAAAAGAATAGACCAAGATAATCGTACTAACCAAAAATAATCTATTGGTACAATATTTGGCCAAAAAAACAAACAATTTATATATAAACCAATGAAAGTAAATAAATTCATCCATCTCTTACATTCTGCCCGTCATTTTCCTTCTCTCTATATATATCTTGTCTAACTACTCCTTATATGTGTTAGTTTTCTCTGTGAACTTAAAGAGAGAGATTGGAGAAAGTGAGGGGTAGATTGAAGTATCCGTATGTTAATTTTCAGCTGCTAACAGCTGGCTTATATACAAGATAGGTCAGTTTTTGACTTAATTGCAAATTTTGACAAAATGATTTTAATGTTTGTTTTTCTTTATTCTCCAGTTGTATTTATTTATTTTTTTATTTAATTTGTTTTGCAAACTAATTTTCTTCCTGATCTCAGTTATCTACCTAGAGCTCAATAATTGACTCACATTTTTTCTAGTATATATATATATATATATATATATATATATATATGCACAGCCTTTTTTACTTTCATTGGTTTAATTATAAATTAATGAATTTTTGGGAAGTTTCAGTTTGGAATATAAACATTAAAAAAAGATCCAGATGTTATAAAAAGCATAAATTGTATTGATTGATACTTGTAAAAAGAATATTGATCATATCGAAATTCAATATGAAAATCATCAATAGTTTATTATTGTCCTGTTGAGTACTGGGATTACAATTAATATATTGTAATTCAAGTATCTTCTATTCTATTTGGTTCTAATTAGTTCTAATCTGCAATTAAGTCACAAATTCATCCATCTCTTACATTCTGCCCGTCATTTTCCTTCTCTCTATATATATCTTGACTAACTACTCCTTATATATGTTAGTTTTCTCTGTGAGCTTAAAGAGAGAGATTCGAGAGAGTGAGGGGTAGATTGAAGTATCTGTATGTTAATTTTCAGCTGCTAACAGCTGGCTTATATACAAGATAGGTCAGTTTTTGACTTAATTGCAAATTTTGACAAAATGATTTTAATGTTTGTTTTTCTTTATTCTCCGGTTGTATTTATTTTATTTTTTTTATTCAATTCGTTTTGCAATCTAATTTTCTTCCTGATCTCAGTTATCTACCTAGAGCTCAATAGGTGACTCAATAGGTCACGTTTTTTCTAGTATATATATATATATATATATATATATATATATATATATATATAATGATGCCACAAGCTCATATTCACAACAAAAGACTACGACAGATTTTTGTAGCCTGTGCAATTTCGCTTTTGCCCTCCCTTAATAATCGACATGGATTCTTTAATATATCTCCATTTCTAGCTAAAATAGTGTTAAATAATTACAAAATACCAGGCTTCATTTAATTATTTATTTAGTTATCATTTCCACTTTGTTCCCTTTGTTCTTATAAAAAATCAGTCCATTAATACTTTTTCTTGTCTTTTGCATTTCTTCGAGTTGCGTCATGCGTCATGACATCTTCACGTGTGTGGATCGCGACTTGCCTTTCAAAAATATAACGCTGATCAAATACAGTTACACAACTAAAAAGATTTTCATCCTTCATTTTCTTCACCCCAAGATACATCCTGATGAAGGTTTAATGAAACCGAAATGTTTAAACATTGATAATTAAATTCATCCTATTTTTGGAACACTTGTTTTTTCAAATTTTCTTTATATATATATATATATATATATATATATATATATATATGCACAGCCTTTGACTTTTATTAGTTTAGTTATAAATTAATGAATTTTTGGGAAGTTTGAGTTGGGAACATAAATATTAAAAAGAAAAAAAGAACCAGATATCATAAAAAGCATAAATTGTATTGATTGATACTTATAAAAAGAATATTGATCATATAGAAATTCAATACGAAAATCATCAATAGTTTATTATTGTCCTGTTGAGTACTAGGATTACAATTAATATATTGTAATTCAAGTATTTTCATAAGATAATACAAAAATATAATTTTGTAAATCCCTTATTTATAAGTTGGATCAATCTTTTATAAGAACAATTATCATTTGTCACCATTCAATAAAGATTGAAATATAACCAGCTGTGATCTGATAATAAGTAATAATAATATCATATAGTACCTAAATCATGAATCATTCAATGAAACCTTAGAAGAGAAAAACAATGAGATCTCATGAGACTTGTTAATTCTGTTGCATACTGACGTTTTCACAGTACCAAATCAGCATAATGCTGTATACCCTTTCTTACTTCTTACTCTAGTCGTCTTCTCCTTCTAATTATCAAGCCTCATCTAAAAAATTCAGAAATAGTGTAGATAACAATAAAGATGAGGACAAAGTCCAAATATCCAAATAATACTAATTTCAAGCCTCATCTAAAAAATTCAGAGAAATAGTGTAGATAACAATAAAGATGAGGAAAATAGTCCAATAATACTAATTATCAAGCCTCATCTAAAAAATTCAGAGAAATAGTGTAAACAATAAAGATGAGGACAATAGTCCAAATAATCCAAATAATACTAATTATCAAGCCTCATCTCAAAAATTCAGAGAAATAGTGTAAACAATAAAGATGAGGACAATAGTCCAAATAATCCAAATAATACTAATTATCAAGCCTCATCTAAAAATTCAGAGAAATAGTGTAAACAATAAAGATGAGGACAATAGTCCAAATAATCCAAATAATACTAATTATCAAGCCTCATCTAAAAAATTCAGAGAAATAGTGTAGATAACAATAAAGATGAGGAAAATAGTCCGAATAATCCAAATAATATAAACTATCAAGCCTCATCAAAAAAATTCAGAGAAATAGTGTAGATAACAATAAAGATAAGGAAATAGTCCGAATAATCCAAATAATATTAATTATCAAACCTCATCTAAAAAATTCAGAGAAAGTGTCTTTATTTAAGCAGTACTAAACAAATTAGAATAAAAAGATCTTGATAAATTTACAGGTAGTTTTACTAAAATGATTGAATTGTTAAAAAGCCTAGTCAGTCCTACTATTTACCCATAGCTAGGGAGAATAGTTGGATGCATACCTTTCCCAAAATAATTTACAGGTAGTTTTACTAAAATGATTAAATGGTTAAAAATCCCAGTCAGCCCTACTATTTACCCATAGCTGAGGGAGAATAGTTGGATGCATACCTTTTCCAAGGTAAAGAGCTATGTGAAATGCAAACAGCCTTGTCCAGGATTTGAATTCAGGTTGCTGAGTCCATTTCCTACAATGATAACCATTACACTACCTGCTTTTTATGTATATAAAATGTTAGATAAATAAGGTGAATATTGCTTAAGAAGCTGGAAATATGTTGTATACTAGATCATACAGTATTCAGTATACTACTGGTACATTCAAACTACATGTGCGCCAGACATATAGTAACTTGCAGCAGAGTGCTAAATCCTTGGGGTAGACAGTTTGCGGAAAGCTTCCATAATCCTTGCAGTCTTAGTAATCACCTTGATGCTCTCAGACTGCTATGTATAAATAGTCCTGGACCAGTGCATTCACTCTATCGGCTGGGCTAAACCATTGAAAATTGGGATTGTCAGTGGTCAGGAATTAAAGGAACCTTTAAAGTATCTTCTGTGGTGTGAGAGAGACTTTGGTTAAGTGAAAAAGCAGCAGCAGCAGCTTAAGAATCTAATTACAGCAACAGTAGGATTAATTGCACGTGCACGACACGGCAGCTTAATATAATTAAAAACGCTCTTTTTTGAAAAACATAAAAAAAGAAAATAAGCGTCCTGGCTTACTGGTCAAGCTGGCATCTGGCTTAGGAAAATACACAGTATAATATAAAAAGCAGAGACAAAAGACGTTGATCGAACTCGCTGACACAACCACCATCGAATTTGATATTAAATCTGAATAAATGTTATGACCCAAAGATAAGTAATTTTTTTATCAACCAGTTGAAAAATATTGCTCACACCTCACATAATCAAAAACAAAAAGGAACTTCGCTCTGTATATTTCTATGCTATTTTTTGTTCTTCGTTAATTATTAAACTCTTCTCATCGAAATCCCGTGTTTATCGTCTTTCCTATCCCAATTATTATCTTCATTCTGATAATGTGTTCTCACCTGTAAAGACATCTCTTCTAAAGGAATCTTGAAGGTGTACCCTGGACAACTGAATCTCAGATTCCGGGCAAAATATAAATACAATTTGTGTCCGAGATTATCGGCCATGACACTTCTCACATGATGGGTTCTTTTTAGCCATGGGCAGAAATGGAAATCTCAAGAGGTTTTGATTCTTTTTACCAAAAGGTCAAACAAGAATTGGGACACAGTTTGTTATGTAGTCAGTTCTTCTTTTATCAAAAATAATAAAAGAGGATTTTTCCATATCAGGAAAGGAAAGACACGTGGTTAAAACAAAACAGAAACAGATGTTTTCTCTTTCAAACCGGTAAGGAGGATATCATGAAATGTGGAGTGGTTTTCTGCATTAATAGAGAAAAGTATTTGTTTATTTATAAAATATTGCTACCCCACCATCCCATTCTGATGGGTGGGGGGTTGAATAACCCTTATTTTTATTCTCCTTATTTTACTTATAACATCGAACAGCACACTCTCATAATAAAAAAAGGAAATAATATGGTTACATCTTGGATACAGTTGACAGCCCAGATATCACCATACAGAAAAGGAAAGACACGTGGTTATAAACAAAACAAAAACCAGTAAGGAGGATATCCTGAAATGTGAAGTGATTTTCTGCATTAATAGCCAATAGTATTTGTTTATCTATAAGATATATGTACCTGACAATCCCATTCTGATGGGAGTGTTCAATAACTCTAATTTTCATTCTCTTTATTTTATTTATCCTATGCTAGCTGGATACTCTGATCTTCTACTTCTTGAGTTGGCTTAGGGGTAATTTATGAGGAAGTGCGTCCCGGTCTCCTGCCTCAGAAATTGCTACCCGGTTACTATTAAAATAACGTCCCCAGCTATGTCGTCTCAGCGATGTTAGTTGAAAGAAAACAACCAACTTAGGGCGTTAAATGTATTTTAGAGGGGGGGGGGCTTCTCTTTTTTGTCGTAATTATTATTTATTTATCGTAATTTGTTGTAATTTTTGTTCATTTATAGAAATTTGTCATAATTCTTGTTTATTTATCATAATTTGTCGTAATTCTTGTTTAGATATTAAGATGGATATATAGTTTGGAATAGACTGAGATAGATAGATAGATAAACAAACAAAATAATATAGATAGATATGAACAAATGGAGACGGCATAGCTGGGGACATTATTTTAATAGTCACTGGGTAGCAATTCTGAGGCAGGAGACCAGGACGCACTTCCTCATAAATTACCGGCTTAGGTTTATCTCATCTCTGTGTCCACTCCTTGCTCTTATTTTAATAACACAAAGGCTGTTAAAGTTTTGATGTCTTTATTCTTTTAAAACCCATGTCAGCTGTATGGATGTAGAAATAGCCATTCTATACATCCCTTCACTACAGTGCTGGAAATTTTCTTATTCTCTAACTAACCCATTCTCATGACTGAGAGTTCATGATCAAATCAATCAATCATAGAACTGCTAATAGGTCAGCCAAGGATCAAGTTCTGTCTATCATATAACTGGTTATTTTCCGTGATTCTTCTAAACCATTATACAGGGCCCACATTCATTATTTTTTCAATTATCTGGCCCACTTACTTCTATTATTCTTCTTCCAGCGTCTCTTCTAACGTCTCTTCTAGCATCTTGGACTTCGTCTTGGGGACTTTGTGTCTGGGCTTCCATTGGGGATTTCTCTTTATCAGAAGCCCTGTGTCATTGGTAGTTTTTAGATAATAACACAAGACTTCGATTTAACTTAGATCATATTTTATTCTGAAATCCCCACCAGACTACCTGCGCAGATTGAGTCGGCATAATACGACTTACTACCGTCGTGGTTTTGGCCGATCTGACTAAAACTTTCTCTAATCTAAACTGGAAGAGGGTCTTCTCCACCGATTCTCATGGTATCCACTGGAAGGATCAGGATGAGGTCAAGCCTTGTCATTCAATCCTTCAAGGCCGTGGGCTGCAACTTATAACAGCCATTTTGGTTTCTACACTACTGCACATAAGTATTAGGAATCTAATAATTATGTAACACAAGGAGATTATTTTTCCTGAGGTGAAGCACTTACTGTCAGCTCCTACTTTATTGCACAGATTGGATTACCCATGCTGTGCTACTCAGGCACTGAGTTGGTGAGGACTGGTATTGAACCTGGAACCATGCGATTCCTATGCAAATGTTCTACCAACTGAGCTAACCATTTTTTATTGCTTATTTGTGTGTCAGTCCTGAATTCCTTAGAGAATTGAACTTTGTTATAATTTTGTGGAATACTGAATGGATATTTTTATTCAGCAGTTGGAGTAGTAGTAAAATATATTGGATCTGTTCTTTTTGAATACAAGACTTCTACTCTCTAGGCAGGGGATAGATGGTTCCAGACCCACTTGATTTTGGTAGCAAAATAGGGAAAAGTTATTCTAGGAAAATGATGACACATATGTATGTGTGTGTGTGTGAATGTGTGTGTGTGTATATATATATATATATATATATATATCATAGATAAGTACACCATTACAATTTTTCCATTAAAATATTAATTTTCTTCTAAAGCAAAGATATCAGGATTTTATTATTTCTAGTAGAATGCTACTATAATAATTAATAAAATGGCAGTTGCCGATTGTTTTAAAAAAAAAGGGAGAGTAAGAATTCCAAAAATGCAATAACGGAACCGACAGACGCTGAATTCAAAAATCGAGCGTCAAAAAGAAGAAGCGGGAATTCAGAAGTTTTTGAGGATGACAAGCAAGTAGTCATCACGCAAACAAGTCAGCTCCATTATCGGAAAATGAAAGAAGATAAAATATTAACTGTTAAAACAAGGATATAAAAAAAGGACTTTGCCCAGTATGCTGTTCTACATTTCTGTAACTTTATTTAATACAGGTTGTTTATTTTAATACGACTTTGTTATTTTTCCATTGTGTTGATTGTTTGTTTGTTTGTTTTGTTTTACGGCATATCAACCTCAGTGGGTCATTTAATGCCGATAAAGTTTTGAAATAAATCAATTCTTAATGGATAATACAATTTTTTTATAAATACATTTTTCTATTTAACCCATAGATGGGACCCTAACAGGTACTACCACTCCAGGTCAGAGTGGACCAGGGAGCAATGGTGATGAAGGGGTGCTCCACATTCCCCAAACCTCCTGAACTGGAACCTCACCATCAGATAGAGTTTAACGTCATTCCCAGGACATGTAGACCTGCAGCCACTGCCTTCTAGCACCCATATGATAAAAAGGGATTGGGGCCCATTGTGTTGAGTCATGTTTGAAGTTAGTAAGATGTGTACAACATATATATATATTATATATATATATATTATATATATATATAACACAACTTACTACAAATCCACAGTAAACTTTATTGAATCTTTCAAAAATTTTTGAATTTGTTTTTTTTTAAGTTGAATTTTGTTGGTCAGTAAGATATATACATTTACCAACCCCTCCGCACAAGCAGAATGTAACACGCGGTCAATTTCTTAAGCGTAGTTTAACATGTTTGAATTCAGAGTTTTCCTTCTCTTAGACTGGTTGCCTAAAAGTAGATTACCTAGCTGAATAATATTCAGACTGACTTTGATGCGTTGGCTATACCGAACTAACCCTCCTCTTTTAGTGTGAGTTTGTCTTGGTAATTGTTTGCACTTATTTGTTCTGTGTTTGTATGTATCCGTTTAACACCGGATGCTGGTGCTTAATAAATGTGTTAATAACACACGACTTACTACACTACCCAATCAAAATGAGTATTATTGGTTATTATTTATTATCAAACTTTACAGCTTTGAAAATCTGCAACCAGAAATATGAATGTCAATATCATCATTATCATCATTATCATTAAATTGTGCTGACAGCATGGATTCCTATGAGTCTCTTGTTCTCTCTTGCCAACCATCCCTAGGGTAATTTCAATTTTTAGATGTCATGAAATACCCTGACTTAGAGGCCATTACTTCAGTCCACTCTGACCGGGAGTGGTAGTATCTGTTAAGATCCCATTTGAAAATTATTCATATTTAATAAGAATACTTGATGCCATATAACAGTAAGTTATTTGTATTAATAATAGTCACTTGAAACTATAATTGTTTACGAAGGATTATTAGGTAATTTATCAGGAAGTGCATCCCTGTCTCCTGCCTCAAAAATTGCTACCTGGTGACTATTAAAATAACGACCCAGCTCAGTCTATTCAAAACTATCCATCTTCATATCTATCTATCTATCTCAATTTGTTCATATTTATCTATATTACTTTAAATACTAAGATTTTTTTTTAATTCATGTTTGTTTAATGTCTTGTTTTTAGTTTAAATAAACAAGAATTACGACAAAAAAAGATGCGACCCCCCCACAAATACATTTACTTGTCAAAAATATCTATCTATCTCCATTTGTTCATATCTATCTATATTATTTTGTTTGTTTATCTATCTATCTATCTCAGTCTATTCCAAACTATATATCCATCTTCATATCTAAACAAGAATTACGACAAATTATGATGAATAAACAAGAATTACGACGAGCTGGGGTTGTTATTTTGATAGTCACCGGGTAGCAATTTTTGAGGCAGGAGACCGGGACGCACTTCCTCATAAATTACTGATTATTATTATTATTAGTTACTTGAAACCATATAACTATGCAAACAAAAGACTATTATTAAATAGAAATAATTACTTGAAACCATATAATTATCAGTTTTAGACAGGAATTCTTGAAATAATTCAACTCTGCAAATTATTTGTATTAGATAGTCTAATCTGGAACGTAAGTAATCTCTGGGGGTCACAATCAAGTCCGACGCAATGTTCTTCCAATTGACAGTCTTCAGTCTAAGGCTCTCCCAACAGTATCACGCTCGTCTCAACAACAAAATGCTACTGCCATTGTTCTCTTCCACTCGTTTCGACAGCCAAAATGCTACTGGAGTCTTTCCTCCCGATCTGAGAGGGCCGGTCATTAAATACCCAACTGCTGTGTTTCATCCGGGCTCCCTACTCTCAATTGCCTGTGCTGCACGTTCGACATCCGGGTCACTCTGCACGGCCTGTGTGGAATTTCACCAGCATTTCAGCAACGAAGAGGTGACAAGTTCAATTTCCATGGTCACTCGCCATGCTCCTCCCCCTCGCACAGGCCAAACATATCCGTACTCGTTTCATTTGTGGGGGCTAGGAATCTGCTCGACCATAAATAGGAATACTTTTTATCATATAACTGTGTGCAAAAAACTTAAGAAACTACACAAAAATGTAAATAAAAACGTACACTATATGCACTTCCTTAAACTGTAGGCATAAAATAACCCCAGACTGGTTAACATGCCTTTAAAATCAATCAATCATAATTTTTTTTCCTTTTGAATAAATTAAAGCTTGAATAGTTAAGGTAAGAATAACCATTAAAGGAGCAGTTGTTCTCGGCCTTTTTTATGAACCCCTTTGATTCCTATTTTACTCTGGTTGACCCCCTATAACCATTCAATGTTTAAAAGTCTTATTGTATTTTTATAATTAAATATTTTTTGCTTGCCTGGAGCCCCAAAAATGTTATATGGTCCCCGGTTGAGAATAGCTTTAAAGTAACGTGTTATTTCAGAGTTATTTCCCTTGATTATTCGCTCTCCTGTTAAATGTTTACGAAGCACATGTTCACTTGAAAGACACCAAAAAAATATTCATCATGGTAAGTTAAGAAAAAACACTTTAAAAAAATTCTCTTATTGCTATTATTAAATAACAGTTTCTAAATGTTTGATGTCTAGAAATTATTTTTCCAAGTCGTGTGTTTTTTGTTTTTGTTTTTTTTTTAATTAAATATATTTTACGTTTCCTTTTCGAGTCGTGTACGTTTTTCCTGTTAACATTTTAAGTGAAGTAAAATTTATTATATGGGAAAAAAATGATAGCTTTTAAAAGTTTTTTTAACTTTTTATTTAAACTAATCTGTAAAATACTTGTAAGCGATTGGGAATATTGTTTCTATATTTGCCAAAAACACCGGCGAAGTTGAATATTGATCTTGGGAGATTTTTTCCCTCACGTGGCTAACTTGAACTTGACGATTATTGAATGAAACAAACTTTTTTTTCTTTTTTCACCGAAATTGATTATCAAAATTATTAAAATTTATAAGACTTAGAAATAGATACATATGTGGAGATTTTTACACTTTAGGTGACGTCATTTATACTACTGTTGTTTTGCTGTTCTACTCCAATATTTGGATCTTAAAATCGAAAACGTACACAGTATGTGAGTTGATTTCCTGTAGAAATGTGTGTGGCCTTATTTTTCCAGTACAATTCGGTCCCAACAATATCATAGGGACCCATCTTGTACCGGCAGTGATACATAACTCTTTCAATAATAAACGTATTTATATTTATTATGTTTGGTATTATGGTAGGTTTACTCAACCCTTAGTCACCTGTAGGATGTGACACAAGGTCGCAAGTAAGGGGCATCCAGCGAACTAGCTATTCAGTAGTAATTGTTCTACAAGACTAGCTTGCTAACCATTACACCACGATGGAACACCTTTTTCTATTATTATGGTACTTGTCCATAATTATCCTACTGAGAAAAAACTCACGACTCATAGTTTCACGTTGTTGATCTTCAGGTGAGGTGTTATTATTATATTAGCCCACCTGAGGATTGATAATGTAATATTCTGAGTCATAAGTTTTTATCCTGTTTTATTATCTTATTGTATACTTGAAATATATATATATATATATATATATATATATATAATAAAAAGTGTACAAGAGATAACCTACTCGAGTTTCACCGTAAGGATCTTCAGGGTTAAATCCACTGAATTAATCGAGACACCGATTAATAACAGTCGATTTCACGTGTGTGGTCATTGTATATGACAATGACATATGCAATGACCACACACGTGAAATCGACTGCTATTAATCGGTGTCTCGATTAATTCAGTGGGTTTAACCCTGAAGATCCTTATGGGGAAACTCGAGTAGGTTATCTCTTGTACCCATTTTATAATAAATTTGCTCTACTTAGTATTGTTATATCTTAGGTATCCTTAAAAGCGTATGGTTTGCAAGGAAGAATAATGGACAAGATGAATTGGATAAAAATTGTTTATTGAAATAACGAGTGTGAAAACGTTGTGTCGCCGTAGATAATGGAAGTAGTTCTCTGGAGTGGCCGAGGGGTTGTAAGTCAGGAATGGCCGTGGGTTCGGTGAGGTGTAGGTATCGTATGATGATACGTCAGGAATCTCTCTTGGCCTGGTGCGAGGCGTGAGGTAGTAGAAGTTGAGTTGATACAGTCACTTGGTGCGGGAAATAAGTCAGGAATATCTCAGTGAGTTGTAGTGGGTAGCGCCGTAGTGGTCAAGGGGGTAAGGATGTCGCCCGGCTACGGTGAGGTGTTGAAGTAAAGCTGAGTATCTGGGTGGGCGAGGGCGCGACGTGGTAGTGGGAAAATAGCGGCCTTTTGATCCTGCCCGCCTGGTGAAGTTCTCGGTTCCAGGCCGTCTGTCAACTGCCGATTCTCAAAATACCCGAGCTTATATGCTGGTAGATGGGCTCCAGAATGCTTTTGGGTTTTTTAGTGGGAGAGTTTTTTATTGGCTGAAAATCCGGATTCCTTACAATATTATTTTTTGTTGTTTTGGAATTCCTTTCAAGCATAACTCAATCCGAGCCTATGCGCAGAACTGCGTTGAATTGGTCACTTCGTGATAGGGTACCATTGAGTTCACTTCCGTTTGTTGCCTCCGACTTGAGTTTTGATGTTTTATGCTAGCGAGGTGTATTTTGTGAGTAAGCATTGTGAATCATAAGAGATATCTTCTCTCTGATATAACAGTATTGAGCACTTTGTATTTGTTATATATCGCTGACTTACCCCTCTGAATTCTACACTTACTAACCATCGTGACCAAATTCACCGGTAAGTCAACTTTTCCTTTTTATATATATATATATATATATATATATATATATAAAATGATGGATACTGGGAAACATTTTGGTATGTATTAAAAGCATGGAAAAGTACAAAATGATGAATATTTTAAATTCTGATATTTTGTTAAAGTGTTTTCTTTGACAAAAGACAGAGGTTTGTCCTAACTGTGTTATTACCTCTGACACTTCAATACATTTGCATATATATATGTGGAGAAAGGTAGACAAACACGGGATGTTGTACAAAATGTTTGTCTACCTTTCTCCACATGATTTTGGATTAATTTCCTCTCATTTCTCCCATATTATATATATATATATATATATATATATAGGGATAAACCAGCTAGTGTACTGGTTAGAATCCCCGCCTGTCAGCCTTGGTTCGAATCAGACACAGAGCAGTCTCCTGTCTATAACTCTGCTGATGAGGCATAATATGCCGAAATGTACATACAGAGATTGACTTTTCTTAATTTGTTTACACCTTTACATTTAAACAGATATGCTCGCCTAATTAATTAATTTTAAATTAGGTATGACTTCAATTAAGCACTTATTCTCCCAAAAATTGTCGGCTATCGCCATGTTTACTTTCATATATATATATGTATATATCATAGAAAGGAAGGAAGAACTCAACACCGTAATTCCATAATAAATTTATTTCGACCAAAATTGGGGCCTATATAAATCTAAGTTGATTTAATATAGCTCCCCAAAATTATCCCCATCTGATGAGACTGAATTTTGGGGAGCTATATTAAATCAACTTAGATTTATAAAGGCCCCAATTTTGGTCGAAATAAATTTATTATGGAATTACGGTGTTGAGTTCTTCCTTCCTTGCTATGATAAATATTGCTCTGTATATAATCTAAAAAGTTTATTATACTTTGAGCTCTCTTTAGTGATTTAAAGATTCGCTGTATTTATACATACTGGATCATACAATATTAATACAGTTTATCTTAGAAATCACATATAGAATCATCCCTTACTACCAAGTTTTGGATAAATCTCTTATATATGTATATATATAGTTTGCTATATTTTTTATAAAAAGTGCTCAGTATCATTGATAGAGCATATATATCTAAGGGTAGCAAAGACATAAAGTCAGTGGTGCTTCACGCCTATGCAATTTTTAAACCAAGAAGAAATATGGAAATAAATGTAAGTATAGAAATATGAAAAAACAAATATTTAGAGGATGTGTTTATTTAGGAATGAATAAATAGTTTGCCGACATTCGAGTGTTTCAGTTTTTATATATTTTGGATATATTGCTTGATGATGGTTGATATATCCGATATATATAAAAACTGAAATGATTGTATATAGGCAGAAGTATTTATTCATTCATAAATAAACACATCCTCTGAATACTTGTTTTTTTTTTTCATATTTCTATAATTGCTTTATAAATAAGAACACACACACAAGGGCCATTCAAAAAGTTTTAAACCTCACCCAGATACTTAATGAAGATAACTACTCAGGCCTTTGTTTTGTCCATTTTTAGATTTGTCACACAACTCTCACCTTTGTATGGGCCCCACCTTCACAGAAATTAAGAGAAATCTGAATTAGTTTTTCTAGTTTTATAAGTGGCTTTTCTTTCTGTGTGTGTGTGTAATATAAATATATATATATATATATATATATATATATATTACACACACACCCATAAAGAAAAGCCACTTATAAAACTAGAAAAGCTAATTCAGATTTCTCTTAATTTCTGTGAAATTAATTTCACATATCTATAAAGAAGCATACGTGGACTCCCTAACAACATTTTATTATATAATATATATATATATATATATATATATATTATTATAATAAAGGGCCGGGTTAGCTCAGTTGGTAGAGCGTTCGGCTAGAAACTACAAGGTTCCTAGTTCGATACTGGTCCTCGCCGACTCAGCGTATGAGTAGCACAGGGATCTGTGCGTTAAAGTAAGGAGCTGATGGTAGGTGTGGTGCTCCACCTCAGGCGCTAAGATAATCTCCTTGGTCTAGCGCTAGTGAAAAGGGGATGTGTCATATCTAAGCTAAGCTTAGTAAATAACTATATATATATATATATATATAGTATAGTGTGAGATGGTCACTGTTTCAGCTTTTGCTGGAATGGTGTACCAAAGGCAGTATTATTGGTAGAGTGCTCAATATAAAATAGAGCTGTTATATAATATAGTAAGATAAATATATAAAGGTTTTACATATCTATTTATTAGGTGACAAAGGAACATTCACAACCATATTGGTTTCATGCGATGCAATCATCAGGTGAAGATGTTTCAAATGACATTTGAAACATCTTCACCTGATGATTGCATCGCATGAAACCAATATGGTCGTGAATGTTCCTTTGTCACCTAATAAATAAATATGTAAAACCTTTATATATTTATCTTATTATGTTATATATATATATATATATATATATATATAATAAAATGTTGTTAGGGAGTCCACATATGCTTCTTTATAGATATGTGATAGATGTTTGGAAACTTTTTTGATTGTATTGGAATCATTGAAAACTATAAGATATGAAATAATAACCAAAATTCAAAGTGTTGAATATTGTGTTGCCTTTAATTTTGTTTGTTAATCCTAATATTTCAGGTGACCTCCACCTTTTGTCAAAGGCTTATTATTCCTTATCTTATATTTTTCATGCTTCCAATACAACCCCAAAAGGTTTCACAACATCCATCTCTCACACACACACATATGTTGTATAAGAGAAGAAAATAGCAGATGAAGAAAAATCCAACAAAATGTGAAGAATATACAGGAAAGGTGAATAACAAACACAAGCAATCAATTCAATTAATATTCCGTCTCTTCCTAGATATTCTTCATATATATTTAATATATTTATATATTAACTTTAAATTCGACGGAGTGGCCTATTGTTGGTATCAGCCGGAGAGCGAGGGAGTAGCACTAGACCAGGAAGATTGTTTTTGCGTCTGGGGTGGAGCGCCACACCTACCATCAGGTTCTCACTTTACCGTATAGATCCTACGCTACTCATACGCTGAGTTGGCAAGGGCTGGTATTGAACCTGGAACCTTGCGGTTCCAAGCCAAATGCTCTACTGACTGAGCTAAACCGGCACTATAATCAGAATTTTTATGAAACCAAGACATTATTTTCAATATTCGGAAAATAATTATTTGATTCATTTTTAAATTTTAAGAACAAATTTATTGACTTTTTAAAACTAAAAAAGCAAAACAACTCATTCTTGCTATTTTGATAAATCTACCCGAGTTATCTGCCCTTTGTTTTGTTTCTTATTTGGACTTGATGCTAATATTTTTCTATTACATTATCTTTCATTGTACCTTTTATTTATCAATGATATTCCCTAAATTGTCATAAATCATTTAATTTGATTCCCTTAATGAAGGTTCAGGTAAATGATTTTTACATTTTTTAAAGATAATTCCATGGAGAAATTAAAGAAGAAATAGTTTTGACTTACATGTTAAACATGAGTTTTTGTTACTGTGTTATAAGATGTGACCCCCTTGTGCTAATACCCTTGGGAAAGGTATGAATCCAACTATTCTCCCTCTGGCTATGGGCAAATAGTAGGACAGACTGGACTCTTTAACTTTTGTTCAGCAACTAGTTCAGGAGAAGGAAAACTCTGAATTCAAACCTGTTAAACTCTGCTAAATAAATTGACCTTGTGTCACATCCTGCTTATGCATGGGGGTTGGTAAATATATATATATATATATATATATATATCAAATATATCCAACCACTAAAATAATCCTGATCATTTTTATTGCACTCTGACAGTTATTTTGCTCCAAATTCAATGGCTGAACAGAAACACTTAAAACATAAAAGTACAAAATTTTAACTGATGTTCAATCAAAAGCCAAACTATCTTTTTTGTACAAATAATGATCAGTTTTTTTTTTGGCCACATTGGGATTTTCCCACTTATTGATCTTGCTGTGAAAAAATCAGAAATCATTAATAACTTAAAATTGGTTCATTTTGAGACTTTTTTGATTTCTCTGACAAAAAAGCTTTTTTTTAAAGCCAATTTTTAAGCGTAGGGAAGCTCTAGAACTCATTTTACAGACAAAAATAGATTACAAAAGGTCACGATTTTTGCCCTCTCCCAATTTGGAGAGCTAAAAATTGATGTAATTTGGACAATTTTTGGAGATTGTCTTACTTTAACATATTTCACACATGGACAAAATTTCAGAAAAATTGAAGGGTATGGGTGACATAGAATTATCCTAAATCCCTGAACTGTGGAACTTCTTCTGGATGGAATACATGCATTCTTTGAAATTTTTCTTTTTTTGAATGAGCGGAACTATAAGTGTTCACTTGTGCCAAAATATTTTTTCAACATAATTTTTATTTCATTTTTTTTACCAACAGTTGCGACGTCAGATGAGACTTCGTCGTGAATATATTTATCGAAAATCCATTGAGGATAAAGAGCGGACAATTCAAGACAAAAAACGGCGCCTACAGCAATCACTTGATGGTAAGTAAAGAATTCTTTAACATCTCTTCATAATTTTTAAAAGTTTTTTCTAAATTCATACATGTTAATGTATGAAGGAGAGTCAAAAATTATCTGCATTTTCGCCATAAAAAAAAGTAAAGTCAACGGGGCGGCCTAAAGTTGATATCAGCCAGTCAGCGAGGGAGTCTATCCCCTTTTCAATAGCGCTGGACCAAGGAGATTGTTTTCAGCATCTGAGGTGGAGCGCCACACCTACCATCAGCTCCTTACTTTACCGCACAGATCCCTGTGCTACTCATACGCTGAGTTGGCGGGGACCGGAATCGAACTAGGAACCTTGTGGTTTCTAGCCGAACGCTCTACCGACTGAGCTAACCCGGCCCCTATAACATATCTTTATTATTGTCACACTGTGTTCTGCGCATGCTTGCTTATAGTTGACACTCTTGTGGTAACATAATCAAAGTTTGAGCCTGATCATGCCATTTTGCTTGCTGTCTTTACAGTGTAAAAGTATGTATGATTGGATAGAGAAGTTTAAAAGTGACTGAACAAGCGTGATGCATAAAGATGTAGCAGGACACACTTTTCGAAACTTGGGAACTTAATATTTTATATTTTCCATTAAGTCACCCACTTAATAAACATATATAGGAAGAGCGTGGTGTAATGCTCGTGCGGGGGAGTTGGTAAATATATATATGAAGATTTTAGATTTAAAAAAAAAACATGAAGGGTTGATATGCCTTTAAACCAAATAGCCAAACCTTATAAGATGCCTTTTATTTATTTACTTTTTTGTTTGTGAAATATTTTCATTATTCTCATATATTTATATTTTTGTTTTCTTCTTTTTTAGATAATGTCCTTATAACGCCAGAATTGAGGAAAGATGCCATCAAACTTAAGGGGAAAATGGATTGGGATGGCAGTGGCTGTGATGGTAAGTTATAAAGAATTCTTTAATTGTTCAATGATTTTAATCTTCAGATATTATTAGGTGTTAGGAATGATTTTTACTATGAAAATGCATTGTAAATGATTTTTACTATGAAAATGCATTGCAAATGATTTTTTACTATAAAAATGCATTGCGAATTATTTTTACTATGAAAATGCATTGCGAATTATTTTTACTATGAAAATGCATTGCGAATTATTTTTACTATGAAAATGCATTGCGAATTATTTTTACTATGAAAATGCATTGGAAATGATTTTTACTATAAAAATGCATTGGAAATGATTTTTACTATAAAAATGCATTGCGAATGATTTTTTACTATGAAAATGCATTGCGAATGATTTTTTACTATGAAAATGCATTGCGAATGATTTTTTACTATGAAAATGCATTACAAATGATTTTTACTATGAAAATGCATTGGACAATGATTTTTACCATGAAAATGCATTGGACAATGATTTTTACCATGAAAATGCATTGGACAATGATTTTTTACCATGAAAATGCATTGGACAATGATTTTTACTATAGTTGTAAAATTAACGGAGTACCTCTTGTCAATATCAGCTGGACAGCCAGGAAGTCTATCTCCTTTTCACTATCACTTAACTGGGGAAAATTTTTTCGCACTTGTGGTGGAGCGTCACACCTACCTTCCACACTTTACCGCAAAAAAAAAACATTTTAAAATCCATTATCAGCTGATTCAGATAACAATTGCCAATCTGCATTTTTTATATATCAGGCGAGTTATCTCCCTTGTGTTTTATTTACTTACCTATGTAAAGTAAAAGTAAGTAAAGTTGGCAGAGTGGCCTATTCTCGGTATCAGCCGGACAGCGAGGGAGTCTGTCCCCTTTTCACTAGGGAGATTGATTTTCATCTGAGGTGGACCGCTACACCCACCGTCAGCTCACCATTTTACCGCACAGATCAGATTACCCAATCCGTATTACTCATATACTGAGTTGGCTGGGACAGGTATCGAACCATGAACCTTTCGATTCCTAAGCGGGTACTCTACCGACTGAGCTAAAACGTGTATTATGCGACTTTCTGAGACCTGGATTTAAGTTTAATATTAGAGGGTTGCAGCATACACATGATACAAACTGTGTATGAGTAATTATTTGTTCAAGAGTAAGCCTAGTTTGTATCTTGCATATGGTGCAACCTCCTAATATTAGGCTTAGATTCAGGTATTAGTCGCATAATACTCGAGTATATACAGTATTTATTTATTTTTAGCTGTCCAGGCCCTTTCATCCTGAGAGTATTTTTTTATTATCAATAATAATTTTGGATTATTTGGACTATTGTCCTCATCTTTATTGTTATTGTAGCGTTAGTTTCGTATTTGTCTGGGGGAGTTGTCTGCCCGTTTAGTTCGCTGGTGCCCGCTAGGGGGCCGTTTTATATTTAAGCGGCTGGTTCAAACGCTTCTCTCTCTTTTTCCGGTTCCTCGACCGACGAGACACATGGGGTAGACACAGTCTACCCCTTCTCGTAGGGGCTTTTGGCCCCCCCTTACATTACTGTAAGTTATTTACAGCATGGACTATCCCTAGTCTCATGTCTGTGGACTTTATGTATATCTTGTACCATTCATGAATGTGTATTTATCTTTCTACATGTAACTTTGTTATACCTATGTATTATGTATTGTATTATATCCATGTGCTGTATATTATCTACACAACATTTTGGTCAGTATGCCCTCTGACCTTCTTTAGGTGTTTCTTGTCGAACTCAGGAACTTTCTCTTTGCGCATTGGCTGAAATGTGTAGATAGCAATAAAGATGAGAACCATAGTCTGAATAATATATATTACCAAGTTTTATCTCAAAAATTCAGAGAAATCTTATTATAATGGAGATTGTGTGTTTTTCTGTCTGTAACCGAAACTATATTACTACTCAAGTCACAATTCCCTTAGTTATTGACATCACATTCTCCATGATTTTATTTTAACGTTTTTAATAATTAATAAAATTGTTTTACATTATTAATACTGTTAACCGTATCTACATACGAATAACATGCAATTATATTTGTATATACAACAAAATAGCGGTTTACAGTGTGAACGGGAAGGCTAATTTGCATATTGATATTAAAAAAATCGAATTTAATAAATATGTGCTCAGTGTTATTGATTTTTAACTGTTTAGTTTTATTTTAATGAATATAAGCAAACATCTCTTCAATAAATCTTAAATGAAATCCATTAACAAGAAAAAATAACTGTCATTTTATTCTTACTTCCTCTTTTAACTAAATACTTACATTAGAAAAAATAGCAATGAAAGACGAGAGTGATGGAGGAGTAAGTTTCAGTTGTTCTAAGTTTCAAATCTTTTATCTGCATTCTTATTTAGTTTCATTAGCCTTTCTAATTTAATATAATCTTTTATTACAGTCAAACTTAAATACTTGCACCCGGAGGGTGCATATATTTGCTAGTATATATAATTTTGTATTGTATTATCCTTCATCTTCTTGATCTTTCAAAGAACACATCCCAAAAGAGTTGATATAAAAAGCAAATAGAATTAGGAAAATGAATAATGATTATGTTGTATACCCCTTTACTTGGGTGTATATATATATTTACCAACCCCTCTGCACGAGTAGGATGTGACACAAGGTCAATTTCTTAAGCAAAGTTTAACAGGTTTGAATTCAGTGTTTTCCTTCTCCTAGACCGGTTGCCTAAACCAAGGTTAAAGAGCCCAGTCTGCCCTACTATTTACCCATAGCTAGAGGGAGAGTAGAATTCATACCTTTCCCAAGGGTATTAGCACTAAGTGAAAATGCAATTATCACATCCAGGATTTGAACTCGGGGCGACGAGTCCATTTCCCATGACTTTAACCATTACACCACGCGCTTCCTTGGGTGTATATAGTCGATCAGACAGACAGACAGATAGATAGATGAGATATTGGTGTTATATACCCCATTGCGTTGGGTATATACATGAGAGAGATAGACTCATATAACATAGAGAGACATTAGAGAGAGTCAGATACAGACAGTTGTGTTGTGACTTACTTACTTCATTTCTTTTCTTCCGCTTCGGCCGGTCGTCATTTATTCTTCTATCTTCTTCTAAGTTCCTGTCTGGTTGTCACATCATTAACTAAGGCATGCAATTAATTAACAAGTGTTAGGTAAACTAACGAGTTGCTAAAATGTGGCTCCTGTTTGATCATTAAGGTACTGATGGGAACCCGGATATGGGAATTCTGCCATGTTACTGGGACTGGAGTTTTGGATAGTACAGACGTGTGTCAGCATGCTTGAACTAGTGACCATGTGCATTAGTACGGTTGGGCTAGTTCAGTCACTTTTAGGGTAGAACCATTTTCTACCCTGTGTTAAATAAGGACTCATCAACATTGGCCCAATGTGTGAACACACACATAACACAAAGGATGGCCCATGTGTGAACACACACGATAACCCAAGGACTGGCCTGATACGTGAGCACACGTATTATACACATAGCACCCATGTGACGAACACGCACATGATACACACACAGCTGAACTCTATCCAAAACCATCCGACTGTATTCCCTGTCGGTGAGAATAAATAAAACAAATAGTTATTGTGAAACATATTTCACTGTTTTTATTATCAATTTTGTATATCCTACATTTCAGGATATAACACAAGACTTTGGTTTCTTGTACAAGATTTTATTTCTATTTTGTCCATCTCTTACGTGCGGAGGGTCTACTCTGCTTCCATTTTAGGTTGAGACTGATTTCTTAACTATATCATGTGACTCATGAGATTCACGCCTCTAGGGCCAAGGTTACCAACATCCTGGTATTTTTCCACTTGGTCCCCTTGAATTCTTGCTACAGGGTATT